>JANKKI010000143.1:0-1200000 GCA_025175665.1 Cinchona pubescens
ATGGCCATACTCTCCACATGACAAGAATGGTCTTGACCATTTTTACCTCAATCCAATTCGTTAAAAGCACAAAAATCAGTCTAAAGTGAGAAAAAAAAATTTTACGGAGAAAAATTTTACGAAGAAAAAATCGCAAAACAGCAAAGTGTGGGAGCTGTCTCTTATACACATCTAGATGTGTATAAGAGACAGGAGAAACCTTAACGGCTTATAGGAGTACCTAGAACTACAATTTCTATTTTGAAACCCAAAGCAAAATCTTCCATTTCGAAGGCCAAAAACGTGGTAGAAAAAGCTGTTGGTTAAGAATTTCCAGAAAATTTCTAAGTCTGGAAAATTTTCAGACACCCAACTTTGAGCAAAGATTTCAAGCGATAAGAGACAGCATCCACGGTCAAATGTCCATGCATTTAAGAAGTCATAGGGTTAATTTCACTTTACAGTATAAGTAGTCCACCAAAATGCAAAAAAAAAAGAAAGGTTAGAAAGGTTTTCATTTCTTTACAATATTTGATTTTCTTTTTTAGTTTGAACAAAGATATTTTTAATTCATTTGAGCACTTCGATAGGGTACAAAGCAGTGCCCGTCATCGATGATGGCACCCCCAGTGCGCCCACGTCATCAAACGGCGTGGCACACCGATTGAGCCCGTCATCGATGGCGTGGCGCGTCCAACTTCATACGTCATACTGCGTGGCTCAGCAGTGCGCGTCATCTGTGGCGCGTGTCAACGATTCGCCGTCATATGTAGCGTGTCTCACCAATCTGCGCCCGTCATCGATGGCGTGGCATTTTTTTAAAAAAATCCATTTGAAAAATTTTATTTACTTTTGGCCTCAGTTTGATTTCTGCATTTTTATCCTCAAATAATTTTTTAAATTACATTTAGGCATCCAAGGACTTTTCTTTAATATTATTGTTTTTTTCTTGAATTTCTTAAATTACATCATCTAGATGTGTATAAGAAATTCGTTCATCGGGTGAAAAAAGCATGTGTATTCAGAGACAGATCAAGGGTAATTAAATTGTGAAATTCTTTGTTTGCCCTTATGAGTCTTAAATTGTGAATAGACTTTGATCTTTGCACATATTTTCGATTAATTGCTTTTGTGATGATTTGTGCTTTATTTAATGTTCGTTCTCAATATAATATTTATGTCTTTATCTTCTTGGTTAAACTATGAATTTACTCTTTTGCCCTCAAATTTTGGATTAGTTGCACAACTAGCCGTTAAGTATTTGAATCAAATTCAATTTAGCAAAGGACTTAATAATTGTATCAATAATATAAAATTGGGCTAGAAATAAACTCAGCCGTGAATGATAAATGACTACTTTGCCCCTTGGGAGTTAAAGGGACTACAAACTCAATGTGTGCAACCTTTAATTGAAGCCGGGCTAAATCTACTTGTTAATGTTAATATTTACCATTTATTTTTGTTGCCTCATTAACATGTACATATTTTATTACTTTTAAACTATCTCAAAGCACACGTATGCTACAAAGCCGGCAATAATGAATACTAAAATTGAAAAGCGAAAGCGATAAAATCAGCAATAGGTCAACAGGGTAAAGTGGGTGCGAGAAATTCAAATCAATCCCAAACCTTCCCATTTTACAAGGATTCCCGAACTCATTTTCTTGAGTTACGTGGACCAGGTCAATCTAAATTAGGGTTTATTTTCTTTTTAATTTTGATGTATTTTGTGTCCGTGGCATGTGCACGGTGGCTCAGTCTTGTTTCCCTAGTTTAGATTGTTTTATACAATTCATAGTAGGTGAAGGCCCGTTATGAAGGGGATAGATCCTTGTAATTCAAGATAAGAGACATATGCACGAACTGGATGCCCACGCTGACAAAGATGTGTATCCAAAGAGAGCTGTCTCTTATACACATCTAGATTGTATAAGAGACAGCCACACGTGGCATTACCCGGAAAGCGATAAATGCCGGTCAGACTCCACGGGGGGCGCGACAGATTTGATGCATACCTTATATATTACCAAATCCTCTTGAATTACAAGGATCTATCGCCTTCATCACCAACTCCAGCATTTATTGCTTTCGGGTAATGCCATTTGGTTGGAAAAATACTGGAGCCACTTACCAAAGAATGGTAGGTAGGATGTGTGAAAATCAATTGAGGCAAAATATAGAGACTTAAACAAATGATATGCTTGTCATGAGTAAGTCAAAAGAAGATCATGTGGAAGACCTCTGGGAAACCTTCACTACCATGAGAAACTTCAAGATGAGACTTAACCCGAAAAAAAGTGCTTTTGGAGTTTTCGGGGTTCATGATAACTCAAAGAGGTATTGAAGCTAACCCTGAAAAAAATCAAGGTCATTCAAGACATGGAGCCTCCCAAGGGGATTAAGGATGTGCAAAGGCTAACAAGGGGTCTTGCTGTCTTCAATCATTTCTTATCCAATTCCGGTAATAGGAATTTGCATTTCTTTATAACTCCAAGAAGTCCGAAGAATTTGCAATGTAGATAGAAGAGTGCCAGAAAACTTTTGAGGAATTGAAAGAATATTTGGCCTTTCCCTTACTCCTAACTAAGCTCGAACCTAGAGAAACTCTTTACCTATACTTAGCTTGTTCATCTATGGTATTGAGCGTTGTTCTCATCAAAGAGGTAGACAAGGTGCAAAAGGCAGTTTATTATGACAGCAAAGTCTTACGTGATCCAGAGACTCGGTATCCTACCATTGAAATATTTGATTTAGCTTTGGTGATGGCAGCAAGAAAGCTTAGTCCTTGCTTCCTAAATCATCCCATTGTAGTTATTACAAATCATCAACTCAGTCCGTCCTCTTGAAACTCAAGGTCTCGGAGAAGTTGGTATAATGGGTAATTGAGTGAAGTGAATATGACATCCATTTTCAACCTAGGGTAGCTATCAAAGCACAAGCTTTAGCTAATTTCATCTTAGAAGGAATAGAAGAGGAGAACTCAAAAAAAAACAAGTAAGCAAAAATTTAAGAGGTGTTTACCCCCCCTCTATAAGGCAAGTCATAGACTCGCCTTTATCGAAAATGCATTGATAGAGAAAGTAATGCCGAAGGGTATGGCACAGGAATTGTTCTTAACTCTCTGGAAGGACTTAAGACAAGTTATGCCTTAAGATTTGAATTTCAAACAAGTAATAACAAGGCCGAGTATGAAGCCTTAGTCTCTGGGCTCAGGCTAGCCAAAGAGTTAAAGGTTAAAAACTTGTTAGTAAACATGGACTAAAACCTTGTGGTTCAACAAGCCAAGGGAGACTATGAAATAAGAGAGCCATCCCTACAATTTTACCTAAGAAAAATGAAGGACTTGATCTCACATTTTGAAAAATGTGACAAGTCCATGTGACTCGAAATAAAAACAATGAGGTAGATACCTTCTCAAAAATTGCAAGCTCAATGCACTCCAATATGTTGAAAGAAGTGTTCTTGGAAGTTTTAAGGGAAAGAATCGTAGTATCATGTGGAGGTCATGGATATAGACTCTACTCCAAATATGGATAACTCCGATAATTCAATACTTGAGAGAAGGAAAATTGTCTGACGATAAGATTGAAGCTCAAAGGATAGAGAGAAGGTCATCAAAATTCTTGCTTCATTGGAGGAACTTTGTATCGAAGGTCTTACCCAATCTCTTATACACATCTAGAAGTCTAGTGAAGAGACAATATGTTTTGGCCAAGATGCCTTGAGGGGATTTGCGAGCATTAAGTGGGAGGAAAAGTTCTTGCTCAAAAGGAGCAAAGGCAATGTTAATATTGGCCAAGAATGTTGGAGAATGCCATGATTAGGTGCGAAAGTGTGATAAATTCTATACTCCACTCTGATCAACCGAGTCTCTGGCAGACAACTTCTTCACAATTCTTATGTGTATGGACCCTTGCTGAGTAAGGCATAGATATCTTAGCTCCTTTTCCAAAAGTTCCAACATGAAAGAAGTTTGTGGTAGTAACCATTGACTATTTTACTAAGTGGGTTGAGGCCGAGGCTTTAGCAGGCATTACTCTACTATATCAACAAATCATACAATTCTTTTGGAAGAATGTAATATGTCGATTTGGAATACAAGCACTTACTTTGGACAATGGCTTACAATTTGAAGGAGTACTATTCAAAAAGTTTTGCCAATACTTGGGTTTAGAGTAAAGTTTCTTCTTATTGAGTCATCCCCAAAGCAATGGTATGGTGAAAGTAACCAATTTCACCATTCTTGAAGGTATTAAGAAAAGACTTGATTATGCTAAGGTCAAATGGGTTGAAGAGCTTTTGAGTGTTTTGTGGTCATATCATAATGCTCTCAAGAATGCTACCAAGGATACTCATTTCAATCTCACTTATAGGACCAAAGCGCTTATACCTATGAAAGTGGGTATGCCTGGTTTCCATGTCTACAACTTCAACTTGGAGAAAAATAAAGAATGATTGAGGTCTAACCATGACTTACTCGAGGAGGAAAGGGATAAAGCATACTTCAAAATGCAAGCGTATAAGCAAATGGTTACTCGCTACTATAATCGGAAGAAATCTGAGGTAGGGGATTCCGAGTAGGCTATTGGATTATAAGGAAGGTAGAGGTAAGCCAGGCACAAGCTCGTGAAAAGCTCTCGCCAAATTGGGAAGGTCCTTATGAAGATAGTTGAAGCATACTCTAATGGAGCTTACAAACTAAAATCCAAAGATGGAAAGATCTTGCCTCACACTTGGAACGCTAAGAATTTGAAGAAGTTCTTTTTTTTAAAAAAAAAAAAATTGAAGAAGTTCTATTTTAAGCTCTGCTAAGAATTTGAAGAAGTTCTATTTTTAAACTTTCCTTGTTTTATCCAAGTTTTTTGAAATTCCCTAAGCCAAGCGATGCTTTCGAGATGAAACAAGCTTATACAACTTGTAAATATTCCCTTTTGCTATCAATGAAAGTTTACAAGTGTTTTGCCTATGTAATTGCATAGTAATATGTAGAATAGCTTCCCTATCTGCCCAACCTTTAGGTGCAAAGTGTCCTCTGGGATACAACAATTCTCTAGGGTCACTTACTCTCTCGGGCTAACAGAGAACAAAATCGATCAAATGCCACTCTCCGGCACAGCATAGCCCTACCGAGGGCAAACACAAAGTCTTCCTACCTTGCAAAGTTGTGCCTAGAGTAAACTTGCTTATCAAGACTAAGGCCTGTATAAGAGAGATTTATGCCAAGGTTTACCCAGGTTGCGACAATAAACTTTTCCTTGAAGAAGAAGTTCCTTGGTTAAGTATGCTCAAAAGACACATCTGTGTAAGAGACAGGTTGTGAGACTAAGTTTAGCCTAGGCTTAGTACACTCTGCCTATGATAGCCTTAGTCCTAAGGACTAAGTAATACCTAGAAGAGTTGCGCCTAGGCTAAACTTAGTCTCACAACCTCGGTGAACCCCTTCAAGGGTGAAAGTAAACTTTTCCTTGGCAAAGAAATTCCTCGGTTATGTATGCTTAAAAGAGCAACCATAACCTTTTTGAGGGTTAAAATTGTAATTTTCTTGAGAGATTTGTGCTTATAACCTTATTCCTAAGGCCAAGGTATACCTAGAGAGAGTTGCGCCTAGGCTAACCTTGGTCTCATGACTTTGATGTACCCTTTGGGAGTGAAAATAAACTTTTCCTTGGAAAAGCAATTCAGTGGTTAAATATGCTCAAAAGAGTCAACATAACCCTTTTGAGGAAGAAATTAAAATTTGCCTAGGAGATTTGAGCTTATGGTAACCTTAGTCCCAAGACTAAGGTCTACCTAGGAGAGTTGCACCCGGGCTAACCTTGGTTTACCCCTCTAGGGGCGAAAAAACACTTTTCATTAGAGACAAAATCCTTTGGTTTCTCTTTTGCTCAAAAGAGAAACCAAAATCCTTCCAGGTATGACAACAGCTTAAGACATGCCTAGAAGATAAGTGCCTATGGTAACCTTAATTCCAAGACTAAGGTATAACTAGGAAATTGAGCTTAGGCAAACCTTGTCACCCAAGACGAAAGTGATAACTCTAGTAAACTAGAGTTATTTTACTTGTTAAACTATAGCTTTTTGACAGTTTAATCCCTATTTTTTGTTTAGCTGATCCCTATTTTTTGTTTAATTAAGTGTTTTTAACTTAATTACGTGCATTAAGTGTTTTTACTTAATTACGTGCATTAAGTGGTTGCATTTGCATTATTGTAAGTATTGTGAGTTTTTACCTCATTTTAGTTATTTTGAGTACTTATTTAGTTTAGTATTTTGTAGGACAAAAAGTGAAGGGCAGAAGTTCAAAATCACAAAGATGAAAGGGGCAAAGCACAAATGATGAAGAATTGGAAACTAGAGCTGAAAGAGGCTCGATGTTATGACATCGAGGCGGAGATTCATTTTGTAAAGAGACAGCTCGATTTTGTGACATTGAATATTTGATGTCACGACATCGAAGCGCGAATAGTTAATGTTCTCTAGTAATTTTGTAATTTTGGCTAAAGCTCTTTAAAATATGTCTTGCAACTTACTCAAGTACACATAGTAGGAGTATAGTTGGTAAAAATTAAGAGTAGTTTAGTTATAATTTAGCTTAGAACTCAAGCATCTTTTGATACAAAAGGTTTTCTTTAATTTTCCTTTAGATCTTAGCTTTAAATTCCAGCAAGTTTTAATTTTGATTAGTTAATCTTAGTAGACTTTTCAATTGCTACAGGTATATATAATTTTACATGCTTTCTCTTTAATTTTCTTGCAATTCAAGTTACATCTATTTCAAGTTTCCTAAGTAATTTTAGGGTTCTTGCTAAATTAGACAATTCAAGTAAAAAATCTTCAATTTCTTGCTTTAATTCTTAGTAATTTTTAATGGGCTTTTTTTTTATCCAATTGAAAAATCCAAAAATATTCAGTTTTAATTTCAATTTTTTCGTAACTTCTCTTAGTCTTATTTGGTAGAAAATGAAGCTTTTCTTGTTTTCATGTTATTTTAATGATTTTCCTAGCCAAGTTAGAATAAATTTCTTTGTTGTTTACAACATGGTTTGGTAGAACTACTCATATTATAAGTAATTTTAATTACTTTCTGTAGATGAGTGTAGTTTGAGTAGTTATTTCCCTATAAGTAATGTCTTCCATTTAATT
Source organism: Cinchona pubescens (assembly GCA_025175665.1). NCBI lineage: Eukaryota > Viridiplantae > Streptophyta > Magnoliopsida > Gentianales > Rubiaceae > Cinchona > Cinchona pubescens. Next base: position 7,123 of record JANKKI010000143.1, read on the forward strand.
GAACTTGGCTAATTTAGTTTATCTTGTAATTGTGATTGGTCTAACTACACAGTAGCTCATGAATCTCGGTACTTGCTAACAAGCAGTCCTCGAGGGAATGATCCCCACTCATCCTATGCTATTATCTATCATGTGTACTTGCCAGCATAAGGATAGCGCTTAAAGGATTTGTGTAGATTTTTTATGAATTGTTTTTGTATTGATTGATCTCTATCCGTAGTGAACAAGTTTTTGGCACCATTGTCGAGGATTGTCCTTGATATTTTGGCAATATTTAGCACTTTAAAGGTCGCAAAGATTAGGCATTTTTTCTTGTTTAGTTGTTAATCTTAATTATTAGTTAGTAGTTTTTAATTTTTTATTTTCTAGTTCTTGTTTGTGAATTGGAATGGCACTTGTGACTAATTGATTGAATTTGCTCTTTGTAGTGCATATCTAGAAGAGACAAAGGAATATTGATTTGCTTAGACGACAAAGAAAGGGAATTAAGGGAAATTCGACATAGCAAAAAGACTACAACAAGAGTTGGAAAGATTTCAAATGGAGAATACTCAACAAAATCCTAGAAAGGCGGGGATTCATTTTGTAACTTTTAGCTCGATGTTGCAACATCAAATATTTGATGTCGCGACATCAAAGCATGAACATTTAATGTTCTATGGCAGTTCTGTAATTTTGGCTAAAGCTCTATAAACTATGTCTTGCAACTCACTCAAGTACACATAGTAGGAATGTTTGGTAAAAATTATACCAAACATTTACTTCTAGTTTAAAAGTACTCTATCTTTTAACACAATAGAATGTATAAGAATTTCCTCTCAATAAAACTTAGCTTTAAATTCCAGCAAGTTTTAATTTTGATTAGTTAATCTTAGTAAAAAACACATTGCTTTTCTCTAGATATAATGTTTACATGCTTTATCTTTAATTTTCTTGCAATCTATGTTGTTTATATTTCAAGCATCCTTAGTAATTTTACGTTTCTTGCTAAATTACTCAATTTAAGTAAAAAATTCTTCAATTCTATGCTTTAATTGTTAGTAATTTTTAGTGGATTTCTTTTATCCAATTGAAAAATCCAAAAATATTTAGTTTTAATTTCAATTTCTTCACAACTTCTCTTAGTCTTATATGACAGAAAATGAAGCTTTTCTGTTTTCATGTTATTTTAATGCTTTTCCTAGCCAAGTTATAATTAATTTCTTTGTTGTTTACATCATGTTTTGGTAGAACTATTCATCTTAGAAGTAATTTTAATTGCCTTTTGTAGATTAGTGTAATTTGTGAAACTTCACATCAATGTTCTTAGTCCTCTCATGATACATTAGATCTTTAGTCAAGTGAATTTCAGTTTGACTATTACAGTAAACTGTAGTAACACCATGATGTAGATTAAGCTTGCCAAACAAACCTCTTAGCCATAAGACTTCTTTGATTGCCTCAATCACAGCCATATATTCTACTTCTGTAGTAGACAATGGCACAATAGGTTGTAAAGTAGCTTTCCAACTAACCTACACAACCGCCAATGCAAAATACATAGCCAGTAAGTGATTTTCTTTTATCAAGGCTAGACAACAAAATGTGAGACCTTTGGGAGCCTTGCCAAGAGATAGAATTTCAAATCAAAGAGAGAAAAATAGTAGGGAGCAAGTGCAAGTTATCACACTTAGAAATGGCAAAGCATTGGAAAGGAAAGTTGGAGAAGGATGGTTATCAAAGAGCCAAGAGAAGAAGAAGATTGAGGATATTTATGGAAGTAAAAAGGAATATTCAATGGGCCAAGATGCAATGATCAAAAAACCTACCAAGCCCAATGAGCAATATAATGAAGGCAAGGATCCTACATACCAATTGTCAAAGCAAGTTAGAGTTCCATTTCTACCATGGTTAAAAGAACAGGAAAAGGAAAAGAAATTCAAGAAGCTTCTTAAGGTGTTTAAAAAGATTGAAATCAACATTCCATTTTTGGAGACATTGGAAAATATGTCCTCATATGCCAAATTCATGAAATAAGTTCTCAAGAGACATCAAAGAGGAAATTACATGAAGATAAAATCTTATGCTTGACGGAGAATTGTAATGCATTGCTTACAAAGAGGTTGCCTGCCAGATTTAAAGATCCCGGTTCTTTTTCGATTCCTTATGAAATTTGTGGTGTTGAATTTAGGAAGGCCTTGTATGATTTAGGGAGCCTCCATAAATCTCATGCCTTATTCGATATACAAAAAGTTTAGTGAAGGAGATTTGAATCCCACAAGTATATCCTCGCAACTTGCGAACCATAGTATTAAATTTCCAAGGGAAAAAATTGAAGATGTAATCATAAAGATAGGTAAGCTTTATCTCCCAATGAATTTCATAATTTTGGAAATGGAAGAAGATAAAGAGGTACCCATTATTCTTGGAAGGCCCGTTCCTTACAACCGGGCATGCACTCATAGATGTACAAGAAGGGAAGTTAGCATTTTGAATTAATGATGAAATTGTTACTTTCAGTGTTTTTATTCTTTAAAACTTCATTCTATTTATGAAGATCTCTGTTATAAGCATAAATTTAGCTGATAATTTGGTTGATGACTATTGTAAGTACAAGTTGAAAAAATCTCCATTGGAAAGAGTTTTGTTGAATCCAAGTGATATAGTCCAAGAAGATGAAGAAGTAGTGGAATGTTTGCACCAATTGGAGAACAATGTTCCAATACAAGAGAGTGAGGAGGGAAATAATGGTAAAGGTAAAACGGGGGGTCTCTAAACAACGAACCCTTCAAGGTGGAATTTAAACCTCTTCCTAATCATTTGATGTACGTCTATCTTGTTGATAATGACTATTACCCGGTAATTTTTAATACTTCTTTGACTAGTGAATAATTATATAAGTTGGTTGTGGTGCTCAAAATGTATAGAAATGCAATTGCTTGGTCTATCAATGACATTAAAGGACTTAGCCCTTTTGTGTGCATGCATAAGATTTTATTGAATGAAGGGAATAAACCGGTAAAGCAACCTCAAAGGAGGTTGAATTCTACTTTGAAAGAAGTTCTGAGGTATAAGGAAGTAATGAAACTATTAGACGCTACCCTTTTAACGATAGTGAGTAGGTTAGTCCCACTCAAGTTGTTCCTAAAATGAATGGTATCAAAATTATACTTAGTGAAACTAATTAGTTCCTTCCCTCTAAATTGGTATTGGGATGGTGGATGTGCATTGATTTTCGAAAATTGAATGAAGCTACCCATAAAGACCATTTTTTCCCTCCCTTTATTAATAAAATGCTTGAAAGTTTGACCAGTTTTGTATATTATTGCTTCCTAGATGGATACTCTGGGTACCTTCAGATTGTCATTTGCCTAGAGGATAAAGAAAAAACAACCTTCGTCTATCCATATGAAACTTTTCATATAGGGGGAATGGCCATTGGGCTTCGCAATGCTCCTAGCACATTTCAACATTGCATGTTTGCCATTTTTCATGATATGGTGAAGAAATGATAGAGATATTTATGGATGATTTTAGTGTTTTTGGTATATCTTTTGATGATTGTTTATTAAACATATCAACTCATGTGTTGAAAAGATGTATTGAACCCAATTTGGATTTTAATTGAGAACAATGTCATTTTAAACATGCAAGAAGGAATTGTCTTAGGACATAGAGTCTCATCAAAGGGCATAGAGGTTGATAAGGCTAAGGTAAAGGTGATTGAGAAGTTGCCTCCACCTATTAATGTTAGACAGTGAGAAGTTTTCTAGGTCATGCAAGGTTTTATAGAAGATTCATTAGAAACTTTTCACATATTGCTAGGCCTTTGTGTTCTTTTCTTCAAAAAGATTGTGTTTCAGCTTTATGATTCTTGTTTGCATGCATTTAATGAGTTGAAACACATACTTGATAATGCATCAATTATTGTGGCACCAAATTGGTCTCTTCCATTTGAACTTATGTATGATGTGAGTGATTATTCAATAGGTGCTTTTTTGTGTAAAAAGATTGATAAAATATTGCATGTCATTTGCTATGCAAGTAGGACTTTCAATGAAGAACAAATCAATTATTCCACCACGAAAATCTAGGAACTACTTGCTAAAGTGTTCACATTTGATATGTTTAGATCTTATCTTATTGGTTCAAAGACCATTGTACACACGGATCACACTGCATTGAAGTATTTTCTTTCTAAACAAGATGCAAAACCATGCTTACTAAAATGGATACTTCCTTTACAGGAGTTTGATTGGGAGGTCTTGGACAAAAAGGGAGTTGAGAATGTTGTAGCGGATCATTTATCAAGGATTGAAGAATCTAGGCTTGTGAGTGTAGATGAAAAGGCCATTATAGAAAAGGCAACAATTGAAAAGTTGTTTGAAGTTAAGGAGTCAATTCCTTGGTTTGCAGACATTGCAAATTACCTTGTAGCAAATATGGTTTCAAACAAGTTGAATGCAAATGCAAGAAGGAAGTTCTTTTCAAAGATTGAGTATTACTTTTGGGATGAGCCTTATCTTTTCCAGAGGTGTAATGATCAAATTTTGAAAAGATGTGTCCCGAAAAGAAAGTAAAGGATATCTTGCACTCATTGTCATGCGTCCCCTATAAGAGGCCATTATGGAGCACTTAAGAATGGCATTTAAAGTGTTACAAAGTGGGTTGCATTGGCCAAGCATTTTCAAGGATTCAAGGGATTTTGTACTTGAATGTGATGAATGCCAAAGGATCAGCAACATTTCAAGGAGACAACAGATGCCCCTCTATGGGATTGTGGAGTTAGAATTTTCTGATGCATGGGGTATCATTTTTATGGGACCCTTTCCAACATCATACTCCAACAAATTTATTTTGGTTGTGGTGGATTATGTATTGAAGTGGGTAGAACCAATTGTCACTCCAACCAATGATGCAAGGGTCGTGACCAAGTTCCTTAGGAAAAACATCTTCTCTCATTTTGGAGTTCTAAGAACCATTGGCCTTGATGTTAATGTATTGGGTGAAGCACAAAATCGCTTTAGCATACCATCCTCAAACTTTGAGCTATCAAATAAAGAATTGAAGAGAATCTTGGAGAAAATGGTCAACAATTCAAGAAAGGATTGGACAATCAAATTGGATGATGCTTTTTGGGCCTACCGTACAGAATTAAAAACTCCAATTAGAATATCTTCCTACCAAATGGTCTATGGTAAGGCATTTCATTTACCAATGAAATTGGAGCACAATGCCTACTGGGTGGTAAAAAGTCTAAACTTTGATCTTAAGGAAGCATGTGAAAAGAGTCTCCTAGATTTAAATGAGTTGGATGAGTTCTGGAGGGAAGCATTTAAAAATTCGTTGATTTACAAAGAAAAGACCAAAATATGGCATGATAAGTCCATTTTGAGGAAGGAATTCAAGACCGGTGACTTGGTATTGCTTTATAATTCAAGACTCAAACTCTTTCTAGGGAAGCTTAAATCAAAGTGGAATGGACCGTTCAAAGTGGTTCAAGTTTTTCCCTATGAAGCAATGGAGCTTAAGGGAAAGGAATTAATTTTAAGGTCAATGGGCATTAGCTCGAACATTATTTTGGAGGAGTCATTGAAGATGGGTGTAAAATTGCTCCAATTTGCTCAAGAATGATCATGTCATGATATAGTCAAGCTAAGGACTATAACAAGAACACTTCTTGGGAAGCAAACCAAGCTTTAAATTCCTTATTTTGTTCAATTTAGTGTTATTTTATTTTTAATTTTGATTTGGTATGATTTGGTTTGTTTTTACACAGTTTTGGTTTGAAAATTTTGCTTTTAATTTTACATAAATTTTCTAAGGATTGAACTGAAATGGGCTTCCAATATTTGTGTTTTTAATGTTTGTCGGTGGTGAGAAGACTTGGGTTGAAGTGAGAAAGAAATTGGAAAATTTGGCTAAGTGTTGAAAATGAACTTTGCATAAGTTCAATTTGATGTCGCGACATCAAATTTGGTGTCACAACACTAAACTCAATCTGCTCGATAGATAAAATTCACCCTAGTTTCGATGTCACGACACCGAACACGTGTAGATCACAAATACCAGTATATGTCACAACATCAAATGCTCGCGACATCAAGGGGCATTGGGAGAGACGCATGATTTTCCAAGTCACGACATTAAAAAACTTGATGGCGCAACACCGAAATAGGTTGATTTGATTTTAAGAAGACTTTCAGCCTTCTTCTGTCTTCTTTATGCCCCCTGATGTCTTATACATTTGATGTTAGGTATCCTCTTGTCCTGTTCTTCAATTCAAAAGTTAACCTCGGTGTTGAGCCATTGAAATACACCATAAGAGTTCCTCAACAACTCTCCTCATCATCATTCATCTTTACTTTTTTTCAAGGAAGAAATTCATGCTTTCAAGGGGTATTCTTCAACAATTAAACCAAGTCTTTCTGCAACCAAATAGGTAAAAATTTCCAATTTTATGTGCTCAAGGCAATGAATTTATTGATTAGGATTTCTTGTATGATAATTTCAAGCTTAGAGGTATTTAGGATGTTTTGATTCTTTGGAATTATGAAACTCTTTTTGGGTGATTTTTTAGATTATTATTGGACAAATTTCTTGTGAATTTTCTATAGTAATTTTACTTGGAATTCAGTGGCATCAGCTTTATTGCTTGGTTGGATAATTGTTTTGTGTAAGATGGAAATTTTAATTTTGCATAATTTTGGTAAAATTTGGTGGATTTTTAATTTGAATTGAAATGGAAATTGGGTAATTGGAATTTGTCTGCAAAATGATTGTGTTTGTTTGTTAATTGAAATTGTTTGAAAACATAACAAGGGGAGTTTATTAGTGGAAGAAGAGGTAGGGGTAGGGGTATAAGAGACAGGGGTCTCCTCCTCTTTAAAGAAAAGGAGAATGGGAGAAGGAACTAATAGAGAAGGAACGAGTAGTGAACCGGTGGAGCAAAATGAACCCATTGTTGAACCCCAGTTTGCTAGTACGCCTGCACATGAATTGTTCAAATCTAATGAAAAGCACGAGGTCATTCAGGAAAGAGGATTTGACTTGCCAATTCATTGGGGAGATAATGTGGGAGTTAGAAAGGAATTGGAAACACAACTTAGGGCTAGGAACTAGCAAAGTTTTAATCAAGAGGTTGCATGCATGTTATACAAATTTGCTTAAAGAGCTTCATTGTAATTTTTGTGAGCTTGAGGAGGGGAAAGTGAGACTTAGATATTTATTGGTGGATTTTAATGCTGAAAAAGATCAGTGAGTACTTTAATACAGCCTCTATTGATAGTGTGAAATATCGGGAGTTTCTTAATGATAGAAACAAGAATATGATGGCTGTTAAAAATGCTTGGTACTCTTCTAATGTTGATTGGGATATGAATGCGACGGGGACTATAGAGCTTAAATTTCCTTACAGCAGTTTATCTTTGATTACTAAATTGTGACTTTATTTTATTAGTTGTAGAAATTGGGGGTCAAATTCAGTGAGTTATATTCTGCGAGATAAGACATGTCTTGTTTATGCTATTCTTGCAGGACTGCTTTTGAATGTTAGTAGATTGATTAAACATGGGTTCCTAGACAACAAGAGATCTGAGAGACCCATCTTTTATACACCCAATTTAATAACCCATTTATGTATTAGTGCAAGAGTTTCTATCATTCCCGGAGAGCCACAGACCCATCCAAGAGGTCAAATAAACAAAGATTATGTTTACAAGATGGATCGATAATTTGAGAGACATCATCAACCCAAAGGAGACCATATGTGACCACCACCTCTCCCACGAGCACTGCATATTCCCATGCCGACAAATTTTGTATTCAAAGAACCAAGCACCGATGAAGAACGCAATGAGCTTCAAGGATATTGGATGAATAACCAGCTTGTCGTCTACAACAATCTGGCAGTCATTGATGAAGCTCTCTCTATACACATTGCTCAACAGTTGGACTCAACCAATATACCTCTAGTGTGGTATTATGGTCCACCTTGCAGGCATGCCTTTCATACACTACCCGAGGAATCGTCACATCAAGGAGAATCACAACAAGATGGAGATATTATTAGGGCCCAAGATGAAGATTTTGAGAAGAGCCAACACAGTGGTGCAGAAGATGGCCAATAGGACATGAAACAAGACATAAATGAAGTAAAGGATGACTTCAATGTAGAGAATGAAGGCACTTTAGAAGACCTTGCTCTACAACAATGCTTATCACCTTACTCTACCTTAAAAATTTAGAGGGATTTGAAGACTGCTTTTACTTTAATTTTCTTTAGTCAGTTTAGGACCTTATTATGTTTGTTTATTGCTTTTATATATTTTGGTTTGAAACTTTCTTTTGAGTAGATTGGCTAAAGGCCTTACACTGATGCCAAGTGACTTATTACTGATTCTTGAATTAGATTTGATTACTTTGAACTTTATTGATGAATATTTAGTTTTTGAGCTTTTAGTGTCTCTAGTGGTTTGCTTACTTGAGTTATGATAGTGACTAAGGGCCTTAGGCTAATGTCAAATTTTTTATTCTTGATGCTTAAGTGACTAGATTAACTATTGTGAGGTTGCATGGATACATACTTGGTTTTTATCTTTATTGTACTCATAGTGACTTCTTTTGATTAGATTTTATTTTAGGATTATGACACTGGCTTTAAGTTAATCGTATCATGGTTTTTGTTTGTTAACTTTTGGGTGAGTGGATGGATGAATTTTTCTCATCAATTGAATAAAAGTGTCAAGTTTGACGGTGTTCATTTCTTGTGTCAGGAATGGTCATTTCTTGTGCTTGTACATAGGTGTTTGATGACACTTGGATGGAAATTTGATTAATCTGGTACTCAATGATGATACCATATGACTAAACGACTTGAATTGGACATTCCATGAACTTAAGTATATACGAGTGGTTCTTTTGTAACTCAAGAATTTCAAAAACTTATTATTGCCATGTTCAAAAATACACATTTTGGGTGAAATTCATTTCAAATATTGCTTTTGATCAAATCATAAATATTACTTTGTTGGTCGATTAGTCTTTTGAAAAATTAGTTTAAATGGAGTAGAAGGAATTTAGGACATTTTGTATGTTTGTATACGGAATGTTATTCTAATTTGTAAATGATTGGTATTATATATTAATCTTATGTGCATTTTACCCCTTTCATGGTTTAGGGTCGTTTGAAAACAAAAAATGCATTTAGGCATAAGGAAAGTACGGGATTCTAGTGTCACGGGCTCACTCTTTTTAGTGCTCCCAACCCGTGCGGCACTTAGGTTTTCCCCCTAAGTCAGCCTTTCTCTGTCAACAAAAGAAGAGAGAGAGAATTGAGAGAAAATATAACTCTGTATATTCAATTGCTCAACTTCGAGGTGTGTTACAAATGAGAGGTTGGCCCTTTTATACTTGTAAGAGAGAATTCTAGAATCTACCAAAGTAAATACAAATCTACAAGATTCTAGAGAATTCCAGGCCCTGTCTCTTATACACATCTAGGATGTGTATAAGAGATTCAAGTCTACATCATTCTAGAAGTCTAGAATGTTCCTTCTTGGCTGGGCAATCATTACAAATGTGTCCCCCCTCGAGACAGGTATTCTAAAATACACGGTCCGCCTATTTTGAAACGAAGAGGTTTGGCAACATAGGTAGAAATTTGTCTAATACCGTTTCCGGACCTCTCGTACCTTTAGTATGCAATCCACCTCATGTGTCATAAGAGACAGATATAGATATAGGTGATAAGAATCGCTGGCTTGGGGTCCTCGTCGTCCGTGGTAGAGCTTAAACAAGCTCACATGGAACATCGGACAAGTTTTAGTTTCGAAGGAGATCCACCTTGGCCAAAATCTCCCTACCCGTCTCACCAATTTGAACGGACCTCGTACCCTCGAGTTTTCCTTCCTTGGCATATCAGAAGGCTCCTAGTGAGCTCATTGTGTTTCAATCCTCTTTGATCTGTCATATGATTCTCAAGTTGGCTAGTGGCCACAAGCATTGTCTTTCGACTCAAGCGTCAACGGCGAGTTGACCCTTCCCGGCTTACCGCAAGTAAAAAAAATATGGGTCTGAACTTGGCCAAAAAATCTTATACATGATCTAGATGTGTTTCTTAAAGAGCAACTAACGTCCTGTCTCTTATACACATCTAGATGTGTATAAGAGACAGCGTCAATGGCCCGCTATAGAACACTTGCTTCTTCACCTTGATGGTATTTAGGATCCGTAGTGCACCCAATTGCTTTTCCTCTGCTTTCTCTCTTCCATGGCCATGGCTGCTAATGCTTTGCTTTCACAGGACATTCTCGCCATGTGTGGACCGTCGAGGAAAAAGCATGCTGCCCTTGTCCTTTCTTTGAACGATGTTTAGTAATTTGAAATTTCCTTACCCTTTGGTTTGGAGAAATTGGGCCTTTCCTTTAGTACTTTTCCGTGGCTTGAACTCCAGAGAGACTGACCACCGACACCGTCATTGCCTTGGATAGATTATCCACATTCCTTCTTTCGGCTCAACCGGGTCCATGGCTTAAGTCCATCCATAAATGGAAGAAGGCATCCTCCTCGTCATACTTTGAATTTGTAGCATCAATTTACGTCTCCCGACTCCCGACTTCACCCTTCATCTCCGGTCGGCAACGCGCGTCCTCTGCATATTGAGGATAGAAGTAGCCGCGAAACTCGTCTATATTGAGGATAGAAGTAGCCGTGGCTACACTATTGAAACCCAAGTAGTAGTCCTCACTCGATTGTCCTCTGCGCCGCCAAAAGTAAAGCATAATCGTCAAGTATGATGAGACAAGATTTTTCATCGATCCAGGTATTCAGGACCACGGGAAGTCCCATGATGTCACTTGAACTCCTTGGGCTTTGGAGCCTCACGTTGGGCTTTGGAGCCTCGATCGGGGTGTAGGCACATCATGTTATTCAGTGCCTCAAACTCTTCCCGCACATCGATGGCCGCAATCTCATCTTTGGCCGCATGGACACCAATGGACACCAATCTGCGCTCCAAACTTTCGGACCTTCGGACCTCTGCCGCAAACCATGCCCGCAGCATTCAAGGCACCACTGCATGTGTGGACTCGACCCCGTCAATGCGTACGTTGCAACGGCGTCGGGTTTGCCATGGCCATTGGTGAGTGGTTCTCGCTTTCTGTCCTTCTTTGTCGGGATGGTTCGACTATGTACTGGAGCTGTCTCTTATACACATTAACTTGGGTGTGTTAGGTGTGTTACAAATGAGGGTTGGCTTTTTACTAGATCTGGAGATTCTAGAGAATTCTATACAAGGAATATTCTTTCTAAAGGATATTCTATTCCATAAACTAGAGTTGTTCCTTCTTTGGGCATTTTACTTACTTTTATTGCAGGGCCAAACCTCTTCGTTTCAAAATGGGCGGACCGTGTCACTAGCATGTATCTTTGTTGTTTCTCCGAATTGTATAAGAGACATACGGAATCTTTCCATATGTACCTATATTGTTTCTTTCCAATTAAACCATTAGGAAATCTTCTACACACAAGTATACATTCTAATGTTTATAAGAGACATACTACTCAGCCCGTGGTAGATTAATGTTCCCAAATTGTGTGACATGTGCATGTAAGTAGATTCCTATTAAACTTCTATTTCCATGTGACCTTGTCAGAATGGTTGAACAACGTTGTAATACTTGTGATTTGAGAAAGATTATGTTTTGAATGAATAGAACTTGCTTTTTGAAAACCTTTCTGAGAATGGTTAATGTTTAGTAATTTGAAATATTGTGTAACATTGATCTTGTGATTTTAAGAAACTTGAAAACTTGGAGTGACTAGTTGAAATAGTTATTTGTCCCATGAGATGTGTATAAGAGACAGATGTTAACACACACAAAATGAACACTCAATTTACTAACTTATTGTTTAGTTATTTAGTAAAGTCCTTTTATTTTCTTTTTTTGCCCTAGACTAGCAAAACACTAGATTTGGAGTGTGATAACTCTAATAAACTAGAGTTATTTTACTTGTTAAAGTATAGCTTTTATAGTTCTAGATAATCCCTATTTTGATGTTTAATTAAGTGTTTTTAGCTTCATTACTTGCATTAGGTAGTTGATTTGCATTATTTATAAATATTATGAGTTTGAGCTTAATTTTAGTTATTTGGAGTACTTATTTAGTTTAGTGTTTTGTAGGGTAGAGTGAAGGGTAGCAGATTACAATCATAAAGATACAAGGGGCCAAGTGCAAGTGATGAAGAATTGAAAACTAGAACTGAAAGATGCTCGATGTCATGACACCAAATGTTCGATGCCGCAACATTGAGGTAGTGATTCAATTTATAACTTTTAGCTCGATGTTGCAATATCAAATATTTGATGTCACGATATCAAATATTGAATGTCGCGACATCGAAGCGCGAATAGTCAATGTTCTATGGCATTTTTGTAATTTTAGCTGAAATTCTTTAAACTATGTCTAGTAACTCACTCAGGTACACATAGTAGGAGTCTAGTTGGTAAAAATTAGGAGTAGTTTAGTTGTAGTTTAGCTTAGAAGACTCATGTTTCTTTTAATACAAAAAGTTCTCTTTAATTTTCCTTTAGATCCTAGCTTTAAATTCCAACAAGTTTTAATTTTGATAGTTAATCTTAATGGGCTTTTCAATTGCTACAAGTAGATATAATTTTTACATGCTTTTTCTTTAATTTTCTTGCAATTCAAGTTACTTCTGTTTCAAGTTTCCTTAGTAATTTTAGGATTCTTGCTAAATTATTCAATTTAAGTTAAAAATCTTCAATTCCTTGCTTTAATTCTTAGTAATTTTAGTGGGATTTCTTTTATCCAATTGAAAAATGCAAAAATATTTAGTTTTAATTTTAATTTCTTCACAATTTCTCTTAGTCTTATTTGGTAGAAAATGAAACTTTCCTTATTTTCATGTTATTTTAACGCTTCTACTAGAATAGTTAGAATTAATTTCTTTATTGTTTACATCATTCTTTTCTAGAACTACTCATATTAGAAGTAATTTTAATTGGCTTCCATAGATTTGTGTAGTTTGAGATAGTTATTTTCCCATAAGTTAATATGTTTAATTGAACTTGGTTGGTTTAGTTTATCTCCTAATTATGATTAGTCTGACTACACTATGGCTCTTGAATCTCAGTACTTGCTACAAGAAATTCTTAAGGGAACAATATCCACATCATCTTATACTATTATCCACCCCGTATACTTGCGGGTGTGTGGATCGAGTTTAAAGGATTTGTGTAGATTTTTTATAACTTGTTTTTGTATTGATTGATCTCTATCTGTAGTTAACACAAAGCTTACTTCTCTGAGGACAAAAATTTACACTTAATTTAAGCTTGGTATTAAGACCAAGACTCACCCTCTGAGGGCGAGAAAATTTTACATAAGCGTGAAATCAATGATAGTGTATGAAGAGACTTTGTCACTTGAATGTCTGTTATAAGTATCTAAGGGGGTGAAAGCGTATGGAAGAACACTTGAAGCCAGACAAAAACACAAAGTAGCAAAGGAAAGACAAATATCATATATAGATGGAAAGCACAACATAGGTGGAGTTGGTACAAGAAAAGATCCTAATTCAAAGCCAAACAACAAGTGCAATTGAGGAAAGAAAATAACATAATACTATCCGAAGGTAGAATCTCGTACATATAAAAGACCCGAGCTCTAAAGTCTCCAAAAAGGTAGAATAGCAATGCTAAATATTAAGCTAAGCTAATGGTACAATAGAAGTGCTAGCCTAAACTCTCCCTCTCTCCACGACAACCTCCAAAGTAGCATATCTCGTATTAACTCTAACGATGCTACTCCATCCTCAGTCGGAGCCCTTGATGAACTAGGGTGAATGGGGATAGGAGGAGCAATGCCTTGAAGCAACTCATCAATATTCAAGTCTGGATACTTCTTCGTCACAAAGGACAAGGCCCGATCATAACCTTTGTCAAAATATCTAATGTTATAGTCTTCTACCAAATCCTCAAACTCTGTGCTAGCATGGTAATATGTCAAGTGCCTTTGCAAGCGGTCCTGGTAATCCTGAGAGTCGAGGACGTCAAATATCACCACATCTTTGTTTTTCTTCTCCATGACTCTAATCTCTTCCTTGTGACCATCTCGAAGTTTCTTCATCTCTATCAATTGAGTTGCTTGAATTTTCTTGATTTCTTCATGTTTCTTCTTGTATTGGTCAGAGGATGAATGCCAAGCCTTGAAATGCTTATCCTTCACCGTCACCATCTCTTTAAGCTTGATCTCTAAATCTGAAATTTTTCCTAGATTATGCTCTTGCGCTTGATGCAAATGGTAGTAAAAGTTGCCAATCTAAGATCAAAGAAAAAAGGACAATGTTAGTCCTAAATAGAGGCAAAAAGACTTAGAAAATTTTGCAAACAAAAGAAGAGGTTACTTGGGCAATGTGTTGCATCAGGGTCAATGATACAATTAGAGCTCAAGGATTTTTTGATTCATTCCTATCACTCTTTAGGCAATGCTACTACCTCTACCAAAGGATGACTTACATTCTTCAAAGCAGTATCCTCGTACACCTCCCAAGGCATAGATTACACGTGAGAAGAGGAGAAGCTCCCAGCATGAACAAATGTTTGAATTTGAGGCAGACATGGAGCAAGAGCTACTTGGATAGGAACTTCTTAAATTGGAGCTTCAACTTGAGGCAAAGGTAATGAAATAGTCTCAATGGGAAGGAAAAGTGATTTTCTTCTTAGGCTGAGGTCGTGGAAGTACTCCTTGAGATGGCCTCTTAAATCCCTCGACCCCAACAGTGGTATCATTGGATGGATGTGATGAACCTTGATACTTTACTTGTCTCTGCTCCAAAGCACGCTCACAAATAGCATCATCTATGGCATCTACTACAAAATCAAAAGAACAAGTAGCATCCAAAGCAAAAGTAATACTAAATTTATACGCAAAAAAGAGAAGACATAAGCAAAAATGCCAAGTAAAAATGTGTGCATGTCAACCTAAAGGAAAAGTATGATCAAGATCAGCAGGACTTAATCTCGTCGACACTAAAACTTACTTATTATCCAGTACTTGCCATGGGAGTTTCTCATTTTCGTTACATGGAAGTATGACTATCTACTCTTGTGTGTATAAGAGACAGGCCCAACATTGAAGATGCTAATAGAGAATACTATACTCTGTCTCTTATAGAAACCTAATGTCTTTTTTGTTGCAGGTCTCAATTTGGAATTTTCTTCAAAGTGGCCATTGGAGGTTTCTATAAAGACTTGCAAATTTAATACTATTAAGCATTGTCTGCTTCAGATAGATCTAGTATATAGTTGTACTATAGCCTAGATGTGTATAATGGTACAACAGCTATTACAAAGAATTGAGTAATGAAAATCTCAATGTCCCCCTGTACCTTTGCACAAAGTACACGGAGACATACCCTGAGAAATTCATACAAAACTGATGTTCTATGTTCTAGAGTGGAACCTTCACTTTAAACAGGGGGAGTTGAGATTTTCACTACTCATTTTCTTTGAAGAGCTGTTGTACCATTATCAAATTAGGCTCAGACAACTATATACCTGTCTCTTATACACATCTAGATGGCTTATAAGAGACAGGCCCATGAGGTCGAAGAATTAAAGGTTCTTTCCCTTTCTTTTGTGAGGTAATAGCAACAACCTCATTAATAGCTTCTTCTTACTTGTCTTCATCAAAGGAGCCCTCAATAGTACCCTATTGTTGGTTTTCAACTCAGGAGTCTTTATTAGTTTCCTCTTGCTCTAGTTGAGAGGCAACTCCTTCACTAGTGTCTCCTTGCTCAAGCACACCTATGGAGTCTTCACTAAAACCCTCTTGCTCGCTTTTATTGGTGTCTTCTTCTCTAGAGACTCACATGGTTGCTTAGAATAAGCGATTGAAGTGAGTGCCTATCATAGGAGCTGTCTCTTATTTACATCTATGTAAATAAGAACATTTGGATGAAATCCTCACAAATGAAGTATTGATCGAATGCAAATTCACTCGCAAATACCTTGCCCTTGGGTACAATCAAACACAATATTTGCATCAATACCCTTTAGATTATCCAATTCATTTATAGTAGGTGAAATTCTTTCATTTGTTGAAGAACCCAAATTCAAGGCTAAATGTTGGAAACCGAGTTCACCATCAACTCCCCAAGTTCTTGCTGTTGCCACTATTTGACCGTGATTTTCGCTTTGTAGTTGTCGCCTAAATGGATTGCACCGGCATGCAAACAATTGCCTCCAATAGGACTTGCATCTAAGAATTGCATATGTGTGGCTGTAAAACACGTAGTGGTGACATCAAGTGGATTAATGGCTACCGAGGTAGGACCAAGTGTCAGAGTCGTCATAGCCACTGCAACCTGAGATTGCACAACGTCCTTCTTCAATTGTCAAGCGCTACAGTAGTGTGTGTTGGGAAAAAGTTTTTAAAGCCTCCTACAACTGTCCAATCTTGTTGCTGCTCGTACAATTCATTGCTGCTGCCGTTGAAGTTGTGTGTACTTCTAGAGGTTACATGCTCATCCACAGGACCACTTATAGTTGCTAGAGCTACGTGGTCAGTCCACGCCACCTTCGTTTTGCTTGCTTCAGTCATTAGTATATCTCCTTGGTGTCCAGAGATCCAAAGAACAGAGGGGTAAGCATGAGAGAATGTAGTGTGCGAAAAGGCATCATCAACACTAGCAATAGCTCTATGGGATGATTTTTCTTCAAAAAATCTAGGGGTTACTGCCGAAAGTGGATGAGTAGTGGGTTGTTGAGTCCCATGTCCGATCTTCTTCGCTGCTACCTCGTTCTCATATACAGCTCCAATGGAGGGATGCATAGCAGTGTTTCCTCTTCTTTCCTTTGCAGCCCACCTCACATTTTCTTTGCATATGACCCTCTCTTCTTTCTTTTCCTCTTTCCTCGAAATTTCCCTCATCTTTCTTTTCTTCTCTTTCTTTCTTTTCTTTCTTTCTTCTCTTTCCCTCTCTTTACCTATTCAAATTTCCAAGCCTACAGATCCTATGCCAAAGCTAATGACTTGGGTCTACGGATTTGCTACTTATTCGAAAAATTCATTTACAGTTGATAAAAATCAAGATTAGAAGATAATGATGTTCAATGCACACAATGTGTTTGACAAAATACCAAAGAGAAAATAAAAATGGAATAAGAAAAGAGTATAAAATGAACTTGCTTGGAGTATAGATGTTGTGTTTGGCTTGGATGCTATAGTGTTTGGGTCCTATGGTAGGGTGCTATAGTGCTTGGGTACTATAGTAGGGTGTTATGGTATGTTTAGGTACTATGGTTGTGGGTTTTGGATACTATGGTGGAGTAGGATACTATGGTGTATTTGAGTACTATGATAGTCTCACCATGGGCACATTGGTGGAGTAGGATACCATGGTTTATTTGGGTACTACGATCAGTGGGTATTGGGTACTATAGTGAAGTAAGAAACTATGGTATATTTGAATACTATGGTACATTTGAATACTATGGTGTGTTGAAGTTGGGCCCTAAACACTTGATCCTTCTCACCAAATTTTTTGAAAAAAAAGCTTCTTTGGTAGCCTACTCAAGAAGACTTTTCAAGCAAATGGCGAAATAGTTGAAGTTCCAAAAATTTTCCCTCCAGGGAAAAATTCAAAATTCAAAATTCAAAATTTGGCTTCCATAAAAACTTATGGACTCCAACCAAGACATAGGTTGAAGACCGCCACGTTGCTCTCAACTCTAATAAACTCACCTTGAGAGTAGGGGACATATAACGATACATAAACATACGACCCAATGACTCGCGGACAGGTGCAAGTTAGTCAAAGTGGTCAACTATTCACAAGGGTATTTTAATCATTTTAACATTAACTCAAGCTTTTAATCAACCTAAGATATCTAACGACCTCATGGGCCATCTAATTGGTAAACAAAATTTAAGGCCCATTAATTATCCAAAACCACCACCTTACTAGTATAAATAGCAATAGGTGGAAGGTACACATACATAACACAACTCTCATTACAAATTTACTTACCTTTCTTAGCCTCTAATTTCCTCTTGTCAACAATTTTTGACTTGTGCATCAAAGCCTACTTCAAGGGACAAAATCTCGCCACTCTTGTTAGATTTTTCATGTCAACGATACGTGAGTACAGCGTGCCTATAATTACCTTTGCATTGGAGTATTATTCTTTGCTGGACAATGTTGGACTTAGACGTAGGTTATTTGACCCTTAACCATGGTGGTAATAATTTACGCATCAACACAAACAATTTCTTTTTTATCAAGAAATGAAATATTCTAAGCATTCCATTAGTTATACATCAATGTTACAATAAAAATACCACACGCATATAAATGCACAGAAGCACACAAACAATGTAGCTTCTTCTGTGCATATTTAGGTTTGCATGATTATATATGCGACTTAATTTGTATTTGTAAAGAAAAGTATTTTTTAAAATTTGGTTAAAATAATGAGGATATATGAGTCATTAATAGTGTTCATTGGTGTATGTACTATAAATTAAAAGTTTGAGGCGATTAATTGCTAAGATTGATACTTTGAGATTCAAAATACAAAAATATCATAGTTTAGGGGTGTAAACTGCAAGTAACCCTAAAATAAAAAAGAAATACTGGTTGATGGAAGATATGGGTCTTAACCTTGAAATCCGACATTAGGACTTATTACCAATCTAGTGTGTCTTATAAACTCCCTATGTATTAACATTATTGTCGCAAATTGTCAAAAAATACTTTTTTTTAATAATCACGTAACCCCACTTTTATGTTTCAAGATAAAATTGTCCCTACTATTTTTGTTTTATTTTATTTTTTATTTTTCTCTCTTCATTTCTTTTTCTAATTATTTTCACTTTTCCTTTTTCGTTTATTTTTTTTGTAACTTGTTTACGTGTGTTGAAATAATTAAATTTCTAGACTAAAATATGTTTTGTAATACAAAAATTAAATATAATGCTAGTGATTAATTATTAATAATATAACCAAGAAATAAAAAACTACAACAAAAGTAAAAGATTGACTCAAAAGAAAATTAAAAAAAATCTATTCTTAGTATAAAAATAAAATTACAGCATGGAAGTTAGTGTGGATCCTTTTATTTATAGTGTAACAATAATAAAATGTAATAAAATATTTTGATTGTCTAATATAAAAGCCACAAGTATGATAAACTTAGGTAATATATGACACCAAATAGTTTGGCTTGCACAGTTTTAATCTATACTTAGAATAAATATTTAATTTTCTTTGACTCATCTTATTTGTAAATTAATTTTTTTATTTATTAATTTAATATTAATAATTATGTGTAAAATATGCATGTATAAGAGACATATGTTGCTTGTATTACTAAACATATTTAATTTGTAATTAAATTATTTAAACTATCATGTCAAAAACTATAACTTCAAGTTTATTAATTATTGACAAGTAATAATATTGTCTAGTATAGGGAAAAAGAAGAGGAAAAAAGAAGAACAAATATTATTCTGAGAAAGAAGTTTAACTTCTTTTAGCTCAGCTTAGGAATAGCACTTGTCCTGATTCAGTTAAGGTAGTGCAATGAAACAGATCTTTCATTTAGTTGGTAGTCACCTTTTCTTTCTCTTCAGGTCCCCTAAAGAAAGGTGGGGGCAATTTTGTCTCAAAACATAAAAAGGGAAAATGCTTATAAAAAAGAAAAAGGGACAAAGTACAACTATAGTGTAAATTCATGAGGTTTTCTACTTTTAACCCTTACAATCTTCATTACTATTCTCTCCTTTTCTTTTTTTCTTTTTTTTTTTTTTTTTTTTAAGCACATCTAGATGTGTATAAGAGACAGGTAATGGTTAATGAGAGATTTTTATTCTAATTAAATTAAAAAATATTCTTTTTATTGTCATCAACACAAAATTTTAAGAACGAAAATCAATTCAAAATTTTTAGATTCATGAGTTTACAATGCTTTTGCTTGGTAAATTTATAATAAAAGAATTAATTTTATCTAAGAAATGTGACACCAATATAATTGATCATCTGATAGCCTCACAAATTTCAAAATCTAAAAATGAACAGCAACAGAAAAAATGAACTGAAACATAGAGAAATAGGAAACTTTTATTGATGATCAATACAACTTGAGAGCAAGGGAATGAATTAGCTCTGGGAATTGTACAAATTGAGATGTGATTGAATCTCAAAGAATCAATGGACAATCTCAGAGAAGTTACGAGAACAAATGAGGAAATTACATTCAATCAATCACAACATCTCCCCATTCTCTATACAGAAGTGTATTTTTATAGTGCATGAACCGCCTTAACTAACTGGTATCTATCTAGCTCAGCATTTCCCAACTAACTAACCACCTTCTAACTGCTTAGCTGCTTCTGCTGACTAGATTTGTTACTAGCCACTGCCCATGTGACTATGCACCTCCTAACAACTTGCTTCATATCATCATTAGCATAAAATTTTAGTGTTCAAAAAATTATATTATTAAAATTCTATCATAGGTCAGGCAAAACGCTAAATTTAACTTTAGGGTATCTTTTTTAATTAAATTATACATGAATTAGTTTTGTGTCTTACTAGATAAATAAGTGATTCATGAGACAAAAAAAATAGAAATAGAAAAATAGGGTATAATGGTCAAACATTGCATGACTGAGGGACTTTACCACTAAAAATAATAGTATTAAGGATTAAAATATTAATGATGCTAAAATTTGTGGGACAAAATATAATTAAACATAACAAAAATCCCAAGTTGCCCTAATCTCCCAAAATCCCTTAATCTCACCTCATTCTCTGATGACCGGCAAATGGTCTTTTCATCTTTCTTCCAACAATGCAGATTCTATTATCTCACACACTCATCAGTCCCCTTTATTTTATTTCTCTTTGGTGTCGGACATAATTTTCTAATATTTATTTGTTTTATAACAATAATGTTAGGGCATTCAATAGGGCCGAGTTTGGAAGTTTTACTATTGGAAAGTAGGCCTGTCAATGGGTCGGGTCTAGACCCAGACCCGACCCGATCAAGACCCGTTTATCCGGGTCTGGATCTGTAACAAATTTTGATTACCGGATCGTCCGGACCCGTTTAGCTATTATAATAAACTGGTCGGATCTAGACCCGGGTAAACGGATCCGATTAAGACCCGGATCCGATTAAAATATTTAATATATAATAAAATTATTGTACATTAGTGTTATTTTATATGTATATATACATATATGTTGTGTAAATTGCCCATGTAATTTATATTTAATATAAAATACATGCATAAATATTAATTATGAACTCAATACTTTTGTATAATTAAAAGAAAAGAAAATTTGATAAATTGTAATAGTTTTACATATAATTTTAAAAAAAAATTATTAAGACCCGGATCCGACAAGACCTGACGGATCCGGATACGGATCTACTTTGTAGACCGTTCGGATCGGATCGAGTGGTAATATTAATCGGATCGAGTGCGGATAATCCCTATTGGAAAGAAAGGAAGGAAAACGGAAAGAAAGATTAAACTTTCATTCCTTTGGGTGTTTTGAGTAAAAGAGAGGAAAGGAAATGGAGGGATTTAGAAGGGGATTTTTAAGTGCATAGTGCCTGAGTTTGAGAGTTTTACTATTGGAAAGAAATCTTGAAAAATAGAAAAAGAGTGTACTTTGACTGCTTTGGGAGTTTTTGAGTTAAACAAAAAAAAAAAAAAAAGGAAATGCGGGGATTTAGAAGGAGGTTTTTTAAATGCATAGTGCCTAAAACTTTTTACTCCAAATTAGGATGATTTGGAAGGAAAGTTGGTGGAAGCTTATTGTTCTTTTCAACAATACCCACTTTAATCTTAAAAAATTAGAGGCCCAAAATTTAGTGACATATATGTCCAAACTCTTTTTAAAACCCCCCAAACAAGATTAAGATCCTTTCTCTTAACTTCTCTTCAGTAATAGTAGCCAGAAATTTCCTTTAGTGAGGGCAAGTTTGTTAATCTAGTAATACGTTTCTATTGTTTAATACTAGATTAACAAGTATATAGTGTATCACTTCTTTCACCGTACATAGTTACTGGATTCACTGAGTAATCCTTCATAACGCGTACCAATTCGCGCATACTGGTACACCATAATGGGTATTGATACACCATACATATATTTTTGTCAAAAAAGTGACGTACTAACATTTTGGTACCCGTACAATATCAACTAGTAAATATTATTCGGTAACTATGGTATAAGACGGTAGTTACCGATCAATATTTTATCAATATGAACACGTAATCAAGTGTATCAGTTTTCCTTTTTTTTCCCTAGTTTCTAAATGTATCTCCAAATAGTTTTTATAGATTATCATTCGAGTATCAAACAAGTTTCGAACATTAAAAAAAAAAAAAGTCAAGTCTCCTTTTCAAATTTGTCTATTATTTGAGTCAAATTTTTTACTACATAAATTTTAATTAATTAGATTAATAGCAACATGTGACTGCATTAAATCTGGTATGATATATATATATATATATATATATATATATATATATACTAAATATTAGAAGGGGTAAATCAATAAAAATGAGAAGAATAGAGAAAATTAATAACATATTTCATATAATTATAGAAAGTTATTAAAACAAAAAAGTGACTATATAATTATATAAAGTCATATCTTTCATTTTTTTTTTAAAAAAAAAAAAAATTAGTAAGGGCAATGAAAAGAATTACTAATATTTTTTTAGCCGAGTATACTCAAATATAAGGGTGTCCAAGGATTGTGTCAAGTTCTTATCGTGTTCGCGTCAGAAATTTTGAACCCAAAAAATGATCCATTAACTTTTCGTGTCGTGTCGGGTCATGATCCATTTGTTAACGGGGACCTGACACGACCCATATAACCCATTAAACTTTTTTCACTATCACAAAAATTACTTAATTTATTTGAATAACACAAGAACTCTAGATATGTACAACTCGAATGACACAATAACCCATTAACCCGTAATTATTAAGATTGGCAAGGTTGTGTGTGTTTGTTATAATAATTATTGGGGTAAATTCTATAAATGCCGAAGTTATTTATTAGATCATGTTTGGTGACCCAAATTCTAATGAGTTAAACAGATCTTGTCAGGTTACCGATATCTTAACAAGTTATCGAATCAACCTGTGGATTGACAGACCCGTTTAATTTCAGAATTTAATAACAACTCAATTAAATTTGAGTCATATTTAAATCTGTTAATTGTGTATTGAATTCATATCGTGTGTTGTAGTGGTAAGAAATTAGTGGGGACAATTGCCACACTCTCAGACTTGAATTTTTTATAATACTTTTTTGATATAATATTTGTGTTATACTGTTTAGACGTGTGTGGAACATAGCTGAGATTATCCCAAAAAGTATGCCAGAAGAACACACACCCGCTATCCCATGCTATCTCCGCCCTACTTCTTTTTTTTCCCCATTAAGTTAAGGTTTATTGTTTTCCCTTCCCTCCTAAGCTCCCAAACTCAGCCAAGGAGAAAAACATTTTACTAAAGAGAGGCATCGAATAACAAGACCTCGGAACTGACGACCGCAAATGCTTAACTTACCGTCCGACTTATGTCGAAACTGGTGTCTTACCTCAAGTAGGCAATCTTGTTCATATTCCTTGATTTTTAGCAATTTCCCAGAAGTTGATTTTTAGCCAATTTTATGGGTTTGGTTTGATAGGCTAATGGTTCGGCTAAAGTTAAGTTGGGTGCTACCGATGTTATTGCAAGTGTAAAGGTATAACCTTCGTGGGTTTTTTATGGTTGTTGAGTTTCTGTGTTTCCTTGGGTTGTTTGAATGGTATATTTTGGTGCTGATGTTGGATTTTATTGTAGGCTGAACTCGGAAAGCCAAGTCCGACTTATCCTGACAAGGGAAGGTTTTAATCCATGTGGACTGCTGTCCCACGGTGGAGCCAGCATTTGAGGTCATATGCGTATATATTTACTGATTCTAATTAAGTTCCTTTTTTTCCTGCAATTTTGCGTGTGTTTTGTGTGTGTGACGTCTCTGTGTGTATGTACATATGGCATGACCAATATTATATTGATGGTAGTATATATAAGGTTTAGGGTAAAAAATACTTTTAGTTTTTAAAGTTTAGTTTGTTAAAATTTTTAGTCCTTAAAGTTTTACAAAAAACCAATCACATCCTTATCTTCTAAATTTTTATTAAAATACAACAATTGATAAAAAAAAATGATACATACATACATGTGTATATATATATATATTATATGAGAAAGATCTATTTTTATTAGCTTAGACAAGATAAAGTAAAAGATAGAAGGTAATTTTTTAAATTCATTAGACAAGGAATTTAATTTTTGTTGGGGTAGAGACATGAAGACAAAGAATTATGCTATTTTTATGTCAATTGTCCTAATTAAGTAGAAATTTAGAAGATGAGGGACATGATTTGTTTTTTGTGAAACTTTAAGAACTAAAAATGTTATCAGGCCAAATATTGGAAACTAAAAGTGTTTTTTATCCTAAGGTTTATAGGATGCACATAGAATACAGTTTAGACTATTGCAATGGTCTTCTTTGCAGTTTCACATTTAATGTTCCTTGGCATTTTTACTGTTACATGGATCTTTATGTTGTTTATGTTGCTTTGAAGCTTTAATTTTCGCTCAAACTGCATTTTTCTTTTTTCTTTCGGAATTTCTGCCTGAACTTAACATTTCTTAGTAATTTGTTATTATTATTTGAATCTTTAGATTTTTTTCAAGCTGTATTCTTTCCTTGAACTGTATTTCACTTCTCACCCCTCTAAAGTATAACGGCCTCTTATCTCTAAATAATGAGGCTTCGATCTTTTATGCTCTTTTCAGAATATCTATCAAATGTATGCTGACTTCTGCACACACCATACTTGAAATTGTGAAAGAATTTCTCCCCGAAAAAAACGTGAATCTTTGTCGCGAAGGTATTAAATGCATTTTCCAGGACTGTAACCTTTAAGGGTCTTGTATGTTCCTGTGGCATCTATGGCCGTGATCTCTTAAGAAAATTTTCATATGGCTTGTCAAATCTGTTTTCTAAGTCAAGCTCAAATCTCTTGTGGAGTAGTTGGTATATTTTCTTTAGTTCAGCCGTTTGCATATCTTTGTGTTAAGCATAACATGCGCGCATAGGATTTTGACTCTGCTGGAGGTGTTATTGTGGCCTATGTTATCCAGACTCGCCTCTTACCCCCGGCGTACCCGTGTTGACACGACACGACACGGGTAAGGGTGCGGGACACGGACGGGATTGTCAAAATCCAATGGACACTTTGGTACAGGCGTCAACCCCAACTGGAGCTGAGGCCACAAGAGATCCAGCAGCTGTCTCTTATACAAAGAAAAGATGAGGAACAAGACGAAAAGATGATGGTGCTAAGAGTCGACGACGAAGAAAAGTTTCCGGTGACGCCTCAGTTGATGCCTAATGGCCGAGGAAGACAAACCAGAGAGAAGAAGATGAGCTGCAGTAGTCTAGTGTTTTGTTATACAGGTCCTGAGACAATCCTGTCTTATACACTTTTTAAGTCTTACTGGGCCAGTGTTGTTTTTAAAGTTGGGCCAAAGTTTCTCTGCACTTTTTATGTAAATTGGGCCTAATTTTAATTTCATACAAAGTAGAACTAATACCTAAGTAAAATTGGGCCAAGTAATATTTGGGACCTAAACAGTAACAAGTAAAATTGAACAAAATCTCTTTTTATTTTTGTCTACCACTATTATTTCTAATATTTTATACACAAAAAATATTTATATTTTTTAAAATTAATTATAAATAATATAATTTTTTTCTAAGTTATCAAATTTTATTAATAGTATAGAAACACATATAATTATATTAGACATATCCCCGTACTCGTATCCGACTCTTTTACCGTATCCCCGTATACTCAATTTATGAATTTGATTATCCCGACACCTAGACACGTATCCGTATCTGACACCCGTACCCGAGTCCAGGTAACATAGATTGTGGCAACACTTTTGTGATTAAATTGCTATACTAATTTAGATTACACCTATAAAAGGACGAGTATCTTTTCTTACTTTTTGCTTAAAAATGTAGCAGAACCCTGATTGAATTGCATCCTTTTTTTTTCTGTGATTTCCTTCTGTCAAGGTGTAAATGAGTTGTAAGGTGAGCTGTAAATAACTTAGGAAATTAGCTTGAAATTCCTTTAATTGAGGGATTTCATATCCCTTGAATTGAGGGATTTGATTAGGATATTTTCTAGATTTAGAGATGATTTAGTTTCCTATTTTTTCGTCTTGTGAATCCTATCTAATACTGTGTAGTATCAATTGTAAATACAAGAAGAATTTCGGAATTATTTTCATCTTATATTTTCTATCATTGTATCAGAGCTTTAGGGATTTTTATCTGAGGCTTATTTTTCTTTCTCGAGCAGCCTTCATTGTTGCATATTCGTGTTTCTTTTCTAGTTTTTCCTCTTGCATATTTCAGCCTTCATTGCTTCATATTCGTGTTTTTTTTTTTTCTGTTTTTCCTCTTGCATATTTCAGCCTTCATTGCCGTGAATTTCATTATTATACCCTTTTCCATGTCAACCACTAGTACCAAATCCGAAACAACATCCAAAGAATTAAATTATGCCTGGAGAATTGGAGATTTGTAGAATATCGGGTGTCCTATAGGCTCAATGGAAAGAACTACCTCAAATGGTCCCAAGTGGTCCGCACATACCTTAAGGGCAAAGGGAGGCTTGACCATGCTTTAATCGTGTCTCCGGCAAAGAATGATCCGACGTTTAAAGCATGGGATGAGGAGGATTCTGTGATGATATCCTGGCTATGGGATTCCATGGATCCCACTATTAGCGATACATGTATGTTTTTTACAACAGCAAAAGAGACTTGATTCGCTGCACGTACTCAAAAGAGACTGCACAAGTGTACGAAGTCAAGATCAAGACTGCAGCCACTAAGCAAGGAGATAAATCTGTCACGGAGTATGCAAACTTCATCAGGACATCATGCCAAGAACTTGATCATTACGACTTTAAAAACTAAATGTCCTGATGATGCTGAGATCTTGAAGAAATTCAGCCGAAAAAGACCGAGTCTTTGATTTTTTGGCTGGATTGAATCTTGGATTTGATCAGGTTATGATTCAAATTCTTAGCAAGGACACAGAGTCTTTAGAAGAGACAATTTCTTTGATTGGAGCAGAAGAAAGTCGAAGGAGTGTTATGTTGGAACCACAAACCATGGATGGGTCAGCCCTAGTAATAAAAACAGATCATCATGTGATAAGAGACAGATCTACCTACGATGTCGTCCAAATAAACCAGTGGAAGGAGAACAAGGACAATCTCGGTGCACCCATTGCAAGAAACGAGGCACACAAAAGAAGTGTTGGAAGTGATGGTAAGCCACCAAGCCTGGAACTGTCTCTTATACACATCTAGATGTGTATAAGAGACAGATTATCCAAGAATTGTCATACAGTTTGTCTGAGGAAAATTCAGTAACATGGGGGTTCAACAATGAAGAAATTGAGAAGCTAAGAAGCCTACTGGGTTCTCTTGAGAAGCCTTCTGGAGTAGCAACTTGTTCTTTGGCTTCTTTTAGGTAAATCTTCATTCCCGTTTTGCATGGATGCCTCAGACAAACTGTATGACAATTCTTGGATAATAGACTCCGGTGCCACAACCATATGACCTCCACATCTCAATTTTTCCACACCTATACTCCATGTTGGAGTAGTAGAAAAATTGTAGTAGCCAATGGCTTTTTAGCTACTGTTGCAGGAATTGGAGACATACATATCACGCCTACTTTTATCCTTAAAAACGTCCTCCATGTACCAAAATTGTCGGCCAAACTTGTCTCCATTAAAAGACTTACTCATGATCTTAAATGTTATGCTATTTTTTCCCTTTCTTATTGTGTTTTTCAGGATCAAGACACGAGGAGGAAGATTGAACTTGCTAAGGAAAGGAACGGTCTTTACCACATTGAATCATCTCAAAAAAATTAGAAATAATGTGTCCTTAGCTTTTCTCAGTTCTTCAAATAAAGATGCCATTTGGTTGTATCATCTACGCCTAGGTCATCCATCTTTTAGTTGGTTTTAAAGGACATGTTTCCTCAGTTGTTCCAAGGATTAGAACTTGGTGAGTTTCATTGTGATATTTGTGAATTGGCAAAACACACTCGTGTATCTTTTCTTGTTAGCAATAAAAGGAGTTCTCAGCCTTTTCAATTGATACATAGTAACATATGGGGTCCTTCTACTATACCAAATGTTTTGGGGTCTCGTTGGTTTGTATCCTTA
Source organism: Cinchona pubescens (assembly GCA_025175665.1). NCBI lineage: Eukaryota > Viridiplantae > Streptophyta > Magnoliopsida > Gentianales > Rubiaceae > Cinchona > Cinchona pubescens. The sequence continues at coordinate 35,475 of JANKKI010000143.1, forward strand.
ATTGATGATTGCACTAGGCTTACATGGCTCTTCCTCCTTAAACAAAAATCTGATGTTAGCATTGTTATACCTAATTTCCACTCAATGGTTCAAAACCAGTTTGGGGTTAACATAAAAAGCTTTAGGACAGACAATGCTAGAGATTACTTCAACCACATTCTGTCATCATATTTTCAATCACAAGGCATTATGCATGAGTCATCATGTGTCAATACACCTCAGCAAAATGGGGTAGCTGAAAGAAAAAATGGGCATTTACTCAACACTACACGAGCTTTACTCTTTCAAGGGACGGGGATGTTCCTAAGTCCTATTGGGGGGAAGCCGTTCTTAATGCCACATACATGATAAATAGACTTCCTTCACGTACATTAGACAGCAAAAGCCCCATGAAGCTTCTTAATAGTTTCTACCCTCACTTCCGAATCTCAAATGGTCTCAGACCTCGGGTATTTGGGTGTACTGCCTTTGTCCATATAAATAGCCAACATAGAGGCAAGCTAGATCCCCGAGATATCAAATGTGTCTTCCTAGGTTACTCATCAACCCAAAAGGGATACAAATGTTACAATCCTTCATCCAGGAAATTTTATATCTCTGCTGATGTTACATTTCTTTGAATACACATCTAGATGTGATATCGGGGATCTAGCTTCAGGGTCTAGATTTCAATGATGGAAGATAGCACTTGTGAGTCCTTTGAACGATTTAAAACACTTGACCTTCCCCATATTCCAGCTCGTATTGTTGAACCTAAGTCCTCTTTGCCAATCACGTCTGAGTAACCTAATTCCACCTCCGAACCCATGTCAGCTGTCCTAATTCTAAGTTCTGTCCCGCCAGTGTCACTCAAAGTTCTCCAAAGTTCTCTCAGGTATATTCAAGGACAAAGACTGTTCCACAACTAATACAAGTTCAAGAATCTAACTCAGACTTTGGGAATGAGATCATGGTAAGACCTGACCCACCTTTACATACAAATTGTTGAAACATCTAATGAACCAACAAACGATCTTGACCTTCCAATTGCTATTAGAAAAGGTAGCAGAAAATGTACTAAACGACCACTCTATCCACTAGCTCACTATGTTTCCCTTAAGCACCTATCTCCTGCCCACAAAAAGTTCATTGCGAGTCTAAACACCATTACTATTCCTAACACTGATCTTTCTGAGGCATCTTCAAAAAGAGAATGGAGGGATGCTATGAGAGAGGAAATGAGTGCATTAGAAAAGAATAAAACTTGGGAGGTTGTTATTAAACCAAAACGGAAAAACATTGTTGATTGCAAGTGGATTTTCACTTTGAAATACAAGGCGAATGGATGTCTCTCTTGAGAGATATAAAGCAAGATTGGTGGCCAAAGGGTACATCCAGGCTTGTGGGGTTGATTATCAGGAGACTTTTGCTCCTGTTGCAAAAATGAATACTATAAGAATTCTGTTATCATTGACTGCTCATTTTGACTGGAAATTCCTACAATATGATGTTAAAAATGTATTTCTCCATGGTGACTTAGATCAAGAAATCTACATGAACATCCCACGGGGGTTTGCGGGGAATACAGGGAATAAGGTGTGCAAGCTAAAAAGGCCCTTTATGAGATTTTGTTAATACCCTAGATCATGGTTTGGAAGACTTTCGAAAATTATGAATTTGAGGCTGGGTATAAACAAAGCCAAGGTGATCACACTCTCTTTATTAAGCATTCGGCTGCAGGAGGAGTTACTGCTCTTTTAGTCTATTTGGATGACATCGTAATAACTGGAAATGAGAAGTATGAATTGAAGTAGAGACTAAACAAAGAGTTTGAGATGGAGGAGCTGGGGAAACTAAAGTACTTCCTCAGTATTGAGGTGGCATACTCCACAAAAGGGATCTTCATATCTCAGCAAAAGTATGTGACTGATTTATTGACAGAAACAGGGAAGATTGGGTGTAAACCAATCTCTACTCCAATCGATCCAACCATAAGTTGGGAGAAGCTAAAGAACCAGTAGTTGACAAGAGGATGTACCAGCAGTTAGTTGGTAGACTCATATACCTCGCTCACACTCGGCCAGACATAGCTTACTCAGTAAGTGTAATTAGTCAATTCATGCATGATCCAAGAGAACCTCATCTTAAGGTGCCTACAGAGTGCTGCATTACTTGAAAGGGAACCTGGGAGAAGGGATTTCGTTCAAAAATAGCGATACTCTTGCTCTAGAAGGTTACACCGATGCAGATTATGCAGGCTCCCTAGTGGATAGAATATCAACTATAGGGGAATTGTACTTTTCTTGGAGGTAATCTAGTAACATGGAAAAGCAAGAAACAAAATGTCGTGGCAAGATCATCTGCAGAATCCTAATTTAGGGCTGCTGCTCAAGGATTATGTGAACTTCTCTGGCTGAAAATTATTCTAGATGATCTAGGAGTCAAATTGGAAGTCCTATGAAGCTCTATAGTGACAACAAATCAGCCATCAATATTTCTCACAATCCTGTACAGCATGATAGGACAAAACATATTGAATTCGATAAACATTTCATCAAAAAAAACATTAGATGATGGATTAGTATGTAAGTCCTATGTTCTATCAAAGTTTCAATTAGTTGATGTCCTAACAAATGGGCTCTTACATCCAAGCTGGGAATGGAAGACATCTATTCCTTAGCTTGAAGGGGAGTGTCAAGGTGTAAATGAGTTGTAAGGTGAGCTGTAAATAGCTTTGGAGAATTAGCTTGAAATCCCTTTAGTTGAGGGATTTCATATCCCTTGAATTGAGGGATTTGATTAGGATATTTTCCAAATTTAGAGATGATTTAGTTTCCTATTTTTTCCTTTTGTAATCTCCTATATAATACTGTGTTAGTATCAATTGTAAATATAAGAAGAATTTAAGAATTATTTTCATCTTATATTTTCTGTCACCTTCCTTGCCTGGAAGCTAAAAATTATTGAATTTAATTATTTAGCTTTCTTGACTAGTTAGAGATCCATCACCTTTGACAATGAGCGGAACCACTTCAAGTTCTTTGAATGAGCCAGAATTTATTATGACCAATTCTATATGTGTTTGTTATTTATCCTCTATTCTGGATTGTTAGCAATCCTCTTCATCATCTTCTTCCATGCAGGGTAGAGGAGGGAAAGAGTTGTCCTCAGAACTCTCTGTGGCTCTTCAGCACTGTCTCTTGGGTGTTAAAAGTGGTGCAGGTATATACTGAAAGAGCAAGATCAGTCTGACACTTTATCTGATACTTAACTGCCGCTGATTTTTGGCAGTGCTTCATTTTGTTTGATAAATTTAGTTCTTTTAATTTTTTGAGGCAGGGGCTGGAATTGATCTCTCATCTTTTTCAATTGTTGGTGGAAAAATCTGTTGGGATCTTTACATTGAAGGTCTTATTGTTAGTTCAGATGGGAATCTGTTAGATGCCTTGGGTGCAGCCATCAAGGTATGTTTTTGTTTTCCTTCCTATGGTAACGGTCATAAACTTGGGGCCAAAAATTGCAAGACCAATAGTGTCATGCCTATGTTGCCACGCTGATGAATAGATTGTGACTGCAAGTTTAGTTTTCCTACCAATTTAATTAGGGTTAAGTACCTAGTAGCAAGGAAAGAAGCTAGGACGTAGATCTTGGACTTTTGTATTAAATCATCCCAAACCTTTCTGATAAACAGCACCTCTTAATGAAATTTGATGTTCACTGTGATCATTGATCTTTCAGGCTGCCCTGAGCAACACTGCTCTTCCAAAAGTCCAAGTTGCTTCAGCTATTTCTCATGAGCAACCAGAGGTTGACATAAGTGATAAAGAATTTTTACAACTCGACACCAGTGGAATCCCTGCCATTGTTATTCTGACATACAAGGCAAGACCTAATTTCAAGTACTACCATCTCAAAATGCAAATTTCTATTCAACACCAATATCACCGATGTCTATTTTACAGATTGCTAGGCACTATATTGTGGATGCAACTTCAGAAGAAGAATCTCAGATGAGATCGGCTGTATCTGTTTCCGTTAATAGGCAAGGCCATCTATGTGGGCTGACAAGAGACAGTGGGTGCAGTGCTAGATCCAAGTTTCATACATCTTTATCTCTGTTGCTAAACATGTAAGTGAGCAGTTATTAAATAAGTTGGATTCTGAGATAGCCGCAGCTGAAGCTTGTGAAGAAGGTGAGTCATGTCAAATTGGCGTAGTAATTTTGCTGATTTCAAAAGCAATACAAGTTTCTCAAAATTATAATTCTGTAAAAATACCAGAACCAGAAACAGTAAACTAGAAAGATTCTGAGATAGCGACATCTTGACCTTGAAAAGAGGAATTATTACCAGGTTGCAGAAGTCATGTTATTTACATTAACATATGCTCGCCAGGTGTCTAAGAGACACTGTCTAAAGATTCATCAGCAGTTCGAAAGGTTGCCCTATTCGGGAATCTCCAGATCGATGCTTATTTTCAACTCCCCGAAGCATTTCGTTAGTTACTACGCCCTTCCTCGTCTTTGGGTGGAAATTGTGGCATGTTGCTTGATATGTTAAAGCAAACCTAAGTTGTACTCTTTCTGTGGCTGTATCACGACAATGTTTCAATAGGCTGTACCTTCTTTTTTTTTTTTACCCCTTAATTGGTATTTTGAAGTTTAGTGTCCAATTCTGAATGTAATTCTATCTCTGTAGGCTGTTCTTAAAATCTCTTTTGAGTACTAATGACATAAAGTTCTGGCAATCAAGAGGATATTTTATTATTGTGGCAGATAGCATAGAGGCAATGGCCACCATAATTATTGACCTCTAATGTCTACATATGTACAATAATACAAGGTGGAATCCTAATCAGTTGTTTTATCTCTCTTATGTTCGTAAACACAGCTTTACACCATTCATGTCCTGTAACTATTCTCTCTCCTGAAATATTTGAATTGTACCCTCTGTTGATAACATTTATCATTGTCTTCAAGACTATAGGTTCTGGTTTAGAAGGAATATGTATCATGAAAAATAGCTTGAATTATTTTATTGACCATCATATTTTATGATGTAATGAAATGAATGTTTCAAAAGATATTTAAAAGAAAGATTCATTCTGTTTATATGCTTTTTCTTTTTATCATATTAGTAACATCTCTCAGTAGTGTTATGTATTGAAAGGTAATTGCATTTTCATTGACCAACAAACAAAATTGTTTTATTCCCATTCGGCAGGTCGAGTGCGTGGGGCTTAATAAGATGGCCTAATTGCCGTTCTATAAAATTACCCTTAAACTGTAATGGACTTTTGCAATTGCATAATATTCCCGATGATGAGGATTGCCAAATTCTTAATTGCATTTTCACAAGAACAAATATTTTTATGATGAGGATTGCGAAATTCTTTTAAAACTTTAAAGACTTGATTATATTTACACATTTTTTCTTTTTTAATAATAGAGGTTAAGAGTCCAAATGTTTTAAAATTGCAGAGAAAAGCAAGCTTTGGATAGTCTAGTGAGCTGTGCACAGTTAGTTACCAGCCTAAAACTAAAATGAATATGTTTCTGATGCAATTGTAACATCGGTATAGATTAATTTGCAATTTAGATGTAATTTCATATGGTATTATCATCAATCTGGTTCCAGTTTACATATCATTCAACATTAAAGTACTCACCTTTTTTTTTTTTTTTGGTGGATTACAAGCTCAATTTATGGTCATAGCTGAGATAAATAAACCTCCAGTGAGCTCCCTGAGTCTGAGATCAAGCTGAGGTTCCTTGGACTGATCGTAAAGTTTGATGGCTGAGTTGAATTATTCATAGGCATTCAGTTGATCATTATTGCTCTCTGCAATAAAGTTGAGGTCCTTTATACTTATATATGACTTGACTGGACCAGGTACACCTTTCAAGCATGGAGATCTTTGGGAAAAACCAATAGATTTGCTGATCTGACTGCAGCTTGTCATGTCACTATTAATAGAAGATATAGGGGAGAGCTTATGCTTATACGGAGAATTGATCTCAGAGTAAGTATCGAACTCTAAGATTTATTGGCCTTAGCCTTGGTGAGCTCATTGATCTAACTTTTGCTTTAGCAGATTCAGTGGCTGCCATGTAGGTTGGAACAGCAGGAAGCCTTCAAAATAGCCGTCTTCTTCGATGGAATGCTGCCTCCTATGATGAAATGATCTACGTGGAATATTTATAGGAGAATCCAATCCTTCAATCTGATATTGTTTCTGAAGATTTCTTAGTCTGAGTCGTCTGCCAGTGAGTTCCTCTTTGTTCTTTGCATTTGCAGAGAAAACTGTGCCCAAATTGTGAAGATCTTCTCTTTTAGCCAACCGGGAATCTACCCATTGTTCTAACCAATATCTTTGTTTGACATTTAACTTGCTTTGTTCTGATTCTGTTGACCTCTGAAGATAAACAATCTCTTGTTAGTTTACTAAGTTATGCAGTAATAGAAGCTAAGTTATTTATCATCAAGATTTGAGGAATTCAACATTAGTTACTAACTCGATGATTTAACCAATATTCCTTAATTCGTTCTCTCCTGATTGAAGCCACCCTCTTGTTCATGGACAAGGCATTCGCTTCTACCTTCGACAAAATACTGTCATCCCACCTTTTCTGGCTATTTGAATCAATCTGCATGTTCAGCTTACAGGAATAAATTGAGCATAATGAAAGATCATAATTCATCCTTCCAATCCCCGAATGTTTGGTATAGAGGTTATATTTTGTTCTTTCAGTTTAATTTGAGTGGAACAAATATATGCGTGTGGAAATGGCTTGTTAGGATCATGGTTCAAAGTTGCAGTCGCGGTAACGGTCGCGGAACGTATCGTTCCACATCGATCTCGGTGTAGCGGTCGCGTATCGGGTAATACACACATTTTGCTAGATTTAATGTCCAAAAAATTCTAAAGATTATATAACATAATATAGTCAACTACAAAATTAAAGTAACAAAATACATCTCAAATGCATGTTAATTTCACAAAGGAGTTCGGACATCTTGTTTCTTGGAATTACAGTCAGTGTGAACTATCATAGCTCAAGCTCATCGTCCTATTGCTGTTGGGTGGCAGAGCCTATGCATGGCATGAGGATGAATGTGGTTGGCTCTCACAAGAGTAATTCTGGTTTAGCAGGCATAGGAAGTATTAATCACAACAAATTTAATGTGTATTTTTGGTTTCTAGTGGATTCTCAAAACAATTTCATGGCAGAAGCGATGGCACAAGCAGAGTACTCCAGTTGAGCAATTGCCGAGTCGACTCGGTTCCGACTCGGAGCGGTAGCCTCCGTTCCGGTTCCGACTCGGCCGAGTCAACTCAGACTCGGCCGAGTCTTTGAACCATGGTTAGGATAGGACTATCTAAATCACCTGTATAATATTTAAGTCTAGTAAAACATTGACAGTAAACTTTCATGGTTTTGAAGGTATAGGAATTATCAACTTCTTTGTAATAAATATTAGGCTTCCAATCCCCATACAGCCCTTAGCTTTCCCAGTTTGGAATGTTGGATCTGCTCTGGGCATGGTAGAATGACAGATTTTCCATAACCAAGCATGGCTTTAAAATAGTACGGCAAAGGAAAGAAATGTTCTATATTGTGCAATGTACTCTGTACAGCTACTGATTTAACTCTATTTAAAATTTTCCTGAAACCTCATCAACATTGTCACCTTGGCCAGTGATGTTTAGTGATTTGACTATTGAAGAACAATGCCTAAATGTTGAATTCGTTTTGGATTATCAAGGAATTAAATTAGGCAAAATTTGGTATGATTGAAACATCAATGACTTTAAGCCCCATTATTTCCAAAAATGCCGAACAGAAATGAACGGTAAATAAAATTTGTAGACATTTCTATTTCTTTTGAGCTTGTCCCTATACAGCAAACGGAGAATAAAAAGGATAACTTCATTTTGCACTGACCTTTATGTCCTTCTCTGTCAAATCCAGCAACTTGTTTTCTTCCTTGGGGAGAGTGACTGTCTTTACCATATCACATCTCTTGGCACAAAACTCTGATAATCTGAATATTCACAATGGTTTGCAAACACTTGAGTGTATTGATGGCTTGGCGTCGTACTGCCCAGCCACGAATTATTGCCTGAAGCCTAACCAGTCCCTTCAGTGCACGTAAAGCTTTTCTAGCCTGCAAATCAACATAGTGATGCTATAAAAGAAGGAAATAGTGATCCATCTATTAATAGCTCAAATATTTCAAATGATACTTCTATAGTCAGACAATTCTTTGCTCTGTTTATGATCACTTTCAGTTTGTTGTTTGAGGAGCTATATGTAGATTTCTTTGCAAATTCAATTTTGAAAATTGCTTGATAAGAATGCTTTAGTTGGTTTGCATTTTGCAACTGCAGAAACAGAGTGGAGCATGTTGATGTGAGTTCAGAAATTTGAAGAACTCACAAGATAACCACGAAAGGCTGATTGAATTTTGATAGCAGCAAGATGGTCGATCTCTAGTTCACATTGATGAGATTGTGGAACAGGCCTGAGGACATTGATTCCTGTAAGAAAATTCTTGGGGTTCTTTGTTGTACTGAATGGAAGTTTGATGGTTACCCCCAAGCCAGAAATCTTGATTATTAGTCTCAGGGGCTTCTATTATAGCAGTGGAAGATGGCTACAGAGACATGCACTTCTGCTTATGTCTTCAGCATGCATTATATTATTCTCTTCTTTGGAGGTGATGGTGCCGAAAGACAGGCTAATTTTGCTCTTAAATCTTCCAAATGCCAATCTTTTTCTTTTATCCTTCTGTGAATATTTTATATGAGGTTTTGAGATGGATGCAATATTCTGCATATTAAAGAACCAAGAAAACCATTATTTACCTTTTCTGATCTTGAATTTGTATCTGTAAAAAAAAGTCTCTTCAGCAGATTGAACCAGCTGTTCTTCTTCTTCTTTGCCATGAGATTTCATTATTTTACATAAAGCTCACAAAAGGTCATTGACTTTAAAAGGTTATTTGATTAACAATTATACTTCCTAGTCTGAATCTAGAACTGGCAAGGATTAATGAAGTTTATTGGGACTTGAAAATATTGCACAAATAGCAAATGAATCAACCTTGAATTGAGAGAAAACTCTTGTAGTTTTTTGGTACCAAAGAGTAGATTAGATCACCCGTAAATCTGGTGCTAATAAATGCAGGAAAAGGAGATCTATCTCCAAGGAATAAAATAATCACCTAAAATTCAGATTCATAGTCTTTCATTTTTCTTCACTTTAATGATTAACATTTCCCTTCTTTTCCATGTATGATGAGTTTCATCTGTTCAACTTGTAGGGCCTTGAGTCATAAGCTGTTGGGAGAAAGGTAGTAGTGTCTTTGGTATTTTATGGAGGGAAACTTAGTTATATATAATGGAATCTTTTGTATGGCTTCCCAACTTTCATTTTCTCATCCCATTAAATGACATGTTCATATGTTTGTTGGAAGCATGAAAATTACACTTCTATGTATTTAGACTAGATCCAAACAAATTTGGGGCCATCAACCTCAACTGATTGAGGCTGTATGGATTTACTCTCTTTCATTTTAATTTTGCTTAGTGTGACTGCACTCCTAATTAGAGATTTGCCTCGGAGATTCCTACTCAACTGCAATAAGCTAAACTAAAAGATAACTCAAAATGGAGAATTGAATATGACTCAGTGATTAAGGATTTTGGTTCCTCAATTTTTATTTAAATTCTTTTTCTTGGTACATTTTATTTTTATTTATTTTAACTTCTAAATCCATTCCACTTGTGTCCAAATTTTAACAGTCACAAAGGGATTATGTTAGGGATTATTTTTTTTAACTTCCAAATATATCCTACTCGCGTCCAAAATTTAACACAGTTACAAAGGGAATTTTTTTTTAAATTTAAATTCTATGCTTTCTCAATTTCCCCTTCCTAGTCTTTTATTAAGACAACTCTAAAAAAATTTAGATCTCGAACTTCAACTAGGTCTATAAATAGGTTGGGTTTAGATTTGAATCCATCTTGATTCGGATCCGTTTATTTGAGTTTAGATTAATGAAAATTTTCAATTACCCGAATCGGATTAGGACTCGTTTAGCTAATATAATAAATGGATCGTTATAGATTTTGTTGTTCCGACTATGTTAAGATCTAAATCTGATTAAAACATTTAATAATATAATTATATAGATTAGTGTATATATATTATGTCTATTATAAATATATGTTATATAAAATGTTAATGTAAATTATATTCTATTATAGAACTCATGTATAAATATAAATTTGAAATAAATATTTTTATAATTACAAAAAAGTAAATTTTTTATAAATTATAAAAAATTTTATATAAAAATTTTATAAGTTAAAAAAATATTATAAGATTTAGATCCAAATCTAACAAGATCTGAGTATAGATTTACTTTTGTAAAATCGACGAATATCCAGATTCGGATCTAAATTCAGATCTACTAATCGGATCCGGAACTAAACCCACTCGTTTTTACTCGAATCCAGTCCGTTTACAAACCCCATGTCTTCAACAGTAAAAACTCGACTTCGATCGATCGTAAACAATCACGAACAAGATATGCCCAACTGATTGAAGTCGTTACACCTGCGAAAAGATCAAATAATTTTATCATTTTGCATGTGTTCACATTAATTTGGTCTGTTCTGTGTTAATATTTCTCTTAATTCTTCACAAGTTCAACTTAATTATAGTTATGATGTTTTGATTTGTTTTCGGTCTTAAATATAGAAACGAGTATATGGTTCGTGTTGTCTCATTTTGGGCTTAAATCAATAAGGGAAATATTTAGGTAAATCTAGTCTTTAACTCCACTTGTAAACCTTGTGGTATGATTAAATGTTATGAAATCTATGACATAAGCAGATGTAAACAAGATTTTATAAGATTTAATTTTAACCACAAAGTCTACATGTAGAATTAAAAATCGAATTTATGATAATATTTTTCAATCAATAAAAGTATCATTCTAATAATTACAAGCATTAAGACTCACAATCCCCATCCTTCCCATTTTAGTTGTTATTCACCTAGACTATATAATTCTTAATAAGTACCTGTTTGATGGGCCTTATTGGAGTAATAAACACACAGTAAGACACCAATTAACAGATAGGCATGTGGATCGGTGTCCTCCATTTCTTGGTCATAATATGAGGTACTGGAAAGGAGAGGCATGTGGATTGGTGTCCTTGATTTGTTTTGTTGGTCATAATCTGAGGTAAATAGAGAGGGATAGCACGGCAAGTTGCCCATTTAAAGCACCACTTCGTTACGTGTCTTTTTAGCACATGAATACGGTTGAAGAAATTGCACATGCATTGGGTAAGATTAGGAGGGGGCGGTAATGAAAGGGTGAGTTGGGGCCAAGGATTCCCCTTTAGGCTCAATGAATGATTTTTTATTTACTCTTTAAAATAAAATTTCGAAAAAATATTTTTAAAAATTCAAATCATTTGATAATTTAAATCATGTTTTATATAAATATCTTGCAAAAAAATCAGAAGAAAATAATAACATTTTGCAAATTGATTAAATTATTTTATGTTTCATGAAAATTTAAAAATTCTTGTACCTTTCTAAAAGTGATATGTAAATTCAATAGTGAAATTTTGTTTCGAATGATCTAACTTTTGGATATTAATGATCTAGTTGGTGAGAAAAAAAAAAACAGAGTTATGTTCATATTAAATTATCAAATTATTTATATATAAATAAATGAATAAATAAATGGAGATAAATAAATAGAAGATCCAAATCTAGATGTTGGAAAGGGATTTGAGGCCATAAAATATAAAATTTCATTGTGGAATGGTTTCATGCACAATTGTAATTTTAAAGTGCAGAGCACAAAAATTTGAGTGTAGAATTCCAGATGAACATTACTACAATACAAATTCTGAATGAATGTTTCATATAGTAAATTTCATTACTATTGTATATTTTCATTGATGCATAATTGAGTACAGTGACTAAATTTGTGCAGCCTCAAATTATGTGTGCGTATATGTTGAAAGTGTAAGAAACAGAGGAGATCCATTATTGAGCGAGGTGGGGGAGAACTCATGGGCAAGAGAATTGGGAATGTCAGGACAAAACAAAGCATGTCTCTTATACACATGAGATTGTATAATGGAGGTACAATAATTGTTGCCCACCAAACATACAATCATCCTTAGAGCATCTTGATTTCAATAATTTACTGAGGAAAGGAGAGGGATGAAAAGGGAATTAAATTTTTTATAAATGTTAAATTCTTTACCTTATTTGGTAATTATGGAAAGTAGTAAGGAAAAGAAAAAAAAATTTATCTAAGTAATTCTTATGTTTAGATCATGAATTTTGAAAGAAAATGAAAATGAAATCTATCATCATTTTGTTCTTTTTTATTTTGAAAATTAAAAAATTAAATCATAATCTATTGAATGAGTTTCTAGGATATTTTAATTTAATTCTCATATCAAGTAAAGTTTTTTTGATTATTTCATTTGTAGTGATTTCATTTTGGATTGTAATCAAATTATATTAGTTTATTTCACTCACAAAATGAGAGATGTTATATAAAAATTTAATTAGAGCACAAGATCAATGATATATTAAATAAAAATTTAACTAGAAACTAAGATTAGGATAGTCGGATATTGATGAGTCATGTTGATCAACTTTATTGATGCACATCCAAGAAAGTTAAGTTGTAACATTTGTGTACATCGTCAATCATGAGCTATTCTATAAACCAAATTACACTAAAACGTACTAAGCAAACCGTATTTTTAGTAAATAGTAACTAAAAATATTTCACCAACAAACCATAATATGTAACTTTTAACATTGGTTCACACTCATATGAAGTATTGATATTGTCACAACATATAATATATTTATAAACTAGCATCAATCTATAAAACCTATGTCTAGGTAGATTCCCAAGCATTACTTACTTCTTCAAAGTATGATCCAGGATAAAAAAATATTAACTAAGCATCAAACAAATATTGTCCATATTTTACACTTAGCCACAGCCTTCTATGCCCGGCTGGACAATCCAAAAATGCTCGAGCACCACCCACATCGTTGGTCAAATTTTGGTAATTATTCTTTCATTTGTGAAATATCACTCATACCACCGACTTTCTCAATCTCCTAATATAGCTAATCTTTAGAGTAGTTACAAAAATTTCCCCGATCAAGTGCAGGTGCCACAATATCTAAACCTTACTTGATGGATGTCATTTCTTTGCTCACAATATAAATTGTCCTTGCTCTCTTTTTTTCTTGATTTGGCTTTGAAGAGCTACTAAGTCCTGCTTTTGAGGTAGATGAGACTTCATTATTCAACTTATCTTCAACATCACATGTATCATTTGCCTCTATTTTTCATTGACGTCGTCTTTGCTTTGGGCCAATAGCACGATTTCATGTAGTTCGATCATTGTCATAAATTTCATCAAGTTTTGCAAAATTACGAATAGGGGTACCATCAAAGGTAAGAATGTGTTGGTTTTGCCTGTTACAAATTCAATAAAAGGATGAAAGAGAGATATGTTCAATTCATATTTGTACTAGCGAAAATCAAATCATATACTAGTCAAGTGAACTTACTGAAATCCATATTCATGTCATTATTACCGAAATCTACTTCTAAACTAATGACTATACTAGAGTACTAATTTACATTCTTTTCAAATATAAAGTTTGAAAGAATGAGCCTCTTTGGAATACTATTTGGAATACTACTTATTGCGCGGGGCATTTTCAGGGAAGTCAATTTTGGAATACATGCAACTAATGCTTCTAAAGAAGTCTCATGTGTTCGACAATGTTCATTGTTGTGCTTTCTACTTTCTTTTTTATACTTAAGAGGGGCCAAAAAAAAGGTAAGAACATGTTGAAAAGCACAAGGTAGAAAACTAGTAAAAATATTCAATAAAGGGATTGGGGAAGTGTGGAACATGCAAGAAAAAAAGTGTGTTTCTTTTTATTATGCATTGAAGAGAACGAATTCAGTTTAGTCACTCACTTAACAATTCATCTTTGCTTGAGATTTCAAAGAGTTTCTCTTTTATCCATGTCCTCTCGCGACCAATTGCGAAGTTGATCTTTATTATCTAATTTGAAAAGAGCAATTAAGAAAAGCAAAAGCAATCTTTAATGTGAAATACCAATATTCTTGAAACCAACAAAACATGTATACAGTGTGTTTGGGTTTTTAGTATTACGTAAAACTATAGGTGTTCATCACTCAAGTAAGCTCTTTGTTGACCAAACACTGACGGAGATAATATGAAAATTGAACCTATAGGGTAACACAATAACAGATAACACGATTCAAAAAGACATTACATTGCTGCAGATCTTTTTCTCAAGAAATGTAGTAGCTTGCTTAGTGGGCTTCAACATTGATTTTTGAAACAGAACAAATTTTCCCATGGCAACAACTGAGATATGAATCTCACACTAATAAAACATGTCCAATTTCACCAAAATAATGCTTTAGCCATTCTTAAATATCATCAATTTGTTAATTCATAGTACCTCCTACTTCAATACCATGCAGCTCATTGAAACAGCTTAAAGCATCATATCTCCATAAACACTAAACACTTGCTGCATGGTAGTAACTGAAACTACACACTAAGTCTTTATAGGATTTAGAGTTATTTTGTGTTCATATAAAAATAAGCTTATGATATTCAATTGAACATATATCAGCAAACAAAAATAAAAATTTACCTTTAAATAAAGATCCTAAACTTTTCCTTCTTCCTTAATCACACCGATAGAACCCAAATCTGCTCGATTTCAGAACGTCGTTAGCATCAACAAGGTGCTTTTTTAAAATTTTCAATCTATTTTTCACATGGTTTGAGGATAAGTTGAACATATTTGAAACAACTATTGTAGCTTCTTGGTAAGAAAATTTTGTAAAAGTCCCTAAAATTTTTGGTCATTTTAATTTTTCCTCAAAAAATATGTCGACAAGAAAATCATCCATTTCATCAGTCCATATCAATTGTCTTCTATCTATTGATGATTCCCTACTGTAATCTTTTACCTTTCAAAAACAAAAACAAGTAATCAAATTTGAGATATATACATAATTATTGGCAAATAATGAGAGGTAGATTCATAATTATAAAGTACTACTACTATTTATCATATGTGCTTGATGGGTGGAATTTTGTGAAGTTTAAAGTACTAGGTTGGTTATTAACTTGTAGTTATTACTCAACAAATTAGCTAGTATCAAGAAACAAAAAGTCAAACACAACATGAAAGAGATAACATGGAAAGAATTGTTCACGCCTATCAAGAAAATAAGAAACAATAAGGTAAGTTTGTGCAGCAAACAAGGATATCTATTCTGCTTCACGCTTGATTTACCATTGTGGAATATTTTGATCCCCAATAGTCATCGAGGACCTAGACACAATCAACCTCGTTAAAATCTTACTGTACTTTACAATGAATTTAACATAACCTATCAACTGTTTTGTTAGTGAATGAACTCTAACTCCATTATCCAAGACAATAAAAAATATTAGAGTAGCAACTAGCTTCTCCCTTGTGAAAAGACTTTTAGTATAAAGTTTAGCAGCTTGTGTCCCTTGCCTTCCATTAGCCGAATTATAATTGATGATTAGTGAAGAGGATTTTGAGGGTGAAGTTCATTATGGCCTCTTTGAGCACCCATTGGTTGATTATAGCATATGACCAAGTATCTTGGATTGCAAGTAAGTGGAGGATTTACAGAGTAGAATGAATAGCGAAGATGTAAAAGAATTTAAGAAGATATACTTACAAATGTCAACACACCTTTTTAACTTTAGTAAGAGCATAGAGACCTAGCAAGAGAAGCAATGAGGAAATTTCTTGTGTTGTTGAAGAATGGTGAATCTTCAAACAAGCCACTTTTATCACTCCCTAAGAAAACAAAACATATTCTAGTTGCACATCTTCATGCTGTATAATATTGGTAACCAATGTGGTGGATGTACAATTGAATGGTAGGGCCTTGTGGCAACGTCACAAAAGGTACTTTGGTTATCATTCTAGCGCTTGCTTTTATAGTTCTTCATTTACTAAAACACTACTAGCTAGAATTTTCATAAGTTAATATAATTGGACCAATTTTTGTTCTCTAAACAGGTACCATGATCTTGACTACTATAAGAAATACAGTCGATCCAACTCCAGAAATTGGGTACAGCAGAGAACCTGATACCGAATACGTCAAATCTAACAAGTTCGGCTATGCTATTGTTGTGGTGGGAGAGCTACCATATTCTAAAACATTTGGAGACAGCTTAAACTTGACAATTCCTTAAACAGGCCCTAGTACCATTACAAACGTAATTCAACCAAAAAAAAAAAAAAAAGGAAA
This sequence comes from Cinchona pubescens, assembly GCA_025175665.1. Taxonomy (NCBI): domain Eukaryota; kingdom Viridiplantae; phylum Streptophyta; class Magnoliopsida; order Gentianales; family Rubiaceae; genus Cinchona; species Cinchona pubescens. The sequence goes on from JANKKI010000143.1 coordinate 51,875, forward strand.
GAAAAGCAAAGAAAAGGTAGTGGCATAATTCCATAACAAGTACTGATATCAGAAAAAATCAGTAAGAAAAGCTAAAAAAGAAAAGTGGAAGGGCAAGAAACATATCTCTTCTAGTTCATCAGTAGCATTCTCGACCACTTTCAGAATTATCGTTGATCGAGTCTCAGTTTGAGGGTCCAGATTTGCAAGTGAAGACTCCTTCCTTACTTTAAGACTTTCTTCCTAGAGAAAATTTAGGATGGCCCTTTAGAATTTTGAATTTGATATGAATAATTTCTTCACAAATTTCGTTGGTCTTTTATCTGTGAGTGGAGGCCGCCAATCATTCAACATCGTTGGAAAGAGTGAATTGATGAGAAATTGAGAGAGACTAGCGTGAATTGAGGGCTGAGATTGAGAGTTACGATAGAAATTAGGGTTACGAAAAAAATGGTGACAGGAAAGAAGACGACGGGGAAATCCTTTTTGACAATTAAAAAAAAAAAAATCCATTTTGCTTTTGACTCGTTTAAGGGTCCGCGTACTGACCCATTTTAGGTCAATTTCCACTGTTTTCTTACCAAAATGGGAGGAAATAGTTTTTAAGCCAATTACCCTATCAATTTCCTCACCATTTTCAATGAATTATTTCCTTTGTAATTTCCTTCCAACCAAACACAAAAAAACTATTTCTATGGAAAGCTTTTCCATTTCCTCACACCTTTCCTAGAACCAAACAAACCCTAAGAGATTTTAGGAAAGTTAAGAAGGTGTTTAGTTTATGGTGGGTATGAGGGGAATGAATGAGAATCAAAATTAGTAATACCATATGTATTGCTTGATTGGTTACAATGTGAACCATTACATGGGAATGAAAGTATTAAAAAATACTCACTTTCATTCCCTACTTGTGACTTGGGTTTTAAATTGATTAACTTATTCACATAATGAAACCCATTTCTTGTTCAAACCAAACAAGTAAGAGAGAATGACATAAATTCATACTAATAGTGGGTTTATGATTCTAATTCTGATTTGATTTTCAAATTCAATCCAAACATCACCTAAGAGGATTCAGTAGAGGCTTATTTCCAACCTAAAAGCATAAAGAAATCTTAGCACTTTTGGTGTGGGATTTTTTGTGAGAAACTTGAAAATTGGAATCAAATTTTGTGATTACGAAGACTTTGTTTGATTTGTAAGAAAATGTTGAAAATCAAGCTTTTTAGAATTGAAAATTATTTTTATTTTAATGAGTAAGAATTAACAACAACACCATTAATTATTTTACAATAAAATTACACATCTAAAATAAGCAGGCTAGCAAGGTTCTCTTATACACATTTAGAATTGAAATTGTATTACAACCACAACTTTTCATAATTGTAAATCCATAAATTTTGTTGTGTTCTAGTCGGGCCAACCAATCCCTGGAGTTCTCTCTTTTTCTATAGATTTTGTTACAAGTGGGACACTTGTTAAATTCTTACAATTGATAAATATGTAGAATTTATGTAGAATTTATGTAGAATTAAATTAATTCTCTATTTTATGGGAGAAGAATTAATTGTGAATTATAATTGCTTATATTTAGAGTTGTTAACAATTATTCCATTTAAAATAAAAGGATATAGTAATTACTAAAAACTTTGTGAAAAAAAAAAAATGAAGTTTGCATACATTTACATGAACTTTTTGATTACTAATAAGGTGTAGTTGTGTTGACTTACGGTATATCACTTTTTTTTTTCTATTTGTAGATGAATCTTCTATATGAACAATAAATTCATGTATGGTAGAGGCAAACATACTGTACATACATATAGTTTTAATTTTTGTTTGTTTAATTAATGCTACTTTTTTTGGGAGGGGGGGTTAGAAGAAAGCATGTGCTTTGTAATTATATCTAATTTGATTTAGCACATAAGATAATGTTTAGTAATATTGAATTTGGAATTACAAATATTAGATAAACCAATCGTAAAAGTAAAACCATGGTTGTTTAACAACTAGCAGAAGTGTAATCACAAAGCCTAGGACTTAAAAGAATGCAATTGTCAACTTTTACAATTGTAGATATGGACCTATTCATTTAACTACACCTAATAGAAAAATTATTTTCATTTTTCATTTTTCTTGAAAAACTTGTCATTAGATATAAATCTTTAAATTGTACTAAACCTAAGCAAGTATTTACTTCTTTATTATTATTATTTTTTGTTTTGGTTTGTTGTAGCAATATCATGAAAAGACTATACTGCTTATTTGTTTTATAACTTGTTAAAGTTTTAATTTATTATTTTCTTTGTCTTTGGTAACTTAATCAAAATATCTATTTACTTATAAGAAGTCTTTGAAAGGTTGGTTTGTCTTTTGTACTTTTGTTCGAAATCTATTGGTGTGGTCTCTTGCCTCAAATAAATTTTTATAATTGCATGATCATGATTTTCAACCTATATTTTATTTTTTTATGTTCTTTTTGGAGAGTGAATCTCAAAACCTTCTTGTGGGACCTGAGAGGCGATGGTTTGCCCTGCAGCGAATGTCAGCGGTTTGAGTCCACTTATCTCCAACTCGTAAACTTAGTCTTAATTCTCTATTTTTTATCCAAAGATGTTTTTTAAATCTATTTGTGTTTCATGCTATTGTTATCTTTGATGTCTATTGGTGTAGTCTTCTATCAAAAATAGATCGACATAACTTGGTCCTAGGCAATATTTTAAAATTACTTTACCTTAACCATTAATTTGATTAGTCAATTATCTTTTTCATTGCCTTTTTTATCTTATTTATAGGTGATCAAATACCCATACGGAATTATATAAAGTTCGACAACCATTTTTTAATACATAGACAGAGAAAGTTTGATAGTTTATTAGGTTATTTTAGATTTCCACACTTAGGACAAAAATGATTTGTAGAGCATGTGATTTAAGAGTAAAGATACAAACTATTAATTGAATATATATGTTTAACTCTTCATACACATCTAGATTTAATACTAAGAACAGAATTGTATAAAAAAAATATATTCTGCTTAAAAAATGAATTTAACAATTATATCTTTTTAGTTTTATCTCACTGCAACTATGGCATGTTCTTCGAGTTATAGGCAAGGTTAAGTCTCGTATCTTTTTATTTCCTAGTTTTTTTTAAAGACTATTATATAAATTGTACATTTACGTATTGAATCCTTTTTAATAAATAAAAAACTTGTAGCATTAATGTTAAGAGTTTGTATTGCCAGTGATTGATCATGATAACCATCTTTCTCTAAGAAGTTGTGAAGATCATGACTATTATTTATATTTGTTATATTTTAGTACATTTTTCAACTAAATATATACTGGCCATATCATATGTTGAAGAAAAAATAGAAATTCATAATCTTAATAGACTATATATAATTTTTGGGCATGTTAACTACTTCAATTACAAGTCAATATGATCTTGTGTAGATTTTCATAAGACTAAAATTAATTGCAAATGTTCCTAAGTAATGCAAATTTGGTAGCAAAATATGGGGATGTCGATACATTTATTTGAATAATAACTATAACGTTTTTGTTTTGCGAAACTCGGATTGACATGAGATATTAATATTTATGTTGTTTTAGCTTTTTTAGTTCTATGCCTATCCAATCAATTTTACATATCATAATGCATGAGAAAAAAGTTTTTATAACATTTTTGTTTAAGAAAAAAAAAAACATCTTCACTATTATTAAAATATTTATATCATTCTTTTAAACGCATATTCCTTACAACAGTTTTAGTTATATTTTGCTCATGAGAATTTCTATCTCTTCTTTTTCCTTGGTAGCACCATTCGAGCTGTCTAGTAGGTAATACCATCTATCATTGAATTACTATGCAAGCAAAATTTTAGGGAAAAAAGATTAACATAAATACTACTCTTAATTTCGCAGAAACACCTATGTACTAAATATTTGTTATTATAGCACATATTTTTGTTACGGTGATATGAATATTACCAACCCTAATAAAATCATTAAAGCAATTTATTTCACATATACAAACTCAATGAACCAATATATTTTGAAAGTTCATTAAACTATATTAAGGAAATGATAGCAAACGTAGGAACATAGAAAAAAATTAGCTTTTGTTTGAGCCTTTTTAAGATGGAAGAAGTATTGTTGATTTATCCTTTTGTTAGGAAAAATCAATCTATCATTTTTTTTTCTTCTTTAAGAGCCTGATTGTTTTTCAAAGAAAAACTCAACAAATATTTTCAGTTTTTGGTAGCTTATTTAAGACTTCCCACCCTTACCACCATAGTAGAGTCCATAGTTATTTGAATTATGATATTCTTTGTAATGATTAATAACCCCACCATGATTCATCATTTACACACCTATAATGGTCAAGAAAAGCCTATATATACGCTAAATACAACACAACTAAGGAAATAATTGTCCTGCTAATCAGGACTCAAATCATAGAAATAAATACACATCAAACATAAATGTATACCTAAATATTTACTTTACATATATAAGTTAACATCTACTGCAAACTCAAGGCGATTGAGCACTGACCAACTTGAATTTGAAAACTAAATTAGAGAAGCATATGGAAGGATGTGCTTTGGTGAATAGATCAGTAGTCTGATATGAAATGAGGTAGTGTGAAACTTCACAATTCCTTGCATAATATGGTAATGATAGAATGATAATCAGTTTCAATATGCTTAGTACGCTAATGAAAAACATCATCGTGAGAAATTTGAATCCACTCGATTGTGAACATGTAGAATAGTAGGTGATGTAGAAAAAACATCCATATAAGATAATTATCACTGAAGCCATATGAGTTCTTCAGAGTGGGCATCTATAATAGCACGATACTCTACTCCAGTACTTGATTGAGAGACAACAATTTGTTTCATACTGCTCCATGATATAAGATAATCTCCTCAAAAGAAGCAAAATCTTGTAGTTGTGTGCCTATCAGTAGGATCCTCTACCTAATCAACAACAGAATAGGCATGTAATGTGAGAGAAGACCTAGAAGAAAAGAGAATACTATGATACAAAGTGCCTCTAACACATTGACGGATACGAAGAACAATTGCAAAATGAGAACTTCTAGGATTAGCCATAAGCTAACTAACAATATGGACAATATATGTAATATCAAGACGAGTAACAATGACATAAAACAAACTACCAATAAGCTTTCAATAAAGTGTTGGATCACAAAGAAGTGAACAATCCTTCAGATTGAGAAATGAGTTGGCCTCAATAGGAGTAGATATAATTTTAGGTTGTGTTTGGATCGATAGATTTGGAAAAGGATTTAAAATCCACCCATTATGTGGAGGTGATGATTTGTAACGTTGAAATGGATGAATTTCAAATCTACCCAAATTAAAAAGTGTGAAAAGAAGGATTTCAAATAACTTTATAATTTGGGTGGATTTCAAATTCGTCATTTTGGCTTTACAAATGCCTCTAATAAATGGGTGGATTTCAAGTCCTTTCCCAAATCTATCGATCCAAACACAACAGTATTATTAATCAAGCCAACACGAGTAACTAGGTTTGATCATACTTATCTTGTGTAAGATAGCAGCCATCAGATGTGGAATATAGCTCAAGACTAACGAAGTGATAATCCCTGGAAACTAGGCTGCTTCTCCAGGGCCAAATTTGAATAACTTTTGCCTTCATTTCAAGAATTGTTAATTTTCATATGTGTACTTCTGTACATTTCCAGTTATTTGTGTTAATATATGTTTAACATAGTGTTTTAGTATTTATTTAGAGTTATTTAAGTGATATTTATTTTTGTACTCCTTCCAGAATTAGGGTTTTATTTGCTCTATTTGTTAAATGAAGTATGTTTTCTAGTATTTGAAATTCACTTGTTATGTGATATTTATGCGGTTAATTTAGTTTGTCTTAGTTCATTTCAACCTCTAATAATATATTTTTATGTGAGCTTAGGGTTTTGTTTGGTTGAAAGCATATTAGAAACGAAATGACTTTGGACTGGATGATAAGTGGATCAACATCTCAAGGTTGCCAGCCAATAGCTTGTTGCCGGCAAGCCAAGAAAGTTAGGACCTGGCCGCCTGCAAGATCTACCTTGTCTCTACAAGCATTTGATGAAAAAAGTACTGAAATACACTTTTAGGGCTGTTTTGATGGGTTATTGATGTAATTTTCTCCCCACCCTAAAACCCACCATAAATAGATCATTTAGGGGCTGAAATGAGAGAGCACACTCTAGTTTTTCTTTCACTTTTCTCTTTCCCACTTAGGAAGGAACTTTTAGTTCTTATTCTTCTTGGATTTTCTTAAACTAGTTTTCATTTATGTTAGTGTAATTAATCTCCAACTTATTATAAGTCTTTATTTATGTTTAATGTACTTTGTTCATTTATATTTCATGCTTATTTAAGTTTCTTTGTTTTCATTTAATTCTTTCATTTTACTAGTTTTATATGCTACTACTTCCATTACTAGTTTTACTACTTTCTTGCCTCGCTCACGGTAATTGCTTTCAAATGCTTTTATTTGTTTTTTTTGTTGTTCAATATGTGTGTGTTAGTTATGGATTAGGGTTTAGTGAAGCCATTTCAAATTGATACATGTTAATGGGTTGTTTTGGTGGTAAAATGGTCTAATTAGGCAACACTATGTGGCATTAAATTTAATTAGGGTAATTGATCACTCAACTAGTTAGTTTGGGTTAATTGAGGGATATGGGAATCGAACTTCCATTATAGACCTAGATTAGTGTTGGATTAGGGTAAGAAATAGATCTTGGGGGACTAATTCACCTAGTTAGTTGTTAGAATTTCATGGGTAAATAATCAAGTTTGATTAGTTTAAGTAGTAGGGTTAAGTAGTGGTTAATTTATAGGGATCCACCCTAGGTTAATCGACTTAATAGACTTAATTACCGAAGGATTAAGATTAGATTACATTGGAGAATTAACCACTAATTTGGCTCATGAAATTATTTAATTGACCTAATTAATAAAAATATGAAAAATGGCTAACTAAACGTTGACCGGCTTTAAAACAACTTTCTTAGTTTTTAAGATTTAGTTTTAGTTAAACTTTTTCTTTAATCAAACCCTTCAACAAATTCTAACCAAATAATTAGTACTTGAACACCATTCCTCATAGAAATGACCCTATTTACTCTTTACTATTTTTGACCCGTATACTTTAGGTGCTTCAAAGTATTTAGTAGTTAAATAATGGTAAAATTATATTTGACACATAACAAAAATTAATTAAGAAAACCGAGATCTTTCATCCCAAAATGATGATTCAAATACTGCTTGAGGACTGCTAGTAAGATAATTGCATCATCAACATAGAAAACTAAGAGAATGATACCATGATTAGATAGGCACTATTAACAAAAAGAGCAGAACTGTAATAACTAGAGTTGTAACCAAACCTTTCAAGGGTTCATTGAATTTAGAGACCTAGGATCTTGAAGCTTCTTTGAAATCACAACGAGTCTTGAGAAGTTTACAAACCCTATCGAGGTCTGTAAAATATCCTAATGGTAGATGCATATAAACATCTTTTGAAATATCTCCATTAAGAAAGGCATTTTACATCCATTTGAAAGAGCTTCCAATGTCATACTACAGCAACAACAAGTAAACTTTTAACGTAGGTAAGGCAGCAATAGGGGAAAAGGTTTCTTCATATCAATGTGATATTAGCTTTTTAAAAATCCACACTACCATCAGAGTGAGTTTTGATTTTCTACACCTACTTACAGTTGATAAGAGATTTATTCCGAGGAAGATCAACCAAATCCCATTTGTGAGTTTTATCAAGAGCTTGCAACTCATTAGACATAGCTTATTGTCATGTAGAAATAGGACAAGTTTCTTTGTAAGATGTAGAGATTCATGCAATGAAAGAATAGTGGGGAAGCAATGAAAATCACGAAGGCAAGTAGAAGGTTCACTTACCCCTTGTAGATCGGCAAGTAAGCAGAAGTGGTGGTGTGACAGGAGACTCAAAAGGAATAGATGTGGTAGGGTTGTCAACTAGATGTTGATCCTCAGATAAAATGATATTATGCTCATCTGAGTTAGATACCTAATAACTATAGGAAACAAGAGTTATATGTAACCTTAGTTTTGAAATTTTTTAAGGCTTAAGTATTGTTTTTGCATATTTTTGCTTTTATGTTCTGGAACGTAATAGTTTGTGTTAGTTTAATGTTTTTGATGTTATTTAAGTGTTTTTATTATAACTAATAAAATGTATTTATATGTAGGATTTGGTTGGATTAAAAAGCACGACAGTTGGACAAGAAACAGACCAAATATGCCACAAATGGATGCAGAGCCAAACCTGACTTCTGAAAAAAAAGAAAAGAAACTAAGTGTTTGACACCACGGTATCAAAGTTTTGTAGGTTTAAAGAAAAAAAAGACCGCAGTGTCAAATACTTAGCACGCAGTACAACATCACAATGTCAAAAGTTAGTACAACATTTTAATATTGCGGTCTGAGATTTGTATGGAACAAAAATGTCCAAATTGAGGCTGATTTGTGGCTGAAACTTTTGGCTGTATATATAGTGCTAGCGGAGAAGTTTCAGCCACAAAATCACCCTCAAATTGGACATTTTTTTCCCAAAAAAAAATCTCAGAGCGCAATGTCAAAATGTTGTACTAAGTTTTGACAGCGCAGTATTGTTTCCAGTAGTATGCTAAGTATTTGACACCATTGTCATTTTTTCCTTCTTTAAATTTGACACCATGGTGTCAAAATTTTTTTTTTTTCAGAAGTCAGGTTTGGTTCTATGATCCATTTATGGCTTGTTTTGGTCTGTTTCTCATCCGATTGGAGCACTATTTTCTTCGACCAAACCTTACATATAAAACACTAACAGAATACTTAAATTACAGAACACTTACAACAAAACACTAAACCCTTAACATTAAAAACACTAAATTAACATAAACTAATACGCTCTAGAACATAAAGCAAAAATAGGCAAAAATAGCAATTAGCTTTAAAAATGTTCGAAACTAAAGTCAAAATACTCAAATTTAGGATACATATAAATCTAGTTTCTTAGAGTTATCACACTCTCAAATTTAAACTTTTGCTCATCCTGAGCAAAATAAAGATAAGAAAACAAATGGAACAACTAAAACAACTAACACAAAACATATAACACCACCTAGGCACAACGATGAGTAATGGAATTCATATATGCTTTGGATTTTTTGGCAACTTCTTAAAAACCACAAGTAACATATCAATTTGAAGCACTCAAATGGTCACTCTAATGATTCATTTTCTCAAAAACTAGTTCAATTGCAAATAAAAGTTTCAAACCACCAATTAAAGTTTCAATCAAAAAGGTTTTTGCAAAAGAATCTAGTTTATGCGAAACACATTTTACTCCACTCAAAATGACTAAAGTCAACTCATCAAACATTTCCGAATAAACTACTTGACAATGGAAAGATCATTAAGACTTTAATTAATATGCACATATCATACAATGAAGTAGTATTAATCTAGTTCGAAGTGTTTGATTCGATATTAATTATGAATAGCACACAAGATCTCAATCCCTACTTGTTGGCATACTACAACAAAAAGCCTCATTTCGAAGATTTTGCTTCTACTTGCCTCATTTTAAAAGCAATCATAATGGCCGCTTCGGAGACAACATTTGTAATATAAATATACATATATACATACATACAAATATATATACACATATGTATGTATATACACACGCACACACATATATATATACATACATTCATCTATGTATGTATGTATATTTATATACACATATATACATATATATATATATATATCCGAGATAGCAGCTTTCATCAAAGACAGGAATGGGTGTTCAATCAATGTAGAGGTACCTTGCACCATACCTGTTATCACTTTCTAAAATTCTTTCTGATACATGCCCCTAAGAGGGTTCCTTCATATACCTCCCCACTAATAGATAGAGACAAATGGGAATAATAAAACCACATCTACAAAATGCCAGTAATCATAGGAAAGGGGTGCAAACTAGTCTGTCTGTCAATCAATCTAGTTAATCAAAGATAACATGCTTACACTCTTGCTCTTGCGAAATTGGATTGTGATATTTAGAATTCAATGAACAGTTGTTTGTTCTTAAAGTTAACAAAGTTATTTCCTTCTAATTAGACCTAACAAGAATGGAATCAATAATAGGTTGACTGCTTGAATGAGTCAAGATGGACTCACGAGGCACGAACCCGCAGCTTTCGCCTTGACAGGGCGGTGCTTTGACAGACGGTGACAACATCTGCTGGCATGTGATGTTTGGACAAAGAATCAAGTCCTTGTGAATGGGCAGAGGCATGGTAGGGACGATTCTTCTGTCGTGGGTAAACAGGAAACCTGACTCTACAATATATATATGTATATATATATATATCCTTGTGTAATATATATATATATATACATATTTATATGAAAATCTTATACATCCAAATCTAGATGCAGTATAATACACATTAAAATAGATATTACAACTTTTCTTATACAATCTTACAAATGGCTTAACTCATCTCCAATCAGTTAAACAAATTTTCAAAGGAATAACTTGACAAAAATGAGCACTTTTGACAATGGAGTAAAAGATATTTCATATAAACCATTTTTAAAACTAATTATCACATTACTCATTTTTTTGAAATTAGGAATAGTTGGTTTTTGAAACAAGTACTCGTAAAAAGAACGATACATTTGTCAACTCAAAATCAAATTGATGATCCACAAACCTTATTTTGACGATGACATATGCATTTACCTCTTAAACCAAGTTGTGCAGGTTTGCTATTTTATTTTTTTTCAAACAGAGCTTTCGGACGCAGTACAACGTCCGAACAGTACTACATTTCTCGGACGAAAAGGATCGTCCGATAGAGATTACAACGGATGCTATTCACTAATCCGAACGAATAGACAGAGAACAAATTTTTCATGCACCTACAACAGACACACATGCGCGTCCAAAAGAATATTTCTCGAACGTATTTTTTCGTCCGAAAGAAGTTTACATCGGACGAAGAAGACTCACCGAAGAGATAAATTCTCTGATAAAGCATTAAACCTCTCGGACGAGATATAGAGATCGTCCGAAGTATGATCGGACACTGGGTCGGACGCACAACAAAAACATCGGACGTCAGAAACATCGGACGGCTAATTTTTGAGCATTTATTATTAAGCCGTTGGATGGTGGTTACAACCCAATTTATTGCTCCTATAAATATCAACTCTGATGATATTCTAAAAGGCAATCTTACACGTTGAATACAAGCTAGATGAAAAGCAATTTGAGTGCAAATTAGCTATTGAGCAAAATTGTATTAGTGTGTACTTCAGAAGTGCTATTCAAAATATTGAGTGGATTGATAATCTTGTACAAAACTGAGGTTGAGAGTAAAATCCTTGCCTCAACTTGACATAAAGAGAATTAGTGTGAGGAAGGATTGTCCTACTTTGTGTACATTTGAGATTATCGGCTCACCATATTTGAAGAGCATTTTTGTGGATGAACATTCAAGCTTGGTAACTTGGAAGTGTTGTTTGTTTAATCTCTCTCTTTACCTTTCCAATACTTCTTAAGCTTAATTATTTTTATCTCTATCAATCTACTTGTTTGTGAAAAAGATTTAATAAGTGCATAATTTTCAAAGTATTTTTTTTAAAACCTAATTCACCCCTTCTTAGGTTGCTTTGGGACTAACAATTGGTATCAGAGCATTGGTTTCTTTATTGTGCTTAGACTGCATCTGAGTAAAGATCCATTATGGCAACCAATAATGCTTTATTCTTTGAGGGTTAATCTATCACAAGACCCCCTATGTTTAATGGAATAAATTTTATTAGTTTGATAGATAGAATGAAAATATTTTTGCAATCCATTGATATTGACCTGTGGTATGTTGTAAATGAAGGTCCTTTTGAAACTGACTATCATTGATGATCACACAAATAGAAGAAGAGAAAAGACAAGCGATGTGCTCACTCCACAAGACAAGGCAAAGTTGACCTTAAATGCGAAAGCTATGAATGTGCTATACAATGCCTTGGATGCCAACGAGTCAACTCGTGTCAAAGGATGCATTTCCGCTAAAGAAATTTGGACAAGTTGACGGAAATCATGAAGGGAGTGATGATGTTCGAGAACAAAAGAAATCCTTACTTGTTGCCAAGTACGAGTCCTTCAAGATTGAGCCACATGAAAACATTGATAAAATGTATTGTAGATTCAATGATATAATCAAGGATCTTGAAGCCTTGGGAAAGGAATACTCCTTGGGTGAGAAAAATAGAAAAATCTTGAATGCTCTATCCAAAGAGTGGGAGGCCAAAACCACCGCTATAGAGGAAGCAAAAAATTTAAATTCCATGTCGAATGAGTCTTTAATTAACTCTCTTATGTCCTATGAATTGAAGCTAAAGGCTAAAGTCCTTCAGTGGATGAAGACCAAAAAGGAGCATTGCATTAAAGACTTCTCAAGAAGAAGATGAAAATTCTTCCATCAACCTAGAAGATGAAGATCTCGATGAAGGAGATCTTGCACTCATCACTAAAGGATTTCTCAAACACTATATCAATAGAAGGAGAATGAGAAGAGGTGGAGCTATCAACTCAAATAATTTCAAAGGGAAGGGAAGACCAAGCTAAAAATGAAAAAGCAAAATGAAAAATGCTTTGAATGCGGTCAACCTGGACACTTTGCAAATGAGTGTCCTTCCAAGAAGAAAAAGGAAGGAAGAAAGCCCCGCTTAAATAATTTTCAAATCACATGGGATGATTGCAACTCCAAAAGGAGAAGTTGAAGAAGAAATAGAGACGGCACAAATGGCATTTATGGCCATTGGTAATGATGAGGTAACTTCTAACTATGATTCTAATGATTCTAATGATGACAATGATCTTGAAGCTTTCATTTTAAAATTGCATGATAGCTTAATCCCATTTTCTGAAAGGAATCATATACTAGAAATAAGGAATTAATAAAGAAATCAAATGCTTTACTGAATGCTAACCCTAAACTTGTGAATGAAAACAATAGATTATCACAAGAAAACAGTGATTTGAAGAAAATAATGCATGTGAAAACAATTTTAAAAAAAGAACAAGCCTCCTTGAAGAAAAAAATGGATGAATTGAATATCCTCTTGCATAGAAAAAAAGAAAATATTATTGATATGAAAAAGAATAGAAATGTTTTGATCAACAAGAACTTTGTCACCTTTAGAAGGAATGACTTATGCTTTGTAAAATCAAAATAATCTTTCTATAGAAATAAAAATGTTATTTGCAATTATTATCAACAACATTGACATGTGAAAAATAATTGCTATGTCAAGATAAATGAAAAACTTGGTATGAATACCGTATGGATTTGTAGTCATTTTACTAACTCTTATTGACCCAAGAAAATGTGGGTACCAAAAGTTATCACTTAATTTCTTGTGTAGGAATCCATGAATATCAAATAGTTCATAGATAGTGGGTGCTCAAGACATATGACGGGTGATGCATCTATCTTCACCAAACTCATATCCAAAAGTAGTGGAAAGGTGACGTTTGGGGACAATGTGAAAGCAAAATCAATTGGTCTTGGTGATGTAGGTAAAAATGGTGAGACCCTGATTAAAAATGTGCTTCTTGTTGTTAATTTGAGTTACAATCTATTGAGTGTGAGTCAACTATGTGATAAAAATCTATATGTAATTTTTACCAAACGTGAATGTTTTATTCTTAATAAAAATTATGTTGTTTTATTTAAAGGTACTAGGCACAATGATGTTTATGTGATTCATCTTTATAATATTAGTAGTAACATTGTAAAATGCCTAACCGCTTCTATAGATGATCTTTGGCTTTGTCATTTCAACATGGATTTAATTGAAAACCTTGCCAAGAAAGAATTGGTGAGAGGATTGCCAAAATTGAAGTTTTTGAAAAACAAAATTTGTGATGCACTTTTGGCATGCCAATTTGGTAAACAAGTTAAAATACCTTTTAAGCCAAAATATTGTGTGTCCACTTCCAAACCCTTAGAATTATTACACTTGGACTTGTTTGGTCCAACTCAACGTGTAAGTCTAGGTGATTGTAAATATGCTTTTGTGATTGTTGATGATTCTTGCTCACAAAAATGAAACCTTTGAAAATTTTGTGAAAGTGCTTTCGAAAATTCAAAATTTGTTGAATTTAAAAATCATCCGTTTGAGAAGTGATAATGGTGCTGAGTTTAAATTTGGTGGTTTTTCCCGAATTTTGTGATCACAACGTTATTTCACATGAATTTTTGGTTGTTAGTGTGCCTCAACAAAATGGCCTTGTTGAAAGGAAAAATAGAATATTTCAAGAGGCAATTAGAACTATGATTAGTGAATGTGATTTACCAAAATAATTTTGGGCCAAAACCGTTACCACGACTTGTTATGTTATGAATCGTGTTTTGTTAAGGCCTATTTTAAATAAAACACAACACCTTATGAACTCTTGTTTTGTAAAAAATCCGTTGTGAGCTATTTCAAAGTTTTTGGCTGTAAATGCGTTATTTTAAAAATCAAAGAAAATCTTGGAAAATTTGACAAAAATTGGATAAAGAAATTTTTTTAGGATATTCTAGTGACAAGAAAGCATACCGAGTATACAAAAGAAGAACTCTTTTAGTTCAAGAAATTGTGCATGTTACATTTGATGAAACCAATGATGTTATTTCCAAGAATATATGTGTAGATGAAGATGAAGATGTAGGTATTCAAAAGGAGCTCGAAAAGCTCACTATTCATGAAGAACATCATGAGATCACGTCAAACAATAAGGACAACACCCATCACTTGGATGAAGAAGGAAAGAAAAACGAAGATACTCCAAAAGATCTTCCAAGAGTATGGAGATTTGTCTCTAGTCACCCTCAAGATTTGATCATAGGTGATGCATCAGATGGGGTAAAAACTCAATCTCATAAATCTTTGAATAGTAATTGTGTCATTAGTTTCTCATATTGAACCTAAATGTGTGGATGATGCAAGGAATGGCGAATCTTGGGTCCTTACTATGATAGATGAACTTAGCAAATTTGAGAAAAACAATGTATGGACCTTAGCTGAAAGACCATCTATTCATCTCGTAATCGGAACAAAATGGGTTTTTAGAAACAAATTAAATGATAAAGGTGAAATCATTAGGAACAAAGTTAGACTTGTTGCAAAGGGTTATGCTCAAGAAGAAGGCATTGATTTTGATGAACCGTTTGCACCTGTTGCTCGTTTAGAATCCATTCGCATGTTTCTTGCATATGCATGCTTTAACAATTTCAAATTATTCCAAATGGACGTCAAAAGTGCATTTTTAAATGGCTTTATTGATCAAGAAGTTTTTGTTGAACAACCCCTAGTTTTGAAAACAAAAATTTTTCAAATCATGTTTTCAAACTTTCTAAAGCTTTGTATGGTTTGAAACAAGCTCCCAGAGCTTGGTATGACAGGCTATAGTCGTTTTTTGATTGAAAATGGTTTTGAAAGAGGTGTTTTTGATGCCCCTATCTTTACCAAAACTAATTCTAATGATTTGTTAATTGTTCAAATTTATGTTATTGACATTATTTTTGGAGCAACTAATGAAAACTTGTGCAAGAAATTCTCGTACTTGATGCAAAAAGAATTTGACATAAGTATGATGGGAGAATTAAAAATTTTCCTTGGACTCCAAGTTAATCAAACAAAAGAAGGAATGTGCATTACACAGATCAAGTACACAAAGGAGCTACTCAAGCGATTTGGAATGGAAGATTGCGAACAAGTTGGGACACCAATGTGCACCTCAACCAAACTAGACAAAGATGAAGAAGGTAATAGTGTTGATGAAAAACACTATAGAGGTATGATCGGAAGCTTACTTTACTTAACAGCTAGCAGACCGGATATTATGTTTTCTGCTTGTCTGTATCCTAGATTTCAATCTTGTCCTAAAGAATCACGCTTAATTGCTGTGAAATAGAATTTTCAGATATTTAAAGGGTACAATGAATTTTGGTCTTTGGTAACCAAAACCCTCCTCTTTTGATCTAATTAGTTACTCTGATGATGACTTTGCTAGTTGTAAAATTGAAAAAAAAAATTACTAGTCGTATGTGTCACTTCTTGGATAACTGTCTAGTTTCATGGTTTAGCAAGAAACAAAATTCTATTTCACTTTCTACAGCAGAAGCCGAATATATTGCTGCTGGAAACTGTTGTGCTCAACTTCTATGGATGAAACATACATTAAAAGACTTTGCTTTCATTTTTTGTTGTGTACCTATAAGATGTGATAACACTAGTGCAATTAATCTCACAAAAAATTCTGTCATACACTCTAGAACAAAACACATCGATGTCAAGCACCATTTTATTAGAGATCTTGTATGCAAAAGGGAAATTTGTTTTTAATTTGTATGTACAAAAGATAAACTTGCTGATATTTTCACTAAACCTTTGGCTTTAGATTGTTTTGAATATCTCAGAAGCTCATTTAGGCATCATTAATTTCACATCTATATAAACTCAGCGTTCGGACACACATGACTGTCCGAACCATATATTCTATCGGACGCTCTTAAACGTCCGAAACCCTCTTCTTTGTCTTGGACGCTTATAATCGTCTGAATTCTCCCTCATTTTTTTTATAAAACTCTCTGTAATTCCTACGGACGCTTATTATCGTCCGAAACTTTCTCTGACGTACAGTGCAGAGCTTTGGCCGTCCGTTCATCTGCATTCAGACGAACCAGCGAACTCATACAAATCGTTCGACTGTCTGAACGATTGCTTTTCCCGTTTAAAAGTCTTTATTTTCCTCCTATCAGACGTTTATCATCCTCCGAACCCTAGCTCTGGCGAAATTTGCTCCCTATCAAAATTCTCTCAGCCCACTCCTTCTCCTGTGAAATTAATTTGGAAATCCTCATTTCAAAACCCTTCCTCATTTCCATTGAACTTTATTTCACCTTTCTACCATCTCCATTCTTACAATTTTTTTCCAAATCTCATCCTCAATCCCACTTTTCCCCATTTCTTCTTCTTTTTCAAAAATTACAATGGTTTGATCTCGAGGCGGTTCTTCTACAGCTACTCATGGATGTAAATCAAAGGGGAAGGCACCGGTACAAGGGCAATCATCCGCAAATCCTCAATCCTCTAACGACCCTTCTCAACCCAAATTCATTGATGTCAAGGCATCTGAGCGGTACACTTCTCTTCTTAGCAAGTCCATCATTGTTCAAAGACCTGTTTCCCAAGGTCTGTTTGATGAATTTAATTTGCCTATTGTGAAAACTTGCTTTGAAAATCAAAATTTGGCGTATTTGGTACATATTGATTTACCAGTCTATCATGATATGGTACTCTAATTCACTACAAATCTTAGGAAAGGTCCCACTATTCGCACATTGATATCTCGTGTGAATAACAAAAACCTTGAGATTTCATCCAATGTCATCAACTCTATTTTTGAATGTGAGGTTCCCTCGCCTAATGATGTTTCTTATTTTTTCAATCTCGTTGGATAAATGTTCTGCTTTAGACACTTGTTTTGACATCGATGAGGTTTGACAAATTTTTAATGTCAATTTTAAATAGGTTTCGGAAGCTAAAACTACTTTACTTACTCCTGAACTTAATATTCTCTACACTTTAGTTACTAATTTATTGTTACCAACTGATGGGCATCGCACTGAGCCCGGTAAAATGCTGCTTTATTTATTTTACTGTGTTTTTAAAAGCATTCCACTAGACTTTGGTTATCTCTTCTGTTCCTTATGGGTACTTTTCTTAACTGATACTCGTCGCAACATACCTTTTGGAAAATTTCTTACAAGAATTTTCGATCATTTTGACATTCCACTTACTGGGAAAAAAAATATATCCCCCTTACTTTAACAAAGCATATATTGAACGTAAGGGTTTGAAATTTTTTAACGACCAATGGTTTACAAAAGCAACTTATGAAATTGAGAAGTCAAAATCTCAAGCTTCTATCTCCGGCTGAGCACTTTCTCATTCCCCTCCTCCCCATTCTCAAACACTTCCACCATCCCATGATCCCCATACCTCTTCTTCCGAACCTTCCCTTTCTCATATTTGCAGCCTTCTCACTTCTTTGAGCGATCAAATGAGGTCTTTTCAGTGTCGCACCAATCGCAAATTTAAATGCCTTGAACTCGTCAAACAATTCTTCAAAAGGTGTTTAGCTTGGGCATGTCTGCATCTGCTCAAGTCCAGTTCACCGATATCCAGTCCCAGTACACTCTCGAATCTTCTTCTGAAAGCGATGAAAATGGCACGAATGATAATGATCATTCCATTCCTAAGGAAAACGATCATGAGGACCCTACTGGCACCATCAATCTTGACAAATTCACTGCTCCTGGTGCTGATGATGACGAGGACGAGGACGTTGACGACACTTTTAACTACATCATGCAACAACGAGATATTGATGCTCATGACAGTGAAGCTACTGATGACGATGTACCCACCAAGAAACGAAAGCTTGAAGAACGCTCCAAGAAGAAAAATGACTCAACTTAGTTTTTCTTGTTTATTCGTAATTCCTATTTGTACTTCTTATTTAGTTTTACTTCTTGTTTATTTGGTTGACATCATTTTTAATTTGTACCTCTTACCTGATTTGGTTAAATGATTTGGTTTGCTTTTATTTTCCCTTGCACCCTCTAAGGGGGAGCTTATTTTGATGATGTCAAAAGGGGGAGTAGGAACTTGTATCTATTAAATAATTGTATCTATTGTGATGGAGTTGTTTGTATTTGTGATTCATTGTTTGTCATCATCAAAAAGGGGAAAATTGATGATCCACGAACCTTATTTTGATGATGACATATGCATTTACCTCTTAAACCAAGCTGTGCAGGTCTGCTATTTTATTTGCTGGAAACAGAGCTTTCGGAAGTAGTACAACGTCCGAACAGTACTACATTTCTCGTACGAACAAGATCTTCCGATAGAGATTACAACGGACGCTATTCACTGTCCGAACGAATAGACAGAGAATAATTTTTTCATGCACCTCTCCACAACGGACACACAGGTGCGTTCCAAAAGAATATTCCTCGGACGTAATTTTTGGTCTGAAAGAGTGAAGCATAATCAAGAATTTAAAGCTCTACAAAGGACACATCCAATCGTCCGAAAGAAGTTTACATCGGACGAAGAAGACTCTCTGAAGAGATAAATTTCCTGATAAAGCATTAAACCTCTCGGACGAGATATACCATCCGAAGTATGATCGGACGCTGGGTCGGACGCACAACAAAAACATCGGACATCCGAAACCCATAAGGCTAGTTTTTGAGCATTTATTATTGAGCTGTTGGAAGGTGGTTACAACCCAATTTATTACTCCTATAAATACCAACTCTGATGATATTATAAAAGGAAATCTTACACGTTGAATACAAGCAAGAAGAAAAGCAATTTGAGTGCAAATTAGCTATTGTGCAAAACTGTATTAGTGTGTACTTTAGAAGTGGTATTCAAAATATTGAGTGAAGTGATAATCTTGTACAAAACTGAGGTTGCTATAAGAGTAAAATCCTTGCCTCAACTAAAGAGAATTAGTGTGAGCAAGGATTGTCCTACTTTGTGTACGTAAGAGATTATTGGCTCACCATATTTGAAGAGCATTCTAGTGGATGAACACTTCAAGCTTGGTAACTTGGAAGTGTTGTTTGTTTAATCTCTTTCTTTACCTTTCCTATACTTCTTAAGCTTAATTATTTTTATCTCTATCAATCTACTTGTTTGTGCAAAAGATTTAATAAGTGCATATTTTGCAAAGTATTTTTTTTTTTTGAAACCTAATTCACCCCCCCCTCTCTTAGGTTGCTTTGGGACCAACACAAATAACCAAATAAATACCACAAGTTATACAGTGCATTAAATCCATAATATTATTGAACACCAAAATCACCTTTTTTTTTTCTATCCATTCACCAAAACTTTTATTCACATAAACAAAACCACACCCAAAAGTATAGTAAGGCTCCAAAAACATACCACCACACTTTTCATATTATTCAGTGATGAGTACATCTAAGTCAACCTACTACTCACCCATATCACCAAAAATAAAAATACTATTAGAAATCATAAAACCTCAAAACTAGCTAACATAATATAAGGCTGTGACTTTGCATTATACTTGAATAGTCAAAAAGTTCAGGAGGTGATCGACAATATAATAACCAAGTGAATGTAAAAGAAATCAATTAAACTCAATTCGAACATAGAAACAATAGTTCAACTTTCAATCATGGAATTTATCAACATTAAGCACAATACTAAACAAGGTCAAGCAATGAACAATCTCATGTTCTACATGTAAATGCGATTTAAAGCTCTTGAGTTCCATAAGTTGTGTAACTTTCTTCAACCAAAATTCTTACACTAGGGAAGGGCCATTGGGACCTTATGGACATCAAACAATTTAAAGAAAAAGAAAAACACATATAAATATATGTCCAATTCATTCCCTAAACTTAGCATCACACATAATTGGTTTCACAAAGCATTCAACCACAAAGACTACTCCCAATACACATCAAGAATTCACATGATTTGCTCAAAATAAACTCAAAACACTTAGCAAATAAAGTGTATCATCAACTAAAATCTCCACGAGCAAATGATAAAAATCAACCCTAAGTTTATTCCATAAAGCATATGTCAATTGCAAATCATCAAAAATTCCTACATTGCCATCAACATTATCATTAAATAACCAATTTTGTTTAACTGTGTCAAAAATCATTCATCAATCAACAAAACATAAACTAAACTAATCACAAGATTACAATCCTTTATTACTTACTGGGTTTTTAAACTAAAGCGTAGAATGTAAAATAAAGCATAATAAATAAAAAGTAAAGAAATACACCCACAACGACACCAAGGAAGCCTGCCACGAATGTGATAGTCCTTGGTAAACTTGCTTCACGACTTAGCATTTCGGCTTGAGTGATTGGCCCTTCCCGGTCCCTTCTAGAAAGTATCTTTCCTCCCACTCCTTGAGCTAGCTATTTCGCCACAAACACTCAATAATGGTACCTCCTTTGTTGTAAACGGGAAAAAGTCACTCATTCACAAGTTGTGTCAATATTACTTCTTCATAAGTGTTGAGTGACCCGGTTGTTGTGACTTCAAATTCAAAAGGTTTTTGGAAACTGGTTTCCTTCAATATGTATTCCTCATTTTCTTCTTCTTGGCCCATTTGTTTATCTATTAGTGGGAGTGTTGAAGTCCCTTGGTCTTCACCACCCATTATGCTTTGGAGCTCAACAAATTGGTATTGCAACATCTTGATGGATTTGTCTTGGCTCTCCAAGAAATTAGCTTGATTTCCAAGGAGTTAGCTTGTTCCTTAAGAAGTTGAGTTCATTCTTCATAGATTTTGACTCATTCTTCTTGGAGGTTGGCTAGGTCTTCTTAGAATTTGGCTTTGTTAGCTTTAAGTCTCATCAGCATTTCCATCAATTTTGCCGCATCAACTTCTTGGGTTGATTGGTGAAAGAATTGGGGTTCCATTGATTCATATGAAGGCTTCTTGAGGTGGAGTGAATGAAAAGGGATTTTCTTGGAAGCTTTCAAAAGAATATGGATACTAAATCATCCCAATTGACAATCTAAGGGTAGGGAGAACAATCATAACAAGAGTCATACTCATTGAGCATACCTCTTTTACCATAAGAATGACAATCTCCTTGGTATGAATCATTCCAATTAGCTCCTTGCATGTTCTTGAAGAAACAAACACAACAAAACAAAAACACGAAAATGAACTAAAGCACACAAATAAGAAAAGTAGGAAAGTTTAGACTACTAACTAGTCTAAACTATCCATCGTAATAAAAATCTTTTTGAATATTTCAAAATAAGAACACAGCTATAAGAGCGAAAAATATTTTTGTTTTTTCAAATAGATGAAAAAACTACGTAAGAAAACAAAAGACTTAATCTAGTATTCTGACCAAATTAAATCAATATTGCAAAAAATCAATACTCGACAACGATGCCAAAAACTTGATGCATGTGATATACTTACATCTAAAGTTATATAATTTATAAAAATCTAAATTATACTACTAACTAGATGGTGCACTGGAAGTTTACGGGGTCAAATTGTAGCAAGTGATAGTAGGGATCGAACCAACAAGGATTGGTTGGTAATTACAGATTATTTGGTTGGATTACTATTTGAAGAGTTTGATTTAAGAAATTTTTTTACTACAACTAAAGTAAAGAAACTAAGGAAGCGATTTAAAATGGATTAGGGTTTGATTAGCCAAATTTTGGGGTTTAATCAATTGTTCGGTTAAACACATTAATGTGTCTAACTTGGGATTCTATCCCAACTATGAATCAATCTCTTGACTTGACTCATAATTCTAGTCTAATTAATCATGGAACCAACTAGAAAAGCTAGAATCTTAGTCTGACTAATAACCTTCCTAATCAAGTAGTAAACCCGTCTAGGAAATTAACACTCAACACTTGTTTGTTGTGCTAGACCCACTAACATGGTTCAAAGGAAAATCATTTCTCTCTCGCCAATCCATGCTACCAAACCATTTACTACTACCCAATTTTCTACTATTTTTACTATCCAACCTGCCAATCAATCAAGACCCATAGGAAATTGGTATCATCAAATCTTAACCCAAACTAACTAGAGCATAATTAAAAACAAAAAATGTAAAAAAAAACCGTTATAAAGAAAACATTCAAAGAAAGCATGTAAAAGAAAGATATTTTAAGAGAGCATCTAAATATCCTAACTATAAATTACCATTAAGAAAGCTGAATCTAATCTACCAACTAAACTAAGAATACCTTTGGAATAGAGATGTCAAGACCTGTAATGGGTACACAATATTTCGAAAAAGATCAAGGGTGGGATGAGTAAATATGGAGAGTGAGGTGGATGGATAGAGATTTAACTTGGAAATTGTGGAAACATTTTATATTCCCAAAATATGACATGACGTGACACCCATAATTGTTTAGATTGAGGATTCCAACACAGATAATTCTTATGCTCAATATTGTACCCAATAACACAACAATAATGAAGATTAAGTTTCTATTTTGGTATGTTAATAGGGTTGTAGAAGCAAAAAAAGGCACAACCAAACACTTTCAAATTTTGATAGGTCGAAGAAGAGCTATATAAACGCTCATAAGGAGAATGATCATTATTAATAGGAGTGGGGACTCGATTGATAATGTTGATAGCAATAAGTGCAGCTTATCCCAAAAAATCTTTGGACAGGAAAAGAAAAGTAAAAGAGCACGAGTCACGTTAAAAATGCGTTGGTAGTTATGCTTAGCACAACCATTTTGATGTAAAGTACCTAGACAAGAACGATGAAAAATGATGCCATGTTGGTAAAGAAAGCTAAGCAGGGAGGTTTCCTTATAATTCTTGACATTATTAGTATGAAGAATTTTGATGGTACTAGAAATCTAAGTTTTGACCATAATAGATATATTTGTCGTAATTCAGATTTGTTTTTCATAAAGATAAAGCCATGTATACCAAGAAAAATAATTGACAAAAAATGATAAAGACCAAGTTACCTAGAACCACCCATAGTAGGTGTCAGTGAATGACTCTAAATATCTGAGTATACTAAATCAAATGGCGCATATGAAATAAGTAACTGGAAGCAAACACCAATGGATAACTTTTAGCAAGTTGACAAGAAACACAACCAAGAGAATCTTTTTACACAGGCACTAATTGACTACTAGAGGTTAACATTGTAAAGCGACTTAACAAGACGTGTCCTAGACAAAATGCAAAGACTTAGTGAAGGAATAGAGAGGTAAAAGTTGTAAATTGAATATGAAACAATGAAGGAAGTGTGAGGTTGTCTTACTCAAAGAAATGCCCGAATTTATGACCAGTTGTAAGGAGTTGTCCAATCTGATGATCATGTAAACGACCACTAGTAATATAAAAGAAAACTTTAATGCCATGTTCAACCAATTGACCAATAGAAGCAAGATTTAATGTTAATTTGGGAACATAAAAAGTATCTAGTAAAGACAGAAAAGGTGTAGACATAGTTCCCATGTCTTTCATGATGAAGATTAACATGCCCGATTAGATCCATTAGTGGTGTGAAGGGAATGTGCATGTGAGTTCTGTTTTGAAGGAAAGATTGCAGAATCGAATGTCATGTGATTAGAACAAGCAAAACCCAAACACCAACTAGTGCTTGGGATGACACGCTATACATTAATATAAGATGGAGGAAGTTTAAAAAGGACCTGTTTGATAGCCAATTCAAGATTATCAAATATTATAAGAGTTAGAGAAGATAGCTCGGAACTATATGCACTGTAGGAAGCAAAAAGGACAAGATTGAAAGACAAAATTTAAACACTAAGAGTAAGGATATGAAAGGATAAAACCTAGAGCCTGCCTAAAGAAAATCGAGGCTATGGTTGAACTTAGAAGGCTCAAAATAGCAAGGAACCGAACTAAACCAGAGAAGAAATGGCTTGTAAAAAGCTGAACTAGAGAGAAGAAGCAAGAACAAGTGAACTAGTACTGTAAACTAGCTAGACCAAGCTGAGTGAACCAAAACCAGGGATTGTTGACTAGGCAGTGACTTACCCAAAAAAGGGACATGATAGGTGACATGTCAAACACGTGGAAACTAACGTGATGTGGATCCAATATGATGATGTGGATGACAAGTTTATGATGACGTGGAAAGATGATGTGGCAGATGTTGACCCAATTTTCTGACTTGGCTGACACGTTTCTTATGACATGTCTTGATGGTGAAACATGGAGAGTGATGTGGCTAAGATGATGGATGTCTGGGATTGATGGAGGCATGATATATTAACCATGTTTTTGGTTTTGGGAGCAGAAGACGTGATTTATGAAGCATGCCTTCTATTGTCTTCAATCTCAAGATACCTTAAGAGCCTGCTTAAAGAAAATCAAGGCTACGGTTGACCTCAGAAGGGTAAAATAATAGAGAAATAGATTAAACCAGAGAAGAAATGGCTTGAAATAAGCCAAACCAGAGAGAAGGAAAAAGACCGAGTGAACTAGTATGGTAGACCAGTCAGACAAAGCTTGGTGGCTGAACAAGTACCAGGGTTTGCTAACAAGGTAGTGACTCGCCCAAAAAGGACCTGATAGGTGACGTGTCAAACATGTAGAAGCTGACGTGGCATATGTGGATCCAATATGCCGACATGGATGAAAAGTGTCTGGAGGCGTGGTAGACGTGGACCCAATTTGCTAATTTGGATGACATGTATCTAATGACGTGTCTTGATGGTGAAACGTGGCAAGTGACGTGGCTTAGATTATGGATTTCTATGATTGATGGAAACGTGATATATTAATCACGCTTTTAATCTCTGGGAATAGAAGGCGTGATTTATGAAGCACCCTTCTACTGTCTTCAACCTTAAGATTGCAGACCTGTTTGCCAACAAGGTCGGATAACAAGTCAGGGGCACGTTTGAGTACGTGGGGTATTATCTTGCATCAAAATTTTGTCAGGATGATCAAGAAAACTAAAGGAAGCTTTTGATGTTATTGAGTGGCAAAGAAAATGATCAGAAAGATAGAAGTGATGTGCTTCATAGTGCGGAAGTGGTGAATGATATAGCTACGAAGGTGGTGGTAAGGATCAAGATGTGTTAAAACGTAACTAGAGAATTGTTTGAATTCTAGACACGTTTGGCCACAAGATACACATTTGATGCCATTTAAAGAGTTGTGAATGAACTTGTATATATTACCACACCTGTAATGGTACAAGGGAACACTATATATACACCGAATACAACATAAGTCGAGAAGAAATTTTGTTGCTAATCAAGGCACATATCAAGGATTAAATATACACCTAACATAAATATATACCTAAATATTTACTTTACATACATAGTTAACAATTTAGAATTGGACATGTTTAAAAATTCATGTCAGAATAACACAAGAATAAAGAGAGTTCTTTATCCATTAATCCTATAAATTATTGATCGGTGTATTCTTTTAGTATTAAAAAAAATCTAGTGATAATATGATTTCTATTCACTTTCCAATTCTCTTGTTTTAGATTGTACATATTTTACATTGATTTATGTTACTTGATATTAGAAGGGTCCTAATGTTACATTGTTACTTCAGTAATATACACATTGGCTACAAAACGTGAATTCTTGGCTTAGAAGAGTCCTCAGATAACTTTAATAACATAGACATTGGCTAGGATTAAGAATTCATAAGGATTTATTTGTCCACTAGTTATTTAGTGACTCATCTTTTGCTTATGGCTTAATTTAAATAGATAAACAAAGAAAACAATACTAAAAAGCAAAAAACACGAGTCACGCTTTTAAAATAGTTTATATAATAAGAAAGAAAATCTTTATACTTCTATTATATTGCATGTCTTCTTAACTTTTATAATTGTGTCATTACCAAGAAAATGTTGCCTATTATATAATCACTTTAATCCAAGTTAATGCAACTATTTTCCACATTGCATGTTCTTTATATGTATATTTTCACTTTGGGAGAATGGAGAAGTGTTTAGAGACAGTAGAGTTGGTGCATCCCCTCCGGAAATGATCATTGAAGCGGCAAAATTTTCATATAATCTTAAGTAAAGATTGAGGAAGCAAAAGAAGCTGAAGATGGAAGAGCATCAAGGCTAGAGCCTAGAGGTATCCGAAATGTATTAGCTAAGGATGGATTTAGTACTCTTCCTTGAGGGCTCAACTCTTTTTGGAACATTTTCTAGTGAGTTCAATTCTAGTTTCTCGTTAACCATCAACTGCACGACCTAGGACCCTGCCCAACTCCTTAGAAAGAAACATTTACAAAAAGCAAAGAAATATAAAATAAAACAGAAGAAACCCATTCCCATATCCCACTCAAGACTACAGAAAGATGGGTGAACCACCTACAAGGAATCTTAAACACAAGAGTGCAGCAAATTGTTATTTCAACTGAATCAAGAAGATGATCCATCATCACCGGTCTGATCAGCTTCTCTGCTATCATTTTCGGTTGATCGCTCACTCTCATTTTCGGTAGATCTTTCGCTCTCATTTTCATCAATCCAGGGATTCTTAAAGATCAAAAGTCTTTTGCATCGTTGTTCAAGATCTCCCTCCAAACTCACATTCCAGCATCCTTCGATGTTAAGGTACATAAGAGCTTTACACCTGGTAAGTATTTGGCCGAGGCCATGATCAGTCAAGCGGGCAAATCCGAGTTCAAGGTGAGACAGCCCTGCCATGTTTTCAGCTATGGTGAATGCCTCATGATCATCAATTTCAGAAGGTATAACCGGAAAGGATGTCCCCCCGAGCTCTGGTGGTGGCATGTTCCTTTTTAAATGAGTCAAAGATTTGCAGTTTTTTCCAAATGCTTCAAGACCCCTGCTTGTGATCTTCAAACAATTACTAATATCCAACTCAGTCAAGATCATGAGTGATTTTGCAAGCTTTTCTACCATCTCATCAGTAATCTCACTCACAGGAATTCGAAGAACCTTGAGACATCTTCCACTATAAGAAGTGCAGAAAAGAACACCATGCACTTATCACATCAGCACAGATGAAGAATACATTTCAGGATTGTTAATATTTTACTCGGAGGACAAAACTCAAACAGATTATTAGAAGCAAAATCTACTTTCAATCACAGGCATATGAACAATGTACACTTTGCAAAGCATAGATTTGCAGACATAAATATAATTGCAGTCACAATTGAAATGTTTTTGTAGCCTAAATTCAGCTTGATTAATTGAAACTCAAGGAAACCCGAAAAGTTGAATGGATTACTTTCCGTACAACTTGCTTTGAATTAAACATTTTCCTTGGACTTCATTTGTCGTCCCATCAGATCATACAGATCTCTGATATAAAAACATGCCAAAGATAAAAGATTTAATTAACTGTAAGTAACAAGACATGAAGAAAACTGAGAGAGAATCAATTCTTTGTAGCAGCTAGACATGTCTTGGGATCAGAACTGACCTAAAAGCCATTTTACTTTTTCAAGTGTCAAAATGTTCTTGTCATTTTATTTTCCCTGAATTGTTTAATCTTGATGAAAAAAACAGGTAAGAAGGCAAAATCAACTAAGGATTTCAATCAAACAGGAAGTTCTATTTCCCAATTACAGATAAATAGAGTTGTAATGTTATATATCCCACTGTAGCTTGGAAAGCAAAGATCATTTTCATAAACTGGGGGAAGAATTTTCCGATTATGATCACAAACAGAAGGGGCACGTACAATTGGCCTAATAAATCAAAAACGTAAAATTTCAAGCAATGTTTCCTTTCACTGATTCAAAAAAAAAAAACATCTTTTTTGTATCTTCAAAACCACTTTTAGCTAGTAATCTTTGACCAGAAAAAACTTGATAGAAGGAATATTAAAGACCACCAAAAAGAAAACATAAAAGTAAAAGAATACCAACAGAGAAAATATTTGTAAAATGACAGACAAAAGTATATACCAGTTGGCGATGTATGAGAACCCGGCGTCGCCGAGGCGATAAGCGGAGAGTTTTTGGACGCTACATTTGCTCCGACGAACAAGCTTCCTAACAACCGAGTCAATGAGGAGGCCACAACGGAGGCTGCCGGTGTTGCATCTGTTCCAGTGGCTGCGACACCAGTCTTCTACGTCGATCTCCGTCCAACAGTATGGACCGGCGACGGCCTCCATCCAGCCTCTGCAGACTAAGCTCACTGTGCTCACCATCTCCTCCACCGGCACAATTTTTACAAAAATTAGGGATAATATTTCTGGGCTCATTGCATCCCACCTCCGTCTTTCTACGACGGGGTTTTGGGCATCCGTACAGACCCTTTTAGTTTTATTTATCATTTTCACTGTGTCCGTCCGTGTGTGACGAAAACACGTCATATGCACAACACACGCTACATATTGAGGGGGAAAATATTAGAGGGACATGTACATAGTGAAGAAAAAAAAATTTCTTCTAGCGGAGAAAAATGGATTTCAGCCATTTATTATGTGATAAAGACATCTTGTCCTGTTGGTTGGGAATTATACGTCATGCCAACTAAGTTAAGAAAAAGAGGTCCACTGTTGATTTGGTTCTCACTCCACCAGAAAAGGTAAGAGGGCAAAAGGGTAAAAACATCACAGCAAGGGGAATTTAAAAAAAAAGTAATAGTTGTGGGTTGAAAGGGATAATATCAAGACTTTTACAAGAGGGAGAGAGTTCACCGGAGTCTGGAGTCCACACAACAACCATCATGGCGACGGCGATAGCAACGGCAATGAGGAAGTATTCATATTTAATTCACCTTAGCCGAATGTTAGTTTGTTTTCCAGTCATCCGAGATTTTTGAGCAATTTCGCGAATTTCATCCTCTAAGTGCTTTCTCTCTCTGTCCCTACTCTACTGCATGATCCGTTATTTTTCTTCTGGTAATCAATCTTCTTCTAGGTTTGTTTCCTATTAATCATTCTCTCAACTAATTATTTGATGCATGCATATTAAATTCAACATTTGTTTTTTTTCCTAAATATGATAATTAATTTCGTGTATTTATTTTCATCAATTTAGTGAATCAATTGATGATCTAATTTAGGTCAATTACATTGCCAATATGTCAAATTGATTATTTTTTTTGTTTCTCATTTCTGGATTGTTGATCTCAATAGTCAGTTCATACAAATATTCAAAACAAAAGATTTTTTAGGAACAAAAACTTTTTATTTTTTAAAAGTTATATTGCAGATTTTTTTTCCCCTTTGTAGTTCTATATGCGTTTTTTTTTTGAATATTTTGAAGTGATTGGAGAATAAAAATCTTATTTTAGTTTTTAGATTTATATTTTCAATTGATTCTTATATTCTCACATAATTATTAATTTCTAGTTCTAATGATGGAATAAAGATGAATCTTGTTTTTGGTAATTTTGATAGAAGTATATTAATTTTATTTCTGTAGAAAATTTCACTAACACAGTAAATACTACGGTTTTAGGAACTTATTAGCCAATTATTGACAAAAATTATTATCTGGACAATACATAAAAATCTGAATATTTTACTATAAGTTTGTTTTATCTTTTTTAATAAACCTTCTTGGATGTACACTTAACCCAAACAAAAAGAGAGGGATTATAATCTTTTATTTGCTCCTGCAATGTGTTTGTTTTTAGTATAATATGATCAATCATTTTGATATTTCCTTATTTGGATGGTATGAATTTTTAAGGCTTGATAATCTAATTCCTAAGGGTTTTGATACTTTAACCTCTTAATGAAAACTTAGTATTTAAACCTTTTGCTTTAGGTATTTAGTAATGGTGTTTGTGATGTACCTCTAAACGCCCTTGGGAGGGGCATATTGGAGAAAACAAGGAGAGATTTTACCATCTCTGCCAAAATCATGAAGGTCATGAAGCATAACATCTAGAGTATCCATGGCTACAAGATCCTAATCCCAATGTTTGGGGTGGTTCCTTAGTCGTCTTTAACCTTCAAAGCCTTTGAAAGATAAGTTGAAGCCAGTTATATTGGATTTTGAGAAACTTTTAATTGACCTGCAGAAGAAAATTATTGATGTAAAAGCATTGAACTAAACACATACAGTTTCTACTAAAATAGTATATTATATTGGATTGGAAATTCCTTTGGTTAGTTTAAAAAATAATGCTTTGTGTTGTTGCAGGTACAAAAGATGGCAAATGAAACTGGTATGGATTTCATGATTAAATTATCCTTGGAGAATAAATGTCAACAGGTTTGACAATTAATATCCCTTGGAGAATAAATATCAACATGTTTTATAAGTAGTTAAATACTTTGAACTAAGTTGTTATATGGATTAGATTTCCCTTGCGAACATATTGATCATATGCATCTTAGAAACTGATTATTTCATGGAATAGACTTTCGTTTTGAGAAAATGGATATATAAGTCCTCGGAATGATCCCTAACTTTGATTCAAACAAAATAACTTGTCTTGTGGCCCTGATTTATATGAGCAGATAAAGGGTTAACATCTTTGCCTTTTGGCTCTTATGTCTGATTGTCACTGGTTTCACCTCTTAAACATGGAACTTTCATTGATCTTTAGCTGACATGGTTGTAATATTTAAATCCTCAGTGCTTGTACAGTTATCTATTTAATTAGTTCTTAATAACCGTTTATTCTACTTTTGCTTAGGATATGTCTGTCTGAAAATTTGAGCCCTATTTTGTTAGTCATTCTGCTAGATTAGTTTTTGGTACTGAAATACTTTTATGTTGGTTAAACTTGGTTGGAATGGCCTTGTAGAGTTGGCACTCTTTTGGGGATAACAATATATTATGTTGCATTCACTACTTGGAAACAGGATTTGACTTGATTCAAGTCTAGAGGATTAGCACAATTGAAGATGGAGCTGTGCTTTGTGATTCTAGGTCTGGCATGTAAATTGTGATCAAAAGACCATTAAGCTTGGATTTTGAAGATTACATTAAAAGTTTCTATTTATTGTGCTGCTTTATGATAAGCTGCCAATGATGCATAGGAAAGTGTTCAAACCTGCTTAATATAAGCAATTATCATTCTTTTCTTTTGTTATTTGATAAAATGGATCTACTTTACCACCATTTTTGTGATGGTTTCCATGAAGAATAGAATCTTGATATTGAGCTATTTTTTATTGTTATTATGTAATAAAATTATTGTTTTTATTACTCTCATGTTATGTAGTTTCATTGTATTACTGGTTTAATATGATGCATGTCAAGCTGTATCTCTCATAGTTTAATATCAAGGAATTGTTTTATCTAGAATTTTACTATTGTTGATTAAATGGATAGTGGAGTTTAAAAAATGGCCTCTTACTGATGATTGATTTTTTTTCCCTTCTTAATTCATGTGAAAATGGGTTAATTAATTAAAATTTTGTATACAGGTGTAAACCTTTTAACATTAATTTCATTTTGTATTTCGAACATGACAAAAAAAAAAAAAAAATGGGATTCAAATTTGGTAATTTAGTTTGAATTTTGTTAAGCAAATTCATTAACGTATAATGTGCCTATGAGAATATGACATTATTATGCAACTTATTATATTAATAACAACTATCATATATTTTATATATGTAATAATTTACTAACTAGAAGCATAATTATGTACAGTGTAAGTTACATTGTAAAGTCTTTAATATTACATAACTTACAAATATTCACAATGTACCTAAATATAAAAATATATTATATATTACTATTAGATTATGTGATTTAAAAATAACAATTCATTCATACAAATATAGCTTAGTATAAACTAAATGATTTAATGTATAAGAACATAACGGTATGAATTAAGTTTAAGGACTAAAGCTAATGAGAATGTTTCATCAATAAGATATACTTTAAATTTAACAACTACTACCATATTTGTATTCCACGTTTTTGTTTTTAAAGTTCTTTTAGATTATTTGAATGTTAAAATTGCATTAAAATTATTTGATACATACATGAAAAAATAACTAATTTATTTATTTTTTATATTTATAGATAGAATTGAATAATAAAGCATGTGTGAAGGATTTCCCTTCTTAATGTTGTTTTATTCTTTCCTACATGTGGATTTTAGTCAAAAAAACCTTTCGAGAGTGTAACACAATTTGTATTTTCTTCATTAAAGAATAGGTGATCAAGGATTAATTTAGAATGATGAAATTATTTGAGATTAATGTAAATTAAGAATCTTATAGAAGACATTAGACATGATTTATTTGGTTTTAAGTGCACTTCCCATTACAAATAAAGTTATGGGGGCTTAATTTTAATTTCTAGGGTGTCATAGTTAAACTAATATAAAATTTTGAGGGTTAAAGTGTAAATTTCAACATCCAATTAGTTAAAATGCCGGGCGACCATAAGCTTGTTTTCCTAACATGCCCCTCTAACTTTATTTTCTTTGACTTTTCAACTCTCCCCTGCCAAGTGTCAGCATTTTATTTGCTTTCTCTACTTGAAGAAAATTTTAATTTCTTCATTGCAGCAACATCGAAGATTAGAGAAAGGATAGTTTTTTATTTTTTATTTATTTATTTTTTTGGGAAGAGTTTATAGAATAATAGAACCATAAAAATGGGTGGTAAGTAGAAAGTAGAAACATCAGCAAGTGAATGCAAACGTTTGGATTTGGACTGGAATTGGTGGTACAATGTGAATGCTCATACAGTCATACCTCTTTAATAATGCAACAAGTCAATGATACGATGTTATTTAGATATTGAATTTTCTATTATATTTTTTTATTATATTTATGCTATATTATGTAATAGGGTAATACTTATCACTCATTTAATATTTTTTATATGAAAAATACACATATTACCCTATCGTATAATATAATACAAATACAATAAATAAAGGTATAACACAAGACCCAAAGCCTGTTATCTAGGGGTGTTGATTTAGATTTTCTGGATAAGGGATGTAACATGTTTACCAATCCATCCTTAAAGTACAACTAGAAAAGAAGGAAAAATCGTCAAAATAGTCCCTCAATTTTTTTACTTTAACCGAATAGTCTCTCAACCTTTTTTTAGTTAGGATAATCCTTCAACTTTTATTTTTTAGTCAAGATAGTATTTTTATGATGGAGTCACCACAAAAACCTCTTTATTTCTTTTTTGATAAATTTCACATACACCTCCTGTGGTTTAGTTGTTTTCTACATTACGCTAATTTAAAATTTTAGTATTTTTATGATGGAGTCACCACAAAAACCTCTTTATTTCTTTTTTGATAAATTTCACATACACCTCCTGTGGTTTAGTTGTTTTCTACATTACGCTAATTTAAAATTTTACAAAATTTTATGGCCAACATTTAAAAGAGAACTAGTGGTTGACTAAGAAAATCTGACGATGAGCTGGTATAAAATTGGATGGTATTTGGTGGATGGAGGAAGGCACTTGGGCAGCTATTGGTGGTGATGGGTGGCTGAAGATGGGTGTGGTTCTGGAGTTGGGTAGGTGAGAGCTTTGTTTGGCGAAAGAAGAAGAAGGAAGGGTTAGGATTTCAGATTTTTTTTTTTTTTTTTTTTGTAAAAACTAAATGTTTCAGTTTTTTTAATATAAAATTATTATGAAATATTTTTTTTTCTTTTCACCCTTAAATTAATTCCTTTCTTATTTTTCCCATTTTAAACTATGTGAAGGTTATGTGAAAAATAAGTAAATCTTAAGGGGTGTATGTGGATATGTGGAATTTGTCAAAAAAAAGAAAAATGTTTTTATGGTGACTCTACCATAAAAGGACTGTCTTGGCTAAAAATAAAAGTTGAAGGACTATCCTAACTGAAAAAAATGGTTGAGGGACTATTTCGATTAAAGTAAAAAAGTTGAGGGATTATTTCGGCAACTTTCCAAGAAAAGAATCCCATCGATTCATATAAAAGTTTAATTACATAGTTATTAAACCTGACAAAGGAAGGAATCCGTGAGGAAGGTGGATTAACGTGTTACTAGGTTTAATCGATGGGTTAGTAGTTCAACTGGTAGGTCGCTCAAATATATTTTTTTATTAATATATAATACCTGCAAGTTATTAAATACAACATATATGGTGAAAAAATTGATAAAAATGTATTTTATTAAAAAAAAAATTTAAGTATAAATGAATTTGAAATAATTTAATTTTCTACAAAAATTTAATAAAATAGAATAAAATAGTTAACTCTAAATTATTGTATATACATAATTGAAAATTACTGGCTATAAGATATATAATAGTATATACAAACACTTATATACAAACACATATAAGAAATTAACTTTTCAAGATTTAAATAGAAAAGAGGCATATAATAAATAAAAAGTTACATGGTTAGGTGGTAAGATTCTTTCTCTATTTAAGAGGTCTTTGGCTCAAAACTTGTCAACTATAATTTGTTTTTTTCTTTGAGAAAACAAACTCACTGGGTTTCTTCAAGCCCAGCCGGGTTTTCAAATTTATCAGTTGAACTGTTGGATTGACACGAAACTTGACGGGTTCCTTCATTGTCTGATCATTAGATTAACCCAATTCGGCCTCAAAGCTGGCTCACTGGGTTCACCGGTTGAACTGTCAGATCAGATCGGTTTAATAACTATGGTTAATTGTATAAGTTAATATATTAGCTAGAAATTTTATTTTGGATTGGTGCAACTACTTGGTATGCTTAGCAGTTGCTCCAGGACTAATACGAGCCTTACTTTTGAAGCCTATTTTCTGAAATAGAGGGATCATTATTTTTTGAGGAGTGGACAATTTACTCCACATGAAATAATACTATTAGTCTAGAGTGCTTTTTCTTCTCATTTTCCCATTTATAGGGTTCTTTCTATAATTAGTATTCAATTTTTTAAAAAAAATATTTTAAGCTAAAAATGTCATAAATGGACGAGGTAAAGGTGTTCTAAAAAAACTTGACGAACCAAAAAATTGTTTAAACTAGTCCATTCTAAATTACAAAAAAAGAATACCCGAACATGTTAGAATAGCTGTACACTCGAATATTTAAGGGATTGGCTTGGATAGCAGTTCCCATTTTGCTAAAATGACAAGTAACCAAACCAGTCTATATCTAAGGTATTTAAACAAATTTTTCAAGTAAGCTGATCAAATATGCTAACTGTACTATATATCACTTTTCTTTTATTTCTTATTTTTCTTTCACTCATCCTATTTAACTCTCATCACCTTCACTACTCTTAACTTTCCCTTACTTTTCCTCCATTTCCATCACTTCTCCTTCTTCTTCCTCACATATATTTTGCCTTGCATTCTTTTCTATCATTAATAAATGTTGACTTTTTGTTACTATTTTATTCGCCGGTTAGTTTATAGATCAAAAAGTATAAGCAAATTGGAAAGAATATGTCATTCTTCTTCATGTATAGTTAAATTGGCATGTATCTTTGTTGATCTGGTACCAAAATTTTGAGTTTTTTAAGTCAGATTTTAAAAAATAAATTGGAATATGTTTTTGGTTTCAAGTACCCACGGTTTCCGAAAAAAGTGGCTTTTAGCGACTAGTTACCTATTTAATATGAACCGGATACAATTTTATTTTATTTTTCTAAACTGATAAGACCAGTTCGGATATTTTTTGGCATATGGAGCAAGCATTGGGTCCATGAACACCTCTACAACTCGGTACCTAATCCATGACACGCTAATTGATGCCTCGTTTGAAAAATACCTAGTTATATCATTATAAAATACCTAAATCTTGCTACTAATTAGGCAGCATCTTGTAAGTATACTGTTACCAATTAGTGGCAAAGGGAAGTAGGGATCGAATACATAAGGATTAGTCGATAATTATAGATTATTTTGTTAGATTATTAGTTGAAATGATTGATTTTAGAATAATAGACTAAAAAAGTAATTTAAAAGCTAACTAATATATTAAAATAGATATTAATACTAAGAAAGAATTTTTAGGAAAGTAATTAAAGAAAGCATGTGAAAGAGAGCATTTTAAGAGAGCCTGTAATAAAAGAGCATTTTAAGAATTTGTAACTAACTTGTCTAAACTACTAATTATCACTAAGCAACCACAATTAAAGGAATCCCATAAAGTAATCTAAGAAAGCATATAGAAAGAGATCAGTTTTAGAAAGCATTTAAATCTACTAACTATAAATTACTATTATAAAAGTATTTCTAAAGAAAACTCATGCATGAATCTTACAATTATACTAAGAAATCAATTAAAGAAAGCAATTAAATGAAAAGTCCATGAAGTAATCTACCATTTCAACTAAGAAATCAAGTAAAGTAAGCACATAAAAAGAGAAATTAGATTAGACTACACTACACTAAATTAATACAAAGTAAAGGAGATTAAACATAAACATAAAAGATCTTATATCAATGGTCTTTGATTTTGGAGATTAAAAATTGTACTAAATTACATTTAATCTAAGAAAATCCTCCTCATATGGGAAGGAAAATGAAGGAGAATTCTGGCCTACACTAATACCTACTAACACACTCTAACTATATGAAAAAGGAGTGCTTTTAAATGTGTTATTTATAGTGATAGGGTTGGTGGAGAAGTTTCAGGCACAAAATATCCTTCTTTTGCATGTTTTTGGGCCCTCAGAACTGGTCACCATGGTCCCCAAATTGGTCATCGCAGTTACCAAGTGCAGTTATGAATCAAGTGGCCAATTTAGTACAGTAACCACACTTATTAGATTGGTCACCGTGGTTACCAACTTGCTTCAGCACACATTTACTATTTTGTCCCAAAAACCTCGTTCGACGTCTGATTGAAGCTCCATTTTTTTATGCGACCCTAACACATAAGAGCACATTATTAGCTATTTAAAATAACTCCTAAATACTGAAACAAAATACTCATAAAAGAGACCAAAAATCAAAGACAAATAAAGACGAATGATAACCTAACTCCCAATGGAATTAGGTTAAAAACAAAACACAAATTCTTACCACAAGACCTTACTAAAATATACTAATTAACACCACATTAAGCACTAAAAACTTAATAAACAAATACTACGAACAACACATTCTAATACATAAAAGTAAAAATATACAAAAGCACGCACTTAAATAGTAAGAATGCTTGAAATTAGTTGTAAAACCATCAAGTTTAGATTACTCTAGGAATAAAGTCATCAAACCCCCAAAATTAAGATTATTCTCATCCCGTACAAAAATAAAAGACAAGAAAAAGAACAATAAAAATGACAAACACAAGAACAAATACAAAACACTAGACACAAGACACAAAATATAACCCACTAGAGACCATCAAGTTAATTGGAATGTTAAACTCTAGTGCACTAGTCAAAAGTAAAAATGGGGTTTTAACTCAATAAATTCAACATTTTTATCTACGCATCTATTTATATAAGTGTACACTATTTTTTCTTACAAACAATACTTTGACTAATGGAGAGTTAATGCAATGCCAATTCAAATGATTGAAAAAAAATAAACAAGTCAAGTTTCTCAAAAATTACCCCAAGTATGGAAAGATATTTTAACTTGTTTTACAGGAGTATTACAAATCAATAAAAATAAACACACAAGGATATTTGTTGGTACCACGAGGTGTAGCGAAAGACATCAAATGATGCAATGCTTCACACTCGACTCTCTAATATCTAATGGCCCAGATTAAGGATCATTCAAGATTTTTAAAGCTTGTAATGTTGGATAAGCTAATAAGGTAGGATAAATTTGGATATAAGTTATTCAAATCATCTTAGTCATTCTAATACAAACTCCTAGACTACTATCCCAAACATACAAGTCCCAAAACTAACACGACTAAACCAACCAATACTTGGAAAACAAAAAATATTATTTCTAACTAAATTAACTCTTGAAGGTAAGATAAACCTTGTTTATACAATAAAAATATAACACTTTCAATTTTCTTTCTTTTACTCTTTTTTTTTTCTGTTAATTTTTTTTGTAACAAAAATAATAACATAACATAACAATTACAAAAGGAAAAATATAAACATGTTGAATTGTAAACTTCATTCCTCAACAAATGCACAAAATATCTTATCAAGGTCAATTTCCTTCAAACCATCATGAGCCTTAACTGTTATATTGGAAAACTAAGATAGATTCATAAGGATTGAGGTAATGGGATGAAGAAAGGATAAATAAGCAAGGTGGAATAGTTAGATATCTAGTTGTCAATGAAATTATGCTATAAGGTTCGATGAGGACACTAAGGATAAATTCAATATGGAGTAGAATTTTTTGCTCAAACAGTCCAAGAAACACCTAGATTATTTTTAAAATTTGGCTATTTTTCTAAAACGGGAGATTCGCACTACCCCATTTAGTGTCCTAGACTACCTCACAAAACCCATAAAATATCTAAAAATACAAGTTCATGCAAAATGACCAAACTATGGCCTAACTCATTTCCATATCTACTTAGAAACAATTTTTGAAAATTTTTGAAGTGTGTAAGCTGAATTAACAATGAATTGAACTCGGCATTGGAAAAACACATAAAGAAAAAGGTAAAGTTTAAGGTCAAAACTAGTTAAAAAATATTTTATCAAGGTAGTTAAAAACATAATTGAATTTCAAGGGTTAAATCTCATTTTTTCACATGAAGTGCAACCTATGTTCAACATGCAATTTCAACTTTTCACAAACAACAGAAATAAAACCATTCCTAGTGAACAAGAAAATATAGACCACCACACTTTTTATATTATTTAATGATAAGTACCACTCATCCTATCACTCACCCATATCACAAGAATAAAAAAATACTACTAAAAAGCGTAAAGCACAAAACTAATTAAACATAATATGAGACAATGACTTTGAATTACATTTTGGACAATCAAAAAGCTCATAAAGAGGATGAAAAGTAAAAATAGACAAAAACACACACTTAAACACTAAGAATGTTTGAAACTAGTGGCAAAACTACGAAGTTTAGGTTACATATAACTCCAATTTCCTGGAGTTATCACTAATGCTATTCAATATTCACTAGTAATGCGGATTGAATAGAATAACTATTGCTAATGCAAAAAGTAAGTGTTTTTTTTTTCAATTAACCTCGTCCTTTTTGTAATATGTAACAACTTGACTAGCCACTCTGTGATGTATCAAGAATCAAAGTCTTTAGGGAACATGGTGATGATTCTTGGGAATCAACTATGTAAAAGAGAAAGAGAACAAGAGAAGAAGAAAGAAGGATTGAACCAGGAAAAGACAAAGAATTGAGTGAGGGACTGAAAGCATAATTGTATTAAGCAAATTTGATAAATCCGCATTATAGCCAATCCCTCTTCTTATAGCTCAAACCCTAACTGCTATTTAGTTACAAGATAGTTAACTATTCTAACTAACTGCCACATCATCACAACTAACTCTACTAGTTTACAATCTAATTAAGCTAATAACTACAAAATGATTGAAATGACATTTTTTTATAGCTACAAAAACATTTAAGAAAACACACTTAAGCTGGATCATGAGAACTCCATTCCCCATACTATCATACTTGTCTCAAATTCTCCCATGTAACTTGTTCTAGCCTCAAGTTTTGCCACCTAATTAAGAGCTTGAATGACTAGAGAGCCATTCCTCATTAGTGTCTTTCTTTTCAGCACAGGGTTAGGAGCTATGAGAACTTGATCATCCAAACCAAGTTTAGGCAGGTCAAGCATGACCACTTGTCCATCCCTTACACTTTTCTTGAGTTGAGAAATAGGAAAGATAGGATATGACCTAGATTCCTTTAGCAACTATAATTTGTAGGCTACTATTCCTATCTTATTCTACACCTTGAATGGTCCATAGAATTTTGTACACAACTTGAATTGTTTCCTTACTTTTATTGATTGCTGCATTTAGGGCTGTAATTTCAAATAGACTTGGTCCCCAACCTCTAGTTCCCTCTCAATTCTGTGCTTGTTAGCAAAGAATTTCATCCTAATTTGAGTAGTATTGAGATGATGGTGAAGAATCTACACCACAGCCTGTCTGTCTCTGACCAAGTTTGAAGCAGTTAGAGTAATGGATTCCCAATGATCTCCTATTGGTAATGCTTGGGCTTGTAACCATCTACCAATAGGAGCAAAGCCTCAAAAGGGTCATTTTGGTGGTAGAATGGTAATTAGTGTTGTACTACTACTTTACCAAAGGCAACTTTTGTACCCATTTTTTCGGTCTGTCAATAGTTATGCATCTCAAATAGGACTCAAAACATTGATTGAGCCTTTCACTTTGACCATTTGCTTGTGGATGGTAGGAAGTTCTTAGGTTCAACTGTGTCTCAGCATCTTGAAGAGTTCTTGCCAAAAATTATTAGTGAAAATTTTTGGCCCAAAAAGCAACCTAAAGGGGGGGAGGGGGAATTAGGTTACTTCAAAAACAATCCTTTTGATGTGCTTAATAAAAATGCAAACTTTATGCACTAAATAAAAACTTAAGCGCAAATGAATACAATAGATGTTCAACAATTTAAGCTTAAAGAACAAATAAGAATATTGAGATTAAGAGAATCAAACCAAACTCCTAAGCTTCTCAAGCTTGGAGCTTACAACTATAAAGAGCCTCTTACAAGGCAACTACCAAGTTCACAACTTTTGAAGTTTAGCCACTAAAAGTCTCTTCAAATTAGGTAGCCAATAACTTCTTGTACACAAATGAGGATCACTCTTGCTCAAACTAATTTCCTTTAGTTGAGCCAAGAGTTTTACACTCACAACCTCCCTTTGTTACAATTGTTATCTCTACACTTGAAGAACTCTTATACTTCTAAACTCTTTTCACAAAACTATCTACACTATTACAACACTTGTACCCACTATTTCTCCCAAATAGCTCAAGTATTACTTGTAATTAATGTAAAAGTCTCTCATCTATTTAATTCAGGCTTAGGGGTATTTATAGTTGCCAAAAATCTTTTTCCAACGGTTATTTTCTGTTTACTGGAAAACTAGCCGTTGGACTTTTCGGACGGCCAATGCAGTGGGTGGGCGTCTGAACGAACTAGATGTTGGACCTTTCGGACGACCGTTGCTAACCTCTGCGTTCGACGCTGCGTCTGTTCTCTGAGGGTATATGTTCGAACGTCCGAGGATGCGTCCGTGAACCTGCGTCCGATCGAAGCAATGTCTTCTGGAAATATGATCGGACGCTGTTCTTTGTCCGAGACTGCTTCAGATTCTTTTGTGTCAGACGATTACCATCTTCAAAAACTCTGTCTTTCGGATAGTCATTTGCATCCGTGGATTCTTTTGTTTTGTTCGATGTGATCATTTGCGTCCGAGCCTCCCTGTTTTGCTGCACACTTGTTTTCAAACTGTTAGTGCGATTTGGTCATCATCAAAACATGATTATCATAATTGGGGTTCAACAAAAATTTTATCCTTGCTTGAAATAATAGAATTTGGCAAGCATGCAACATGAAGATCCTATCCATAAACAACTTAACACGAACATTACAATAAATGAATGGGATAAAGGCATGAATTGAGCCACTTTGGTCATCCTATCAATCACAACCTAAAAAGTGTCATTTCTTACCAATAAATGGAAGACTCTCTATAAAGCCCATAGAGATCTGAAACCAAGCTTGTTTAGGAATGGAAATGCTTGCAGAAAAAGTATTGGATACGAAATATTCTCATGCTTATTCTTTTGGTATGTATCATACTTGAACAAAAGAAATCACATCTTTCTTAATGTGAGGCTGGTATAATAGGGCTTTGACTATTTGTAGGCAACATGTTGGTTAGAATGACAATAGTTGAACTATGTAAGTTTTACAAAATCTTAGCCCTCACTTCGTCTGGCTTCCTACAACTATCTTGCCCTGTTACATTAGAATTTCATCTCCATAGGAAAAGTCTGTGGTGATAGCTCTATGAAATAGAGTTCTTTGCATTCATTTTTGTCTAGAATTTGCATAGTTTTCAAGGCATTTTTATGTATTTTGGCTATATATTCATACTTTTGATGCTGTAGTGATTATTCTTATTTTTATGGTTTTTATGTGTTGTTTGTGTATTTTTTAGGCTAGTGGTTAGAATGATGATTTGATTTGCAAAGGATATGGGAATTGAATTTGAATATAAGAAGTGATTGTGGATGTTAAGGCAAAAGTATCAAGTGCGACGGCATTGTGGTTAATTGAAGAACAAGAAAGTTCACAATTTTACCTTTTTGGAACTCATGTTGGGTCCCTTTGGAAACTTGAGAGCTGGAAACTACCCTTGGCCTTCTTGAGTCTTGGGTAGATTAATTAGCTTTATTATTCCCATTGATTTCATTAGATTAGTTAATTTCAGATTTCATAGCTAGATTTATTGCTTTAATAGATTATTTGAGAATTCTTCGAGGACCATTGAAGATTTGTTCAAGGGTTATTGATCCACATCCAAGAAGAGGTCCAAGCATCAACTTCTCTGCAACTTCCAATCTTCTAAGAGTTTGACTTATTTAGTTTTATTGCTACTTCATTCCAGATGTCTTTTAGTGCAACTATGTCTTTTACTTATTTATTTATGAAGTAATTTATTTATCTAGTGATTGATGTAGTCTTATATTATATTCCATGATTTGATTTACGATTAAAGATTCAATATTTTATTCCATTAAAGCATTTCATATAATTTTAATGTCATTATCTATTCTATCAAGGATTTGTTATAAGAATTGCCTGAAAGGATATTTTAGTTTATTGACTTGGTTGTCTATTTACTTGATGTATGATTTTTATACAAGATAATACATGCTATGACTATTTTATTCCTATTCGAGAAAATATAAATTAATTAGTTGTGTTGTTCAATTGGTTAACTAGGAAGAGTAACTAATTAGACTGTCTTGTGTGGATTCTTAAATTAATTAATGATTAGATGATGTTGTGGGTATGTCGGTTAGGTGAACTCAACTCCATAACATTGTTTTTATTAGAGTTAATCTTGTTATTTAATTGCTTTCTTTCAAATTTCCTGAATTTTGATTTAAGATCTCAATTTAATGACTTTGATTTAAGTTTTGCAGTTGATTTTAGGGTTTTGATTTAGTTTTCTACACTATGAATAGTTTTAGTTAGATAAACAATATTTTTATGATCTCTCAGATACTACTAGAGTTTAATTGGAATAGAGTATGAATTGTGACAATACTTTTTTGTATATAGTTTGTATGGGAATGATACTCTCACTCATATATCACATTATTACTTGTCTTCTAGTTCACTTATTAGTGTATTTAGCACGTATCAAGTTTTTGGTGCTGTTGCTGGGTACTATTTGAAAGTCATTATTTATTTCAGTTTTTGCTATTAATTTGAGAATTCTTTTATTTTATTTCCTTTGGTTTTGTTAATGAGTGATGCTTCAATTATCTTCACTTTTCTATAGTTTTTGACTAGGAGCAAGGGACGGATACTTGAAGAATTTGATCCAGAAATTGAGCGATCGATTAGTCGAATTAGAGTTGTTGCACAAAAAGACGATGGCTGATAATGAGCATAGAGAAGAGGAGCAAAGGAAAGTTGGTAGTGAGGACTACAAGACAATGTGAGAATTAGTTGCACCAACAATGACTAGGGCAAACTCAAGTATCACTGAAGCCAAATACATTCAAGATGAAACTCGTTTTCATCATTGTTAGATAACCTACAATCTTGGTTTTGATTATGACAAATGAAACTTAACTATCTTAACTGAAGCTTTGCAGAATTGCTGGTATATTTGCTCATTAGCAGGGTTTTCAGACGAAGAACACTATCTGAACAGTATTAAATTTCTCAGATGCACAAGCTCGTCTAAACGAGATTATTACGGACGCAATACATTGCTTAAACGACAGGCATAGAGCAAAATTTTGAAGCATCCACAACGTACGCACTAGCTCGTTCAAAGGAATTTGCCTTGGACGTATTTCACCTTCCGAAAAAGTAAGCCAGAGTCAAGAGTTTTAAGGCACCTGCAACGGACACATCTAACTGTTCGAAAAAAGCTTACGTCAGATGAAGCTAACTGTCTGAAAGAAAATCACTCCCAGTTAAGCATTAAAGCCTTCGGACACAATATACCTTCCGATCTATGAACCTTTCAACATTACTTGGTTCGAACGAAGGAACGGACACTA
The DNA here is from genome assembly GCA_025175665.1 of Cinchona pubescens. Classification (NCBI taxonomy): domain Eukaryota; kingdom Viridiplantae; phylum Streptophyta; class Magnoliopsida; order Gentianales; family Rubiaceae; genus Cinchona; species Cinchona pubescens. The sequence goes on from JANKKI010000143.1 coordinate 96,625, forward strand.
GCTCGGCCATCCGAACGGTATTTTCTACTCTTTGTATATTCAAGATCGGACGATGGATCGGGTGCATGACAATTACATCGGACATCTGAAAACTATAATGGCTAATTTTTTAACATTTATTTTGAGGCATTAGGAGGTGGTTAGAATCCAATTTGTTGCACCTATAAATACCAACTCCTTTGAAATAATGAAAATTATCTTACACATTGAATACAAGCGAAGAAAGGCAATTTGAGTGCAAATTAGCTCTCTAGTGATATTGTATTAGTGCGTATTTAAGAAGTGCTATTCAAAATACTGAGTGGAGTGATAATCCTATAAAAAAGTGAGTTTTGGTGTTAATTCTTGGCTCAACTAAAAAGAAATAGTGTGAGCAAGGGTGATCCTACTTTGTACACTAGAGATTATTGGCTCACCAAAATTGAAGAAGCATTTTGGTGGATTATTATTCCAAGCTATCTAGCTTGGATTTGGTGTTTGATCTCTTTCTCAATTTAATTTATTTATCTTATTTTTAATTAGTCATCATTTCATCGTACTTATTTGCCAAGTGCAAGAAATTTAAATTGTACACTATTTTTAAATTATTTTAGAAAACAAATTCACCCCTTCTTAGGTTGCTTTGGGTCCAACAATTGGTATCAGGGCATTGGTCTCTTTATTTTGCTTAAATTTCACTTGAGTAAAGATCTCTTATGGCAACCAATAATGCTTTATTTTTTTAGGGATAATCTATGACTATGTTTAATGGGATAAACTTTATTAGTTAAAAATATAGAATGAAAATATTTTTCCAATCCATTGATATTGATCTATGGTATGTTGTAAATGAAGGCCCTTTTAAAGCTACCATCATTGATGATCGTACAAGTAGAAGAAGAGGAAAGACAAGGGATGAGCTCACTCTACAAGACAAGGCTAATTTGACCTTAAATGCGAAGGCTATGAATGTACTATACAATGCCTTGGATGCTAACGAATCAACTCGTGTCAAAGGATGTGTTTCCGCTAAAGAAATTTGGGACAAATTGAAGAAAATGGATCATGAACGGAGTGATGATGTTCGAGAACGAAAGAAATCCTTACTTGTTGCTAAGTATGAGTCCTTCAAATGGAACCACATGAAAATATTGATAAAATATATTGTAGATTCAATGATATCATTAAGGATCTTAAAATCTTGGGTAAGGAGTATTCGTTGGGCAAAAAGAATAGAAGAATTTTGAATGCTCTATCCAAAAAATGGGAGGCCAAAACTATCGCTATAGAGGAAGCAAAGAATCTAAACTCCATGCCTATTGAGTCCTTAATTAACTCTCTTACATCTTATGAATTGAAACTTAAGGCAAAAGTGGTGGATGATGAAGAAGCAAGACCAAAAAGAAGCATTGCATTAAAGACTTCTCAAGAAGAAGATGAAAATGGTTCCATCAATTTAAAAGATGAAGATCTTGATGGAGGAGATCTTGCACTCATTACCAAAGGATTTCTCAAACACTATATCAATAAATGGAAAATGAGAAGAGGTGGAGCTATCAACCCAATGAAATAATTTCAAAAGAAAGACATCTAGAAATGAAAAAAGACAAAATGAAAAAATGCTTTGAATGCGGTCAACCCGGACACTTCGCGAATGAGTGTCTTTCTAAGAAGAAAAAGGAAGGAAGAAAGCCCCACTTCAACAGTTTCCAAATCACGTGGGATGATTGTAACTCCGAAGGAGAAGTTGAAGAAGAAATGGATTCGGCACAAATGGCTTTTATGGCCATTGGTGATGATGAGGTAATTTCTTCTTATGATTCTAATAATGAGAATGATGATAATGATCTTCAAACCTTCATTTTAAAAACGGATGATAGCTTAAAGGAATATATGCTAGAAATAAGGAGTTAGTGAAAAACTCAAATGCTTTATTAAATGCTAACTCTAAACTTGTGAATGAAAATAATAGGCTATCACAAGAAAATGTTGAGTTGAAGAAAATAATGCATGTGAATTCAAGAATCAAGGAAGAACAAGCCTCCTTGAAGAAAAGATTGGATGACTTGATTTATGTTCTCTTACATAAAAAAGGGGAAAATTTTGTTGGTATGAAAAAGAATAGAAATGTTTTAATCAATAAGAAGATTGTCACTTTTAGAAGGGATGATCTTTGTTTTGTAAAATCAAAATCTTCTTTATATGGAAATAAAAATATTGTTTGCAATTATTTCCAATAATATGGACATGTAAAAAATAATTGCTATGTCAAGAAAAATGAAAATTTGGAATGAATACCATATGAATTTATAGAAGTTGCATTAACTCTTATGGACCCAAGAAAATGTGGGTAGCAAAAGTTATTACTTAATTTCTTGTGTAGGTAATAAACATCACCGACAATGCTAAATGGTTCATAGATAGTGGATGTTCAAGACATATGACCGGTGATGGATCTCTCTTTACCCATCTCAAGTCCAAAAATAGTGGAAAGGTGACTTTTGGGGACAACATGAAAGCAAAATCAATTGGCATTATTGATGTAGGAAAAAATGGTGAGACCTTGATTAAAAATGTTTATGCTTCTTGTTGATAATTTGAATTACAATCTCTTAAGTGTAAGTCAAATACTTGATAAGAATCTATATGTAATCTTTACCAAACATGAATGTTTAATTCTTGATAAAAATTGTGTTGTCTTAATTAAAGGTACTAGGCACAATGATATTGATGTGATTTATGTCGATAATATTAGTGGTAGCAATATAAAATGTTTAACCACTTCTATAGATGATCTTTTGTTTTATCATAGAAGGTTTTGTCACTTTAACATGTATTTAATCGAAAACCTTGCTAAGAAAGAATTGGTGAGAGGCTTGCAAAAATTGAAGTTTTTGAAAAACAAAATATATGATGCGTGTCAATTTGGTAAACAAGTTAAAAGTGTCTTTTAAACCTAAGAATTGTGTGTCTACTTCTAAACCTTTGAAATTATTGCATTTGGACTTGTTTCGTCCAACTCAGCATGCTAGTCTTGGTGGTAGTAAATATACATTTGTGATTGTTGATGACTACTCTATTAAGTATACTTAGGTACTATTTATTGTTCACAAAAATGAAACCTTTGAAAATTTTGTACAACTATTTTCTAAAATATAAAATTTGTTGGATTTGAAAATCATTCGTTTGAGAAGTGATAATGGTGCTGAATTTAAATTTAGAGATTTTCTCGAATTTTGTGATCACAATGGTATTTCTCAAGAATTTTTAGTTGTTAGAGTGCCTCACAAAATGGTGTTGTTGAGAGAAAAAATAGAACACTCCAAGAGGCAGCTAGAACCATGATTAGTGAATGTGAATTATCAAAATATTTTTGGGCAGAAGTCGTCAACATGGCTTGTTATGTTATGAATCGACTTCTTTTGAGAGTTATTTTAAATAAAATTTCTTATGAACTATTGTTTTGCAAAAAACCTTTTGGGAGCTATTTCAAAATTTTTGGTTGTAAATGTTTTATTTTAAAAATCAAATAAATCTTGAAAAGTTTGACAAGAAATCGGATGAAGGAATTATTCTAGGATATTCTCAGTGACAAGAAAACTTACCGAGTATACAGTAGAAGAACTCTTTTAATTGAAGAAGTTGTATATGTTACATTTGATGAAACTAATGATATTATTTCAAAGAATGTTTGTGAAGATGAAGATGCAGGTATATAAAAGAAACTTGAGAAACTCACCATACATAAAGAACATCAAGAGGCCACAAACAATGAGGATGACGTTCATCACTTGGATGGAGAAGAAGAAAAGAATGAAGATACTCCGAAAGATCTTCCAAGAGCATGGAGATTTGTCTGAATCCATCCTCAAAATTTGATTATAGGTGATCTGTCTGATGTGGTAAAAACTCGTTCCCATAAACCTTTGAATAATAATTGTGCCTTACTCTCTCATATTGAAGCTAAACGTGTGGATGATGCATTGATTGATGAATCTTGATTTTCTGCCATGAAAGAGGAACTTAACCAATTTGAGAAAAAACAATGTATGGATTTTGGTTGAAAGACCCTCAATTCATCTCGTGATAGGAACAAAATGAATTTTTAGAAACAAATTAAATGATAAAGGTGATAAAGCTAGACTTGTAGCAAAGGGATATATTCAAGAAAAAGGTATTGACTTTGATGAAACTTTTGTACCTATCTTTCGTTTCGAATCTATTAGCATGTTTCAATAATTTTAAGTTATTTCAGATGAATCTTAAAAGTGCATTTGTAAATGGCTTTATTGATCAAGAAATTTTTGTTGAACAACCCCTTGGTTTTGAAAATAAAATTTTTTCAAATCATGTCTTCAAACCTCACAAGCTTTATATGGTTTAAAACAAACTCCCAGAGCTTGGTATGAAAGGTTAAATGATTTTTTAATTAAAAACAATTTAGAAGGGGTGTTGTTGATACTACTCTCTTCACCAAAATTAATTTTAATGATTTGTTAGTTGTCCAAATTTACGTCGATGATATCATATTTGGAGCAACTAATGAAAATCTATGTAAGAATTTTTCTTGTCTAATGCAAAAGGAGTTTGAGATTTTGAGTATGATGGGAGAATTACAATTCTTCCTTGAAGTTCAAGTTCACCAAATAAAAGAAGGAACTTTTATCACCCAAATCAAATACATGAAAGAGCTACTCATGCGTTTTGGAATGAAGGATTGTAAACAAGTTGGGATGCCAATGTGTACCTCAACCAAAGTTGAAAAAGTTGAAGAAGGTAATAGTGTTGATGAAAAATACTATAGAGGTATGATCAGAAGCCTACTTTGTTTGTTGTTTCTCTCTGTGCTAGATTTCAATCATGTCCTAAACAATGACATTTAATTGCTGTAAAAAAAAATTTTAGATACTTGAAAGAAACATTAAACTATGGTCTTTGGTATCCTAAATGCACCAGTTTTGATTTGATCAGTTACTCAGATGCCAACTTTGCAGGTTGCAAAATTGATAGAAAAAGCAGTAGTGGTACATGTCACTTCTTGGGTAATTGTCTAGTGTCTTGGTTTAGCAAGAAGCAAAATTCTATTTCCCTTTCTATAGTCATTGAGGCCGAATATATTGCTGCTGGAAATTGTTGTGCTCAACTTCTGTGGATGAAACATACATTAAAAGACTTTGGTGTTATTTTTGATTGTGTGCCTATTCGATGCGATAACACTAGTACTATTAATCTCAACTAAAATCCTGTCTTGCATCTAGAACTAAACACATTGATGTCAAACATCACTTTGTTAGAGATTTTGTGAGAAAAAAAGAAATTTGGGTTGAATTTGTGTGTACTAAGGATCAACTAGCTGATATTTTTACCAAATCTTTGCCTTTAGATCGCTTTGAATCTCTAAGAACTTGTTTGGGCATCTTTGATTTCAAATTTGGTATCTGACCTTTCAGACGAATATGAACGTCCAAACTTCTTACTCTATCAGACGTACAAGAACGTCCGAACTCCCATTTTTAGTCTCGGACACCTATAAGCGTCTGAAATTTCCTTCTCATTTCTCAAACTCTCTGAAAATTCTTACGGACGCTTGTCACTGTCCGACACTCTGTGTCAGACGCACAGCATCGACCTTCGGCCATCCGTTCATCTGCGTTCGAATGCACGATCGGACGTATTCGAATCTTTCGGATGTTCGAACGATTGTTCTACTAGCTTAAAACTATTCATTTTCTTCCTTCCGGACAATTCCACCCACCGAACCCTACCTTTGGCACCTGAAAACTTCCTCAAAATTCTCTCACTCTCTACCTCTTTCTCTGAAATTGCTTAAGAAAATTCCCTTTCCCGGTTCCTTACCCATCTTAATGAAACCTTATTTCACCCATATTACATCTCATTCCTTGCAATTTCCCATAAATTCATCCAAACTCATTTTTCCTCTTCATCCTATTTACAATGGTTCGATCGCGCGATGGATTTTCAACGGCTACCAGAGGCCGAAAATCTAAAGGCAAGGCTTCGGTGCAGGGTCAAACATCCTCAAATCCTCAATCCCCTCTCGATCCCTCTCTACCAAAAGTCATTGATACCAAGGCATCTGATTGGTTCACTTCTGACTCTTAGAAAGTCTATTATTGTTCAAAGGCCTGTTTTCCAGAGTCTTTTTGATGAGTTAAATCTACCTATTATTAAATCATGCTTTGCAAACCAAATTTGGGGTCATTTAGTTCATTTAGATTTGCCCGTCTATCATGACATGGTATTACAATTTATTGCCAATCTTAGAAAGGTGCTACTATTCGTACATTAATTTCTCGTGTCAATAATAAAAATCTTGAGATTTCCTCCACTGTCATTAATTCTATTTTTGAAAGTTATCTCTCCTAATGATATTTTCTATTTTTTGTCTTTGGATAAATGGCCTACTTTAGATATTCGTTTCGACATTGAAGAAATCCAACAGATTTTTGACATCAATTTTAAATAGGCTTCGGAAGCCAAAACCACAATGCTTACACTTGAACTCAACATTTTATACACTTTAGTCACCAATTTACTGCTACCGACTGATGGGCATCGCACTGAGCCCAGAAAAATGCAGTTGTACTTATTTTACTATATTTCGGTTTTAGGTATCCCACTTGACTTTGGCTATCCTTTTTGCTCTTTATTGGAGCTCTTTTTAACTGATACATGTAGAAACATTCCTTTTGGCAAATTCTTCTCCGAAGTTTTTGATCATTTTGACATCCCCTTCACTAGCAAAAAAAATATCCTCCCTAGTTTAACAAAGCTTACATTGAGCGTAAAGGTTTGCGATTTTTTAATGATCAATGGTTTACAAAAGCTGCATATGAACTTGAACGATCTAAATCTCATGCCTCTACCTTTGACCTCGCACCTCCTCACTCCCATCCTCCTCAACCCTCTTCTTCCACACATCCACTATCTCAAAAACCTCATATTTCCTCCTCCGTACCCTCACTATCTCATCTTTGCATCCTTGTTACCTCACTAAGTAACCAATTGAGTTCCTTCCAATGCCACACCCTTAGGAAGCTAAAAAGGCTTTAGACCAGGCAAACTATTCTTCAAGAAGCACTCAGTCTTGGTATGTCTGGCTTAGCTCAAGAGACCAGTTTGCTAACATTCAATCCCAATACATTCTAGAGTATTCTTCTGATAGCGACGACATTGATGATGGTGATCATTCCACTCCTCAAGCTGAAGATCCTGAGGATCTAGTTGGCACCACCTATCCTGAAAAATCTATTGGTACTAGAGCTGATGATAATGATGATGAGGATGTTGATGACACTTTAACTACATCATGTAACGTCGAGATCCTGACGAATTAAGTGGTCACGATAGCGAGGCTATCGAGGATGATGCACCGACCAAGAAGCGCAAACTTGAAGAACGCTCCAAGAAAAAGAATGACTCTACTTAGACTTGCTCTTTACTTCCTTGCTATTTACTTTTCTTAGATTTGTGTTATGTTTGGTAGGCTTTAGTTGTATTTGACTAGTTGACTTCTCTAGTTGTAAATATTGACTTCACCTTGGTTATGACTAGTATGGTTTGATTTTGTTGCCTGCGTAAGGGGGAACATCCCCTTAGGGAGGAGCTTATTTTTCTTTGGGATGATGTCAAAAGGGGGAGTAAGGTGGACATTAGATTGTGCGTTACACTGATTTCAGTTGATTGATGCACCAGTTGGGTGATCATGATTATTGTAAGATTATGTGATCATGATTATTGTAAGTTATTTTGACTTAAAGGTTGTCATCATCAAAGGGGCAGATTGATAACCTACAACCTTGGTTTTGATGATGACAAATGAAACTTAACTATCTCAACTGAAGCTTTGCAGGATTGCTGGTACATTTGCTTTGCAGGATTGCTGGTACATTTAAGAAAGAAAACTTGATATCGATTTGATTAATTTTTCATTTATTTTGAACAGCAAGAGAAATTATCAAACGAACTGTATCAAGTTGTTCAACAGGTGCAAATACCTCAAAATAGTCAATGTCAGGTTTCTGCTTGTAGCCTTTTTCCACTAATCTTGCCTTGAATCTCTCCACTTCTTTACTGGGCTTGTACTTGGTCTTGTAGACCCACTTCACTCCAATGGCCTTTTTACCAGCTGGAAAGGGAAAAGTAAGCTCCCATGTATCATTCTTTGGAATACCATGAATTTCTTCATCCATTGTCTACACCCAACGATCATCTCGAACTGCTTTCTCATAAATAATAGGGTCACAATCAACAAATAACACAAAATTCACAATATTTTCATCATAAAGAGAATTATTTGAAGAAGTAGCATAATCCTGCAATCTAGCAGGTAACTCGCGCTAACGCTGTGGACGACCAGATGTCTCAGTCTTTGAACCCTGAGCAGCTGGTGTTGGCTGAAAATTATGCTCATCATCATCTCCTTCATAATTTAATATCACATCCGCAGTTTTTGTTTCTTCTAGAGACTAATCCCAAACATCTCTTTCATCAAAAGTCACATCTCTACTTACTATCAATTTTTCAGAAACTGAATTGAATAATCTGTAAGCCCGGGACTGCTCATTGTAGCGAATAAAAATACATTTTTTTACCTTTGTCATCCAGTTTCCTGTGCAACTGATCAGGAACATGAGAATAAGCAACGCACCATCCGAAAATTCTAAGATGGCCAACAAATAATTTTCTACCACTCCGATCTTCTTTAGGGGTCTTTCCAGGAAGGCTTTTTGTAGGACAACTGTTCAACAAATAAATGGCAAATGCAACTGCCTCTACCCAGAAAGGTTTTGAAATATTTTTTAACTTCAACATGCATTTCACCATATCTATAACTGTCCTATCTTTTCTCTCAATCACTTTATTTTGTTATAGAGTGTACCTGTTATTAATTGATGATGTATACCTTTTTCTTCTAGAAAATTATCACAAACAAGATATTCTTAACCTCTATCAATTCTCAAAATTTTTATTTGAAAACCACTTTACTTCCCAACAAAAATCTTGAATTTTTTAAATGCTCACATGCATCAGATTTTTATTGTAAAAAAAAAACCCAGACTTTTCTACTAAAATTATCAATAAGAGTAATAAAATACATGCAACCACCATTAGAAGGAACCTCAATCGTACACAAGTCTGAATGAATAATTTTCAATGGTTCTACTTGCTGCTCATGATTTTTCTGTCTAAAAAACATCTTGGTGCTTCTTATTCAAAACACAAGTATCACAAATTCTCGTAGGAACATAGATACCAAGCAACCCACCAACCATTTTTCTACTAGTAAAAAATTTCAAACTATCAAAATTTAAATGTCCAAAGCACAAATGTCACAGCCAATTTTTATCATCAACCACAATACTCAAACAACAAAAATTTTCACTATTCGAATTTAATGGAAATAAGCAGTTAGGAGTCATCATCACCTTTGCAAACTGATGTTTTCCAAACCTTATTTTGATGATGACATAAACACTTAACTCTGTAAATAAGTTTTTGCAGGTCTGTTATTTGTTTTGATAGAGACAGGGCTTTCGGACGCACTGAACTGTCCGAACTGGGTCAAAATTTCTCGGACGTATTGCACCGTCCGAACGAATAGGCAGAAAGAAATAGGATCCTACTGCTTCTCTTTACGGACGAACATGACCGTCCGAAGCCTCTATCGAAGGGAGAAGGAATGGATGCATGCACGGACGTCCGAACGAAGCTCTTCAACAACTGCATGAAGATCGGACGTTGTGTCGGACGCATCCAATATGTCTCGGACGTCCGATACCCCAACGACTACTTTTTGTGTATTTATTATTTAGCCGTTTGGAAGTAGTTGCAACCACCATTTGTTGCTCTTATAAATAACTTCTTTGACATTAAGTAAAAATCATGTAATACATTGAATACAAGCCTTAGAGAAAAGCAATTTGAGTACAAATTGGCTATAGTGCTTTGTTGTATTAGTGGGCAGTTGTGAGTACAATTCAACTTTGAGTGGAGTGATAATCTTGTACGAAAGTGTGGTTGTAAGTAAGATTCTTGGCTCAACTAAAAGAGTTTTAGTGTGAGCAAGAAGTTTCCAACTTTGTAAAGATTATTGGCTCACCAAGTGTGTGAAGCATTCTAGTGATTTAATACTTCAAGCTTGCTAGTTTGGAAGTATTAGTTGTTTAATTTTCTCTAGCTTGTCTTTACTTCACTGTTCCATTGATCTTATTATATCAGTTTATATTTGGAAAATCTCAATATTTCTGAAAGTATATTTTTTAAGAAACCTATTTCACCCCCCTCTTAGGTTGCTTTGGGACCAACAATTGGTATAAGAGCTTGGTCTCATTTTATTGCTTAAATTGCTTTTGAGAAAAGAACTATTATGGCAACCAACAATGGTCTATTTTTTGAGGGACAATCCGTTACTAGGCCCCCTATGTTTAATGGGGCAAATTTTATTAGTTGGAGAGATGGAATAAAAATATTTCTGCAGTCTATTGACATTGATTTGTGGTATGTTGTCAATGAAGGTCCTTTTGAAGCTTCTATCATTGATGATCACACAAATAGAAAAAGAGAAAAGACAAGGGATGAGCTCACTCCACAAGACAAGGCAAACTTGACGTTAAATGCAAAAGCTATGAATGTGCTATATAATGCCTTGGATGCAAATGAATCAACTAGCGTGAAGGGATGCATTTGAATTTCACCGCTCAAGAAATCTGGGATAAATTGAAGGAAATCCATGAAGGGAGCAACGATGTTCGTGAACAAAAGAAATTCTTACTTGTTGCCAAGTATGAGTCTTTCAAGATGGAACCACATGAGAACATTGACAAAATGTACTGTAGGTTCAATGACATTATAAAGGATCTTGAAGCCTTGGGTAAGGAGTACTCTTTGGGTGAAAAAAATAGAAAAATTCTAAATGCTCTATCCAAAGAATGGGATGCCAAAACTATTGCTATAGAGGAAGCCAAGAATTTAAATTTAATGCCTATTGAATCGCTAATCAATTCTTTTACATCTTATGAATTGAAGTTGAAGGCTAAAGTAGGGGATGATGAAGAAGCAAGGCCAAGAAGGAGCATTGCTCTAAAGACCTCTCAAGAAGAAGATGAAAACAGCTCCATCAATCTAGAAGATGAAGATCTTGATGAAGGAGATCTTTCACTCATCACCAAAGGATTTCTTAAACATTACATCAACATTACACTAACGAAGAATGAGAAGAGGCGGAGCTACAAATTCAAATAATTTTAAAGGAAAGACAAGGATTGAAATGAAGAAGCAAAACGAAAAATGTTTTGAATGCGGTCAACTCGGATACTTTGCAAATGAGTGTCCTTCCAAGAAAAAGAAGGAAGGAAGAAAGAAAACCTAGATGCAATAACTTTCAAATCACATGGGATGATTGCAATTCCGAAAGAGAAGTTGAAGAAGAAATGGAGTCGGCACAAATGGCCTTTATGGCTATTGGAGATGATGAGGTAAATTCTAACTATGACTCCAATTATGAAAACGATGAAGATGATCTTGAAGCTTTCATTTTGAAATTGCATGATAGCTTAAAGGAATCATATGCTAGACATTTATTTGTTAGTCACAAAATCAAATGCTTTATTGAATGCTAACTCTAAACTTGTGAATGAAAATAATTGGCTATCACAAGAAAATCGTGATTTGAAGAAAAGAATGCATGTGAGATCCAAGGTCAAGGTGAAGAACAAGCCTCCTTGAAGAAAAGAATGGATGATTTGAATGCTCTCTTGACTAGAAAGAAATAAAATGTTGTTGATTTAAAAAGAAATAGAAATGTAGTAATCAACAAAAATTTTGTCACATTTAGAAGGGATGACTTATGTGTTGTAAAACCAAAATCATCTTTATATGGAAATAAAAATATTATTTGTAGATATTGCCAACAACACGAACATGTTAAGAATATGTGTTATGTAAAGAAGAACGAAAAGCTTGGAATGAAAGTTGCATGGATTGTTAGCAATTTCACTAACTCAAATGGACCCAAGAAAATGTGGGTACCAAAAGTTATCAATTGATTTAATGTGTAGGTACTTAATATCACCAACAATGCTAAGTGGTTCATAGATAGTGGATGTTCAAGGCACAGGACGGGTGATGCTTCTCTCTTCACGAATCTCACATCCAAAAATAGTGAAAAAGTCACTTTTGGAGATAACAATAAAGCAAAATCAATCGGCAGCATTGGTGATGTAGGTAAAAATGGTGAAACTTTGATTAAGAATGTGCTTCTTGTTGATAATTTAAACTATAATTTGTTAAGTGTTAGTCAACTTTGTGACAAAAATTTATATGTATTTTTTACCAAGCATGAATGTCTTATCCTTGATAAAAATCATGTTGTTTTATTCAAGGGCACTAGGCACAATGATGTTTATGTGATTCATCTTGATAAAATTAGCAATAGCAATGTAAAATATCTTACCGCTTCCATAGATGATCCTTGGCTTTGGCATAGAAGACTCTGTCATTTTAATATGGATTTGATTGAAAAACTTGCTAAGAAAGATTTGGTAAGAGGTTTGCCAAAACTAAAATTTTTGAAAAATAAAATTTGTGATGATGCCAATTTGGTAACAAGTCAAAGTATCTTTTAAACCAAAGAATTTTGTGTCTACTCATAAACCTTTATAATTGTTGCATTTAGACTTATTTGGACCTACTCAATATGCTAGTCTTGGTGGTATTCTTTTCTTGCAAATATGCATTTGTTATTGTAGATGATTATTCTAGGTATACTTGGGTATTATTTCTTGTTCACAAAAATGAGGCGTTTGAAAAATTTGTAAAACTGTTTTCCAAAATTCAAAATTTATTAAATTTAAAAATCATTCGTTTAAAAAGTGACAATGGTGCCGAATTTAAATTTGGAGGTTTTCCCGACTTTTGTGATCACAACGGTATTTCTCAATTTTAGGTTGTTAGAGTCCCTCAACAAAATGGTGTTGGCGAAAGGAAAAATAGGACTCTTCAAGAAATAGCTAGAACTACGATTAGCGAATGCGACTTACCTCAATACTTTTAGGCCGAAGCGGTTAACACGGCTTGTTATGTCATGAACCGAGTTTTATTGAGATCCTTTTTAAACAAAACACCTTATGAACTTCTTTTTTGTAAAAAACCCGTTGTGAGCTATTTTAAAGTTTTTGGTTGCAAATGTTTTATTTTAAAAATCAAAGAGAACCTTGGAAAAATTGACGCAAAAAATCGGATGAAGAAATTTTTTTAGGATATTCTAGTGACAAGAAAGCATACCGAGTTTACAATAGAAGAACACTCTTGATTGAAGAAGTTGTGCATGTTACATTTGATGAAACTAATGATGTTATTTCAAAGAATTTATGTGAAGATCAAGATGTCGGTATTCTAAAGGAGCTCGAAAAGCTCGTTATTCATGAAGATCATCAAGAGATCACATCAAGCAACATTGTCAATAACCATCAAATAGATGATGAAAAGAATGAGGATGCTCCAAATGATCTTTTGAGAGCTTGGAGATTCGTCTCTAGTCACCCTCAAGATTTAATCATAGGTGATCTATCCGATGGGGTAACTACTTGCTCTCATAAACCTTTGAATAGTAATTGTGCATTACTTTCTCACATTGAACCTAAACATGTAGATGTTTCTTTGAGTGATGAATTTTGGGTTAATGCCATGCAAGATGAACTTAGTCAATTTGAGAAAAATAATGTATGGACCTTGGTTGAAAGACCATCTTCTCATCCCGTTATTGGAATTAAATGGGTCTTTAGAAACAAATTAAATGACAAAGGTGAAACTATAAAGAAAATAGCTAGACTTGTTGCAAAAGGTTATGCTCAAGAAGAAGGTATTGACTTTGATGAAACCTTTGCTCCCGTGGCTAGATTAGAATCCATTCACATGTTTCTCGCATTTGCATGTTTCAATAATTTCAAATTATTTCAAATGGATGTCAAAAGTGCATTTTTAAATGGTTTTATTGATCAAGAAGTTTTCGTTGAACAACATCCGGGCTTTGAAAATAAAAATCTTCCAAATTATGTTTTCAAACTCTCCAAAGCTTTATATGGTTTGAAACAAGCTCCAAGAGCTTGGTATGAAAGATTAAGTGGTTTCTTGATAGAAAATGGATTCAAAAGAGGTGTAGTTAACACCACTCTTTTTACAAAAATAGATTTAAATGGTTTGTTAATTGTTCAAATTTATGTTGATGATATTATTTTCAGAGCAACTAATAAAAATTTGTGCAAGGACTTTTCACATTTAATGCAAAAAGAGTTTGAGATGAGTATGATGGGCAAGTTGCAATTTTTACTCGGACTACAAGTTCATCAAACTAAGGAAGGAACGTTTATTACGCAAATCAAGTATACAAAGGAACTACTCAAACGATTTGGAATGGAAGATTGCAAACAAGTTGGTACGCCAATGTGCACTTCAACCAAACTTGATAAAGACGAAGAAGGTAATAATGTTGATGAAAAATACTACAGAGGTATGATCGGAAGTCTACTTTACTTAACAGCCAGTAGACCAGATATCATGTTTGGTATTTGTTTATGTGCTAGATTTCAATTTTGCCCTAATGAATCGCATTTGATAGCTGTTAAAAGAATTTTAGATATCTAAAGGGTACAATGAATTTTGGTCTGTGGTATCGAAAGTCCTCTGCATTTGATTTAATTAGTTATTCTGATACTGACTTTGTTGGGTGTAAAATTGATAGAACAAAGTACTAGTGGTATGTGTCATTTTCTGGGAAATTTTCTTGTGTCTTGGTTTAGCAAAAAACAAAATTCTATTTCTCTTTCTACGGCTGAAGCCGAATACATTGCTGCTGAAAATTGTTGTGCTCAACTTCTTTGGATGAAACCTACTCTGAAAGATTTTGGTGTCATTTTTGATTGTGTTCCTAAAAAGTGTGACAACACTAGTGCAATTAATTTCACTAAAAATCCTGTTATGCACTCTAGAACCAAACACATTGATGTTAAACATCATTTCTTTAGAGATCTTATTTGTAAAAAGAAAATTTGTGTTGATTTTGTGCCTACTTCAGATCAACTGGCCTATATTTTTACAAAACCCTTAGCTCTAGATCGCTTTGAATCTCTCAGAAATTGTTTGAGAATTTTACAGATCAATTTGGCATAGGTTCTTAGTTTAGACGCACTCGTTCGGACGAACGACTCTATCTTTCGGATGCTCTGTTTCGTACGGAAACTTCCTATTTTTCTCATGGACGCTCATAATCGTCCGAACAACATTCATCTTCTTCACTAAACTCTATGGAATTCTTTCGAACGCGTACCATCGTTCGAAAGAACATCGAACGCACTGGATCTTCCATCGGCCGTCCGTTCATCAGCATTCGGACGCTTCATCGGACGCACTCCAAACGTTTGGCCGTCCAAAAGGTCTCCCTGTTCTATTAAAACTGTCCATCTTCCCCATTTCGGAGTCACCCTCACCCCCGAAAACCCTCTGGCAAAAATTGTCCCTTCAATACCCCCTCCAAATTCCTACCCTCTTTCCCAAAATTGGTTGGAAGATTAGACTCTCCAGAGTACTTCTCACCTGAATCATATTGATTTTCCCCCATCTAAGAATCTCATTTCATCAAATTCTTACCAATCTTTTAAAAAATTAAAATTTTTTTCCTCTTCTTTTCCTTCTTTCACAATGGTTAAATCTCACGAAGGTTTTTCTACAGTAAATCGTGGACGAAAAACTAAAGGGAAAGCTACAGTACGAGGAGCTCCAATCATCTGCTAATCCCCAAGCCTCCACAAATCCAATCTTGCCAAAATTCATGATGCTAAGGCATCCGAACGGTATACATCCCTTTTCAGTAAATCTATAATCGTTTAACGTCCTGCATCTCAAAGTCTGTTTGATGAGTATAATATTCCCATTGTCAAAACCTTTTTTTGAAAAACAAAATTGGGGTCACCTAGTGCATATTGATTTACCTGTATATCATGACATGGTGCTTCAATTCACCGCCAATCTTCGGAAAGGCTCCACTATCTGCACTTTAATTTCTCGTGTTAACAGCACCAATCTTGAGATTTCATCCAACATCATTAACACTATTTTTGAATATGAGGTCTCAAACTCAAATGATTTCTCCTATTTCTTCTCTTTAGATAAATGGTCCGCTGTTGATACTCGATTTGACATCGATAAGGTTAGGGCCATTTTTAACATCAATTTTAAACAGGCCTTGGAAGCCAAAACAACATTGCTCACTTCTGAACTAAATTATTCTATACACTCTTGTCACAAATTTGTTATTGCCAACTGACGGGTATCGTACTGAGCCCGGTAAAATGCAGCTTGACTTATTTTTTTGTGTTTTCAAGGGCATTCCTCTTGATTTTGGATACCTCTTTTGTTCCCTATGGGAACTCTTTCTTACTGATACCCGAAGAAACATTCCCTTTGGAAAATTCCTCACCAAAATTTTTGATTTCCTCGAGGTTCCTTTCAGCAGAAACAAACAATTTCCTCATTATTTTAACAAATCTTATATTGAACGAAATGGTTAACTAAGGCAGCCTTTGACATTGCACATTCACAATCCCATGCCTCCACCTCTGATTTTGCTATTCCCCATTCTCCTCCTCCACCATTCCATGATCCTCATCCCTCTACCTCTGAACCGTCACTTTCTCATATCTGTGGCCTTCTCACCTCCTTGAGCACTCAAGTCAGTTCCTTTCAACGTCGCACTAATCAAAAGTTAAAACGATTTGAAACTCGTCAGATGATTATCCAAGAGGGACTTAGCCTTGGCATGTCGACTTCGGCTTAGGTTCAATTTGCCAATCTTCGGTCACAATATCCACTCGACTCATCTTCCGACAGTGATGAAAATAAAGATGGAAATGTTCTCGAGGACGACGAAGAAGCTGCCAATACACAAGGAGCTGCAAATAACGATGAAGACGACGTGAGGATGTTAACGACACATTTGATTTCATCATGCAACGCCGCACCGGAGGAGAGGAAGACAGTGAAGCCACTGATGAAGATGTTCCATCAAAACGTCAAATGACTGAAAAGCGCTCCTAGAAGAAAAATGACTCGCATTAGTTCTTTTGACATCTGTGTTTAGTTTTTAGCATTTCTTTTTAGGACTTCCCGTAGAATTACCCTTCTATGTATTTCCTTGAATTAAGTACTGTTAAATTTTTTTATGAATTTCTTTTAAATACTAGCATGTTCTCAGGGATAGCTTTGTTTAATAATGTCAAAAGGGGGAGTATGAAGCTTTTTATGAATTTTAGTTAAATACTTGCCTGTTCTCAGGGGAGCTTTGTTTGATAATGTCCAAAGGGGGAGTAGTCATCTGTATTGCAAAATGATTAGTCATATCCCATTGTTTTTACATAATTACTCCATGAAGGTTTGTCATCATAAAAAAGGGGAAGATTGATGTCCAAACCTTATTTTGATGATGACATAAACACTTAACTCTGTAAACAAGTTTTTGCAGGTCTGTTATTTGTTTTGCTAGAGACAGGGCTTTCGGACGCACTGAACCATCCGAACTGGGTCAAAACTTCTCGGACGCATTGCACCGTCCGAACGAACAGGCACAAAGAAATAGGATCATACTGCTTCTCTTTACGGACGAACATGACCGTCCGAAGCCTCTATCGGACGAAGGAACGGACGCATGCAAGGACGTCCGAACGAAGCTCTTCATCAACTGCAGAAGATCGGACTCTGTGTCGGACGCATCCAATATGTCTCGGACGTCCGAAACCCCAACGGCTACTTTTTGTGCATATTTATTATTTAGGCGTTAGGAAGTAGTTGCAACCACCATTTGTTGCTCTTATAAATAACTTCTTTGACATTAAATCATCTAATACATTGAATACAAGTCTTAGAGAAAAGCAATTTGAGTATAAATTGGCTATAGTGCTTTGTTGTATTAGTGAGCAGTTGTGAGTGCAATTCAACTTTGAGTGGAGTTGCTATATTTTTTAAGAAACCTAATTAACCCCCCCTCTCTTAGGTTGCTTTGGGACCAACAAAAACATTCCAATGTTTTTTCATAAAAAATAGTATACATGCCATGCTGAATACGAATATCATAATTTTTTTCAAACAATTGACCCATACTCAACAAATTATGACTAAATTCCAGAATATAAAAGATATCAGAAATAAGGCTGCTTGCCCCATTTTTCAGACTAATGTGAATTTTTTCTTCCAAAAACAAGAAAGTATTATTATTGCCAAATCTTACTTCACCCTTAACTGATACATTAAACTCAAAAAATAATTCTTTTTTTTATCCACACATATGATTACTACAGTCAGTATCCAAAAATCATATATTTTTATCAACAATGTCCGCAATATTACAGGCCATAAATAAAGTCTCCATATTTTGATTATTATTCTGAGTCTGATTGTTAGCAATGTTAGCCAAAAATTTTCTGTTAAATTGTTCTTCGGATTTACATTTAGATTTTCTATACCCATATTTTTCACAATTTTAACATTGAGTTCTTTGATTATCCCGAATCTGATAAAAATTATTTCCTCCAAAATTATTACCTCTGCCAAAATTATTACCTATACCTCTACTAGGACCACTTCTAAAATTAAAATTGTTACCTCTACCACGTCCGAGATTCCATCTGCCTCTACCTTTGTTGTTGTTGTAACACGACTTCTATTGTTGTAAGCCTGATTTGTCTGACTGGATTCTCTTTGTTGTTTCGATTCATCTTTTCCTTTCAAACTCAACTGTGACTGCAGTGCTTTCTCAACCGTATCCATAATATCCTCCATACAATCTTCCCACTAATTTTCTGTTCATGTAAAATTAATGAGCCCTGCAAGTCTTCAATGCTCAAATTTGATGTATCTTTCGTTGTCTGAATTACTGCAACAACATGATCAAATTTCATTGGTAAGGTATTTAAGACTTTTTCCATAAATAATTTGTCAGTCAATTCATGGTTATTGAGTGCCATCTCGTTTTTAATCTCTAATAGACAGGAAAAATAAGATTCGATAGATTCAGAATTTTTCATTGTCAAAAGTTCAAACTTTCTCTTCAACATCATCAAATTATTCTGTTGGACCCGGTCAATTGCTTGGTTTGTCTTCTCCAAAATATTCCAAGCCTCCTTTGCCGTATTTGCGGTTGCAATTTTTCCAAAAACTGACATATCAAATGCCTGATTAATTTGTGACAAAGGCTGATTATTTCCCTGTACCGTTTCTGTATCAGCATCACCATCAATGGTCTCATGAATTTGATTCTCTAACTCGTGTGCTTTCAGATAGAGTATCATCTGATTTTTTTAAAAAAATATATTCAGATTTATTTTTGGATTTTGGAACTGAATAAACAATTGTGGGTGCCATAACTATAAATTAATCTTGCTCTGATACCAATTGGATGGATCGAAATAAGTATTCAATCAAAAACAAAGGAAGAAGATGAATAAAAATTGGGGCAAAATCATTTTTTTCAAGAAGACGGCTGCGGGAATTCTCATAAAACAGAGGACAGCAACTTAACCCTTAAAAAAATAAAACAAATCCATGACTTATATAAGCCCTGCGTGGCTATTGATAATTAAGAAAAGTCAAATAAAAATAATCTTATGTGGCAAAAGTCTAAAACAACCAAATAACACTATTTTAATCACCCACTGAGAACAAGACACTAGACACTACTAAAAATAAAATAAATAATTTAATTCAATTAACTTGGTTTATTGTTTTCCCTACATAATGGAGTCAGCCATTTGTTGAGTCAGAAATGGTTGCTCTTATACCAATGTCAAGTATCAAAGTCAAAAAAGAATCTTAGATTTTAGGGGAAATTGGTGGTGACTCTTCGGAATCAACCGTGTAGAAAGGAAAGAGAACAAGAGAGGAAGAAAGAAGAATTGAATCAAGAAATGACAGTGAATTGAGAAAGGGAATGAGAGTAGAATTTTATTTAGCAAATCCGATGACTCCACATTGCAGCCAATTCCTCTTCTTATAGCTCAAACCTAATTGCTATTCAGTTACAAGACGTAACTATATTAACTAACTACCACATCATCACAAATAAATCCACTGATTTATAAGCTAATTGAGCTAATAACTACAACAACTACAACTAAAATAACATCGTTTAAAGCTTACGCAAAAATTTAACAAAACACACTTGAGATGATTCATGACACAATGCAGGTGACTAGCCAAGATTCTCTCTTTTAATGCAGTGTGATCATTTTGTTAATTTTGTTAAATTTTTTGAAAGTCAATAAAAATAGTTTACTTTTTAGCTAAAAATGGAAAGTTAATAGAGATGCTTTACATTCCTGATTCATGAGTTTCTCAATTAGTATAGATGAAATGCCAAGACTCCTACTACACTTGTACAGAAATAAAAAAATTCAATCAACACTATGAATTCCACAAATCTCAAGTTATAACAAAGAAAATCCCAAAATCTCGACATGTTAAAAAGAGTGGAAATTTCTTACCATTTGAACGAATCCAATGCACGATCAATAGTTCCTAACTATGACTCATGATCTCGTTATGAATCAACTTATTCTTATATTGTATTTTAAACTTATAAAAGAGTCGTTTGTTGACTCATATTTCAACAAATTTCAGCTGAAAAAAAAAAAAGAAAAAGAAAAAACTTGCCCCGCTTTAGTGTTTAGCATCCAGTGTCAACTAACATCCTCTCCATTTAAGCAATAAGTAGAGTACCATTATATAAATGACACATCATCTAACAGCATAATTAAAAGGTAATATATTTGTCAAATTATCATTTTTTTTCATAGATTTTAACCAAAATTATATAGTTTTGATTTCCTAAGAGTTTCCTTGGCCATTTAATTAAATTAAAATGATCAGATCACTTAAGAAAATTAATCAAATTATTTTATTAATATCTTTACAATTTTACTCTAAATTCAATAATTTCTTTTTATTGAAACTAAAAATATATGAAAAAAATTTAGTAGGCCATTAAATTTATAATATATATTACAATTTCATTATATTTCTTCTAAGCAATTAATTTTTTCCTTTTTGTTTAAACTTGAGTTTGCTATGTAAATGGAAAGAGGATTAAAACTACATAGTTTTGAATATTTAACTAGTTGTCTAGTTAGTTATGATGTGGGTAAAATCTAATCTTTCAATTGTTCAAATAGTAAAGCATAACTCATTTAAATGGAGGGAATATTTGTCTGCCTATTATAACAAAGCCAACTAACAAATTATGACTTTTTGGTCAATCGAAAAAAGTCCAAGCATTTACTGATGCAATTTTGCATGCCTTAGTTTCACTTGCCTCATATAGTCTCGAAAATGTAAATAGAATTTTTATTTTTGCTGTTGAAATGGTAGGAATGTGATAGAGATGCTCTTTTAATACAAAATATTGGACATGAAGCCATGGACAATAAAAACACTAGAGGGACTAAGACAATATTTTATGAATTTTTTTAGTACTAAATTTTATTAGATGAAATTCAAATGAGTGTACTAATTAGATTATAATGATTTCTTGTTGCGTATATGATATTTATGGGTTCGTCAGTGGTCTTCTCTTTTTCAGGAACAATATTGAGGAACATCTCCATAATGAATGTATTGCCAATGACGTGGATTCTTTTCCCACGCAAAATCGCTTAAGCAATGGCTTCTGGATGTCCACTTCAACGCAAAAACCTCGCTACATTCGGACGAGAAAGGGATGCCGTCGCTGTATCCATCTTGAGCGGCTCAGCAAAGAGTTTGGCTATAGAGTACAGGATTCTCTTCTCATGGTACTGGGGGGCAATTTGTCAAGGGAAAACCAAATTGGAGCTACTGAGGACTTTCCTACATCAACATGAAAATCAGGAGTACATTTTAAAACCTTCATGGGAAAGCCTTGGAAGTTCCAGTATTTGCGCATCCAACAGTGGCCATAATCCTCCTCCAAGTCAAATCAGACGAGAATATTGTGATGGTCGAGGAGCCCTAGGGTAAAAGAACCCTTGAATCCCACCGTTTGGAGCTCTTTTTGGAGTACCGCCTTACTCGGTTTCCCTTTCGAGAACGTCCCAACCAGTGTGTGTTTGAAATGTTTGGACAATTGTTCCCTTTCTTCATCAGTAAATAGGAGGATAGGTTTTCTACGGTAAAGAGTGGAATCTTTGATCGTAGTTTCAGCTTTGGTTGATCTAGAAACAGCATCTGCAAAGGATTTTGAGAGTGTATGGGAGAGTTTGCCCTTCAGCTTGAGGCTAAAGGGTAGCCATGGCAACTGTGAAACCCTAGGAAGCACGGCTGAGGGAGGGAGAAGGAGGGAGGAGAGCGTACAATAAATATTAAATTGATGTACTATTCCACTGGAAAGTAGGTAGATAGTATAGTAGAAATAATTAATTAAAGATCAAGTTAAGATCAATTATAATACAAATCATTAATATTTTAGTATATTAATCAAGATCAAGTATAATATTAATTATATGAACATGCCGAATGCATACAAATATATGCTTAAAAATATATTAGAAATATTAATATGAATTTAATATTAGTCCTCTAATTATTTTATTAAAGTATAGAATGATTCCCAACTTTAATTTTAGTCGGATTAGTCCATAGACTAAATAATTGTATTCAGTTTGATCCTTAAATTGCAGTTCCGTCAAAAACATAAATTTTTTAAATTTTGACCCGTGTTGACTAAGAGCATAACCGTTGAATCATCTAGTCCTCTGATTTTTATTTTTTTAAAAATCACCCCATTAGTCCTCCAATTATTTCAATAACCAAAATGGTCCCCTAACTTTAATTTTAGCCGAATTAGTCTCTGAATTAAATATTTATATCTAATTAGTGATCATTAAATAATGGCTGCACCCAAAATATAATTTTTTTTAATTTTAACCGGTGTTGACCAGGGGCACCATCAAATCATCTGACCCTATGATCGTTTAAAAAGAAAATACCGAGGAGTTTGATGATACGAAAATGATAGCTTTTATAAATGACAGATAACTTGGATTTCATCTCCAAGTTCAAAATCTCTCTATGGAGTTTCCTCTACAAGATAAGTGCGTCATTGCCATTGAACTCGCACCATCAGAATTGGGAGAAGGAGGAGGAGGAAATCGAGTAGCACTTTGCAAGAAAGTTGATGGTTATAGATCAGATTTCAAAGAAATCGTTGATCTAGATGTGATTTAGAAGGACTAAATAGAGACTGTGAAGAGAATTCCGACTACTGGAGGTGGAAGAGATGGAAAGCCAGAGGGAGATAAAGTAGTGATAGCTGCGACGGAGGGGTAGGGGTAGTGGGAAGCGTGAGATGGTGATGGGAAAGGACGCGGAGCGGATAGTATTGAAACGGGTAGGAATTGGTGTTGGTTAGGCGGAGGGGTGGGGGCAGCGAGAAAGGAGAGATAGGGGACAGAGAAGGGGAAGATAGTGGTGGCAAATAGAGGGAAGTAGGAGGGCTTCACTGGTGCGGGATGAAGGGGTGGCATTGGTGGTGCATTGGTGTAGGGAGAAAGACAAGGACTATTTTAGGATTTTGGTTTAAATAAAATAAAATTATTGCGAAAAAATGAATATGGCATGGCGGTATATTTTGATTTCACATTAGCAACTAAACAAAATTTCAACCATTTAACCACTAGACTATCATTAATCCATGTAACATGTTTGCATTTTTATTATAAAGTCTAAACTATTTTTAAAAAGAAAAATTATAGGACCAGATGATTTGACAATTGTGCCCCTAGTCAGCACGATCAAAATTCAAAAAATTTATGTTTTGGATGGAATCAGCATTTATGGATCAAATTGGTCACAAATATTTAGTTTAAGAACTAATTTAGCTAAAATTATCTAAGTTGGAGGACCATTTTAGTTTTAATGAAATAGTTGGAAGACTAATGAGGTGATTTTTAAAAAACAAAAATCATTGGACTAAATGATTTAACAGTTATGCCCCTAGTCAATACTGGTCAAAATTCAAAAATTTATGTTTTGAATGGAGTCGCCATTTAGTGATTACATTGGATATAAATATTTAGTTTAGGGACTAATCCGGCTAAAATTAAAGTTAGGGGAACCATTCTGAATTTAATAAAATAGTTGGAGAACTAATGAGGTGATTTTCTCTATTAAAAAAACAAAATAGAATGTTCAAGAGCTCTTAATATAAAAATTATATAAAGAAATGAGAAATGTGTATTCAAGATAAAGTGTGCATTATTAAGAACTTAATAGGCCTATAAGATTAAATTTCAATTTGTTAAAAAATATTTTACAGCAAGACAATATTAGTTCTTGAATCTAGTAATAAGTATAACCTTATTAACGTATACCTTAATATATTTTAATTAGACACTAGTATAATAAATTGATATAATTATAATATCTGACATTATGATAAGAATGTAAAGCATAATTTAATAATATTATCTGAAGAACTAAGAGCTGAACCTGTTCAAACTAGATTTAGAAGCAAAAAAAGATATAATCGTATTTGAAAAAGAAACGAGGAAAGACGGCTATTATATATATACTAATATATTACTTGATATAAAATAGGAAGTGTTTGGTTTATGGGTACGAGAGGGGGAATGGGAATCAAAGTTAATGATACTCAAAAATATTGTTTGGTTGAGTACTATAGGAATCATTCAGTAGGAATGAAAGTGTTAAAAAATACGTACTTTCATTCCCTACTTGTAACATAGGTTTTAAATTAAGTAACTCATTAATATAATGAAATCCATTTCTATTTCAAACCAAACAAGTAAAGGGGAATGATATAAACTCATACTAATAGTGGAGTTTATGATTCTTATTCCGATTCCCGATTATGAACCAAACACCTCTGAGTTTTAGATTATAAAGATTTAGAATATGATGTCATTCCTTATCTTTAAATAATTGAATTGATTCAATAAGATATTTTTCTCTTATCAAGTAATTCTTAGAATTATTACAAAAATAGTGCAGAATAGGTGTACCGATCAAATATATGATGCACTTTAAGTAGGTCCTGTCGTATTTTATTTAATCAATGCAACATTACAACTTCTTTCTTACTTCTTTTGTGGTTCATAATGACTTTGCTGAGAATCACCATTGTTGAGTTATCTTTATCTTAATGTAATAATATGTCAAAGCATTATCTACACATTTTTTCGATTACAACTTCTTTCTCAATTCTTAATCAAGTATAGTGGATTAACTTTTATTATTAGATATATAATACTATTGATTAGTGATCACATTTAATTTAGTTAACAATTAACGTCTTAGAATATTATATAAATATTATAATCATCGTATAATATTAATATTGGATCTAACATAATAAAAAATAGTTAAATACTTTATTATTTATCCGTACTAAGATTGAATTTGACTAGATCTACTTTATTAGTTCCTAGTCTACTAGAACTTCGATTCAAGAAGGAAGTTCAGTTCTCTTTTCTAGAAGGATGATATGAAATATGAGGCTTCCTTTGAAAGTCTCCATTTTTATGTGGAGATTACTCTATGATGCCTTGCCCACTGATCTTGTAAGGAAGAAAGGAGTAATAATGGTTTTGAAATGTTAGTTTTGTGATGCTAAGGAAACCATAGAGCATCATTTTCTTTTCTACCCAAATGCACAAAAGGTCTGGCAATACTTTCAAGATATTATGGCTAATCACTATCCTGACAGATCTTTGAAGCAATATTTAAATTATTGGTGGTTGGATTCAAGTCAAAATTCAGTAGAAGGAAATTTTCATCAAATTCTTCCTAGTCTAATTTGTTGGCAGTTGTAGAAGACTAGATGCTTGAAGTTATATGATAATCAAGGGAATTATCTGTCAGCCGTATTTGGGGTTCAAAACATGTTGTAATATCTGTTATTTTGCCTCTATGGCCTTTCCTTGCCCTTACAGCTCTGTGGAATGCAATGCTACTCAAATTAATTGGTTTTAGCAATGCAGGAACAAATTTTGATCGATGAATTGACCCTACTAAATAAGGATCTGATCAGGTAGTTACTAACAAGATAATCCTACCGGTATCAAACAGCGTAAATCTGGCAGTGAAGGATGATCATTATAAAAGTGCTAAGCATTGTGATCAGAAGCCCCCAGATTACTGCCCATAGATTGACGTTGATGTGAAGGGTGATGTGTGCCTGGACCAATCTGTAGTCATTGCAGGCTTTTGGTAACTCTAAAAAATTAGGGTTATTTTTACTCTTTTTCGTACAACTATTACACTAATTTCGGTGTTTTTAGGTTTTATTCATGTGTTTTCATGCATTTCCGTTTTTATATCCTAATGTATGTTTAGTGTTTTAGTATTTATTTGATCATACTTGGCTTATATTTATATGTGTGTGAGTTTATAGTTGTGTTTACAACTACTGTTAACCTAATTCTTGTCGGGTTAGAGTTATTTGTGCGTTCTTGTTTGTCTATTATTTATAGTTTAATTCAGTGTTTAAGTATTATTTTAGAGGTATATTATAGATATTAACATGTGTTTTTATTCTACGGTCATGTAGGAATAAACGGTGCGTCATATTGAATGTCGGACGAAAATTTTAGAGGCAAAATGGCAAAACAGCGTGAAGCTGCCAAAGGCCAATAACAGACTGCGGTTTGACAATACAAAATAATCCGTAGACTATGATTGGGATAGAAGAATTATTGCAATCTGCGTTACACAATTGAAAACTATGGTTGGTTCAATGTTGCAACGCGATTTTGATAATTTTTACAGTTTTAGGTGTCCATTTTGGATATGTAATAGTGCATTTCAAAACTTATTTAAAGACTTATACTTTGTAACTCTTAAAAAATATAAATAAGGTTTTTTAGGACCTCAAAAAGATGTTCTCTTTGGGTTTCCCTTCGAGCACTGTCTGTTAAGAATAGACAAGGTTTTCTTTCTTTCTTCAAGAAAAGTTGAAGATGAGATTCAAGATATTTAACCTTGGACTAAGAACTTGCGATTTTTCATTAGAGAAGCTTTCTTAAACCTTCCTAAACCTTTATTATGCTATTTCCACTTTTATTTCTCTTTTATTGTTCACCTTCAATCATTGCTTTCTTTAATTGCTTTTCTAGATTAATGTTTCGATTAGTTTACTTGTTTTTATTAATTTCTTTTGTATTTATGCTTTCAGTTATGTTCTAAATATTATGGACTAAGGTTAGATGATTTCAATTCCTTTGGGTAACAATTAACTTAATCATCGAGTAGAATAATTATGGCAATCGGGTAATAATTGGTCTAAGTTGGCAAATCAAGAACTTTTGTAAAATCTTATTTTGGATAGGCTGGCTGAGGTGATACAGATGTTGAACCCTCATCATATACCCACGCTAATTATTAGACTAATTTAATTCAAGATAAAAGTGGATAGATTAAATTAAGATAAAATTAGCTAGCTCTTTATAATTTCATACATAAAAGACTCGAGTTGATTAATCTAGGACATAGAAGAATCTACCATTTGTTAATTAATTTGAGATGACCCAATTGCATGAGGAAACGGGGTTGGATTGATATTTGGAAATTGAACTTTCATGCATTAAAATGGGACCAATTAGTTGAATAAACTAATCAAAACCAGGTATTGACTAGTTTAACCCTAATCCATTGCTTTTATTTGCTAAAGTCTTTAATTTTACTTTATTTAATTCTCTCTCTCACGTTGTTGAATCTTCAAATAGCATTTAAATCAAATAATTTTATTTCTTAAACCAATCTTGTGGGTCCAACCAAGCTTCTGCTGTATACTATTTGACCCCGTACAGTTGTGGTGCATTGTCTAGTTAATAGTAGAGTTAGGTATTTATAAATTTTATAACTACATATTTTATGTATCAAGTTTTTTTTGCCACTGCCGGGGATTGGGTCTTTTGCAATATTGTTATAATTTGGCATGGGTACACAAGAAAAAGTAGATTCTCCTTTCTCCCTCATCTTTTTTTCACCACGGCTAAGCTTTCCTAGGGCTTTCATGGTCGCCTTGCCGGCTCTTAAGTCCTTGATGGAGGGCAACCCATTCTACACGCCCCAAAATTCTTTGTTGATATTATCGCTGGAAAAAAATACCAATCTTCAATCAAAAAATCCACGACTTGTAAGGGTGAACCTGCCCTTATTTTTTACGATGAAGAGATTGCTTTGCTCTTTGAACCCTTCAAACATGCACTAATCAGAAAATTTTCCAAAGGCAAACCAAGTATGGCGTCACTCCAGATGCACTTCTTAACTGAGGAGTTCAAGGGCAATTTCACCCCTAGTTTTCTTGATTACCGCAACGTCCTCATACATCTTGATCTGGAAGAGGACAATTGCAAATGTTGGATGGACAAATTCTAGAGCTTTCAGGGTTTCTCTATGAAAGTACTAAAGTGGACATCGGATTTCCATGTGAATGTTGAACCCTCTGTGGTGCACTGTTTGGGTTTCTCTTGAAAAACTCCCTACTCACTTCTATGATAAAAGAACCCTATACTCGATTGCGAAGTTGATTGGTGAACCTATTAAACTCAATTTAGCCACTGCCTCTTTATCTCACCTGAATGTGGCTAGATTTTGTATTGAAATTGATATTTTGAAGCCTCTTTAAAAGCATTTTTGGATATGTAAGGAATCGATTGGCCATTGGTTGTACATCCAATATGAGAATTTACCTCAATACTACACAAAGTGCAACAAATTAGGCCATGATCAAAAGAAGTGTTTGTTGAATCAACCAGTGGCTGGAAAAGGGAAGCAGCAGGTGGCAGAGAAGGACAATCCAGCTGCTGAGCCATTGGTTAAGGCTGTTGCTTCTAAAATTTTGATAACTAAACCCTTAACCAAAGAAGGCCTAGCCTCTACCTCAAACACTGGAGCCACCTCCTCCACCAAATCCCTCTCAAAACCCTCGGCCTCAATTCGCCACTAACCAAACCCTACATCCACAAGTTTCCCATGACCAAACCCTAGCTATCACCAGTGCTCAAGATCTTGCAAGAATTACACTTCCATCCGATTGCCCTGTGGCTGAAAATACCACTCCAGCTATTCCTATAGCTTTTTCCTCCATCCCACAAACTGCTCGAATTGAAACCCTAGAGGTCGTTGGTGACAAGGTCCTTGCTAGTGACCATTTCTGCGGCAACTTTCCTATCCCAGTCATAACCCCATAGACACAAACAGTTTATATCCCATTTGTTCCATCCCATATTTCAATTTCGAACCATGGAGAAGAGTAGCCAACCATGCATGAGCCGTGCCATGTGGATTTCATGCAAGCCTTTGCAAAGAAACCTAGACTATCTTCGGATGAGTAGACTTTACTAGTAGTCAATAACCTTTTGGAGTTGGTGCCTGATAACGAACACCATGGTCTACTCAAATCAAGTGATGACAGTTTGCATGATTTTGAATCCTGCATGGATAGAGATATCTTGCATGCAAATGCCTCAATGTTCATTCTTCGTCGATTGGTGAACTTCATGACTTTGCATTGACCATCTCCTCTCGGCTAGGTAAGATTGAAGTGGTTGACCAAGTCAACAAAGGGCAATAGGAAACTGTTTGTAGAAAGGGCAAGGAGTATGTAGTAACTCATACCATCCAAACTAGGCTTAGTTCAAAGTACGACAAAAATGCTTCCCTTACGGGTCCTCATAAATAATATCATTTTTTGAAACATCAAAGGTATAGGGGTGAAACTCCATAATGTCGCCTTAAAATAATAATGCATCTTCAAAAAGTTTCCTTTTGTCAATAATTGAGCTGTTGGTGAATTTTTCTTGAGTAGATGAAATCTATAAACATCCAGGTTTCTCTAATTTCCTTTGTAATCCTTCAAATAAAATCTAGTTGATATTTAGAGAAGATTTTAAAGTTTTTATGTTGAATAATGAGGAACAGTTTATGCATGCTAAGATCACTCATACCTCTTGGAGTTGGAGTATCTGCTAATAAATGCTAATTTTATTTATGCAAAATGCACCTAGAAGGAAATGAGCATTCTTTGGGGCAACTTGCGTATTTTAAATGTAGGCTCACAGATGCCAGGGCTTTAGAAAGGTGAATTCAACATAATTACTCGGGTAGAGAAGTACATTGGCTGCTCCAATCTTGATATTCAGGCTATTGATGATTTTAATTATTGTATTAGATACTGTCACATTCTTGAACTACTTTTTTCTGGTAACAGTTACACCTGGTTGGGCGAGAGGCATGATATACACGTATGGAAGAGATTGGACCGTGTTTTGATCAACCAAGAGTGGCTCACACTTTTCCCATCTACTATGGTCTAACATTTGACTAGATCTTGATCCAATCATGCTTCGTTGTTGCTATAGTGGAATTTATTAGGACACAGAAGGTGATCATAATTCAGGTTTCAACATATGTGGACATGGCACCACTCTTTCTTGCACTTGGTTGATCAATCATGGAGGGTTCTAGTGGCGTGTATAGGATCCGAGAGCCCTACTAGAGAAAATGAAGCGTTTGAAACAATAGCTTAAAACTTGGAACAAAAACACATTTGGGAACGTCCATGATAACATCTAAGTAGCAGAACAACTTGTACAAGTGAAAGAGATAGAATTTCGAGATGACCCTTCGCTAGTACGGAAAAAGGTCTTCGCTGGGCCCAAGTGGAGCTATCTTGGCATCTTAAAATAGATGAAGAGTTTGTCTAACAAAAGGCATGAATCAAGTGGCTGAATGATGGTGATTAAAACACCAAATTTTTTTCATGCATCCTTGCATGAAAAACACACAAAACTGGCGATCCACCTTATAAAAGGGCAAGATGGTCAATGGCTTGAGGATGATCAGGGTATTCGACATGAGGCAGTTCAATTTTTCCATCATCTTTTGTAGACCAAGTGGTATGCCTGGGAAGCAGCCGAGCAGCTTTGATAAGCTATTCCCTGTCTTATTATTGATCAGCAAAGTGTTTCACTTACTTAGCAAGTCTTAAGTTGGTCAATGGAGGAAGTGAAAAACGCGGTCCATCAACTTGACAAAGAGAGTTCTGCAGGCCTGGATGGTTTCTTGGGCTATTTTTTTGTGCACTATTGGGAGATTGTGGCAGAGGATGTCTTTAAAGCAGTGCAAGATTTTTTTTAGGGGTCCCCATCCCAAAATGTGTAGCTAACACGTTGATAGTCCTACTTCCTAAGAAGCCAAACTCTATTACTTTTGCAGATTTCGGACCAATCTCACTTTGTAATTTTGTGAACTACTAAGGTGTTAATTAATAGATTGGTTTCTGTGCTGCAAGGTTTAATTGTCCCTAAGCAATCGGCTTTTGTAGGTGGCCGTTGTATTTCAAATAATGTCTTGCTTGCTTAGGAAATGCTTTACTCACTTGATTGGGAAGTCCATGGACATAATATTTTATTCAAGCTTGACATAGTGAAAGCTTTGGTCCAGATTTCATGGCCTTTCCTAGAGCTTCTCTTGCTCAAGTTTGGTTCTTATTCCCATTTTACGTATCCCTTTGCACTAATTCTTGCTAATTTGCGCAATGCCTAGTTTTCAGTCCTTGTCAATGGGAAATCAGAGGGTTTCTTTCAAGCAACGAGAGGCTTCAAACAAAGGGATACTCTATCACCTTATCTTTTCATTTTATGTTTGGAAGCTCTCAGCTGAAGTCTAAACAAGCTTCTAGTTGATACGGATACCTTACCTTTTGCTCTGCCGAGATGTGCCATCACAATATCACACCTATTTTTTGCAGATGACATGCTTATTTTCACAAAGAGAGAGAAACATAGTCTCAAGCATTTGTTTTAGTTCCTCAAATCCTACTAATTAGGTTTGGGTCAAAAAATTAACAAATTTGTTGTAGGTAAATATTGTGCTTCAATTCATTTGTTGGAACAGTTGACGGGAATGAAGTCCAGAAACCTCCCTTTCGCATACCTAGGCTACTCTTTGTTTAGAGTGAAGTAGAAATACATTTATTTCCAAGGAATTTACCAGTCATTCTCGGATAAAATAAAAGAGATAGAAGTCCAAATTCTTTTCTTCTGGTGGTCGGCTAGTATTCATAAAACATTAATTGTCCTCAATCCCGATGCATCTAATTGTAATTGTTGATCCTTTGAAGCAAGTTCTATCAGCATGTGAACATATAGTGGCTCATTTTTTCTGGGGCACTGAGGAAGGTGTTCAGAAACATCATTAGAAGCCCTAGCTATCTCTATGTGTACCCACAAAAGAAAATGGATTTGGGATTAGAAGACTTGCTAATGTGGTAGACAAATTTTCTGTCAAACTCTGGTGGAATTTTCTTACTTTAGATTCTTATGGGCTAACTATATGAGACGATGGTATTCAAATGAAAATGCGAGGAACCCAACCTTGTTTGGAGAAGAATGATTTGAATAAAAGAAGTTTCACTTTCCAACATCCCACCTCTAATCCGAGATGGCAATTCATCTTTTTGGAACTTGAATTGGATAGGTTAAGGCTTAATCTCAGAAGGGAAAACAAATATTATCCACCAAATGATGCTATGATCAAGCATTTCTTTTCTAATGATGATGGTTGGTTCCTGCATGTTATTTTTCCATCTCTCTTAGCTCTAGACATTAAGAGGATTCACAACGCCAACATTTTACTAACTAATGATGAAGATATATTTGTTGAGCACCCCACAGCTAATAGGTCTTTCTTCTTTTTTTTATCTACATAGTGTTAGGTAACCTCATGCAAACTTGGCATCGCAAAAGTACATATGGAGTAACTGAATCCCCCCTCAAAATTTTGATCTTCATGTGGAGGCGGCTCAACAACATTCTTCCCTTCCTTGACATATTGGTGAATTTGGGTTTTAGTTTGTCTTCACAATGTCATTTTTGTAGGTCCACAGAAATGCTAACTCATGTTTTCTTATCTTTCCCTCTCTGCTTTGCTATTTGGGACCACTTTGGCCGGGGGTTAGGGCTTCCTTGCATATGTGCAAGGTCACCACTCTCCTTTTATAGGCACGATGGATCGGTTTAGCTTGCTCACCATAGTGGCCTCCAGGGATCTTACAACCTTACCCTCTTTTTTTGGTGGCATTCTTCTATGAGAGGGGCGAATTATCTTCAAGGTTCAGCTTTGTCTTTGAACTTTGTTTCCTATTATTGGTGTGGGTGTGACTACAAGATGTAGGATAGTCTCTATCTTGTGGACAACTCCTTTGGTAGGTATTTATAAACTTAATATAGATGGATCATCTCTTGGTCATCCTGTCTCCTCAGGTGGTGGTGGCGGCGTTGTTCAAGATAGCAAGAACCATTTTCTTTTTGGTTATTTTGAGTATTTGGCCATTCTTTATCACTTGAAACTAAATTTCGCTCCCTTATTGTTGGTATTAGATGGTGCTTAAAAAAAATTTTTTTGCCATTGATTATTGAATCAAATTCCAAAATTTTGGTGGACATTGTCCTTAAACGAGCAAGAGTGCCATGGCAGTTATATAGTTTACACAGGGTATTCATCACACACTCTGACTGGCATCCCATTGCAATTCAACATCAAGATACACTACAAGTAGGCGAACGTAGTAGCAGATACTTTGACAAAAATAACTAGTTCTAGTACTTCATCTACCACTTTTATGTATAGCTCTCTACCCTCTAATGTTAGAGGTCTAATTGCTTTTGATACGATAGCATTTCCATACTTATGCACATGTACTAGAATTTGATTCTTCAACTCATCAATAAAATTTATGTACTGTCTTGCCAAAAAAAAGTAAAATTTTTGAAAGAATACTACTTTGAAGTGTAAATTATATATTATTTGTGATAGCGTCTTTGTGTGTTCCAAATATTTCAAAAAAATCAGAAAGATTTCCTTTCTGTGATTTGTGTTCTTTTATTCAAAAAAATCAAAAAGATTTTCTCTTTTTAGTGGATAGTTTAGGCTTCTAAACTTTCCCATTTTTCCTTTTTGTGTGCTTTTGTTTTAAGTACTTGTTTTGTGTTTTGTTTTTATGTTTGTCTTATAAGAACATGTAAGGAACGAATTAGAATCGATTATGCCAAGAATAGTTATCATCCTTGTGATTATGGAGGCATGATCAATGGGCATGATTATTATGATGTTTTGAATGCACTTAGGATTGGTTATTGTGATATGTCAATCCAATTAGCGGCTCTAGTAGAAAAAAATAGTAATTTTCATGCTAATTCAATTCATTATAATGGTTTATAGTGTAATTCTTTAGCAGGTAACATGTTAATATGGAATGTGCATACCAGTATGATCCTGCCCCTTGTGATTGTTAAATAGGATGGTTGGACCATCCGAATTCTTTCTCAAGCTACCAAGAATACCCTTATTCTTTTCCTACATACAAAAAGACTACATATGGACAAAGTGAGCCCATGAAATTCAATGATCATTTATTGTCCACATTGATGAAAGCTATCAAACAGATGGAAGAACTCGCACATGAATTGAGTTGACCAAACATAGAAGGTGAACGTAGATTTGTGTCACCATACACCTAGATGTGAAGAAGATTCTAGTGCAAGATTGGAAAAGAAAGATGATACATGTATGTCTATATGGAGTTAACGAACACTTTCGAGTACCAAAACAAAAATTTAAAGCATCAAGATGAATCCAAAAAGAGACTATTTGACCAACATGCCTAACTAGAAAATTAGTCAGTGGGTGAAGAGTCTTACTACACTTCCAACTGAGGAGGACGATGTCCATTTTGAGGGTAATTTTGAGATGACCGGATAATGGATAAGAAGCAATGAAGATTAATCAAAGGATTGCTTCCATTACACTATCACACATTCCATAGAGGTGCCATCTGATGTGTTGATAAAGTTGGCTCGAGTAGTGAAAGATATAGGGTATCTACTACAAGAAATTAGGGATATGGTGACTAAATATGCCAAAGTTTACCAGTCCTTGGGTACTTCGGATGTGCTATGCAATGCAGACAGTTGAGCAAGGATTACAATATTCTTAGCAAGGCTCATTGGCTTTAGTGGGTGATAACTCTAGAAAACTAGAGTCATTTTGCTTGTTTATTCTAGCATTTTGTTGAACTAAGTATTTTTTGGATTTTAGAATAGATTTATGTGTTCTTATTTAGTTTCATCGAATTTAGTATTTGCATTTGTGTTTTTATAAATATGATGACATTAGTATTAATTTTAATATAATTTGTTGTTTATTAGGTTTATTGATATTTTACAGGTTTAGATTAAAAGGTCTGTCTAAAGGATTCAAGTTTCCAAGAGCAAGAGAGCAAAAAGGAGATTTTAAGGTTGTTGAAGAAGGCTCCATATCGTGATATAGAAATTATACATGAAATCCATATCGCGCTATGGATGAAGAATTTTCAGCCATTTTTAGACCTCCATATCACGATATGGATTTCCTATACAAATTCCAAATTGTGATATGGATGCACGTCTAGCATTCTAAATGTTTGCCAAATTGTAATATTTTAGCTCAAGTTACCTTTAAATACTAAACTTGTACTATTCCATATGTAAGCAGGTAGATAGGAGAGTACACATAGTTTAGGTGTAGTGAGTATTTTGTAGTTCTTAGCTTAGCTTAGAGTAGATTACAAGTTTAGCAGGTAGATAGGAGAGTACACATAGTTTAGGTGTAGTGAGTATTTTGTAATTTTAGCTTAGAGTAGATTTCTAGTTTAGTTAATACTCAAGTTTCATTTCAATTAAAACTTCTCTTTCAATTAATCTTAGATGTCCTTCTTAAATCTTAGAAAGTTTTAATCTTTCTTAGTTATTCTTAGTGGCCTTTCCTTTAGCTACAAGTAGATACAATTTTTACATGCTTTTCATTTAAATTTCTTTGCAATCCAAATTAGGTAAAAAGTTAGATTTCCTAGAAAAGTTCATCTTGTTCTTTCTATTTAGAGTGATTTCTTAATTTAAACCTATAATTTCTTGCTTTAAATCCTTTAGAGTTTAGTGGGCTGTAAATAAAAATCTTTTTAAAAAGCCAAAATAGTGTTAGTTTTATTTTTAAATTTTAAGCCATTTCGTGAATTTCTCAATTTAGTTTAAACTTGAATTTTCTCAATTGTCTATGTTTAGTTAATGCTTTCTTAGATAAAATTAGTTTAATGGTTTTTGTTAAGGTCTCCTAAATTATTTTTAATTACTTTCTTAATTTGGTTTTTACTTGCTTTATTAGATTAAAGTTAATAGCTTTCTTAGAATAATTTTATCTACTTTCTTAGATTAGACTCTTTAATTACTTCCTTAGTATAATTAGTTTGATTAGTGTTTAATTACTTGTTCTCGTACCTAAGCTAGTAGTTTAGTGACAAAACTATTGGTGATTTTGTCTAACTAGTGCAAGGATTTTTAAGTCTTGCAGTAGCCCAATTCTCAAGGGAACGATACTCACACGTCCTAACTACAAACCCACCTCATATAGTTGTGAGCATGTGGGTGAGTTTTGGTGTTGATCGAGTTAATTTATTGCTTGTAGTGTGAGTTATCGTTTTTTGTTCACATCACAAACAAACCACTCTATCAAGTTTTTGACTCCATTGCTGGGGATTGTTTGGGCAATGGCAAGTATTAATGATCCTTATGAATCATTCTAGATAAGACGCTTTTCTTTTTTGTTAGTTTTAGTTTACAATAGTTGTTGCTTTTCTTGTTTATAAATCAATCTTTGTTAGTGGTGAAGTTGGCACTTGAAGTTTACTTGGTTTGAATAGCTTTTGTCGGGCATGTACATGAAGAAGAAGAGGAATTCATTAGCCTTGATACAGAAAGAGAAATAAAAAGGTTTAGAAAGGAGAAAGCGGTTCAACAAGAATTGGAGAAGCACAAAATGGAAAATTGACATAAGAATGCAAGGGGTATTTATGAAAATCCAAGGATGAATGATAATGAAGAAGTAATAGGCAACAACTGATTAGGAGGTTTTGGAAATGGGATAAGAGCCAATGGATTTGGTAATAGAGAAGTGGGTAACGGATTTCATTCAAATGATAGGCAACTGCGAGATTATGCTATGCCAATTTTTGAAAAAGCAAATTCAAGTATAGAAAGATTGTTGGTTCAATACAATAAATTCGAGAATAAAGGCTGTACTCATTCAAATATAATAACACACGCAATGTTTGGGGCTGGTCCCAATGAAGATGCTTACAAGTACTTATTGAGTTTTGAGGAAGTCTTGGATACTTTTTAGTTCAATGGGGTTCAGCCTGATTTTATTCGCATAAGGGTATTTCTATTTTCATTGCAGGAAAGGGTGAAATTATGGCTCCAATCACACGAGCAAGGGATATTCACAATGTGGGATGGGCTTGCACAAGAATTTCTAGCAAAGTTCTTTTCCCCATTTGGAACTAGCAAATCTAAGGAATGAGATAACATCTTTTAAGCAAGATGCAAGAGAGGCTAGGGAGCAATTTAAGGAACTTCTTAGAAGATGTCTAGTCCACACCATTCCTTTGTGGCTTCAAATTTAAACGTTTTGCAATAGACTTTACCAAGATACAATGTCCATTGTTGATGCTTCGATGGGAGGATCATTGTCATTTGTGATGCCTGAGGAAGCATAAAACTACTCTACTTACCATAGTTCAACCTAATGCCCAAGGCAATCCATAACAACCACAAATGCAAGGAAGAGTGATGCATTTGAATCAAAATGATGCAATTTTGGCTCAACATGCTATGATGATGAACAAGATGACAATCTTGACTAGAGTTTTGGAAAATCTTGGTAGGGGGAACATGGTGACTGCCATTTCTTTATCTCCTCAAGGGTCGTTGGTATGTGATATTTGTGTCGGCAATCATATGAATGACCAATGTGAAGCATCCATGAGTGGTAATGAGCAAATGAACTACGAACCAACCAACCTTCTTCCTCAAGGAATCCTTCAAATATGTATGGCAACACTTATAATCCTTCTTGGAGGAACCACCTTAATTTTTCATAGGGTGGTCAAAGCTCACAAAGTAGCCATCATTAATCAAACTTTCATCAATCAAACCTTCAATATCAATCTTCATCTTCCATGTCCTGACCTTATCAACCTTCATGTCAAAGGAACTTCCACTGACCTCAAGTGAACTCTTCATATCCAAATTCTCAGCAAAATACCTCCTATTTACCATCCTGTAACCAATGCCTCACAATGTACAATGATCAATACGCTCAAAAGAAAGGGAATAGTTCTCAAAATAAAAATATGAGAGGGAAATGGAAGTTTTAAGGAGGAAAAATGAGAATTTTAAGAGTAACTATGGTTATTTTAAGAGCCTTCAGAAGAGAGCAAGAAGCTTTTGCTAGAAATCAAGGAGCCATTAATAGAAATTTGGAGTCTCAATTGGCCAAGTGGCTAGACACACAATGATAGGCCAATGGGAGCTCTACCTAGTGATATAATTTCCAACCCCATAGATCAACATCAAAAGGGCCACAATGGAAGGGAACAAGTTCATGCCATAACTTTAAGAAATGGTAGAGAATTGCCGGTGAAAGGAGGTGAGGAAGAAGTTGAAAAAGAAGTGGATAATCAAAAATTCAAGGTGGTCCAAAATCAAATTGAGGTCAAAAGTGATGAAAAAACTGGGGAATGAAGAAGATGGAATCCAATCTCAAAAGAAGGAGTGTAAGAACAAAAAAATTGAACAACTTTTTCCTTTACACTCTTCAGTGAAGATACCGTTTCCTCAAAGATTGATTGACCCAAGGAAGAAGGACAAGGATAAGCAATTCAACCAATTCCTTGAGGTGTTTAAAAAGTTCACATCAATATTCCTTTGGTTGAAGCACTCACAAAGATACCCTATTACGCCTAATTTATTAGGGAAATTCTAGCTAAGAAGAGAAAGTGGGACGATGAAGGAATGCTATGTCTCAATGCAAAGTGTAGTGTGATAGTGCAAAAGGAGTTGCCACCTACATTGAAAGATCTCGATCGTTTCTCAATACTGGTAAATATTGGGGGCTATACATTGAATCGAACATTATGTGACCTAGGTGCAAGCATCATTGTGATGCCAAAGGCGATCAATGACAAGTTGGGGATAACAAATGCAAAACCTACACAAATCACAATCCAATTGGCATGAGGCTATGTTTGAGATGAGACCTTATGGCCTATTGGAAGACGTGTTACTGCAAGTGGATGAACTCATCTTTTCGGTGAATTTTATAGCGCTTGGGATGGGAGAAAATTCTAACATTCCGTTGATCTTAGGGAGACCTTTCTATCAAGCGCACATGCAATGATTGATGTAAATCAAGGAAGTTGACATTTCAAATTGAAAATATAATTGTTGAATTTAATGATTTTGAATCTCATGAGAATGTTCCAATTTTTAATGAATTTTATGACAACCATTCACTTGATTCTTTCATTGTTAGGTTGCAGGATGATAAATTCAAATTGATGAGGACAAGCAACCTAAAGTGGGGGATAAAGAAAAGGATACCTGGAAGGAAAAGCTACCCAATATTGGTGGTGACAAGGAAATGAATCATGAAATTTGTGCTTATTGTTGGGGACAGAATGATGACAAAAGACTTAAGTTTACTAGAAGAAAAGGCATTGGTATGAAAAGTATGAAGGTGATTTGTTTGGTCCATTGGCTATGGCAAATACTTGGAAGAAAAGCCACATCCATTTGAATTCGGAAACCAAGCATTTTTAATTGGCAAGGAGTCAAGCTCTATCCATGGAAGCCAAAAAGGAAAGGATGGCCAACCATCCTTGGTCATTTCACTTGATCATCAATGTTATAGTCAAGTTAATGAGTATAAATAAACGCTCTTGGTAAGAAACCCTAGTTTTACTTTTATTTCTTTTGTTTGATTTTAGCTTAATTTTATGGTGAATTATGTTTAGATTTAATTTTGGTAGAAATTTGGTTAAAATGTTTTATTTTTGTTTTTACTAAATTTTGTATAGGAAATAAGTGAAAGTGTTCACTTATACTTGTGTTTTTCATGATTGTAGGTGTTGAGAAGGCTTGGAGTGAAGTTGAGAAAGATTGGCAAAATTATAGCTAAGTATGAAAATTTGCTTTGTAGAAGTTCAATCCATATCTAGATGTGGATTTCTATATCCCGATATTGTCCAAAATTTTTTTAGACGACATCGCAATATTGAAATCGATATCACAATATGGAGGTAAATTTCCACAAAAATTGGTTAAGTGTTGAAGTTTACCTTTCCAGAAGTTCAACCCATATTGTGCATGGATTTGTTTCACAAAATCTATATCAAGATTTGGATTTCCTTCACAAATCCGATATCGTGATATGAAGGTCAACAAAACACTTTTTAAGCAATATTTTGTCATCTTCTTCATTTTTCACTTGAAAAACCCTAGCCCATTTGTTCTTTCTTTTCTCTTCTCTCTAAAACTTCCATTCCCCTTTCAAAATATCCATAATCCACCAACCTGAAAAATTAAACCTTCTAAACTTCTATTTCTACCATCAAAGTGCCAAGAAGAGGGGTTTTTCTCAAGATTCAAGGAAAAATTCAAGGACTTTTGGTCTTCACAAGGGGCGAATTTAACAACTATTTTTGGGTAAAATTGTTCAATTGTGCTCAAGCTCGTAAGTGTTATTGAGCTTATTCTAGAATCACTTTTGAAGTATTGGGATTTGATTTTGAGCATTATTATTGAGAAATCCCTTGAATTTTTGGGGAATTGAATTATTGAGATTCTTGATAATTGGCACAAATCTGTGATTTGGTTGATTATATTGAGTAATACTAATGTGGGTTTGATATATTGATTGATTATTGTTGAAATCAATTTGAAATTGGTTAAATTGACCTTTGGTTTTTGTGAAGATTTGTTTGCAAGTGAATTTTAGGACATTATTTGAATAAATTTGTTGAATTTGAATGTTAATCATGACAAGGGGTGTGTTTAGAGGTAGAGGTAGGGGAAGAGAAGAAGCATCAAAAAAATGAAAAATAGATGGACCAAGTAAAGTCTTGAGCTTAACGATGAATTGATATTTGTGAATGATAGGGCCAAAGAAATGTTTAATCCTTAACAAAAGCATGACATTATTAGGGAGCGAGCATTAGATTTATCTAAAAATTGGGGTGACCTTAAGTATATTACAGATTGGAACTAGAAGCACAATTGCTTGGAAGGATTTGGAAGTGCTTCAACGAAGAAGTATAACCGGGCTACACCAACCTAGTCAAGAAATTTCGTTGCAATCTTTGTGACTTGGTTGATAATAAGTGTAGAGTCCAAGGTGTGTTAGTAGATTTTTCTAACAAGAAAATCAATTCTTTATATAACTTTCCTAAGGTTACCTATGGTGCTTATAGATATTTCATAAAGGGTAGAAAAGACATGGATGCAATTAAGACCCGGTTGAGTAAGCCAGAGGTGCAATGGCTTATGAATACCGTTGGTAACACTTACTTGAGACTACCTCATAAGGGTCTTCAGCTTTTGTCCAAGATTTGGCTCTATTTTGTCATTTGCAAGATTTGGGGTTCCAGTGCAGTAAGTGTGGTACAAAGGGAAAACAAATTTCTTGTCTATGCTATTTTAGAGGGTATACAATTAAATGTTGGGAAATTGATTCGACAGGGACTTATAACAAATGGAATATATCAAACCATCCTATCTTCTATTTACTAGAATTGATATCATTTTTTTGAGTTGATGCAGAATGTTCGGTAATTCCAAGGGAGCCTCAAACATTTGAGAAAGGTCAAATCAATAAGGAGTATGTACGTAATATGGTTCGTGAGCAAGACCGGCATCAACCCAAACTAGCAATTTTACTAATTCCATCACCTTGCATGCAAAGTGGCAATGTCTGCCATGTACCAAAAAATGAGAAAGAAAGGAATGAACTGTATGGTTACTAGACCTACAGTTAAATGCTCATCCACCTCAACCACCCACTTGGCACTGTGGAGTTCCCTGAGGTAAGCAATTCTATTCACCACACATGGGGTCAACTGAAGCGACACAATTGGATTAGTTGGAGAAACTGGGCCCACGATAACACTGGAGGTGTGAAACCCAGTATTTTAATAGCCTTGTTCTTTGATTTTAACTGGTTTAAAATGTTTTTCATATTATTTTTAGTCATAAAGTACTTCAACTTATTCGTTTTTCAGGTGGTGAGCAAATTTTTCGATTTACGCGATTTCGGTACCGGCGGGTAAACGGGTCAAAAGTTGGACTAAGTGTAATTAGTGCATTGTGGTGTGTGAGTGTTGTTTGATGGCTGATTTATAATGTTAATTTAGTAGCAAAAAAATTAGTTTTGGGTCAAATAGTCAACTTGGAGACTATTTGGTCAACTTGGGTACTATTTGGGTCAACTTTGGAAGTTTTTAAAGTCTTCTTCTTGTTGTTTCTTCTTCATTTCTTCCTAGCAGCAGCTGAACTCCTCTTCCTCCATTTTCCCCCCAAAAATTTTCTTGGATTTCAAGTAGAAATCACTTGGAAGGTAAGATTTTATGTATTTTAGCATTTATGGCTTATGGGCTTTATGATCCAAGCTTTAATTTCAAGTTTTGTAGGATTCTTTATGGCTGAGAAAA
Source organism: Cinchona pubescens (assembly GCA_025175665.1). Classification (NCBI taxonomy): domain Eukaryota; kingdom Viridiplantae; phylum Streptophyta; class Magnoliopsida; order Gentianales; family Rubiaceae; genus Cinchona; species Cinchona pubescens. Next base: position 139,244 of record JANKKI010000143.1, read on the forward strand.
CCCTCTTTGCAGCCTTATATGTGTTGATTTATGTATGTTATGGGTTGTTTTTAGTGTTTTGGAGGTTGGGAGTGGAAGTGATTGGGATTGATTTTTAACAACTTTCCATGGTTAGATTACAAATTTTAAGATGATGAGTTGGGGTTTTGTCTTCCATATGTGGCCTAGAGTGTTATGCTATGAATGCTTATGTCTATGCATATAATGATGTTTTAAGAGTGTTTTAAGGTTAGTTTGGATAGGAATTGAGACTTGAAACCAAGTGGAATTGATTTCCCTTCATTTTGTAAGTAAGCGGAAGTTTGGCGCAACTAGGATAATTTGGATAATTGGTTATGTTTGAAGGGTCTTTAATGATCTTTTGATGGTTTTAGGTGTTTTCCTTTGTTGTGGGATGCTATTGATATAGTCCCGGCTATTGCTCCGGTGAATCTTTCCGTTTATGGATTTTGTTGGTTGGTTGAATATGTTGTTTTGAGTTGGGTTGTAACCAAGGTCCCTTGAATACCTTGGAATTGGATTTTGTTGGTTGGTTGAATATGTTGTTTTGAGTTGGGTTGTAACCAAGGTCCCTTGAATACCTTGGAATTGGATTTTATTCCAAGGTATTCAAGCTGTCTCTTATACACATCTAGATGTGTATAAGAGACAGCACCGAAATTGAGCTTATTACCTCCTAATCTAGCTGTAATACGAATTTGAGGGGTAAACCTAAAGATTCACCGGAGCAATAGCTTTCTATATCAAAAGAAATTGTGAAAAGGTCATTTTTGACCAAAGAGCTGTTGGTGTCGTTTTCTATCGTTTCGCGTCGTTTTTGCTTCCCTAGGGAAGCAAAAACGACTTCGAAATCTCTAGAAAACCTGTCCTCTTATACACATTTAGAAGTGCCACGCCACCTACAGCCTTTAGACCCATACCTTTTAATCTAAACTTGTTTTTGCTTTGATAGGTGGGTAACATAGATCCTCTTTCACTTGTATTTTGTTTAACGACTTTCAAAATATGTTTGGATGGATTTTAAAATGTGTATGATGTTTGGAACTGCACTTTTACCAAGTTTTGGAATTATTACATATGAAATCGCCTACAAAATCTATACCCTACTAACCTCCCGGTCAGACTAGTAGGTGTAGTAGATTACTAGATCTGACTAGTACTGTAGGTCATACCTTCGAGCCTAAAAGATACTCATGCTATTTTATTATAGCATGGTGTGAAACTGTACTTGGATTTATTCGCTATGCTTTAGCATACTATGTTTTGAAATGATTGGATCTTTTTGGCTACGCTATGCTTTAGCATACTATGTTCTGAAATGATTGGATCTTTTTGGCTACGCTATGGCATAGCATACTATGTTTCCAAAGAGACATAATCATTTAGCAGCTACATATCGATATGCTATAGCATAGTATGCATGAAATGGTCCAATCAACTTGGCTCTTATGCTTTATCATACTATGTTAAACTCAGATTGGAAACTTCTTGACTATGTTTTGGACATGCCTGACGTTTAAATGGCATGAGACATTTTAGAAACTACTTATGATTATGGTTTATTAACGTTTAAATGGCATGAGACATTTTAGAAACTGCTTCATGACTATGGTTTTCACAAATGTTATTATCTTTATGTTTTCTTTTTATCGAAATGGTTGGCCCCATGTCTAAGAGCCATGTCTCGTTAATAAACATCTAGGCAGTCTGTCTCTTATACACATCTAGATGTGTATAAGAGACAATTCATTTTTGCAAATCCAAAATGATGCTTCTTTTTAATTATAAACCTTGGAACAACACCAATAGTGTCCACGCCCCAAAAACGGGACCGTAACACGCCGCGCTAATGGCTATTAAAAGATGTGTTTAGATGTGACAACTTTGTTTTTGTTGCTGCAATAGCATCTTTTGTACTAAGAAGGAATTTTGTAATTCGTATTTTTTGTGTAAAAATGAAATATTCGGTTTTATAGTTAAGAAATGGTTTGATGGTTCTATTACATTGCGGTTAAGTTTGTTGCTCTGTTCGTTTGTGCCTTGTGCTTTGGACCGGTGTGCCATTAGCGCGGCGTGTTACGGTCCCGTTTTTGGGGCGTGACAGGAGGTGTTTGTGAGGAAGACATTGCAGAGAACCAGGTGGAGCAAATGATAATAAGATGATGGTCATTGGAGATATTAATGAAGTCAATGATGAAGCCTAGCTTGGAGAAGAATCTTATCCCTATTCCTTTGAAACCTAAGTTTTCTCTTTCTATTTATGAGATTTTTCACCTTTCATTTCCTTACCAGTCCTATACACTTTTATTATGTTTTCTTTATTGTTTTTTAGATACAACTTTCTTGTATATTTTCGCTATAATAAATTAGCTGAGGACTAATAGCTGAGGCCAAGTAGATTCCGTCAATTTATGCTTGATTGATTGATTGACATTATTGAGATTACCTTGAATATTACTTGGTGTTAGATATTCATGCCTTAGTTTGTTTTTGTTCATGTTGGCTGTTTAGTTTTGAGTAAGTCCTTGGATTGATTTGGTAGGGTGTTACTCTTGAATATTGCTTTTTTGGTTTTATTCACATGCTAGTCTTCGTTTGTTTGATTTTTGGTGAGTAGAAGGATGAGTTGTACTCATCATAAGAATAAAATGACAAGTTTGGTGGTGTTATCTGCTTGTGTTCGAATATGTTTATGTGCTTGTATATACGTGTTTGGTGAAATGTTGGATAGAAATTGAGTAATTTTGGTACTCAATGATTACAATTGACTTCCAATATCATATGATTGGTTTATTCAAATTTGGAGTTTCAAGGAATAAGGCTGTTTCGGTGTGTGTTGTGTAGTTCTTCTATTGAAAACCATGAATTACCACTTTCAAAGAGTGAGGGAATCATATTTTTTCAAATTTCAGTGCGTTTGGAATGTATTCTCATTCAATTCACTAGTATTGCATTGTTAGTTTACTTATCTTTCAGACAAATTGGTCTAGTTGGAATAGAAGTGATTTAGGCTATTTGGATGTTTGCATGTGAAGTTTTATTCTATCATTGAGAGTGATTGGTTTGGATATGATCTTGGGTATGTTTTGTTCCTCTTCCTTGGTTTAAGGCCATGAAAAAAAAAATTAGAAATTAGGCGAATTGAGATTCTAAAATCACCATGTTATTTCTCCAAAATAACCATTAGGATTGCTTTTAAAATGAGGCAAGTAGAAGCAAAGTCTTCGAAATGAGTCTTTATGCTTTGGTATACCAACAATTTAAGGAGAAAATATTTGTAGTACACATCATTGATACTCACTCCTTGCTAGAATATTATTCCCATTTGTGTTTGGCATATGCATATTTGGTAGATCCTAATGATATTTCTATCTCCATTTAGCATTGTCAGGATGGTTGAAAAACTTTGTAATCCATTTTGAATTGAACAAAGGTGTGTTTCAGGTGAATGGCTTTTGTTTTTAGAAAACCTCTTTGATCATGGATAATGCTTGGATGTTTTAAATATTGAGTTCACAATTGAATGCTTTTTCCTTGGGAAAATGAAAAAAAAACTTTGAATGACTACCTTGAATGATTTGATTATCATATAGTATTTGAGGTTATTTAATAGATCACCTAGTTAGTCAAAGTACATCCATTATTCACCTCTTGTGTTATTTTTTTTTGGTGGTGTCTTACTTGTTTACATCTTTAGTTATGTTCCTTTTCTTTATTGTTTTGCTTGGGACTAGTGAAGTTTGGGGGTGTGATAACTCTAGGATACTAGAGTTATTTTTCTTGTTTATTCTAGCATCTTGTTAGTATTTTTCGGATTTTAGAATAGATTTATGTGTTTTTATTTAGTTTCATTGCATTTAGTATTTGCATTTGCATTTTTGTAAATATCATGATATTAGTGTAAGTTTTAGTACAATTTGTTAGAACTTCACTTATTAGGTTTATTGGTGTTTTACAAGTTTAGATTAAAAGGTATGGTTCTAAAGGATAGAAGTTTCCAAGAGCAAGAGGGTAAAGGGAGATTTCAAGGTTGCTGAAGAAGGCTCAATATTGTTATATGGAATTTGTACATGAAATCCATATTACGAAATGCATTAAGAATTTTTAGGCATTTTTAGACCTCCATATCTCGTTACGGATTTCCTATACAAATACCATACACGATATGGATGTACGACCAGCATTGTAAATTTTTGGCAAATTGTAATCTTAGCTCAAGTTACCTTTAAATACTAAATTTGTAATATTCCATGAGTAAGTAGATAGAAAGGAGAGTATGTGAGTATTTTTTAGTTTTAGCTTAAAGCACATTAGAAATTTACTTAATACTCAAGTTTCAGTTCAATTAAAACTTCTTTTTCAATTAATTAGATCTCCTTCTTAAATCTTAGCAAGTTTTAATCATTCTTAGTTAATACTAGTGGGCTTTCATTTAGATACAAGTAGATATAATTTTTACTTTCTTTTCATTTAAATTTCTTGGCAATCCAAATTAGGTAAAAAGTTGGATTTCCTAGAAAAATTCATCATGTTCTAGATACTTTGCGTGATTCCCTAGTTTAAACTTTAATTTCTTGCTTTAAATCCTTTAGAATTTAGTCGACTTTCATAAAAATCTTTTTAGAAAACCAAAAGATGTTAATTTTAATTTTAAATTTCAAGTATTTTCTTGAATTTCTCAATTTAGTTTAAATTGAAGTTTATCAATTGTCTAGTTTAATTAATGCTTTCTTAGATAAAATTAATTTAATGGTTTTTATTAAGCTCTCCTAGATTATTTTTAATTACTTTCTTAATTTATTTTTTACTTGCTTTATTAGATAAAGGTTAATTGCTTTCTTAGATTAGACTCTGTAATTGTTTCATTAGTGTAATTAGTTTGATTAGTGTTTAATTACTTGTTCTCATAGTTGAGCTAGCAGTTCTGTGACAAAACTACAGTGTAGTTGGTAATTTTGACTAACAATGCAAGAATTTGTATGTCTAGTAGTTGTTATACCCCAATCCTCGAGGGAATGATACTCACTTGTCCCAACTACAAACTCACTTCGTATTCTTGTGAGTGTGTGGGTGAGTTTTAGTATTGATTGAGTTAATTTTATTACTTGTAGTGTGAGTTTTCATTTTTCAATCACATCACACACAAACCACTTTGTCATCGGTGAAGTGCTTCTTTTAATTTTTATTTTATTCTTGTATTAATTATTCATTTTCTTTAGATTAAGAACTAGTGGGGTAGTAAAGGCTTTGTGCCTTGTAACTAATTAGGTTTATGTGTTTTAAGTTGTGAACTATTTTTGATTATGCTTGGATAATGTATTTTTTGATGATGATGGAAAATCAATCTAATTTAGCTAATGATGATGGATTATGTGCTTACTTGATGAGTTGTGGTTGTCATGAAATTCACAATTGAACTTGAATTTGGTTGTTGTACTAGATTGTGGAAAAACTTCTTGTCTTTGATACATTATCTTTGATAGTTGAGTTGTTTGATAAGAATATTATATGAATGCTTGTTATGGATTTCGATTAGTCTTGGTCATTGAGTAACTTTTGAGGCTAGGTATTGTTGCTAAGCTAAATTGGGGGATACGAATTGGGCACATAAATGACCTATGTATAGTTTTAAACCCAATTACACCTGTGTTTGTTTAACTTTTTTTGTTTTTCTCAATTGTTTGAATCCTGTGAATCCCTAATGACCCTATTAGCATGTCCATGTTGGTTGAAAAAGGAAAATAATTCATAGGACTCATGTTTTTCATTGCTGATTGCATTTATATAATTCACTTAAAATTGCTCATTTGCTTAATAATGTTGGAGTGTATTGTTGGTAAGTTCCATGATTAGAAGTGAAACTAGGTTTTAAATTAAAATTTTTTTACTCAATAGCATTCACATTCACTTGTATGTATTGCATTCCTTATCTAGTAGAGTTTTGATTTTCCAAGTCTATGTCTAAGTGGTTCACTAGGGTGTTTTTAAAAAATATATAAAATTTTCTAAAAATTCAAATAGATTTTTTGTTTTGAGTGTGTTTTTATTACTTTTGAGGATCTGATTGTTTAAAAAACTCCCCAGCCATTGGACGATAGTTTTCAAGAGTTTTATACCCTTTTTATTAGAAGCACTGTAGAGGGTTAAACAAAAATATTTTTTGTTATTTTTGTTAGGTTTTTGTAGTTTTTTGTGTATGATGACTATTTTGTGATGCTATGGTGGAATGGTATATTATTATCTGGGCTTATATTAATTGTGAATGATATAGTAACCTGTTATTTTTGAACCACCTAATTCCATGATGCACATTTTTCCTTAAATGGAAGGAAACTTAGATTTGTAATAAGTTGTTCTTTCTTGAATATGAGTTTTTTAACTCAATGATATTACAGAAGAATTGTGTAAAATTACTTTGATTAATAACACCTATTTGAAGGTTGTTGAGATAATTTCTTTATGAGACCCCTGTTTTTCAATGGGGATGGAGTTTGATATGAGATAGACCTTTGTCTATTCATATGTGTGTTAGTGCACGGCAAAGTATTTAGTTCGATTATAGTTGTTTAAATCTTACAAGTGCTAACAACCCATTTTTCCGTATCTAGTTCATTGTGCTCTTATGTGCTCCAATGAGCTTAAAAGAAAAATGGCTTGCTTTACATAGAGTGTATGGGCATGGTAAAAAGTAAAATGAAAGAAAAATTACATGAAAATGTGTATTGTTTTTGCCAAAGAAAAGAAAAGAAAAGATGAGACAAATAAATATGGTCATACAGGAATTAAGAAAGGTTGTGTTGTCATTTTGAGTTAAACAATTTTAATGGTTCTTTAATGTTTTTCGATTGTATGAGATTTTCTTGCATATTATTATAAGGCTCTACTGATCTTTTTGCTGCCCCATTGGTGGTTATAAGTTCTTGACCTCGAGAATTTTCAAGTTGGTTGTGGGAAGTCAAAGTATTTTGCGTGACTCGTGGCCCATGTTAGTTAATTTGATTTCTTCAATTTGTCTTTTTAGAAGGTTTGCTTGACATGGATCCATGTGGTTGTTTTGGTGTGTGTACTTGTTTGATGAGCCAAGGTGCCATTCTCTTCCAATCAAATATACTCTATTAAAGAAAAGCCAAGAGAGATGAGCTAATTACTTCAATCTAATTTTAATGTCTCCATTTCTTTGTTCATGTGTAGTCATGTTTGTCTGTTGTTTATTGCTTTATTTGTTTTATTTTGCTTGGAACTGGCAAAACTTTAAGTTGGGGGGTGCTAAGAATCTTAAAAAATTAGAGTCATTCCTACTTTTTTTTGTACGGCTTTTGCAGTAGTTACAACATTTTTCGGTTTTATGTGTGTGTTTTCATGAATTTCTATTTTTATGTATTAATATATGTTTAGTATAGTGTTTTAGTGTTTATTTAATGTTATTTAACTTATATTTGTGTGTGTATATGTTTATGGTTGAGTTTAGATTGTTTACCTGATACAAATCTTCGCCCGAATTTAGAGGTCTTTGTGCCTTTTTTTCAATGTTTTGTTTATAATTTTAGTCCGTATTTAAGTGTTATTTCAAAGTTATGTTATAGATATTAATGTGTATGTTTGTTCTAAGGTCGTGTAGGAACAAACGGTGAGTCAATCAGGCGTCAGACGAAAATTATAGAGGCAAAACAGTAAAACTGCGCAAAGATGTGTAAAGGCCAATTGACTATGATTGACAAGGCAAAATCAATCGCAGACCGCGATGGGAACAGAAACATTATCGCAGTCTGCAACAGTTGCTTCAACATTGTTACCCGATTTTGACGATTTTTAGAGTTTCAAGTATCTGTTTTGGGTCCATAGTAATGCATTTCGAAGCTTATTAGAGCTCTACGCTTTGTAACTCTTAGAAATGATAAATAAGGGTCTTTAAGACCTCAAAAGAATGTTCTCTTTTAGTTTCCCTTCGAGGGCTGCAAGATTAGACTATGTTTTCTTTCTTTTTTTAAAAAGAGTTGAATAGAAGATTCAAGAATGACAACCTTGGACTAAAAACTTGTATTTCTTCATTAGAGAAGCTTTCTTAAACCATCTTAGACCTTAATTATGCTATTTGCTCAAGTTTTGTTACCGTTTTATTGTTCACCTTCAATCACCGCTTTCTTTAATTGCTTTCTTAGATTAATGTTTAGATTAGTTTACCTGCTTTCTTTAATTTCTTTTGTATTTTTGCTTTCATTCATGTCAATATAGTATGGATTAAAATTGGATGATGCCAATTCCTTTGAGTAACAATTAACTTGATCATCAATTGAAATAATTATAACAATTGGGTAATACTTGGCATAAATTGGTGAAACAAGAACTTTGGAAACTCTTCTTTTACATAGGTTGGCTGAGATAATACGGAAGTTGAACCCCATCATAGACTCGTGCTAATTATTAGACTAATTTAATTCGACATAAAAGTGGCGGGATTAATTTGTTAATTCAAGATAATTTCATATAGATAAGAGCCTCTCTAGTTGATTAATCCAGGACATAAAGGAATCTATCCTAGTTAATTAATTTGATAGGATCCAATTAAGAGAGGAATCAGGATTAGTTTGATATTTTGGAATTGAACTTCCATACATTATAATTGGACCAATTAGTTAAATGAATTAGTCAAAGTCGGGAATTGGTTAAAATCTTTAATTTTTCTTTATTTAACTCTCTCTCTCTATGTCTCACATTGTCTATTCTTTAAATAGTGTTTGAACTAAATAATCGGAACTTACGAAAACAATCCTTGTGGGTTCGACCATTACTTCCACTATATACTATTTGAACTCATGCACTTACAGTGCATTATATAGTTAATAGTAGAGTTATGTGTTTATAAATTTTATAAATAAATATTTTACATATAAGCTTTCAAATTTTTCTCAAAGATTTGGAACATCGAATAGGATAGCACTGTCCAAGGCATGAACCAAATTAGGATTTGAAGGATTCACCAAGGTTGAGCAAAAAGCATAACCGAATCTAATATAATATGCCATTACCCAGACAATAGTAACAAGGTCATCTTCTCAAGACTCATTAACGCACAACCAAGTTGGTTTGCAATGAGTAACACACTCGTCTGGAATGTGGTGCGCAAATACCTAGTATTATCATTTATAAACACATAAATACTAATACTAACTAGGTGGTATCTCATAAATATACGATTGTCAACTAGTAGAAAGTGAAAATAGGGATCAAACCCATAAGGATTGGTTGATAATTTCTGATAATTTGGTTTAGATTACTTGTAGAAGCAGTTGATTTAGGAAGGATTTTGATTAAAACTGTAATTAAAGAAACTAAGAAAGTAATTTAAAGGTTATCTAATACATTTAAGTAAACATTAACAATAAAAAAAAAGTATTTTTTTAAGAAGCAATTAAAGAAAGCATTTTAAAAATGTAATTAACTCATCTAAACTATAAATTACCACTAAGAAAGTATATTTAAAGAAAACTCATTACCAAATAAATTTTCATGATTTTCCATTGCATTGTAATTGTTCTACTAGGTTTCCCCCTTCTTGTATTCATATACACATTTAGATAATAAAATAGCTACATCACTGTCTATTACCAATTTCTAGATGATTTTAATTAAAAATCAAATAAATAAAGCTAGTAAAGAAAGCATGAAAAACAAAACTCTTTTAGAAAGTAATTAACTAACATAAACTACCTATTAACACTAAGGAGGCATGACTAAAGAAAATGCATTAACTTATCTACTGATTAAACATAGGAATCAAGTAAATAAAGTATTTAAATGAAAAACCCATAAACTAATATACCAATTAACTAAGAAAACAAGTCAAAAAAAGTAATTACAGAAAGAAATTAAACTAAGTTACTCTAATTAACTAATCTAAACCATAAATTATCACTAAAAAAAGAAGAAAGTGCATAAACTAATTTAATAATTACATTGAGAAATCAAGTCAAGAAAGCAATTAAATGAAAAACCTATTAACTAATCTACCAATTAAACTAAAAAATCAAGTAAAACGAAGAAGAAGCAATTGGTTGAAAACAATTAAACTAATTAATTATAGGAACATGAAATTAAAGGTTAGCTAAAGGAGTTTGAACATCAATAAAGCACTTACAATAGAAAAGTTTAAATCTTTAACTAGGAATTTAAAACTACAAGAAGCTAAATCCTAATATAAGGAAATCCTCCAAAATGGAGAGGAAAAAAGAACTTTAGCCGACACTACTACTCTCTATTCTAGCCCACTCCCGCTAGCTTTTCTATGGGTCTTCTTTGCCTCAAATTAGGTTTAAAAGTGGCAATATATTGGTAGGGTTAAGAAGAATTGTTGCAGAAAAAATCAGTCCTGAAATCTGACTTATCTACCTCTATCACCATTGATTGTATCAAAATTTTCCTTGGATTTGATACCACGGTATCAACTACAACATGTGCAACACTTCACTGTTTTGTTTCGAAAATCTTCGTCCGATGTCCAATTCATGTGTCGTTTTCTCCTACCAAAACCTAACACATAAGATGTTATTTTTTAAGCATTATTTTCTGTAATAAACACTAAACTAACTCCTAAACAATTTTACATAAATACTCACAAAAGAGACAAAAAATGAAAGACAAACAAAGACGAATAAAATCCTAACTCTCGTTGAATTAGGTTAAAGACAAAGCACAAATTCTAAACACAAAAACTTAATAAAATATGAAAATTAACACCTAAATAAGTAATAAAACACTCAATAATAATATACTAACACATAAAATAAAAAATAAACAAAAGCACACACTTAAACACTAAGAATGCTCGAAACTAGTAGCTAAACTATCAAGTTTAGGGTACATATAACTCTTGTTTCTTACAGTTATCATACCCCCAAAGTTAACATTTTGCTATCCCGACCAACAAAAGGATAGGAAAATGAACAACAAAAACTACTAACACAAGAATAAACACAAGATGCATGACACAAAACTTAGCACACTAGACACTACCAAGTTCACTAACTAAAATGGTGACAATTGGATTTACTTCGATTTATTGACTAGGTGACCTGTCAAAGGAACTCAAATAACATATGACAACAAATACATTCAAACTAGTGTCATCCCAAATTTTTCAACTTCTCAAAAAAAAATGGTTTAATTATCAACACAAGCTTTCAAATCACCAAGCATTATCCGTAATAAAAAAGGTTTCACAACAATTCATCAATTGTTGCAAAGCAAATTTTGTTCAATTCAAAAGGATAAGGCATCTCGATAAACCAAAAACTTGTTGGTTTCTTTCTCTGGATGGTTGATAAGTGAAAACTCAATCAAACAAGTTATAAAAACTCCTACAATACACAACCAACACCTCTTTCTCTAAAGTATACGAGGTAAGATTGTAGCTAGTGATGTGTCGTTCCCACAAGGATTGTGTATGGCAATTTTTGGCTCTAAGGATCATTGTGCTATTAGACAAAGCAATCAAGCATTTTATCACTAACTACCAAGATTTTAAAACTAAGAAACAAATTAATGAACAATAATTAACTAACTAATAGTAAAATGACTTTAACTAAGAAAGCAAGCAAATGGATTACTCTAAGAAAGCAAGATTCAATTACCACTAATATCTAATTTAGAAAGAATGATTAAACCCATAAAAAGAAAGTAAAAGCTATTCTAAGAAAGCAAGTGAACAATTTACATTAAGAATTTTCTAAAGTACTCTAATTAAGGAACAAAATTACTACAAATTAACTAATTCTAAGAATGATTAAAACATAAAAGTAATTAAAGCTAATTTTAACTAAGAAAGCATTCTTTAAACTAGGCTAATTTTAACTAAGAAAGCATTAATTAAACTAGAGAATTGATAAAGCTTCATATTTACTAAACTAGGAATTTTAAGAAATTCAAGAACATTAGAATTGATACCATGGTATCGAGCCCTAAATAAACCTTTGAAAATTTGCTGATACCATGGTATTGATTTCTATACAAATTTTCGATCCTATGGTATGGAGCCTTTTTCCTGCAATGTCTTGATTTCTTCTTTTGCATCTTACTAGAGCATTCTTCATTCTTTAAGATCAATACCTCTTAATCTAAACCTGCAAATTACCATAAACTTAATAAGTAATAAAATTATACTATAATAATCTAAAACTAATACTAATATCATAAAATTTAAAAGAATGTAAATTCAAAACTTAAAAACAATAAAATAAGACAATAAACACACAAATAGACATTAAAATCTGGATAATACAAACAAAATACTATAGTAAAGAATCAAAATAACTCTAGTTTCCTAGAGTTATCATATCCCCAAATCTAGGGTTTGCTAGTCTCGATAAAAAATAAGAAAGAAATGGACACACTAGCATGTAAAAAAGTGAACCACCTCCAAAAAAGACAACATGATATACGACTAATGGATACACTTTGAATGACTAGATGATCTCTCAAAGGACCTCAAATAATATACGACAATCGAAACACTCAAACTTGTCATTTCAGGTTTTCATTTTCCCAGAGAAAATAATTCAATTATTAACACAAGCTTTCAAATCATAATCTAAGCATTATTCGTAATCAAAATGGTTTTGCAAAAACTCATCGATTCATGAAAAACATATTTTGTTGAATTCAAAAGGATTAGAGGTTATTTAAAGCATCTTGATAAACTACCTGGGAATAGAATGATCATTAAGACTCTACCCATAATGCCCATGACACATACGAATGGAGTATTAATCTAATCTATGAGTGTTTGGATTGATATCAATGATGGGCATTGCAAATATTTTCTCCTCATCTTACAAGTATACGAAAACGTAAAGGCTCATTTCAAAAATTTTACTTCTACTTGCCTCATTTTAGAAAAGCAATCCTAATGACCATTTCTGAGAAACTACACTTTTAATCTTGGAATCCCGTAGCAGCCTTATTCTACTCTGATGGCATATTAAAAAAGAACATTTGTGATGTTAGAAACCTGTACTCACCTTATTCCTAAGAGCACAATATTTTTATTTTTGACAGTTATAAACCAAAAAAAGAGGAAAAAAATGTACTGAAGATCATATCCAAACTAATCACTCACAATATAGAATAAAACTCCACTATGCAATCATAAAAATGGCCTAATTCATTTCCAGTCCACTTAAACACATTTTTTTCCAAAAGATAAGCTAACTAACCAAAAATAGTTTTGAAGAATGAAGAAATATATTTCAAATGAATAGGATTAAAAATTATTTCCTTACTGTTTGAAATTAGAAATGCATGGGTTTTGAAATTTTTTGTTCGCAAATGAACTAACATGACACACCAAAATATGAAATGTCTGATTTGAATATAACAACCATATGATATTGCTAGTCAATTATTGTCATTGAGTACCATTGTCACTCTTTTTCCATTAAAGACTCTAACAAACACATATTTACAGACAAATAACAACCTTTCCAAGACAAACATTTGACTCAGTTTATTCAAGTGATAAGTACAACTCATTTTACTGCTCACACAAAATAGGAAAACAAAAAATAAACTACTAATTAAAGCAATAAAAACCATAGTTTATAAAAGTGGTATAGTCCTGCCTAACTAACCCAAGAACTTACTCAAAACCAAACAAGTGAAATTCAAGATAAAAAAACCAAGGCATGAACAACTAAAATCAAGTAATCATCATAATAAGCCCAACATAATCAATCACATCATTCAGTCATAAAGATGAAAACTACTTAGCCTTTTCTATTTGTCCTCATCTAATTGTTCTAAAAAATAACTAAAAATTAACTATCCATAAAGCATAAATAAAGCATAAAATAAAAGCACTAAAGCTAAAGGATTGAAAAAGAAGTATGGCAAAAAAATGATTCTCTCTCAATTCAAGATCAAGATAATGGAGAACTGGGGAGTTCTTCTCAAAATCCGGTAAGCTATCAATCTTCATTATTGACTCTATTGAAATCTTCATCACCTCTATCACTTTCCTTTACACCACTTTGTTGACATTCTTTAAAGTCATCCTCATGAACTTCTTTATTTCCATCCATTGATTCGGTTCCCCCTACCGGTTCTTGAACTTTCATGATGCTTGGGTAGGTCCCTCATGTGGTGCATAAAATGACTACCTGCGGTATACCCCATAATGCTAGCTAGAGTTGGCCTAGGATGAATCCATGAGCTCAATGTGGTGGGTTGAGAATTTAATGCCAAAAGTGCCAAGTTGTGATGGATGAGCATTTGACTATAGGTCCAATACCCGTATAGTTCATTCCTTTGTGCTTCATTCTCAGGCACATTGAACACATTAACAATTGGCATGAAAGGAGCTTGAAGAAGAATTGGTTGAATTGTGGGTGTCAAACTGTCGAATCATGTTGTGCATATATTTCTTGTTGATTTGGCATCTTTCAAATGTTTGAGGCTTACCGAGAAGTACAGGACATCCTGCATCATCAACACATAAAAATGAGACCAATTCAGGTAAATAAAAACTAGGACACCCTGATATCCCATTAGCTAAGAAACCTTGCTAGAAAAGCCTACCAATGTTAATCTGCTTGCCTTCCAAAATGGCATAGGCTAAACATGGCTTATCCCTTTGCACAACACTTACAGCACTTGACCCCCAAATTCTACAACTCAGAAAATAAAATCATATTTTTGGTAACAATTGGAGGTTGTTACTAGGGAATCTCAAATAAGTAACTCTAGTCACATTGATGGTACATTCCACATTATCAACATAAAGACGGTTCTTGATTGCTTCCATGTCTTTTTTTACTTGCAATGAGTTCTCGACATCGGGAAAATTGTAGAAAGCATTGATCTTATTTGTGGAAAAGCCAATCAATTTACCACGAACTATACATTTACCATCTTCCAAATCACAAAGGTTGCCATAAAACTCCTTAACTAGATTAGTGTAGCCAGGTTTTACTGCATTGTTAAAACACTCCCAATTCCTTGCCCTCAAATTTGTTTCAAATTCCAATCTATTGCTCTCAAATTGGCCCCAATTCTTGGATAAATAAAACCCTTGATCTCTAATTATGTCATTTTTTTTTATTGGTTTCAAAAAGTTTGTTGGCTTTGTCATTTACAAAGAGTAATTCATCATTGAGTGCAACTCTCCCACTTGTTTCTTTATCTACTTTTATTTTCTTTCTACCTGAAGTGGAAGCACTACCCCTTCCCCTTAAAACTCCTCTGGGCATGGTTATCAGTCAAAAAACAACCCAAAAATATCAAAGCAAATCAAGCAAAGCACCACAAATCAACGAATTGAACAATCCCCTAACCAAATTCATAAACCCGCGAATGGGTTCAAGCTAAACCATAATTAATTTAACAAACTCAACAAAAAATTTCAATAATCCTAAAAGATTCCAATTTCACAATCCTCAAATTGGTAGAGTCCAAGTAAACATTCAATATTTATGCCCAAAAGCAATTGTAGGATAACAAAATAATGTCTAAAACCAAGATAACTTACGGGTTTTGAGCACAAATAAGAAAAATTTTACCCAAGAATAGTGAGTTGAGTTACTCCTTGAAGCCTTGAAAATCCTTTCTGAAATCTTGAAAAAACACCCTTGAATGCCAATTTTGATGTTAAAATTGAAGGATTTGGGTTTGGGTGTGTTGGATTTTGATGGAATTTAGAAGTTTTAGCAGTGGAAAGAAGAGATTTATGGAGAAGAGAAGAGAGAAGAAGAGGAGGCTAGGGTTTTTGTTCGGTGTTTTGGGTGAAAATGGCTAAAAAAGCCTTATAAAAATTGCTGCCTGATTTTGATACCGTAGAATCAAAAATTGATATTGCAGTATAGAGTTGAAGTTTTACTTTGGTAGGGTTTTGATACCGCAATATCAAAAATTGTATTGAATTCGATACTGTGGTATAGACTGGATATGAAAAACATCTCTCTGGAAGTTCACTTTGATACTGCGGTATCAAATATTGACACTACGATATAAACTAATTTTTGCAATTTGATACCACAGTATGGACCGAACATCTGCCATTCCACTTTTCCAACACTCAGCCAAATTTTTCTATCTTCTCTCAGCTTCAATCCAAACTTCATCAAAGCAGATTGTACCAACAAACATCAAAAACACCAATATTAGTGAATGTTTTCACTCATTTCGTTTGCAAGATTTATTGCAATCATAAAAACCAAACTTGTACCTAATTTTGGACCTAAATTAATTTACTCAAACCTAGACATTAAGCAACATAAAATTCAACCAAACTTAACGCAAGAACAAGAAAATAAAGCTTGGGGTGCCTCTCAAGAGCGCTTCTTTATAGTCATTAACTTAATTATGGAAATGGAATGATCATGTGGTGACAAGGTTAACAGTTTATTGCTTTTCTCTTCTGGCTTCCATGGATAGAGCTTCATTTTCTTCTCATTAACTGTGGACTCTTGATTTCCATCTTTCAGGTGGATATACCTTTTTGTAGAATATTACTAACGGTCAAAGGACCAAACCAACCAATTTTATGCTTCTCTTGGTGATGGCGTTTCTTTGCGTTTATCATAACTTCATTGCCAATATCCTTTGTTGGATGCAAACTATTTGAATTTTCTTTATGTGCATGTCAAGATCGGGTGGCTTTTCCATTAAGCTATAATTTCCTTTCATCATCCAACTTAGGATGCTTTCCTTCCTTGACCTTTGATGTGTTTTTATCCAACCTACTAACAAAAGGATCAAGTGAGTTGATGACATAAAACTCTTTCAAATTTGAAACTTTATCATAAGATTCAATCACATTAAATTCAACAAATTCTTTTTCAACTTGAAATTTCAACTCTCGTTTGTTAACATCTATCATGGCATGAGTAGTCAATAAGAATGTCTTCCCAATATCTACGGAATTTCAGCGTTATCTCCTATTTTAAGCACTATGAAATCCATGGGGAAAATCAACTTGTCTACTTGCACTAGCAAATCCTCCAATATGTCATAAGGTTTCCTCTCGGTCTTGTCTGCAAAATGATGAATGACTTGTTGATAACTCTAGAAAACTACAGTAATTTTGCTTGTTTATTCTAGGTTTTTGTTGGTATTTTCTAAATTTTAGAGTTGAATTATATGTGTTTTTGTTTAGTTTCATTGCATTTAGTATTTGCATTTGCATTTTATGTAAATATCATGATATTAGTGTTAATTTAATGTAATTTGTTATTCATGAAGTGTATTGGTATTTTTGTAGGTTTAGATTAAAAGGTATGGAGCTTAAAGAATAGAAGATTCAAAGAGCAAAAGGGCGAAAAGCAGAAATTTAAGGGTGCTGAAATAGGCTTCATACCGCGGTATCACCTTTTGTATAGGAAGCGATACTATGGTATCGATGAAGAATGGAAGGCTATTTTGAGCTCAATATCGCGGTATAGATTTATGTACTAAACGCGATACCGTGGTAGGGATGTGCATCAAGATTTTTAATATTTTGCTATTTGTAATGGTTTGGCTCAAGCCACCTTTTAAAAGTAAGCTTGTACTCTACCATGGGATGCATAGTGTAGGTGTGGCTAGTATTTCTTAGCTTTAGTCTAGTTTGGAGTAGTTAATTGCTTTCTTAACACTCAAGTAGATGTTTTCTCTTAATGAAAAGTTCCCTTCCATTTCGTCTTTAGATCTAAACTTTAATTTCTTGCATGTTTAAATCTTTATTAGTTAATCTCAGTGAGCTTTCTCGTAGCTTTAAGTAGATATAATTTTTACATACTTTTCGTTTAGATTTCTTGCAATCCAAGTAGGGTAGAAGTCTGGATTTCCTGAAAGTTCTTAGTGTTCTTAATAATTTTGGTCACTTCATAGGTAATTTTTAATATCTTTCTTTTAAATCCATTAGAAATTAGTGGACTTTCACTGAAATCTCTTTCCAAGTTATAAATCCTTTGTTTTACAGTTAATTTTCTTGTCATTCCTCAAAATTTCCTACTTTATTTAATATTAATTTTTCTCATTTTTCTAGTTTAATTAATGCTTTCTTAGTTAAAATTAGTTTAACCTGTCTTAATCAATCTCCCTTAAATGAATTTTACTTGCTTTCTTAATCAAGTTTTTACTTGCTTTATTAGGTTAATTGTACTTGTTCTTCTTAGAGTAAATTCTACTTGCTTTCTCAGAATAAATTACTTGCTTTACCTAGAGTAATCTTTACATGCTTTATTAGATTAAATTTCTTGCTTTAGTACGAGTTTAATATGCCTATTGCTGTAGTCATTCATGTTAATATCTTACTTTCTCTCTTAGGTTAACTTGTTTACTTGCTTTCTTAGATAAGTTAATTAATTTAATATTTATTTAACTTCTTTCTTAGTAATATTTGTAATTAGTGAAAAACTACTAGTGGATTTGCCTAAATAGCAAAAAGACCTTTCAAGCCTCGTAATTGTTGTCTCAATCCTCAAGAGAACGATACTCAATTGCCACTACCTACAATCCTACCTTGTATACATACGAGTGTGTGGGAGAGGTTTGGTGATCGTTTGAATTTATTTTGTTTCTTATTGTTTAAATTTAGTTTTATTATTCTTGATCATATTTTAAACAAAGCATTGAACATATTTTTGGTTCCATTGTCGGGGATTGTTATTGATGTAACGGCAACATTAGTTACTTTTGAGTCTTGCTAGATTAGACTCTTTATTTTAGTAATAATTGTTTCATATTAGTTGTTTACTTTCACTTGTTTTCTTTTTAGTAATGTTTAGATCTTGTCTTCGGTTTCTTGTCACTTGTGATGATTTGCCCTTGGTTTTCTGTTGTAGTACTTGGTGCTTGAAGAAGAACTCATTAGCCTTGATTCTGAGAGGGAAAGAGAGTTAAGAAGAATTAGAAAGGAAAAAAAAAGTTCAAAGAGAAATTCAAGATGACGAATCCTTAAAACAATTCTAAGTTGCTCAATGAAAATCTTGGTAATGATGATAATGAAGAAGGAGACGGAAATCATGGATTAGTTAGTCTTGGAAACGGAATAGGGGTTAACTGTAATGGAGAAATGGGCAACAATGGCAATGGACTTAATGCAAATGGGGACCACTTTAGGATTATGCTATGCCCAACTTCGAGGGAGTAAACTCGAGTATAACAAGAATGCCGATGCCAAGCAAATAACTTTGAGACAAAGCCCGGACTAATCCAAATGTTACAATCATATGCTATGTTTGGGAGAGGTCCAAACGAAGACCCTTATACGCATCTTATGAATTTTTTTGAGGCCTTAGATACTTTTAAATTTAATGGGGTATACCTGATTGTCTGCATGTGACTGTGTTCCCATTTTCCTTTAGAGACCGTGCAAAATGGTGCTTTAATCACATGATGAAGGCACCTTCACCACCTGGAACAAGCTTGCCCAAGAATTTCTAGCTAAGTATTTCTTGCCGACTAGGACAGACAACACTAAGAAATGAGATAACATCCTTTAAACAAGATACTGGAGAGGAATTAGGTGATGCTCAGGAACGGTTCAAGGAACTTCATAAAAGGTGTCCCTGCCACACCATTTCTTTGTGGCTTCAAATACAAGCATTTTATAAACGGACTTTGTCAAGAGTTAAAGTCCATTATAGATGCCTTAGCGGGAGGTTCCTTATCATTCAAGAAACTGATAGAGAAGGCCCAAAGACTTCTAGATATGATAGCCTTGAATTATTACCAATGTGGCCCCATAGCTCAACCCAATGCACAACAAAGTGTGCAACAAGCTCAAGCACAAAACGGCTAAGCTCAAGGAGGTGTGCTCCAATTAAATCACAATGATGCTCTTTTGGCACAAAATGGGATAATGGTGAACATGGTGGCAAACTTCACAAGAGATATTCTTGGGATGGGAAACATTGTAAATACCTTATCATCTTTTTCTCAAGGGCAGTTAGTGTGTGACTTTTGGCTCCCTATGTGACTTTTGCTTTGGGAACCATTTGAATGGACAATGCAAAGCACTCATAAGAGGTAGTGAGCAAATAAACTACATGTCCAACCAAGCCACTTCTTCAAGAAATCCCCCTAATGGGTATGGCAATACTTATAAGTCTTCTTGGAGAAATCACCATAACTTTTCATGGAGCAATCACCCATCTAGCTCAAATGTCCCTCCACAAAAATTTTCAAACCTAAGCAAGCCTTATATTCAAGACTATACCAACCACCACACCAAAGAAATCCTCAACAAAACTTCCAATCCAACTTCTTATACGATAAGAATCAATCAATTCCTTCATACCAACATCCTAACCTACCACCACCCATGAACAATGCTCAACATTTTAGTGAGGAGAGGGATAATTTATGAGCTCAACTTGAGAATTTGAGGAGAGAGTATGAAACACTAAGGAGGAAGCATGACTCATTTGTGCAGAATCAAGGGGCAGCAACAAGGAACATAGAGACCCAATTGGGCAAGTGGCTAGGCAAGTGAATGATAGGCCAATGGGAGCTCTTCCATGTGATACTCTTCCAAACCCAAGGGAACAATGGAATGCCATCACTTTGAAAAATGTTACGGAGTTGATTGTGAAAGGAGGTAAGCAAGAAGATGACAAAGAGGTGGATAAGCAAACATCGGAGGAGGAAACATTCAAGTTGAAATCAAAAGCAATGGAAAGATGGAGAATGAAAAGGCTAATGAGATCAAAACTCAGAAGATGAAGGAGAATTGATAACTCTAGGAAAGTAGAGTTATTTGCTTTTTATTCTTGCATTTTGTTAGTAGTTTTCGGATTTTGTAGTTAATCTATGTGCTTTTTTTTTAGTCTTTGTATTTAGCATTTGCAATTGCATTTTTGTAAATATCATGATATTAGTGTTAATTTTAGTATAAAATGCTACTTATTAGTTCATTTCGTATTTTGCAAGTTTAGATTAAAAGGTATGGAGTCTAAAGGATAGAAGATTCAAAGAGCAAAAAGACAAAAAAGAAGATTTCAAGGTTGGTGATGAAGGCTCCATATTGAGATATCGATTTCTTGTACTTAATCGATAACGAGATATGGATGAAAAATTTGAAGGCTTATTTTGAGCTTCATATCAAGATATTGATTTCTAGCACTAAATCGATAGCAAGATATGAATGCGCATTCCATCATTTTAACTTTTTGCCTATTGTAATCTTTCAACTTAAGTTATACTTTAAATACTAAACTTGTAACATTCCATCTGAAAGGAGGTTGATAGTATAGTATACATAGTATAGATGGAAGTGGAATGGAAGATTTAGAGTTAGTTTAGTGTAGCTTAACTCTCAAGTTTTCTTTTTAATTAAAAAGTTCTCTTTAATTTCATCTTAGATCTCCTTCTTAATTCTTAGCAAGCTTCAATCTTTATTAGTTAAATTTAGTGGGTTTTCTTTTTGCTACAAGTAGATATAATTTTTTCTTGCTTTCCATTTAAATTTCTTTGCATTCCAAATTAGGTAAAAAGTTAAATTTTCCTAAAAAAGTTCTTTGTGTTCTTGCTACTTTCAGTGATTTCTTAGATTAAACTTTAAATCATGCTTTAATTATCTTAAAAATTAGTGGGCTTTTATTTAAATCTCTTTTAAACAAAAAATTATTATTTCAACTTTAGATTTCAAGTATTTTCCTAGAATTCTCAAAGTAGTTTTAAATGGAACTTTCTCAATTCTCTAGTTTAAGCTTCTAATGTTTTCTTAGTTGAGGGCAGTGTAGTGGTTTTAATCAAGATTCCTAGATTAATATAAGTTGCTTTCTTATATTAGTTTGCATTCCTAGATTAATATAAGTTGCTTTCTTAAATTAGTGTTTACTTACTTTATTAGGGTAAATTAATTGCTTTCATAGAATTAATCTTGCAAGCTTTCTTAGAGTAAATTACTTTCTTTTCTACATCAACTTTTCATGCTTTTGGTACATTCATTATCTTTATCATTATGAGTTCAATCTGTTTCTTAGTATAATCATTAGTGTAATTTCCTACATGCTTTCTTATATTAGACTCTTTTATTGCTTTCTTAGTTTAAGTAGTTTGATTAAGTGATTAATTACTTGCTTTCACAGTTAAATTTGTAGTTTAGTGACAAAACTACTTATTGATTTTCTAACTATTACAAAAGTTCATAAGTCTAGTTGTTGCTACCATCAATCCTCGAGGGAACAATAGTGACTTGTCAATACCTGGAAACCTAGTTTTAATCAAGATTCCTAGATTAATATAAGTTGCTTTCTTATATTAGTTTGCATTCCTAGATTAATATAAGTTGCTTTCTTAAATTAGTGTTTACTTACTTTATTAGGGTAAATTAATTGCTTTCATAGAATTAATCTTACAAGCTTTCTTAGAGTAAATTACTTTCTTTTCTACATGAACTTTTCATGCTTTTGGTACATTCATTATCTTTATCATTATGAGTTCAATCATGTTTCTTAGTATAATCATTAGTGTAATTTCCTACATGCTTTCTTAGATTAGACTCTTTTATTGCTTTCTTAGTTTAAGTAGTTTGATTAAGTGATTAATTACTTGCTTTCACAGTTAAATTTGTAGTTTAGTGACAAAACTACTTATTGATTTTCTAACTATTACAAAAGTTCATAAGTCTAGTTGTTGCTACCATCAATCCTCGAGGGAACAATAGTGACTTGTCAATACCTGGAAACCTACATCGTCTACTTGAGAGAGTGTGGAGTTAGGTTTGGTGTTTAGTTCAGCTAATTTTATTGCTTATAGTTTCAGTTTTTAATTTCAATCGCAGCACACACAAACCACTCACTCCAACAAGAATAAAGGTGAAAATTTGGAGGAACCTTTGCAATTACACCCTTCGGTCAAAATATCTTTTCCACAGAGATTGGTTGACCCTGTGAAGGAAGATGAGGAAAAGCAATTAAAATTTTTGATTGAGATGTTTAAGAAGCTCCAAATCAACATCCCTTTGATTGATGAACTAACAAAAATTCCCCATTATGCTCGGTTCATGAGAGAAATCTTGGCTAAAAAGAGAAGATGCAATGATGAAGAAAAGATGTGCCTTAATGCAAAGTGTAGTGCAATTGTGCAAAAGAGGTTGCCACCCAAGCTTAAAGATCCCAGCAGTTTTTGAATTCCAGTAATTTTTAGGGATTATACCTTTATAGGTCATTATGTGACTTGGGTGCAAGTGTCAATGTGATGTCGAAGGTGATATATGATAAAATTAGGGACAAAAATAATGCAAAGCTTGTAGAAATCACTCTTCAATTAGTATACATGTCTTAGAGGAAATCTTATGGCCCATGCAAGTAGATAAGTTGTTTTTCCCATTGGTTTTCTAATACAAGACACGGGTGATAACTCTAGTAAACTAGAGTTTATTTTACTTGATTATATTAGCATTTGTTAGTGTTTATGTGTTTTTGTTCACTTGCTTTGCATTTAGTATTTGTATTTATATTTTGTGTAAATATCATGTTATTAGTATAAATTTAGTATAATTTGCTACTTGTTAGGTTTATTGGTATTTTATAGGTTTAGGCTTAAAGGTATGGAGTTTAAAGAAGAACATTCAAGTGGATAAGGGCAAAAAGGACAATTCAAGGTTGTTGGGAAGGGCTCTATATTGCTATATCGTCATTTGTACTAGAAACGATACCGTGGAATCGATGAAGGCTATGTTTAGGCTCGACACCACGGTATCGACTTTAGTACTAAAAGTCAATCTTGATACCACGGTATGGACGCATGAGTAGAAGGCCAGATTTTGCCACTTATACTCTTTTAGTGCAAGCCACTTTTCAAATCAAATGTTGTATCATTCCAAAGGTAATTTGTGGGTTTAGCTTAGTTTAGAGTAGTTTAGGAGCTTTCATAATATTCAAGCTGACTTTAATTAAATATTCTCTTTAATTTCATCTTAGATACACTCATTAATTTCTTGCAAGTTTAAATCTTTATGAGTTAATCTTAGTGGGTTTTTCCTTAGCTACAAATAGATTTAAATTTTACTTGCTTTCCATTTAAATTCATTGCAATGCATTTAGGGTGAAAAGTTATATTTTCTTAAAAAAGTTATTTGTTTTCTTGCTTCTATCAGTGCTTTCCTAGTTTAATCTTTAGTTTCTTACTTTTAATCCATTAGAATTTAAAAATTTTCATTAAAATATCTTTTAAAACAAAAAAATTCTTAGAAAGAATTCTAATTTGCTTATCATTTTTCAAAATCTGACTCTAAACTTAAGTTCAAAATGAAATTTTCTCAATTCTCTAGTTTAGTTAATGCTTTTCTAGTTAGAACTAGTTTAAATGTTTTAATTAAGCTTTCTTAGATTAATTTTACTTGCTTTCTTAGAATAGCTTTTACTAGTTTTATTGGTCAAAGTTAATTGCTTTCATAGAGTAACTTCTACAAGCTTTCTCAGAGTAAATTACTTGCCTTTCTAGAGTAATCCTCACATGCTTTGATAGATTAAGTTTCTTGCTTTAATTATGAGTTCAATTATACTTTCTTTTAATGTAATGATTAGTGTTATACTTTACAGCTTTCTAGATTAGCCCATTTCCTTGCTTTCTTATTTTAGTTGGTGTTAGTTTAGGTACTTGTTTAAATGCTTTTCCACTTTTAGTTAGTAACAAATTTTAAGTGATTTCGTCTACATAGCAAAAAGACCCTAAAAGCCTAGTAGTTGTTGGCGCAATCCTTAAGGGAACGATATTCATTTACCACTACCTGTCTAACCCTACCTCGAATATTTGAGAGTATTTAGTTGAAGTTTAGTGGTTGTTACAGTTTATTTATATTTTTTGTTGTTCAAAGTGGGTTCACTATTCTTAACTATTATCACTCATACTGACTTACACAACAAAGTTTTTTGCACAGTTGCTACGGATTGTTGTGTTATGGCAATATTATTCACTTTTAGATCTTGCTACACTAAACTTTTTCTTTTAATTTAGTTGTTTCATTTTTGTTGTTTACTTTCATTTGTTTACATTTTAGTTAGTGTTTGGTTCTTGTCTTTGGTTTATGTCACTTGTGTTGATTTGCTCTTGGGTTGTTTATTGTAGTGCATGGTGCTTGAAAAAGAGAAATCATTAGGCTTGATGAGGAAAGGGAAAGAGAGTTGAGAAGGATAAAGAGGAAAAACGAGTTCAACAAGAGTTAAAGAAACTAAATATGGCAAATCCTCATAATAATCCAAGGGGACTCAATGAAATCCAGGGATGGATGATAATAAAGCATAAGGCGTAAGGAACAATTGTTTATGTGGGCTTGGTAATGGTGAAGGAGCGAATGATAATGGAGAAGTGGACAATAATGGACTACATGCAAATAGTAGACCACTTTGGGATTATAATATGCCCAACTTTGAAGGAGCAAACTCGAGGATAGCTAGAATGCTGGTCCAAGTCAACAATTTTTAGATAAAGCTCGGGCTAATTCAAATGTTACAATTGCATCCTATATTTGGGGGAGGTCCAAACAAAGACCCTTACACTCACCTTATGAATTTTGAGGAGGTCTTGGATACCATTAAAATTAATGGGGTTTACCCCGATTGTGTTTGCATGAGGGTGTTGCCATTTTCCTTGAGAGACTGGGCAAAGTGGTGGCTTCAATCACATAAGCAAGGCACATTCACAACTTGGAACAGGCTTGCACAAGAATTTCTAGTCAATTATTTTCTGCCATAAGATCACGAAATGAGATAACATCCATTAAACAAGATACAGGAGAGGGGCTAAGTGCCTTCTAGTGAAGTTTAGGAACGGTTCAAAGAACTTCTCAGAAAGTGTTCCCACCATGCCATTCCTTTGTGGCTCCAAATACAAACATTCTACAATGGACTGTATCAAGAAACAAAGCCCATTGTAGATGCTTTGGCTAGGGGCTCTTTGTTATTCATTACACTAGATAAGGCTGAAATACTTCTCAACATGATGGCTTCAAACTGTTTCCAACATAGCCCCAAAGCTCAACCCAATGCCCAACAAAATATGCAACAAGCTCAAGCTCAACAACCTCAAGCCCAAGGAGGTATGCTTCAATTGAATCTCAATGATGCTCTTTTGGCACAAAATGGGATAATGGTGAGCATGATGGAAAACTTGACAAGAGTTATTGAGAACCTTGGTAGAGGAAACACCTTTAATGCTGTTTCTTTACTTCCGCAAGGACCATTATTATGTATTTTTCCTCCGAGAACTATTTGAATGGATAATGTGAAGTACCCATGGGAGATAATAAGCAAATGAAATCCATATGTCCAACCAAGCATCTTCTTTTAGGGCTCCTTCTAATGTTTATGGGAACACATGCAACCCCTTTTGGAGAAATCACTGTAACTTTTCATGGATTAATCCATTTTCTAGCTGAAATGCCCATCCATAAAAATTTTTAAACCAAGCCTCATCTTTAATAGCATATCAACCTACACACCAAAGAAATCCTCAAACCAACTTCCAACACTCTCAATCCAATTCTTCCTACTACAACAATCAACCAAGTTCCTTAGTCATCATCCTAACCCAACCCATCCCATGAATAAAGCTCAAAACTTCAATAGAGATGGGTATGATGTACAAGGTCAATTTTTAGAGTTGATGAGGGAACTTGAAATGTCAAGAAGGGAAAATTCAATGAGAGTATGAAAATTTGGGGAAATAAAATGAGACTTTAAGGAGGGAGCATGACTCATTTGTGTGAAATCCAGTGACATCTACAAGGAACCCGGAGACCCAATTGGGTCAAGTTGCTAGGCATAATTATAGAGAGTAAATGATAGGCCCATGGGAGCTTTACCAAGTGATACACTTCCTAAACCATGAGACAAAAACCGAAAGGATCCCTATGGAGGATGTTTGTGTTTTAGGCATAATTAAAATCAATTAAGAACTCAAATAAGTAATAAACCTCACTTTTTCACTAATTTCTACCCACAATCCCACAAGTATACGGGGAAATTAGTGGATAGTGCTAAGCGGGTATGAGAATTGTTGGTCGGCAATTACCAAGATTTGGGGGTCATTCTATAGTTTGGCAATTCATAAAGAAAGAAAGTACTAATTCTACTCAAAGCCATGAATTGAACAAGCAAGTAAATTAAATCAAAGACTAATTTATCCAGTAAAGCGATTAAAGGAAGCAACTAGACACACTAATTAAAGGATTAACCAACCTAATTTAAAGAAAGAAAGTAAAAGAAAGCAAGTAAAATTACTCCTAAATTAACCAGAATAACTAGAAACAAACTAGACTTGAAAGGCAAATAAATCTCTCATTTAACTTGACTAAGGAATGCAAATAGAAAGCATGCAAAACAATTAATCTCCATTTAGTATTACTTTTGACTTAATGAAATTAGTAAGTAAAACCAAGTTTAAATTAAATATTTTTGAATTATAAGATTAATAAAAGAAAGCCCAGTGAAAATCAATAGAAATTAAAGCAAGTAATTGAAAATTTTTAGCTAAAGATCACTAAATTGGAAGAAACCTAAAACTTACTAAGAAAGTTTAAAATGGAAGTAAAGAGATTTTCGAGAAATTAAACTAGAAAGAAAGTAAAAATTATATCTATTTGTAGCTAAAGATTAACCCACTAAAACTATCTAATCAAAATTTAAATTTGCAAAAAACTAAAGACAAAATCTAAAGGAAATTGAAAAAGAACTAATATTAAACTTAAAAGGCTTGAAGTTTAGGCTATACTAACTAGCTACTAAAAATGTGAATATCTACTAACCACTCTACTCTGTGTAGTAACACCTACTAAAAGTCTATATGGACAGTTGGAGTATTATACAACTTAATATTTAAAATCTGGTAGACAAAATTTATAAAAATACCATAAGTACATTTGTTGGACGTGCCTCGATGTTGTGATTATTAGATTCGATGTCCCTTAATCAAGCTAAAGTTACGTAAGCCAAATTCAGCCTCAATGTCGCGACATTGATTTTCGTGTTGCGACATCGAACTATTTCAGCAAAAGTTTTCAATTGTCTTCTAATCTCTTTTTGGCCCTCAAACTTTGCTCATTTTGGCTTCCAGCTTTTAATTATTAACTTGCATAATATTAAATTAAATAAGTAACTAAATTGATTAAAATTCAATAAAAACTCATAATATTCGCTAAGAATAAAAATGCAAACACATAATGTAAAAATTAACTAAAATACTTAAATAACCACCAAAAATTGAAATTTAAAGCAGCAAAATGCTATGATTCAGGCGTAAATAATTCTAGTTTACTACAATTGTTACAACCTCAAATTTAGTGTTTTGCTAGTTGGTGTCCCGACCAAAACAAGGAAATAAAAGAAGCCTTACTAACGAATTAACAAGTACACCATTGATATAACAAAACAACCGATGAACAATGGATGTACTTATGATCAATAAGAAATTCTCTCAAGAGGCATCAAATATTATATGACAATTGAACTATTTCAATTAGTCAATCCAAGTTCTCAAATTTTTTTGCAAAAATCAAAAGTTCATTTAATACACAAGACTTGAAATTACTAAGCATTAACCATTCTCGAAAAGATTCCCAAAAATTGAGTTTTATTCATTCAAAACATCATTTTTTGTCAAATTACAAATATTATAAAGTTGTTCAACTATCCTGATGAGGTTGCTGGAATAGAAGTGCATTAGGAATCTACCTATACACATATCATACAAGTTGGGAACATTAACCTATTAAGGAAAGAGTAATATAATATTAATGATAAGTATTACAAACATTCATTCCTCGACTTGCTAGTATTCTAAATCATAATACCTATTGGTTCCTATAATGTGAAGAAACAACATAGGTACATGCCCGAATCCCCTACTCGCTTTATTTCTACATGCAAAATATTTTTTTTCACACACATCTAAACCAAGGAAGAGGCATAAAACGTACCTAAAATTAATAACTAATACAAATCATTACAAATTAGATCAATATTCAAGTAAATTTCCCCTAAAATATTAGCACCCCTTTTTGAAAATAGTGATACCAAAATTTTGAAATTCTTATGTTATAAAAGAACTACTCACACACACTTCAATTCATGAAATGACCAATTCAAATAGTTCAATCACATAGTATTTCAAGTCAAATATCATCATCGAGTATCAAATTGATCAATTTTTCATCCAAAAGTTATCAAACACACATATAAATATCAAATAACCATTCTCAACATAAGAAGTAAACACTCTCAAACTTGACTTTTTTATTCTAATAAAAAACAAATACGACAAAATCTTAGCCTAACAAATACCACCAAATGACAGTGTGAAAAGCACAATTTGATATCTAGAAACCATGTCATGCAATCAATCCATTAAGCTCACAATTATCCATTCCAACATTTAAGCATCAATAGTAATCTACATGGCATCAACTTAGGGCCCTTAGTCATTATCACCACTCTAATACATAAATCAACTAAGAACACAATAGGCATCAAACTTAGTATTCAACTATGAAGTTCAAAGGGATGAAACTCAAATTCAATATCAACATGAGTAACTTGGCATCAATCTAAGACCATTAGCCAATCTAATCAAAAGTGAATTATCCAAATTAAAATTTTTTAAGTATAAAATTTAATAAACTACTAAAGTACTAAGAAATGAGAATAGAAATGTCTAAAAATGTCTCAAAATTCTATCAAAAAAATCTTTTTCTTCTCGATGCCTTATTAGCTGTCAATCCACGCCCCCTGATCATCCTCATCACCTCCTTGTTGACTTTTCTCAAAGTCCTCATCTTGGGCTCCAGTTGGTTTACCAAACTGTTGTGCTTTACCTTGATATATAGGAACCCACTAGTGGTGTGTAGTGCTGCCCACGAGGTGGTCCATAATGTCACAATAGAGGCTACGATGGCTGAATCCATGTGCCGAGTGAGGTAGTACAAAGCGTCTCTCCTATTGCTGCCAAATTGTTATGCATCACCAATTGGCTATAAGTCCAGTATCCTTGTAATTCATTTCGCTTCTCTTTTGTGATTGGTGCATTGCATACATATCTTGGCAGCAAAGGAATGAATGAAGTTCTTGGGGGCAGTGGTGAAGGCTTGGACATTCAACGGGATGATGTTTCTCATATTCTCGAACTATCTTGTACATGTACTCCTTATTAATTTTGCTTCTCTAATGCGTCGTTGGTTCATCAAAAAAATAAGGACACCCTGTAGTGATACATAGATGAGTGATTAGACTAAGGGCATAAAAAATAGGTCTCTCAGACCTCCCACTATCAAGAAATCCTTGACTATTCAAACCACCAATATCCATTGGCATCCCTGTCATAATGGCATAAACCAATATTGCATCAATGTATTTCCACCTTATACCTTTGAATGTAGCTCAAAG
This sequence comes from Cinchona pubescens, assembly GCA_025175665.1. NCBI lineage: Eukaryota > Viridiplantae > Streptophyta > Magnoliopsida > Gentianales > Rubiaceae > Cinchona > Cinchona pubescens. Next base: position 169,597 of record JANKKI010000143.1, read on the forward strand.
AATTAGATCCCCATATTTGACAACTTATGAAACAAAACCACAATTTTGTTACAAGAGATAAACCATGGCGAGGGAATTTCAATTCCACATCAACATCACTCAGCATTCTTTTAATTTCATTCATGTTCTTGTTCTTGTTTTGCACAAGGTCATGTACTCATTAGATAGAACAGATGCACATTAAAATAAGCATTTATCGCATTGGCACTAAAATCAACTAGAACTTCCCGGTCTCTCACATTGCCATTCTCTAAATCACACAAGTTGCAATAGAACTCTTTGACTAACTGGGTATAACCGTGCTCAACTGCCTATCAAAACTCTCCCAATGCTTGCTCTAATTTAGGTTTCTATCTCTTTTCTTTCCTCTTTATAAGCCCCCCAGTGCATAAACAAATCAAAGCCACGCTCCTTTATAATCTTATGCTTTTCATTATTTTGAAATAAAATCTTAGCCTGATCACTTGAAAATACGAGGCTCTACCACCCGTTCACTCATCCCACTCAACTCACCAATTAATCCTTCACTACTCGTTCCCTCGCCCATCTTTCCTTTTCTTGAACCTTCCTCTCTTCCCCTATCTCTTATTCTTGCTTTCCTTTCAGCACTTCCATAAACTCCTCTCATCATTTTCATTAGCCCAAAAATAGTCAACAACTACAAAAAAGTGAAAAATTATCAACCAATTAAAACAGTCCCAAAACAATAACACTTCAAATGTGTATCACAAAATTTTCAAACCAAATTATCTCCAAATGATACACAATCAAATTAACAGTAATTACCCTCAAAATTCACACCAAAAATTGCAACCAATTGCTCAAAATGGGCCAACAATTCAAAACATAAATTATCCAAAATAATCACAAAAATTCGACCAAATTATCCACAACTAAAGTCCTCACGGGCCTAAGAACATAAAAATTGGAAGTTATTACCCGTGTTTGAAGAAAAATCCTTCGATTGTTGATGAATTGTTTCTTAATACTTGGAAACCCCCAGTTGAACCTTATAGAATCCTTTGAAAAGTTCACAAATGTTGACCAATCAATAAAGAAGATGTATTGAGGAGATGAATTGAAGATGTTGGAGGGTGAATTGATGGAGGAAATTGAGAAATTTTGAAATTGGTAAAAAAGGATGTATGACTAGGGTTTATAATTGGTGAAGAATGGAAGAAGAAGAAGAAGAATTTGAATTATTTTCAATTCTATTTGAAGTCAATATCGCGACATCGCTTTTGGTGTTGCGACATCGAATTAAATTTGAACCTTGAATCAGTGCTTCGATGTCATGACATGGAATATGTCATGTGCCCTACTCATGCCTCGGTGTCGCGACATGGAATGGGGTTCAATTATTTTGCCTTTGTAGAAGTTTGAGGTTGATGTCGCGACATCATATGGACCCAAACTTTTGTATAGTTCAAATTCCACACTTAGCCAATTTTTTCAACTTCTTTCCTACTTCAAGCCACATCGTCTCATCAACTAGAATTGAAAACATTAAAACCCAAATATTAGAGACAATTTCCATCCATTTTTTAAGCTCCAATTATTGAAATTAAAAGCAAAACTTCTAAAACCTATTTTAACTTAAATTAAACTCAATCACACTTAATTGAAATTAAACATAAATTAACGCCAAAATTAAGGGAAAAAAATGAAATTAAAGCTCGTGTTGTATCCAAGAAGCGTTCTTTTATAGTCACTAGTTTGACTATGGCAATGATTTATCATGTGTGAGTTCTTGAAGGTGGTTGGCCACATTTTGCCTTTGGTTTGCAAGGAAAAACTTCACATCATTCTTCTCTACTTTTAAAGCTCAAGTCTCATTTTTCACTAGAATTTTTCCTTCCTTTCATGCCTTTGGAAAAACTAGCGATCCAATAATGACATCCAATTGTTCTAAAAACCAATTCCTCTTCTTCTAACGACTTTTCCGCTTTTTTCCACCAACAATTTTGTGCCCTTTTACACAAATCTCTTGACCATTCATCATACTTTGATTCCACCCATTATTGGGTGGTTTTTCCTTTACTTCACTTTTTGTATCTTCCTTTATTCAACCCCGACACTTTGAGTATTTTCTTGTCATCCACGTTGATATGCTCTTCAATTGACCTGCCACAAAAAAATTAATAGAACAATTAGCACTATTTTCATCAAAAATTGGGTTATTATCATTATAATAAAAAACATCAATCTCAACCAAGTTATTTTCAACTTGTAAATCAACTTCCCTTTATTGACATCAATTATTGCATGAGCAGTTGGCAAAAATGGTCTGCCCAAGATTAATGATGCCTCACTTTCTTCACCGGTATCTAAACACCAAGAAATCAACTGGGAACACCAAATTATCCACTTGTACAAGCACGTCCTCTAACAAGGCATACGATTTTCTTTCGGACAAATCCGCCAATTGAAGGATGATCTAATTAGTTTAGCATTAGTAATTCCCAACTTTCCATAAATAACTTTTGGCAAAATATTAATGCTCGCCCCTAAATATCTTGCAAAGTGACCGATGCGACGTTTTACCAACAATGTTCACCGGTAAAGAAAAACTATCGGGATCTTTGAGTTTTGGGGTAGTCTTCTCTGTAAAATAGCACTACATTTAGCATCAAGGCATACTTTCTCATCATCGTCTAATTTTCATTTTCTAGCCAAAAGATCTTTCATAAAAAGAGCATGGTTAGGCATCTTAGTGAGGACATCAACTAAAGGAATGTTGACATTAATCTTTTCAAACATATCCAGAAATTGGTTGAATTGCTTCTCTCTTTCCTCTCCTGAATCTATGAGCCTTTGAGGGAATGATACTTTTACCGGTAAGTCCAACTTCAAGGGTTCTTCCTATTGCTTATTCTTGGACACCTTGATTTCATCCTCTTTTTTATTTTTGTCTTCATCACCAACAACTTGCATTTCATCCTCAATTACCTTGGAGTTTTGTTCCTTACTTTCTCTATCCACCTTTTTCTTATCATTAGGCTCCACCAATTCTTTTCGTTCAATCACTCTGTAAAGTTATATCATGACATTGCTCCTTTAAATTTGGAATGGTGACACTTGGAAAGGACCCCATAGGTCTCTCACTGTTCACTCTTGCGAATTATCCCATTTGAATTTCCAAATTCCTTATTGATGCTCTCAAATTTTCATAGTCTCTGTTTTTCTTTTCTCTTTCCCTCTGTTCTTTTTCCAAATTGTCTTCTAAAATACTCCATTTGTATTTTCCATCTTCATATGCATTTTCTCTTGGAGCAAATTGGTCATTATACATAGGTTGGGAAAATTAGAAGGTTAGAATGGAGGTCTTGGTTCTTTTATTGAAATGGAGGGTTAGATGGAGTTGAAATGAATTGTCTTGGAAGTTTCTTTGATATGGGGATTGATAAGAAATTCAGTTAAGCAACTCTTGGGCCTCTTCCAGTATTTTGAATGAAATGGAACCATCGATATTGCATCAAGTATAGACTTTGTTTCTTTTGCCAACCCGTTGTAGGATGTTTGACTCCTTGCAACTATAGCAAGATGGCATGGTAGGGATATTTCTTAGCAACTCTTTAAAGCATTCCCAAGCTTCACTTAGGGTTTTACGAACATCTTGTTTGGAAGAAGTGATCTTATTACACAACTTGGCAGTCCTTGATGGTGGGAAATGATTTGCCAAAAACTTTTGTGCTAGTTGATTCCAATTAGCGAAAGTGCCTTGAACATGAGATTGAAGCCACGCCTTTGCTCTATCCCTCAATAAGAAGGGATAAACTCACATCTTTACACAATCTGGATATACACCATTGAATTTGAATGTATCCAATACCTCCTCAAAGTTCATCAAATGTGTGTAAGGATTTTCATGAGGACCTCCTCCAAATATAGCGTGTGATTGCGAAATTTGAATCAATGTGGGATTTATCTTGAAATTATTTGCTTGCACGGGCATGGATGCAATACTCGAATTAGCCCTATCAAACTTAGGCATAGCATATTCTCTCATAGGACGGCCATTCATGTTCCACATCCTGTTTCCATTTCTAAAGCCACCTATTCCATGATTACCCATAACTTCTTCTTGCTCATCATTCTAATTATTCAAATTCTCGTGATTTGGTTGAGGTTAGACATTTCCACTCTTTCCAACTCTTTAGATCTCTTCTTTGCTTCCGGATCTCTCTAATTCCTTCTCTCTTTTCAAATCCGAACAAATCAAAGGTTCTTTGTCCTTTCTTACCATGCATTACAAACAGTAATTCAAGTAATTAGTCACATGCATTACAAAGAGTAAATTCAAATAATTAGTCACATGTGCCAAATCAATTCACAAGACAAGATCACCAACATCAACAACTATTAATAAAAGACCAAAATTAATAACTAAAGAAATAAAAAGTGCCTAATCTATGTGGCGCATAAAGCGCTCAATATTGTCGAATACCAAGGACAAACCCCAGCACCGGCGGCAAAAATTTGCTCGTTTGCTAGGTAGAATTAAAATGAAATAAGAACTCAAACAAGTAATCACAAACCTCACTTTTTCACTAATTTTGTACCCACACTCCCGTAAGTATACGGGGATGGATTAACCAATGTAATTTAAAGAATACAAGTAAATGAAAGCAAGTAAAATTACTCCTAAATTAAATAGAATAACTAAAAATAAACTCGAATTGAAAAGCAAATAAATCTAACTTGACTAAGGAAAGAAAATAGAAAGCAAACAAAACATGTAAACTCCATTTTCTACGACTGGCCTAATGAAATTAGTAAGTAAAACCAATTTTAAACTAAATATTTTGGATTTTTAGATTAGTAAAAGAAATCCCAATGAAAATCACTAGAAATTAGAGCAAGTAATTGAAAATTTTTAGCTAAAGATCAATAAATTGGAAGAAACATAAAACTTAGTAATAAAGCTTGAAATGGAATTAAAGAGATTTTCAAGAAATTAAGCTAGAAAACAAGTAAAAATTATATCTATTTGTAGCTAAAGATTAACTCACTAAAACTATCTAATAAAGTTTACTAAACTTGTAAGAAATTAAAGACAAGATCTAAAGGATATTGAAAGAGAATTAATATTAAACTAAAAAGGCTTGAAGTTTAAACTGCACTACTAACTACGTTAAAATCTACTAACTACTCTACTCTACTATGTGTACTAACACCTACTAAAAGTCTATATATAGTTGGAATGTTATACAAGTTAATACTTAAAATCTGGTAGCTAAAATTTACAAAAATGCCATAAGTACATTTGCTAGACACATTTCGATGTCGCGACATCGAACTAAAGTTACATAAGCCCAATTCCGTCTCAATGTCGTGACATCAAACTGTTTTAGCAAAGGTCTTCAATTCTTCTCTAATCTCTTTCTGGCCCTCGAACTTTGCTCAGTTTGACTTCCAACTTGCAATTATTAACCTGCATAATAATAAACTAAATAAGTAACTAAATAAACTAAATTTCAATGAAAACACATAATATAGTCACTAAGAATAAAACTGCAAAGACATAATGTAAAAATTTTAAACTAAAATACTTTAAAAAACACCAAAATTCGGAATTTAAACCAACAAAATGCTATGCTTCATACGTAAATAACTCTAGTAACTAGAGTTATTAAGAATCATTAAGGCAAAGAACGAAGAACTCGGCTACAACTATTTTTTCTTCTCTTTCTCTTTCCTTTGTGATTATTTACTCTAGAATCATTGTAAAAAATTACCTGATGTATTTATGATTTGATTATACATTAATTTTATACATGGGGTTTTATTCCAATTTTACCATGAAAATTGTTTGTTAAGGTTTTGATTGTTCTATTTGATTGTTTTTATTTTATTTTATTTGAGTTGATCTTAATTCTTCTAGTTGACTGATCACCCTCTAGTTGAATTGAAACATTATTTTCAATCGATAGAGGATACTTAGTATTAGACGGGTTCAAATAGCCTTTCTTTGAAACAACCGCCCATAGGTTGAACCATTTTGTGGGTACGGGTAGAAGTATACAAACTCATCTTAGGTAGTCAATTATTGAATGGGTTGCATCAATGCATTAGTCGGGTCTACATAGACATATAGTGGACTAGTCAAGATTAATAGATTTGCAATGTCTCTTAAATGAACTTGCAATTATCACTGAATGCCTAGATTAGTGAACAACATGAGTAATTGATTAAACAATGAACCCAATTAGCATTCAATTGGATTGGTAAAAGAAGAATAAACCTGAGACATTTAATAATCTAAACTTTACTCTAATTGCTTTAGTTAGTTATTTACTTTTATTATCAATTACATTATTGTATGTATAAATAGAATATTGTGTGTGTCATTCTGGTAGTTAGCAGCATTTTTTCAAGCATAGTCCTAATGGGAACGAACTCTAATTATCACTTTATTACTTGTAACAACACGTGCGCTTGTGTGTGTAAATCGTGCAACAGAAAACGTTGAAGCCATGCAAAATTAACAAGTACTCGGTCTAACCATTTCCACACTATACCCTCACGGTGAGCTCTAGACCAAGTAAAAGTACTCTTTTTAGCTGAGAAAAAGAGTAGACCACAGACATCTGTAGATGCATCAAAATCATTTATAGGCCGTAAACTTTGACCAACATGACCAGAATACTCAGAGAGAGCTAAACAACATTAAAATCTCCCTCTATTTTAGCCATAGACCACTGATTGATGAAAACAAATGCCCAATTCAAACCACAATGACATTCTCTCGGCCCGAGTGGATTCTGCATAAAAAAAGGTAGTAGTAATAGAAAAATCCCAAGCATTATTAAAAATTTTCGTATGGAAAAATTGTTCATGATTGAATAATACACTAACCAAAAAGCTTCTTGTCGAAAAAACCTAAATTTTGTTAGAAAGCTTGAGTAAAAGGGGAAATCCCAAACTATTATGAAACTCTTCTAACCTTGAAGGACCAACCAAAGGTTCAGAGATAGCCGAAAAAGAAATTTGATGCAATTGAATTAGTTTTTTTTAAACGCCTGAGAGAAGATTTCCCCAAAACCCCTCTAATTCTATATGATAGTTCTATTCTAATTGGTAATCATGTATGGAAGAGCTAGTGAAAAAATGATAAGCACTTTTTCTAATAATTTTCCTGGTTAGAAGGTAGTGTTTTCTTTGACGAATCTGTTCTTGTGCAAAAATTTCAACCCAATGATCACCTGAAGGAGCTAGGGAACTAATTTGTGTTTGATAGATTCAGGGAAATCATGAAACAAATTGGCCAAGATCACGTAGGAACAGTTAGCACATTCCACCAACTCTGAATTAGAAATAGAATCAATAATATCCTTCTGTTTAATTACAATCTTCTTCTTCGATTTGCGTCATTTGGAGTGATAATCATCTAACAACTTGTCTTTGAGTTTATTCAACATTGGTATAGTCACATCAGTAATTAAGGGCACGCACAAAGGAGCCATTATCTCTATGCAGAGTTCAAGTGATTTTGGGCTAGGGTTTGAACCCCTAACTTTAATCGAGGGGCTAACAAGTATTCCACCATTCTCACCTGAGACCAAACTTGGTAAGGACCTAGGGTTTCTCAACAAAGAGCTTGGATTTTGTGGCTCAGCAACCATATTTGGCAAAGAGCTAGTGTTTGACGGCTCGGAAGCCATAATCAAAGTTTCACTAGCCAAAGGATTTTAAATTAAATGGTTCAATCCCACATTCGAAACATTTTGAGGAACCAAATTGCCATTCGTTGTTTTTGGTACGAAATTTTCTTGGGATAAATCAGAATAGAAGATTTTTCAATCATGTTTAACCCCAAACTAGTTTGATCATCCGTAATCTTCAAATCAGAAACAACTTCACATGCATGGATATTCTTATCAGTAACTTTCGGCACCTATAGATTGTTTACGAACTCGTTCTTTCTTGGAATTAGGATTTTCTTTAGAAATAGATTTCTTCTTTATATTGGTATTGGACTTTGGATTCTTCAGTTAAGGATTCTTAGCAATGCAACTTGTATCTAAATGACCTACATTAAGATAGTGCTGACAATAATCTGGGACATCTTAATAGCCGATCGATTGCCACCAAGATTCTCGACCTTTCCCACCATTACCACCCAAATCCGTCCAAGTCTTGGCTTGGTAAGATAAAGCTCAACACTGACTCTTGCTACCCCAGACGGGTAGCTATAGTTGTAGAAGAATCATCTTAAGCATATTTCCCACTAGTCTTCCAACAAAGAAGAGTGCATATTTGTGGAACAAATGATAAGGCAATCCTTCCAAGGTTATTTATAATGGCTCAATTGGGGATTCAAGTCAACCGTGAAATTTGGGTCCATTTCAAGATCTGCTTCCCAAACCCTAGAATGGTCCGAAAGTAACAACACCAACATCTAAGATAATCCTCTTCTTTGTCAAACTTGATAAGAACATGTCGATTATTGAGCAAGCTGAGGGTAAAAGTACTCACGAAATTGATCTTTTGAAACTCATGTAATAAGGACTCCATTGAAAGTCTTTCTCTTGTAAATTTGCCCACAAAGTTAAAACATAAAATATTAGCAAGATTTTGAAATATTTTGAAATTGCTCAGTGTAGGAGTGAAGAAAACGGTCAGTTCACCACAATAAGTTGAAGGAAGAACTAGTGGAATATCAACATATGTGGTAAAAACAATGGATGCAAAAGAATGCAAAGGAAGGTTGGGGATGCCTCTCAGTCTATACCTAGGGTTTTCACCTAAAGAACACAATGGAGAAGAAGCATGGAGGAGAGAGAGCAAAGCATTCAAAATGGTTATTAAAATATACAAATAGAGGGGAAAGCATTCAAAATAGTTACTAAAATATATTAATAGTTTATGTTTGCAAGAGCCTTAAAACATAGTATTTTACGAAAATAAGATTAATGCTGAACATATTTAGCAACACCAAATAATTATAAAAAAATGAATAAAGTTTTCCCAATATTTCGACTATTTTTAAATTTTTTTAGAACTAATCAACAATCAAAATTCTCAACCTTGTGACGAAAACCAATACCACAGAAAACATAACCAAGCTAACTATCAACAATCATATTAATGCTAATTGTCAACCGATATTTTATTTAGGTAAAGTACACTAATTGCCCTCTTACATGAGACTAAAACAAGATATGTCCATCACATTGTATTATCCATGCATCATAGAGAAGACTACAACGTATTAAAGAGTACCTTATATTTGGTAACTGTGATCATGACTCACGAGCTAGTCAAATTAGGGAAATTCTTCGGTGGACCGGATCCATAGTAGGTGTCATAAACCCCTTGATCTAAAATCATCCATATTATCCCAAACTATTAAAATAAACCTCTTAATAGTGATGTAGGTTATTATAGATCAAGAGATCTATGGCACTACACTTATTTCACCACAAATGTACATACATAATGATACCATTCCTGTTGAAACAATTGCACTTTAATGTTTAATGAACATGCTTCTTTACTCAAAATAATCATGGTTATACGGCATGTCTGATACAAATCAAAACCAAAAAAACATGTGAATGAACATAACCAATTGCTACAAAACTTTATGTTGCAATTTATCAATGGAATTTTCNATTCCTTTGATAACTTAGCAATGCAAAAGAGTCCGTTGTTAAGTGCCAATTAGAAATGGAAAAATCCGTTGCAAGTTCAAAAAAAATTAAAAAAAACCCAAAAAAATCAAAAACAAAAATGCCATTTCAAACTAGCAAATCCCAATGAAAATAGCAATATCAGTATTTAACAATCATTTGTTCATTTCATTTCAAAGAAATTGGAACTATACAGATAATACACAGTTCAACAAGCATGTACCTAAACCAAATTAACATAACTGTTCAAAATCTAGATCTTTACTTATTCTTTTCCTCTTCATCCCTCTCATTATCTTCATCTTCATTATTTGAAGAATATCTAAGCTTTCCGCACTAGAAACCAAGATGTATTTATTTGGCTGTGTCATTACCGTAAAATAATTAATTTCGAATGAAAATAGTTTAGCTTCTGAGTTAAGTGGTAGAATGTTAATCAAGGCTATAGTTGCTGTAATCTATAAAACAAGAATGACTTAATAAGGCAACTGATATTAGTCGAGTAAAGATAAGGCATAGAGAAAGGGGAATAACATAGTGGGAAAGAAGATATTAGCACATTAGAATTTGTGTTTGCAGTGACATCAACGTAGATTTTCTTGTAGTGCTAGTTGTATTGTCCAGCAAAATCACCACTTCAAAGCCCACCCTTCTTTAACAAAAAGGAGGTACAACGAAGAAAGCAAAAAAAGCAAGAAATCAAATAGTAGCTTCTAGGAAAAAGATTACAAAAAGTTGTGGAGTAGGAGTATGAATTTCTTTTTCCAAAGACCAACTTCATCAAGATGTTGAACAAAAATCCCACTAAGTACCTTCACTGAACAAGTTAACCTTGAATCGAAAGAACAATTTAATCCAGTTCTGCACTGCATGGACCTGAAATAGGAATAAAGAGGTAAAAGTGAATGTAGTAAATTCAATAGTTAAATTTTCAATGTATTATAAGTTACAAAATATGATCCGAAAATACTTAGCGTTGTGTCAACTCCACTTTGGCAACAAATGTAGTGACATGAATTCTAAATACAGTGGTCCAGTTTCTACATTTGAGAATCCAACAAGATATTACAAAGAAAAAAATGTCCCATCAAAATCAATCTTAACAGCAGGTCAGTAGAAAAATAAGAAAGCAATAGGAGAGAAGACAAGCCAGTAATATAAGTGTAGGCTTTATAACATTTGATCCTTGTCATTCAAACTATACTTTCCATGTAAGTACCTGCAGATTTAATTTGTTGCTGCTGTTGTAATTCTAAGGGCAAAGGAAGATGAAAGGTGAAATATTAAGTGGAGTAAAAATGGGAGATTAGATTCAAACAACCAAGAAGAAAAATAATAATATTATACAAAAAAATGCAGAAGATATTTATTAAAGATGCATAATGAATACATCACAAAAAACTGACCAGTATAGTCTTATCAATGGAGACACGTAATATAAACTGTGAGATAATAATTTTAAAATCAACCATGAATAAGGACAAGGGACCCACAAGTCACTCTTTGAATTATTTTAAGTAACTCTTAGATATTTATTTTGCATTCAAGTAGATTTGTATGATAGTCATGTCACTTACCACCCCAAGAATATTGCAACTTAAAAAGATACAATCTTGTTTTTCAGTTTATTAAAGATGCTAATGATAGCTACAATTCACTTTATAAAAGTAACTAAGAAAAGCTCTAAAGCCATTTGAAATGACACTCATAACAACCAATCACCTCAACAAAATGCCACTCATAACAGAAACCAAGATGTATTTGACTGTGTCACTCCCATAAAGGATCAATTTCAAATGAAAATTGTTTAGCTTTAGAGTTAAGTGGTAGGATGTTAATCAAGTTTATAGTTGCTGCAATTTGCAAAACAAGAATGACTTAGTAAGATAATTAGTCAAGTAAAGATAAAGGCATAGAGAAAGAGAGAAAAACAACATGGGATAGAAGATATTAGTACACTAGATTCTGTATCCGTAGTGACATCAACTGTACAATTCTTTTACTTGTAGTTGTAGCTTGTATTGCCCAACAAAATCACCACTGAAAAGCCAACCCTTCTTTAACAAAGAGGAGGTAAAAGAAAGAAACCACAAAAAAGAAAGAAACCAAATGGTAGCTTCTAGGAGAAAGAATACAAGAAGTTGCAGAGTAGGGGTATGAATTTCTTTTTCCAAACACCAACTTCATCAAGAAGTTGAACAAAAATCTCACTAAGAACCTTCACAGAATAGGTTAACCTTGAGTTGAAAGAATAATATATTGGAGTTCTGCACTGGATGGACCAGAAATAGGAACAAAAAAGGCAACAGTGAATGCAGTAAATTCAATAGTTAAATTTCCATTATATTAGAAGTTGCAAATTATGATCCCAAAATACTTAGTGTTGTGTCAACTCCACTTTGAGAAATGTAATGACAGGAATTCTTAATACAGTGCTCTCGTTTCTGCATTTGAGAATCCAACAAGATATTATAAAGTAAATATTTCACAAAAATCAATCTCAACAATTGGTTAGTAGGAATAATAAGAAAGTGATAAGGGGGAAGCCAAAGAAATTAATATTAGTATAGCATTTAAAACATTTGAAACTATGCTTTGCAGGTAAGTGCCTGCAGATTTATTTAGTTGCTGCTATTGTAATTCTAAGAGCAAAGGAAAATGAAAGTGAAACACTATGTAGAGTAAAAATGGGAGATCGGGTTCAAACAACCAAGAAGAAAAATAGTAATATTACAAAAAAAAAAAAAAATGCAGAAGACATTTACTAAAGATCCATAATGAATAGATCACCAACAAACTAACCACAATATATATAGTCTTATCAATAGAGACTTTTAATGTTAGCTATGTGATAACAATTTGAAAATCAACCAAGAATAAAGATGAGGGACCCAAAAATCAGTAAAGTGACTCTTGGCTACTGATTTTGCAGTTAGATTTGAATGAAGCTCATGTCACCATATTAGCACTCTAAGAACAATACAACTTACAAAAACATGATTTTTTTTTTTTTTTTTGAGTTTATTAAGATAAGATTTTAACGATAGTCATAACCATTAACTCTATATAAAAATAACTAAAAAAAGCTCTAAAGCCATTTAAAAGTGGTTTGTAGCCCATTGAGAAGAAATGCAATTGATTGGTGGATGGTGGTGGAAGGAAGGGAGAAAATCTAATAATTAATCTTGTTATTCGACATGACAGCCTCAATTTTTAACTCTTAAGTTTCTCTATATATACACTTCACTCTCAATTTATCCTATTCATAGCTAGAACAAACACACTAAACACTCACATCAAAATTATGTCTTAATTACACATGCACCAGTTGTTTTATTCTATTATATATCACTTTGTTTACTCATTGTAGGAAGAAAACACTCCTAGGGCTTGTAACTTTTGTTTTTAACCTTAAAGCTTTTCAAAAACTAGAAAGGTGCCTTTTTTTCTCGACCCTTGTTTTATATTTCTGATTTGCCCACTCCTCCTGTAGTGTTTTCTAAGTACACTCAGGCATCCAATCAGATTTTTTTGGTCTCTTTTTTTTGGCCTTGTTGACAACATTGTGCATCTCATCACCTGTTTTCTTTAATATCTTGTTTGTCTCTAACTCGTGTAAGGGTTCCCAACAGTAAAGGCGCTGGAAATTTAAATTAAAACAAAAAAATATATTAATGTTAGAGATGTTTAAAAAGTTAATTTAATTCAAATTAAAACATAGTTTAAAAAGTTAATTTAATTCAAATTAAAACATACTGTTTAATTACCTGGAACTCTTACCACCATAAGTTGCGTGTCGGCTGTGGAGTGCTAGTCTAGTTGGTGGCCTTTTCAGGCCAACAAGGATGAATGATGTCCTAATTAAGTTTGTGAACAAACACGCGACGAGTTCGAGAACCTAATTGTTAGAATGTAATAAAAAACAGTTGGTGTAAATAATTCAACATTTATTCTTAATGAATTTAAAATAAAATAAATTATACTTAAATGGATCCAATAGGCTAGATTAGAACTCGAGTATTAGGTGTAGCCCCTACTCGTGAGTTGGGTTGACATTGTCAGTTTCTAGACCTAACTAAATTATGAAACGAAGCTAGAGTTAGAACCCAAAGGGGGCGTGAAAGACTGCTCGGGATCCGAACCCAAAGGGGTCGTACTAGCAGCCTGTGCCCATACCACAACTTTGTCCTCTGAGTCGGCAAGGGAATTGTTTGACTTGGTATGGGGCCTGAAGTGGATGGGCCAGCCAAGAACGACCCTGATGTCGTCATAGATCCTGATCGATGTGCGTATCTTTAAAAATAGTATAACAACATAAGCAATATCTTTATACTGGAGCCTTAAAACCTAGTATTTTACAAATATAAGATTAATACTACACTTATTTAATAATAGTAAATACTTACAAAAAATTCAACAAAGTCTCCTCTAAGGGAATTGTATCTTAAAAGGGACGGTAGAATTTTCTAATCTTTAGAGGTGATGAGAGATAAACAAAGAAAATAATTTGCAGTTAAAAATATGAAATTTCAGCTCACATACATCCTTAAGCGTACATGAATGGAATACTTGGGGAATCATCTCTGCTGTGTCAATAGTTTAAACTACTTATAAAAGAATGGGAAGCTAGGCTTGCAAAGAAAAAAGAACAAATCGACATAGAGATATTAATCATTTTATAAATATGCAAACCAAGTAATAGTTTTACCCTTATTTGCAATAGCATGTAATACATGACATAAAGATATTAATTTTGTTTCATTTTTGACCCAAACTCATTAACCCACTGTACTAGTTTTTAAAAATAATAAAGTATTACTAGTAGTTAAACAATAGTACTACAATATAATATGTTTGTACTAGAGGCTCAAAAAATAGTATTTACAAGATTAATATTAATAATACAAGGGTGTAGTTAAAAATAGTACCTGACTTGATAGATGTTGTAAGGTATTACTAGTGGTTTAAAAATAGTAGTACTAAATAAATAAAATTTTTACACTAAAGCCTTAAAACATAGTATTTTGCAAGAATAAGACTAATGCTAACATATTCTTTAGTAACACCAAGTATTTATAAAAATATTCAATAGAATCTCGCATATATTTCGACTATTTCCCAAAATCTTTAAAACTAATTAACAACCAAAATTCTCAACCATATGATAAAAACGAATACCACAAAAAAAACATAACCAGGCTAACTATTCTACAATCAAATTAATGCTAATTGCAATTGCTAATTAAGGTAAAGTACGCTAATTGTCCTCATACAGAAGACTAAAACAAGGCATGTCCATCAAATCATATTAGTCATGCATCATAGAGAAGACGACAATGTATTAAGGAGTAATTTGTATTTAGTAACTATGATCATGACTTGTAAATTAGTTGAGATAAATTCTTATGTGGACTGAGTCTATAATAAATGTAATATTTTCCTTGATCTATAATCATTCACATTATCTCAAATTATTTAAATAAGTCTCTTAATGATGGATGTGGATTATTGTGAATTATTATACACCAAAAGATCCATGACACCACTCTTAATTCAACCTACATGTGTACATAAATAATGATACCATGCAATTGTAATACAATTATTGTTGAAGGTGTTTTTCAGTTGCATAAAGTTTAATAAACATGCTTCGTTACTCAAAATAATCATGGTTACACGGCTTGATTGGTATAAATCAAAACCAAAAAGTATGTGAATGAACATAACCATATTTGAAAAGAATCAACAAAATAAACAACAGCTGATCTTTGTTTGAACTCACTGAATCAATTTTAAGATAATTCAGAGGTAATCATTTAAGTTTTAGCAAGAGTCCCATCTTAAATAGAGGTAATCCCATCTTAAATATTTCTATGTTCTTACTACTTATGTGAGAAATTATTCCATCTAGAGAAAGTCCTTTTAAATTATTCAAAGGTTCTTAACCATGTATTACTATAAAATTGATTCATCCTCACTAGATAGATTATTCTATTGGATAGGATTTACAGGGTGCTACGTAAGAGGAAAAAAGGATTTTGTAAGGTTCTGATCATTTTTTGTGTACAAAGCTACACAAGCAAAAGAATTTACATGTCAAAAGTATATAGCACACTTATCGAATTAAAACTTTGTAGTCGTGTAGAAATACATATATTTTTTAGTGTAAGTATCCACACATGGAGACCCAAAAAATCGGGAAAATCAGAAAGAAATGAAAAACCCCATATGCAAGACAAAAAAAAAAAAAAAAAAATAAGAAAAGAGCTGTCTCTTCATAAAATCATATACAGTTAACATTTATATCATAAAAAAAATACTTAAAATTAATTACTATATAAAACAAAAAACAATTAAATAATCAATTTTTTTTTTTTTAAAAAAAGGGAACTTACCATTGGAGGCGGTGGTGGTATTTGATAACTCTAGTAAACTAGAGTTATTTTCCTCTAAATTATAACATTTTGATAGTTTAAATTCCGAAATTAGGTAAGTAATTGAAGATTTTTTAATGTCTTTCACATATATTTGTATTTTCGTTCTTAAGTTAATTATGATAATTTTGTGTTTCAAATTTTAGTTTAATTAAGTGCTTAATGGTGTTAATATTATGCAGGTTAAAAATTAAAGGTTAGAAGCTGGAAGGAACAAAGCTCCAGGGACTAAATTGCAAAAATGGAGGAAATGAAGATTGCTCGAAGGAGAGTCGAGATAGCGGTCTCGACTATTCCAGACCGCGATCTCGACTCGGGAATTAGTGTTACTATTTTAGAGTCGAGATCGCGGTCTCAAAACTTCCAGACCGCGATCTCGACTCGCTAAATGTTAAGTTATAAGGGTAATTTTATAAATTTCCAGCCCAAAAACCCTGATTGTATAATGCTGCACTATTTAAGCTAAGTAGAATTAGTTTTGAAGAAAAAAAAAAAGGAGGAGGAGAAAGTAGAGTAAGAGTAGATAGTTTAGAATAGAAAGCTTTAGATAGTTCTAGAGAGATTAGGATAGCTTAGACTACAAGTTACTTTTTCTAATAGAATTTTCTCTTAACTTTCATCTTAGATTTTCTTTAAATTTAACTTGTCAAGTTTACAATTTTATTAGATAATCGTAGTGGGTTTTTCACAAGGTTTAAGTAGATATAATTTTTATTTGCTTTCCTTTTTATTTTAGTAAAAAAATCTCTTTACTTTCAAATTATGGTTTTTAGGAAATTTAGGGTTCTTATCAATTTCTTGCTTTCTATTTAAGAATTTTCAATTCCTAGCATTAATTTTTAGTTAATTCTTAGTGGGTTTCCTTAATTCCAATTGAAAAATCCAAAAATATTTAATTTCCTAGTTTATCTTTATCTACTTTTTACCTTAGAAATGAATGCTCTTAGTATTAACTTTTGCTTTCTTCTTTAGTCTTTTTAGTTGATTTATTCTCTTGTTCTAAATTTTAGTTTAAATTAGATTAAATTAGGCTAGAATTAAAATTATAGCTTTCATTAAAATAGTTCTATCATCTACCTATTGATTTAGCTTAACTACACATTTACCCTTAAAACCTTGGTAATTGCAATCGACAATCCTCGTCACTGGGAAGGATCCCTACTTCCCTTGCTACTAGTTTACAACCGCATACTTACGGGATGCCACCTAGTTAGTCATAGAATTTAGGTGTTTTCATTGATTTAAAACTAGGGTGTTAAAAGAGGCATCAAGTTTTTGGCGCTGTTGCCGGGGATTTTCTTAGGTTTTTGGCAATATCAAGCGCTTTATGGGTCATGTAGATTAAGCACTTTAGATTAGTTTAATTTAGTTTTTAATTTTGTTGATTTTCATGTTTGATTTGGTTGTCTTGTGGAATTAACTTGGAATTCCAATTGACTATTTGCCTTGGTTGTGTAGTGCATGGTAAGAAGTACTCAAGAGCCATTCATTTGCCTAGACAAGGAAAGGGAGAAAGAGCTAAGACAAATTCGAAGGTTGAGAAGGGTGCAACAAGAACAAGAAATGATAGAAATGGCACATGCTAATGCTCAACAAGTGAATGTGAACATGGAGAACGAAGAAAAAGAGGTAGTTGGAAATAATGGATCCATTCTTATGGGTGGCTATAGGAATGGAAAGGACATGAATGGGAATGGAAAGGACATGAATGGGAATGGAAGGCCATTGAGGGAATATGCTTTACCCAATTTTGATGGGCAAACTCAAGCATTGCAAGGATGCCCGTACAAGCCAACAATTTTGAAATCAAGCCCGCTCAAATCCAAATGCTCCAAGCCCATCCTATGTTCGGAGATGGATCAAATGAGGACCCCGACACTCATCTTATGAATTTTGAAGAAGTCTTGGACACATTTAAGTTTAATGGAGTACATCCGGATTGTGTTCGGATGAGGGTATTTCCTTTTTCTCTTCGTGATAGGGCGAAGTCGTGGTTGCAATCCCATGCTCAAGGAACATTCACCACTTGGAACCAACTCTCTCAAGAGTTCTTGGTGAAGTATTTTCCTCCCGCAAGAACCGCTAAATTAAGGAATGAGATTACATCGTTCAAACAAGATGTTGGTGAAAGCCTTGGGGAAGCTTGCGAAAAATTCTTTGCCCAAAAGAGTTCCTAAGAAAATGCCCACATCACGCCATTCCGTTGTGGCTTCAAGTTCAAACTTTCTATAATGGTCTACTTCAAGAGATGAAATCCATCGTAGATGCCTCCGCCGACGGTTCTATCTCATACAAGACTCCGGAAGAAGCTCAAGAGTTGTTAAATAGGATGGCATACAACCATTACCATCATGGACCGATAACTCCACCGGTGGTTCAATATCAAGCTAATCAAGCAAATGCAAGTAGTGGAACGTTGAATCTAAACATGCAAGACGCCTTTTTAGCTCAATAAAGCATGTTCATGAATGTGATGAATAACATGGCAAAGGCGTTGGAGAATCTTGGGAAACCTAGTAGTGTGAATGCTATGACTTCTTCTCCAACTCAACCAAGCATGACATGTGATTTTTGTGGAGGCGGCGATGCCAATGAAAATTGTGAAATTCCATATGGGGCTAATGAGGAAGTCAATTATGTGACTAATAAATTTTCATTTCCAAGGAATCAAACCAATCCGAATCTTATGGGAATACTTACAATCCGTCTTGGAGGAATCACCCAAATTTCTCATGGAGTAACATCAACAACCAATCCAACCCTCCTTACCAACCAAATCCCCCATCTCTAAATGACCAACATACTCAACCTCTGAATTCCTCATCTAGACCTTATCAACCGCCACATCAAAGAAATGGCCAACCCAACTCATATCAAAATTTTCCCAATCCTTCTTTTCAAAACCAACAACAAAGACCTCCTTTCCATTATTCAAATTCTTCCCAACACATGTACCATGATCAATATGTTCCTAGAGATAATTTGGGTGAAGAAGGTTGCAAAAGAGAAGCCGAATATTTGAGAAGGGAATTGGATAGGAAAGTGGAAGAGCATAAAAGAGATTATGAGAATTTGAAGGCTTCAACAAGGAATTTGGAGATTCAATTGGGGCAATGGGAAAGGTTGAATAATGACAAACCAATTGGGGAATTTCTGAGTGATACTATTCCAAACTCTTCACCCCAAAGAACAATGCAATGCCATAACCTTAAGGAGTGGAAAAGAATTGGTTGAATCTAAGGAGAAGAAAAAGTTGGAGGAAGGAAGCAAAGAGCAAAAGTCCAAGGTAGCTGACATTGAAATAGAAGTAGTTGATGATGAAGCCAAGAAAGAGCAAAAGAATGAGATCAAGGTGTCCAAGAAGAAGCATGTGGAGGAATCTTTGAAGATAGATCCATCAATAAAAGTGCCATACCCTCAAAGACTCATTGATCCAAGAAATGAGTAAAAAGAGAAGTAATTCACCCATTTCTTGGATATATTTAAAAAGATTAATGTCAACATTCCTTTGATTGATGTCCTCACCAAGATGCCCAACTATGCTCGTTTCATGAAGGATTTTTTGGTAAGGAAGCGAAAGTGGGATAATGATGAGAAAGTATGCCTTGATGCCCAATATAGTGCCATTGTTCAAAGGCGGTTACCCCATAAACTCAAGGATCCCGGTAGTTTTATGATACCGGGTGAATGTTGGAGAAAAACGTGGCATCAATCACTTTGTAATTTGGGGGCAAGCATAAATATCATGCCAAAGGCCATCTATGACAAGTTAGGGATCAACAATGTCAAGCCAACTAATATCACATTCCAATTGGCGGATTTATCCGAGAGGAAACCATATGGCGTGTTGGAAGATGTGCTTGTACAAGTTGAAAAGTTGGTATTTCCCGTTGATTTTGTTGTGCTAGATACGGGTGAAGAGAGTGAGATTCCATTGATTTTAGGGAGGCCATTCTTGTCGATCGCTCATGCATTAGTTGATGTGCACAAAGGGAAGTTGATCTTACGAGTTGAAAATGAATCAATTGAATTTGATGTGTTTGAATATAATGACAATATTCCCATTGTTGAAGAGAAATGTGCAAATCAATCTCTTAATTCTATCCTTGCTAGATCAAATGAAGAGGAAAATGAAGTGAACCAAGTCAATTCGCTCAGGCAAGTGTTGAAAATAAAGGAAAAAATTTCTGAGAAATGAATTGAAAGAGAAACCACCCGATAAAAGATGTGTGTTGATGAAGAATGAAGAGAGTTTTGCAAAGAATAAGCACAATGGTGATATCAAGAAATTGAGAAGGCATAAAAAGAAAAGAAAGTGGTGCTAAAGAATGAGAGTCATGCCATAGTCAAGCTAGTGACTATAAAAGAGCGCTTCTTGGGAGACAACCCAAGTCTTTAAATTAGTTCTCATCACTTTCTTTAGTGTGATTTTTAATTGTCTTGATTTTGAATGAATTGGGTTGAATAAAATATATATATATATATATATATATATATACATATATATATTGAGTTTTTGAATTGAATAAATGGTGCTAAAGAATGATTGAAAATTATCATCCTAATTTGTGAATTTTTTTTTTGTCTATAGGTTATCCTTACAAATGGAGAAAAATGGTCAAAAGTGAAGCAATTTCGGCTAAGTGTAAAAAATTTCACTTTGTAAAAGTTTGGTTCGAGACCGCGATCTCTTGTCTTCAAAAATTTGAGATCGCGGCAAAGGCAATTTTTGGGCCTAGTTGATACAGCGATCTCAAAAATTTGCACTTGTCTAGAGGATATTGGAATTCCATTATTCTTGGAAAAACCTTTCTCGTCTACTGCTCATATAGTGATCAATGTCAATCAAAGGAAGTTGAAACTTCAAATTGAAAATGAATTTGTTGAATTTAATGTTTTTGAATCACATAAGAATTCTCCAATTTTGAAAGAATGTTGTGTCAACCATCCCCTTAATTATTTTGTTGATAGGTTGAATGATGATGTGTCCAAAGTTGTTGAAGACAAGTTACATAAGGTGAACGATGCCTTGAATGAAAAGCCACCTGATAGGTATTAAAATAAAGAACAATCAAGAGATATGTCCCAAGGATCTAGAAGTGAACGATGACAACGGTAAAGATGCATAAGAAGAAGAGACTTTGGTATCAAAAGCAATGTGGTGTTTGGTTTGGTCCATTAGGTATTGTGAATACTTGGACTGAACTTCCAAGAAAAGCCACATCCATTTGAAAACTGCAAATCAAGTATTCATAGTTTACAAGAAAGGAGTCAAGCTCTATCCATGGAAACCAAAGAGAAAATGATGGCCAACCATCATTAGTTGTTTCACTTGATCACTACATTGCCATAGTCTAGCAAATAACTATAAACAAGCACTTTTGGAAGGCACCCCAAGCTTTGCTTTAATGTTTTTGTCTTTCTTTAGTTTAATCATATGTTGATTTATGTTTAGATTTAAGTAGGGCAGTTTAGGTTTATGTTAGAACTAAGTTGTTCTTTTCGCAATAAAGTATGGAAGGAAAATGAGTGAAAATGTTCACTAATATTTGTGTTTTTCATGCTTGTAGGTGTTTATGAAGTATAGGTTGAAGTTGGAAAGAAGTTGGAAGAATTTGATAAATATTAATAATCAAGCTTCATTCAAAATCCAAATTAGAAACCCTTGCCCCCTTCTTCTTCTTCTCGTCCTCTCCCAAACCTCTTTCTCTCCTTCCTAAAACTTCCATAACCCACCATAATTCATATCCCGACAAAAATCTTTGATGTTCAATTCCAACCATCAAATTGGCGAAAAAGGGCTTTTCTCAAGATTCAAAGGAGAATTTCAAGCTTTTAAGGGTGGTTCTACTTCAAATTCTAGGTAAAATTTTTCCAAATATGCTCAAGCTCGTAAGTCTTCTTGTTCTACAATTACTTTTTGGGGTAATTGGAGAGTAATTTTTACATTATTACTGCAATTTCCCTTGGATTTTGTTGAAATTAGTTTTCCTGGATTCTGATTTTGGATTGGATTTGTGATTTTTTTGTGAAAATTGGGTTGAAATTCTCATGGTTTTATTATATTATTTGTGGAATTGTTGAAATCATTTGTGAATTGTTTGAATTTTCCTTGGGTGTAGAAGAATTGAATTTGTCTGTTTGAGAAGGATTATTCGAGAGTTATTTTGGGAATTTTGTTGGATTAATTTGTTGATTGCTTTTTGAGGAATCATACTAGAGAAGTATTTTTAGGTGTAGAGATAAGAGAAGAGGTGATGCTTCTACTTGGGGCAAAAAGAAAAGGAAAGTGGATGAAAGGCCAAGTGACGTGCTTGAACTTAACGACAAAATTTTATTTGTGAATGCAAAGCCAAAGAACTCTTTGAAGCATATCAAAAGCATCATATTATTAGGGAAAGAGGGTTTGATTTGTCAAAGTATTGGGACAGGTATGAGTATGTTAGGTTGGAATTAGAAGCTCAATTGATTGGAATGCAATAGGAGAATTTTAATGATAAGGTAAAACCAGGCTATACTGATCCAGTTAAGGAATTTCACTGTAATCTTTGTGATTTGTAGATGACAAATATAGATTCCGTAGTAAATTGGTAGACTTTTCTGTCGAAAATATTAATGCCTTTTATAACTTGCCAAAATTTTCCAACCGTGAATATACAAATTTCATTGTGGGTGAGAAAGACATAGGGGAAATTAAGAACCGGTTGTGTGAGAAAGTTGCGAATCTTCTCATGGGATTATGAATGCCATTGGTGATGCTTATTTGAAAATTCCTCGCAAAGGTCTTAGAGTGTTAGCCAAAATCTGGCTTTACTTTATGAGTTGCAAAATTTAGGGACCAAATGCTGTAAGTGTTGCGCAAATGACAAAATCTTTCAAGTCAATGCCATTCTAGAAGGCGAACAAATTAATACTGGGAGGTTAATCTAGAAATGGTTCCTATCTAATGGTTGGTTATCCAATCATCCTAGTTTTTATTTACCAAAATTGGTTTCATTCTCATGTATTGATGCAAGATGTCCATTGATTCCTGGAAAGCATCAAACATTTGAGAGAGGCCGAATTAACAAGAAGCACATGCACAACATGATTTGCGAGTTCGATAAACATCTTTAAACTGTCGAACCACTGACCCAATCAACTCCACATCAAAATTCCTTTATGCAACTTGGCAATATCTTTAATTCACCACAATGTGAAGAAGAAAGAAATGAACTATATGGCTATTAGACCTATAATAGTCAAATGCTAATCCAGCATAATATGGCATTGATGGTGCAAAATGCTCAACCTTTCACAATGACCTCATAGATTCATCTACGGACACTGATTCGGCATTATGGAGTACCCCAGGGGCAACACTTTTACTCACCACATGGGGTTCAACTCATGCATGACAACAAGGGCTAGTAGGAGAGATTGAGCCAATGGATAAAACTAGCGGTATTCGCGAGGATGATTTGGAAGAAAACCAACATGGCGGAGCAGATAATGACAATGAGTTAGTCATTAGAGATTCCAATGAATCTGATGATGAAACTTGATTCTTGCCAAATTTGTAGAAGACCTTTTATTCCTACATCTTTAAATTCCCAAATTCCCGCATTATTTTATGAGCTTTGAGTGTTGGAAGAAACATTTTTACTTTTATTTCCTTAGAATTTCTTAGTACTTTTATATTAAGCTTTCCTTATGTTTTATGGATATTATTGTTTAGTAACATTTCTTAGAATAAATAGTTGCCTTTTAGGATAGATAATTGAGACCAAGTAGATTTCATATTTGTGCTTGAATGGTTTGATTGACTTTGTTGAGCTTATCATGATGATTATTTGGTTTTAGTTATTCATGCTTAGTTTCTTGATGTTTATGTTGGTTACTTAATTTTGAGTAAGTCCTCAGGCTAATTTAATAGGACTTTACTCTTTAGTTATGCTTTCTATGCTTTAATTCCAATCACGTTCGTTTTTGTTTTTTTTTTTTTCAGGTCAGTAGAAGGATGAGTTATACTCATCACTAGAATAAAATGACAAGTTTGGAGGTGCAATTTTGTAGTTTTGGAAATAATATCTTTTTGTGATTATAAATATCTCTGTAGTGAATTTTGAATGAAAATTTGAGTGATTGTGTTACTTGATGATGATATTTGATTTGCAATACCATATGTATTGGTTTATTCAAACTGGGCATTTTAAAGTTTTTTGGTGTATTTTGTGTAGTTCTTTTGTAAACAAAAGATTGTAAAAAATATTTATCTCATACAACTTTTAAAGAGTGAGGGAATCATATTTTTTAAAATTTTCATTTGAAACATATTTTGTTCATATTCAAAAGTATTACCATGTTAGTTGACTCATCTTTTGAAAAAAATTAGTTTTAATGGAATGAAAGTGAATTTGGCCATTTTAAATGTTTGCATAGTGGAGTGTCATTCTATCTTGTGCAGTAATTGGTTTAGATATTATTTTGGGTATTCATGGTTTAGAATTGTCAAAAATAAAAATATTTTGCTTTTAGGAATAAGGCAAATACAGGATTCTGACATCACAAATGTTGTTTCTCCAAAATATGCCCTTAAAATAGAAATAAGCCAAGTACAAGATTTTGACATCACAAATATTGTTTCTCCGAAGTGGCTAGGAGGATTTCTTTTAAAAATAAGTCAAGTAGAGGCAAACCCTTCGAAATGAGCCTCTACATTTTTAGTATACTAATAAGTGGGGGGGGGGAAATATTTATAATACCCATCTTTGATATCATTCTACTCACTGCCTAACTAGAGTAATACTCTCACTTGTATGAGACATGTGCATATTAGATAGAATCCTAATGATTTTTCTTTTTCTATACAATCTTATCAAGATTGTTAAGAAATTTTATAATCCTTTTGAATTGAAAAAAAAAAGTATGTTTTGGATGAATGGATTTTGTTTTTAGAAAATATTTTTGATTACAGATAATGCTTGGGTATTTGGAAGCTTGTGTTGACAATTGAACATTTTTTCTTGGGAAAATTCAAAAAACTTTGAGTGACCAGTTTGAATGATTCAATCATGATATGTTATTTAAGATCCTTGAGAGATCATCGAATTTTTCAATGTACATTCATTATTCACCTTTCGTGTTATCTTTTTGGTGCTATTTTACTTGTTTACATGTTTAGTTATAATTTTTTTTTCTTGTTTTTCTTGGGACTAGCAAACCGCTAGATTTGGGGGTATGATAACTCTAGAAAACTAGAGTTATTTTGCTTGTTTTATCTAGTATTTTGTTGGTACTTTTCCAAATTTCAAAGTTGAATTATTGTGTTTTTGTTTAGTTTAATTGCATTTAGTATTTGTATTTGCATTTTTTGTAAATATCATAAGATTAGTGTTAATTTTAGTATACATTGTTACATATTATTTTTATGGCATTTTGAAGATTTTAATTAAAATGTATTGAGCTTAAAGAATAGAAGATTCAAGAAGCAAAAGGACAAAAAGAAGAAATTCATGACTGTTGAAATTAGACTTCGTACTGCGGTGTAGAATTTGTATAGGAAACTACATCGCGGTATTGATCAATAATTAGAAGGCTTATTTGATCACAACAATGCAGTCTCAATTCCTATATTAAAATGATACCGCGGTATAGATACGCGGGTAGAAGTTTGAATTTTGACACTTGTAATCTTTTGGCTCAAGCCACCTTTTAAAACTAAGCATGTATTCTACTATAGAACACAAAGTGTAGTTAGCATTTTTAGTTCTCGTCTAATTTTAGAGTAGTCTAGGAGTTTTGGGACTTAATACTCAAGTTTCACATAATTAAATGTTATCTTTCAATTAATCTTAGATCTACTTTTTAGTTCCTTGTAGTTTACAACTTTTTTAATTTAGTGGGATTCCTTTTAACTTTAAGAAGATATAATTTTTACTTGATTTCTATTTTGATTCCTTGGAATCTGACCAAGGTAACAATTTAGATTTCCAAAAAAGTTCTAATTTTTTTTTTCTTTTTTTGGGAATTCCTAGTTCAAACTTTAAATTCTTGCTTTAAATCCATTAAAACTTATTGGACTTTCATTAAAACCTTTTTTAAACTAAAAAGTATTAGTTTTAACTCTAAATTTCTTTCTATTTCTTAAGATTTCTTAATTTAGTGAAAATGATGTTTTTCATATCTTCTAGTTTAATTAATCATTTCCTAGTTAATATTAGTTTAAATTGTTTTATATTTAAATTAGGCTTTCTTAAAATTAATTAATTTGTGTTAATTTTACTTGCTTATTAGTTAAATTTACTTGCCTTCTTAAGAGCAGAGTAAATTCTACTAGCTTTCTTAGAGCAAATTACTTACTTTTCTAAAGTAATCTTTACATGCTTTAGTATACTAAATTTCTTGCCTTATTATGAGTTCAATTATACGTTTTAGTACAGTAATTATTGTTAATATCTTACATGCTTTCTTAGGTTAACTTGTTTACTTGCTTTCTTAAGTTACTTAGTTAAGTTGTGTTTAGTTAGTTGCTTTCTACCGGTAGCTGTAGTTAGTGACAAGCTACTCGTTGATTTGTCTGAATAGTGCAAAGGTTCATGAAGTCTAGAAATTTATATCCTCAAACCTTGAGGGATGATACTCACTCGCCACTACTTATAATCCTACATCGTATACTAGCGAGAGTGTGGATGAGGTTTGGTGATTGTTTGAGTTTGTTTTTCACTTGTTGTTTGAGTTGGTTTGCTAAGTTCGATTACATCACTAAACAAAAACTCACCTTAACATTAGTGGTGGTAAGGCCTAGAGTTAGTGGCTGTTATAAAAATAGTGTGGCCTGGAGATGCTGATGATGGTGGTGATGTGTGTGGCCTAGAGATGACTGGTGGTGGTGCAACTAGATGGCTGATAGTGGTGGTGGCTACTAGAGGTAAGGTAATGGCTGTCAGATTAAGAGCAGAGAGAAAGGGTGGGAAGTGAGAGAGAAAGAGAGAGTGATGTTAGTGAGTGAGAAAGGTTGAAAGAGAGTGACTATTGGAGAAAAAGAAAGAGCGTGTGGAGTAGAAGAAGGTGTTAGGGTTCTGATAGGAGGAAAGAATAAAGGAAAGAAATGGGAGGACCACATTTATAGTATGGTCTTATCAATGACTTTTGCGATGACTTTTTTAATTCCCACCAATAAAATTCCACATTCATATTAAATTGAAAATATCTCAGCGACGAATTTATAGAAAATTTTTGAAATATGCTACTAAAATTGATATAATCAAACATAATTAAAATCCATAAAAATGGGAAAATAAAAAAACAAGAAAGTCAGTCAAAATAAAAATATTACATCTACTTCATCCTCTTCGTTGTCTTCCTATGCATCATTGTCATCGTCGTTATCAAGCTCTCAGTCTTCTTTTTCAGTATCACTGATCTCAAATTGACCCAATTGAGGTAAATAAATTTCAATATCATCCACTAAAACCATTTCACCACTTGGATCGTGAAGCATTAGAATATCATGTTTGTCAGGTTATATTGGTCAAATAACCTCGACCTGTTGGTGGGCAGTTTCCTTCCACTATTCCTCTATTTTTCCATATTCTCTTATTTTACAAATAGTCAACCACTCTTCTCGATTTTGCTTTAAGCTCGGATATAAAGCGTGACACACCTAAATTGGATCGTAATACTTGAATCATTTTGTCTTATTAATCTCAACCAATATGTACTTTCAATGCACGTTGGTTCCTCTGATAGGGTCGTACCATATGAATTTCAATAAAACAACACACATTATGGGACCGATGTAATTCAACTCAATAATTTCCTCAATCATGCTTTAGAAGTGAACTGCATTCGTTGCACCCTCGATGCATACGCCGCCATTAACACTTCCTTTCCCGGAATTGTACTCCCAAGTGTGAAAATCGTATCTATTCAGGAAACACGTCCAACACATGACTTTTTCACTAGGTGCCTAAGCTAGAGGTACAAAAACCATTGCTATCGAACCAATTCATTATCGCATAAAAATTATAAAAATATAACATTAAAAATTAATTAGTTACTAAAAATTTGAGAAATAATTGATTAGTAGTACCTATCATTTGAAAGACTGTGCAAATTATTCGACACAAATGGCGTCAATTTGCTAATCATTTCTAGATCCACGTGAAGACTAAAACATCCTATACAAATAAGAAATTCAATTAATAAGTTACATAAATTGAAACATGAAATAACTAAGCAAGTAATTTGTTATATACTTATGGAACATATTGCTCCACTTTTGAACAGTTCATCAAGACATATGTCTGAGTAGCATGCATTTCATCGTCATTCAAATAACAACTTCCTGCGTGCACTACTGGATTTGCGTAAATAATTAAAAATTGAGAATGAAGAGACACTGGGATCAAATGTTCCTTATCGTTTCTTCCAGCTCTTTTTCTCTTCGATTCCATATACAGCTCAAAATAGTGAGAAGCAAGCGTAGTTACCTACTCAACAATGTAGGCATTACAAATCGATACTTAGATACATGCTTTGTTCTTCACTTTCTTCTTTAAGTGAAATAAAAACCCGTGATAGATGTTTAATACAACTATAATATAATGCTCAATGATCCAGATTTGGCAAAAGTTTAAAACGTAGAAAATTAACCTTTCAACTGGAAACATTGACCGATATTGCACTGACTGGTCACTCTCGCCTCATATGACAAGTGGATCATAAGATGCTCCATTGAGTCGAAGACTTTTGGTGGAAGTAATCTCTGTAAATTGCACAAGATAATGGGAACGTCATGGTCCAATTTTTCCATGTGAGATACCTTTAAAATCGATGGCCAAATATCTCAAAAATTTACTAATAAGCTATCCTCTATTAACGCTGCCTATGCAAAAATTGGCAGAAGTTCCTTGAATGCTATTGGGAGTAGTCTCTCCATGGATACGTGACAGTCATCATACTTCATACTCATCAACTTATAATCGTTCCAATCTATGTATTGTTCTATGTTTGATACATAGCCATCTTTGAATTTCAACTCTTTTAACCATTCCCATAGTAATTTCTTCTGCTCATTCATTAAAGTATACAGTGCTTTAGGTTTCGACCCATTGCTCTGAGCATCTATGGCCAGTGCAGGATGGTCACAAATTTCCAGCATGTCTTTCCTTGCACTTAGAAAGTCCTTTGTCTTCCCGCTAACTTCCACGACAGCGTTAAAAATATTGTCAAAATCATTCTTCTCTATGTGCATAACATCAAGGTTTGTCCTCTAACACGATAAATCCCAAAATATATTATGCTTTGTCCACCTATGAAAATCAGCATATTCATTAGGTGTGCATTGAAGGTCATTAAGTGCACGTTCAATTCTCTCGATCCACAAATAAATTCCGTCTCCTAACAATCTCTGTGGTGGATCGTCTCGTTCAACCCTGTTCCTACTAAGCTTCTGCTTTTGTCATCTATACTAACGATTTGCAAGCAAAAATAGTCTATGGCAATCAAAGTAGCATGTCTTCCCACCATGCTTGAACCTAAAAGCCTTCAGCCTCTCTATGCATATAGGACAGTTGAGAAGTTCAGCTGTACTCCACCTATATAGCAGTTCATATATGGAAAATCATTAACTATCCATAATATTGCAGCCTGCATTTGAAACATAGTCTTGTTGTTCACATCTAGTGACGCACACCTTGGTACCATAATTGTTGGAATTCTTTTATCAACAGCTACAAGTACCCATCAGTAAGCTTCTTCGGGTTTCGGGGGCCAGGTGTAATGAGTGTGAGAAACATATAAGTTGTTCTCATACACATTTCAGGTGGAAGGTTGTACAGAGTAAGGGTAACTAGCCAACAAGAATAATTAAATTTCCTAGATTTACCGAATGGGGCAAATAAGTTGGCACATAAACCTAGTCAGACATCCTCCATTGAAAAATCTGTATGAGTCTTGTCAAAGTGCTCTTAGGCCTCGCATCTGAAGGATGACACATTAGTCCTTCGTTTGGTGGTTCGCGTGCTAAGTCATAATAAGAGCCGTAGCTTGAGATGCTTATAATCGTTGTAATTTGGTGTCAACAGGAGGTAAAATAATTACTTGACCATCCTTGGATTCTCATTGCGACCAAGTTTGGTCTTATACCTAGAAAGTTTACACCACCTACAAGAGGTTTCCTCCTCATCATCCTTCCAACACAACATGCATCTATCAGGTTATACGTTTATCCTTCTAACCGAAAACCCCAAGCTCTTGACTAGTTTCTTTACCTCATTGAAGTCATTTGGCATCATGTTGTCCTCTAGAATAGTCTCCTGCATCAGCTGCACTACTAAATTGAAGCAGTTCTTAGACATGTTATTCTCAGCCTTATACGAATGTTAAGAATTCGTGAAGTGGCTAATAACTGAGAGTGGTTTGGCAACCTGACCATAGTAGTTCATCAGCTACCTTTAGAACATCCCCAAAATGATCACATAGAGATTCCTCATTTATACCACTTGTAAATAGTTGTTCATAAGGCCTCGAATAGTTGGTACTGACTCCATATTCCTGTGTTTGCTCATAACTAATACATTGTTTTTCCAAAGGAGTGTTAGACCTGATTGCATCAAACACCATCATTTGATAGGAATTTAACTGATCGTAATCATTGAACGATTGTGTTACTTGAACCTTCACATGGCCAACATCATACTGTTGAAACTCTTCATCGTGACAAATGCAATTATAGTATTCCGCAACAAACCTTACCTGTATAAGTGCTCACATACTTTATTTATAACTTGAAATTTAAAATTCTTACAACTGGCACATGAGCACCTAATTTGGGGCCCATCCTGCATTTGCCCATTTTCAAATGACAAAAACTTGTCTGTGCATCTCCTGTACGACTCCGTAAGTTCTTATTATACATCCATATTCTACTCTATTCTATTTAGTCGCTTCACTTGCACTCAAGAAAAAGTATGCAATTCCATGATTTAAATAACAAATTAATGGCTTCCAACATTAATACAATACCAACCAACAGCTATTACACCAAATTTTACCAAATACATGAATATCTTGGAAAGTATGTTACATATATGCTTTTTTAAACACAAAATTTTTGCACACAAACTAATTAAATTATTAAATTAAAAAGGTTTCCATGAAACTAACCTGATCCTTATAGATGCTCGGGTAATCTTTCAACTTTTTATATACAATCAAAACAAGAATCTTATAAAATTCTTTACCATACCATGAACCAACACAACTTCATTCGTAAATAACATGCATTGAGCCACTGAAAATAGTAAAATTACTTGTATACACTTCTTGTATAGTTGACAAAGGAAAAAAATATATATAAATGGAGAAATGGCTTTCAAATCTGTGATGAATCAAGATAAAGAACATGGCTATTTATTCCAAAAAATTCATGACGCCATTAGCGGAGAAGATATTCTTCGTCGCTAATAACATTCCTGGCATGCAGAACACATGATTTATTCTTTAATTTACCAGCAAAAAAGTAGCAATTTGCAACGAATTTAGAAATGAATATTTTGTTGGCAAATCATTGCAAAATCTGCAACAGTTGTAGCGACGACAAGCCGTTTCGAATACTATCGATGAAGTCAGCGATGAATATCTTTTCATTGCTCATTGCACAATGACTCCAGTGATGACCTTTTATCGCTAAATTTTGTCTTCATTTGAGCGATGAAAATAGCAATAAATTTTTTCTATGGCAAAGTCCATCGGTAATTTACGATGAATATTATTTTCATCACTAATAATCGTTGTAAAACACTCCTTTTTTGTTGTGATGAATTACTTGGTTCTTTTTTATTTTTATCACTTTTTTTGATGCAATGAATATTATAACTAAATCAAATTTTAATCAAGCTATTTTATGTTAATTACATTCGTAAGTAAACTGCAATTGAATCACCTATATAATAGAAATAAACACAGCCAATGCCAATTGTTTTGAAATTTTTAAAGACCGAACGGTTAGAAATCATGTAGGATTTAAAATCCCAAAATAAAATCAACCCACAAGAAAAGAATAACAAGCGATCAAAGTTTGGAAAAAAAACTAAAGCCAAGAAGAAGACTTGGAACAATAGCAGCGGAATTGAGATCAAGAAAGATGGCTGACTTTTAATTTGAACCAATGGCATGTAAAATGAAACCACTAGTTTTGATTCTTGTTAGTTCTGAACAAACACATGCGCACAAAAGGATCAAAGAAATTTTATAATTTTTCTTTAAAACTCTCAAGAAACAAGGCAGCCGCAATCAACAATGTTTT
This sequence comes from Cinchona pubescens, assembly GCA_025175665.1. Classification (NCBI taxonomy): domain Eukaryota; kingdom Viridiplantae; phylum Streptophyta; class Magnoliopsida; order Gentianales; family Rubiaceae; genus Cinchona; species Cinchona pubescens. Next base: position 201,957 of record JANKKI010000143.1, read on the forward strand.
CTAATATTGTCATTATTTTTTATGCCAACAAGTGGTATCAGAGCTCTAGGTTCAAGAGTTTGATCCGGAGATATTTGTCAAAAATTGGAGAATTAAAGTTTTTTGTTGGAGTACTCGAACATCGAAAAATTTGGACCACAAGAGAAGTGGGTCTTGGGGTACTCGTTTGACAATTAGGGTGTAATGAAATCGGCTCTAATTGGACAGAGATCTAAAAAGAGGGATCATGTCGTAATCGTTTTTATTGGTGTTGACCAGTGATGGAGGAAACAAAATCCTATCAAGTAGATTGTGATTGATTTATAAAAATTGAGAATTTTGATATCATTTATCATGAAATTCATGGAGGTTGATAAATTGAAGAAAAGTGTACGACGAAAATTTATCAGTCCAGATACGTGGATCGTTTGAAAATTTGAAGATAAAGATTAAATCAAATTGACGATGCCAAATTGTGGTAGAAAAAAAATTGCATGAAAATTTTTTATTGTTTTAATCGTGCATGGCGTGGATCTACCCTCATGGAGAGTTTGGAGAATTTGGTTTAAGAGAGGCATTGATGGTATAATTAACCAAACACCTTATTAATTAGGAAATATGTTATTTCTAATGTTGTTAGATTTTGGTAATTTAGTTATTTAAGTAATTTAGTTTCCTAATACAATTATGTTTAGAGTTGTTATTTCCTATTGTAATTAGGCTTCTAAATTTCTTGGTAGTTAAATTTGTTACCCTATAAATGGAGGGTTTGTTTAGTTTATTCAATTGAGAAGAGTTGACTTGAGAGAGTCTAGAATAGAGAGATTCTAGCCTAATGGTAAGGCTATTATACTGTGAGTTTATGCAGGTCTCAATATGAGAGTACGATGTGCGTTATTTTGTAACTCCACCACTTCTCCCACATTTTTTATGTATTGAATAAATTTATCTTCCGTTGCATGTTTTTTATGCTCACAAATCAACATAAAGTTATAAACATGTGAGGTAATTTAAAGCAATAGGTTATTTTCGTGGTAGAATAATGTTAATAGAATCAACATATTAAAGCTATTTTTTGTTTGTCATATCATAAGCAAACAATAAAAAGTGTTTAAAAACTTCGAAAATAAAAACATAAAATATAACATTAAATAACTACTACTTTTAAATGTGATGGGTTAAAAAATCAATCAAAGAAGATTGAGGTTATTCCATAACATGATTAACATCCAAGTAAAAGTTATTTTTTCTTTGGAGTAAATATCTATGTAAAAGTAATAAATTTATATATTTTTGAATATTAACTTATTGAAATAAAAGAATTACAACAAAAAATAATAAAAACAGAAAATGGTAATATATGATATATTGAATTCAAACTTGAAATTAAAATTTAAAAAAAAAATCATTTTAGTTCATTTTCTTTGTTGTGTGTCCCAATTAATCCCTTGTATATTAGAACAAGTTAATTTAATCTCTCATCTTTTAAAATATTATCCAATATAAGACTTTTTGATAGAAACAATAGATAAATTAATGGTGGAGGTCACATGAGCATTACGTGGCTTTTAAAATATAAATGACTGAAGATTAAAAACTTGAAATTGATCAAATTTGCTTCATTATTTGTTGTTATTAAAGATTGCTTGAATTAAGATGGAATAAAATTAGGTTGGAAAAGTTAAAGAAAAGAAATAATGTTGGGGGTAATGACTAATGAGAACGAAGACTGATGTTTTTAACCTCTAGTCATTTGTATTTTAACGGCCACGTAATATTCACATAGATTTCACCATTAATTCGTTCAATTGTCTCATCAAAAGTCCTACATTGATTAAAATTTGATAGATTAGAGATCAAACTAATTTGATTTGATACATAAAGGACCAAATTAGGACACACTCTAAAAATAAGGAACCAAAAAAACCCTTTTTCAAACTAGTAATATCTCTCGAGTACTAAATTCAAATGAAGTTCAATTGCCTTATTTGGACATTTTGCACTGAACAATTAATTTTCTGCAAGACCAAGTTAAAAAAATTTATGAGGTGTTTAGTTTATGAGTAAGAGAGGTTAGAATGAGAATAAAAATTAATGATACTTTAAAATATTATTTGGTGAAGTATCGTGAGAATCATTCTAAGGAAATAAAAATGACTGACAGAGCTGTTTGGCCACGTTTTTCTTCGCATTTTTTCACCCATTCTCACCAAATTTCAGATGCCCCATACTCCCAACATGACAAGGAATGGTCTTTGACCATTTTTACACTCAATCCACCTCTTTAAAGAGCAAAAAAATCAGTCTAAAGTGGAGGGGACGAAATTTCTGCAGAAAAGAAAAGAGAGAAATTTTTCTAAGTCTGGAGGAAATTTTTTTCAGACAGCCAACTTTGAGCAAAAATTCCAAACGATCTAAAAGTAATTAGACTAAACTCAAAGAAGAAAAGTTGTAGAGAGTACCTGGAACTACAACTTATCTTTGTAAAGATCAAGCAAAATCATTCATTTGGAAGGACAAAAACGTGGTAGAATCAGGCTGGTGGCCAAGAAAATCTGCAGAAAAAAAGAGATTTTCCAAGTCTGGAAAATTTTCCAGACAGCAAACTTTGAGCAAAAATTCCAAACGATCGAAGAGGAATTAGACTAAACTCAAAGATGAAAAGTTGTAGAGAGTACCTGGATATACAACTTATCTTGGTAAATCTCAACTAAAATTATTCATTTTGAGGGTCAAAAACGTGGTAGAATCAGGCTGGTGGCCAAGAAAATCTGCAGAAAAAAGGAGATTTTTGAGTCTGGAAAATTTTCCAGACAGCCAACTTTGAGCAAAAATTCCAAATGATTTAAGAGGAATTAGGCTAAATTCAAAGAAGAAAAGTTGTAGAGCGTACCTGGGAATACAACTTCTCTTTGTAAAGCTCAAGCAAAATCGTTCATCTGGTGGGTGAAAAACGTGGTGGAAGAAGGCCGGTTCATCAACCGGAAGCTTAGAGGTGCCGAAAGCAAATTCGGCTCAAACGCACTCCAAGCCGAGCATAACCAATTCCACCACATTCCTGAGGCTGAGGTGAGTTAAATGAGCTTTTGAATCGATTGTTTTGGTAACAAAATGCTTATCTTACTATTTTTGCATTATTTATGACTTAATTTTCGTTTTTTTTTAATTATTTTTTAAATTTCTTCTAAGTTACATTTTTAATGACAATAACCACCAAACTTTAATTTGATTTTTGTTTGACATTTTAATATGTTTAATTACCCTTTGATTGTGAAATTACCGTTTTGCCCTTATGAGTATTAAATTGTAAATAGGCTCTGATTTTACACATATTTTTCGAGTAGTTTATTTTGTGATGATTTGTGCTTTATATAATATTTGATGCTTTTTCTTACTTGTTAAATGATGTGAATTTACTCTTCTGTCCTCAAATTTGTTTAATTGTACGACTGGACATTAAATATTTGAATCAAACTCAATTTAGTCCATGACTTAATAACTCTATCAATAATATAAAATCGGGCTAGAAGTAAACTCTGGCGTGCATGACAAACGACTGTTTTGCCCCTTGGGAGTTAAAGGGCACTACAAGCTAAATATGTGCAACTTTAAATTGGACCCCGGGCTAAATTTACCTGTCAATGTTTTTATTTACCATTTATTTTTATTTCCTCATTAATATGTATATATTTTTATTACTTTTAAACTATCTTAAGCACACGTACGCTACAAAGTCAGCAATAATGAATACTAAAATTGAAAAGGGAAACGCGATAAAATCATGCAACCGGTCCAACGCCGGGTAAAGTGGGTGCCGAGAGAAATTCAAATCTATCCCAAACCTTCCCATTTTACAACAGGATTCCCGAACTCATCATTTTTGAATCAATTTACTTAATGTATAAAAAAACCCGGTCTAAATAATCGGGGGGTGGCGACTCCAATCCTGTGTTCCCTAGCTTAGATTATTTTTGTACAATTCATAGTCGCATTTAAAGCCCCGTTATGTAATAGTAAATAGGTGATTCATTTAAATTGGTAATAGTAAGTAGGTAATTTATGTTTGTAATAGTAAATAAGACTTTTGCATTTAATCACCTATTTCACGAGCACCACATTGGCGACGGTGCCGGTCCAAAAAGGTGCACGCCAGACCGCGGGTTGCCGGGGGGGGGGAGGGGGTGCGACAGCACACTTTGAATTTTTACTTATGACTTAGGTTTCAAATTGATTAATTTATGTTACAAAACTCAAATGGTTCAAACCAAACAAGGAAGATGGAATATATAAACTCATATAAGTAATGGAGTTTATAATCCTCATTCGATTTTGATTTTCGAATGCAAACCAAACAGCTTTTTACACTTTTCAAAACAAGAAGCAAGGTCTATCCCTATTAATACTTTAGACCACAAAGGGATCATCTTTTAGGAAAAGCAAAAAGATTTACAATAGAAAAATCATACTACTTGCAAAATATCTAGCTTGAGAGTATAAATGAGCCTCTCTGTTAGCTGTCTATACAAAAGTACTGCCTCTTCAAGCTTTCATGACCATCAGTGTATCCTCATTTGCAAGTCATTCATCAACTCTACCCACAATATCACTCTCCTACCATTATGCAACTAAGTCATATCTTGAAGTTTTCAATGTGTACTCTTCATTTTCTTGCATGTATTTCTTCAGCTAATCATTCTTCAAAATCAGCCCCTGATGTTTGTTCTGCATCTACTATAAGAAAGTAAATAATCAGTAATGTAGCAGAATTTAAAATTTTTACTTTTCTATCACGGAACACATTAATTAATTTATGCATAGTACAAGAAAAACATAGAGATTATACCATAGAATCGTGGTAAATCTCTAATGTATTTGATGGTTGAACGTTGATCCACAAGCCACACAAACGTTTGGCCACTAATGGTATCCACACAGATAAACAATTCGGGAATCGTCACAAGATTGATTAACCCAAACCACAAAATGCTAACTCTACAACTATTTTTCCTTATTTTTCTTCACGACTTTTCCTTCAAAACATGACTTTCACGTTTTGTTCTTTAAAAAAGCCGTACTAGTACTACCTTTTGTTTGTGTGTATGTGTGTGTGTGTATATATATATATAATATACAATAGCTTAGAATCCAAATCAAATTGGGTGTAGGGAATCATAATAATCCTAATCAGTTTGGGTTAAGGACATATGAATAAGTACAAAACCATTAAGATTTCTAACATATATTACACGTTAGCTCCTAACATTTATAACTTATTACATTGAGCCCAAAAAGGTATTTTATCTCACAAATTAACCCATAAGTAAATCATACTTATCAAAATCAATTTAATCCTGAATTAATTATTCTTAAGTGTATGACCATGAGGATTAGATTTCCAATCATGTTGGTAATAAATATAAATTATAATCTTAAATTAATTAGGATTAGATAAATTCAGCACCGTTAATTTATCATTAATATACCAAGTAATTAATTTATACTTATAGATCAAGATTAGATTCTAGCAAAGTATCACGACTACCCAAGTGTTGAGATATGTCAAAGTGGTTCAACATCATCCATCCGTGATTTAGTTCCCGTGTAATTATTATCCTTTCACCAATCTATATCCCGATTAATTCAAAAGTATAGATATAATGCCAACTCTTATTGAATTAATCAATTTACTTCTTTCTAAAATACTAGTCACTTAAAATAGAACTTAAGATACTCTTAATTTTATTTTCACTTTGCGCAAAGATTTCCGAATTATACTTTACGAAGTGGTCATCCTGGAATATACTCTGCCATTATGAGGAATGATGAATCCTCTATTGGTCATATCTAATATTATCATGATTCATATTATATCCGAACTCTACAGTATATGCGAGACTCATTAAGAGTGACTACTAATAGAGGCAAAGTGCAGTAATCCACAATCAAGATAAACACATGACATCAAGTCAAAGGACTATTACACAACTATCACAAAGAGATGAATCCGCTGGCATTTGATTAATAATCTCTGTGAAATATTTTTAGGCGGTCAATCTGATGCACTTATTCTCAATAAGCATCCATATACACTTATGTGCTAATCTACTAGTGTCAAACACTACGATTATGAATACTATTTATGATTTCCCATACAATTATATTTATTCAAAGAATGACATATTATAAAATATACATAAATATAAAAGTGTAATTTATCCCTAAAATAATTTGGCTTTAGGGCATATACTAACAAACTCCCAATGGCACTAAAGTCGATCATTCATGTGCTTATGACCGAATGAGTTAACAAGACTCATATTTCTTTTGGGACAAGACTTTAGTAAACGGATCAGCAATGTTATTATATGAGGCGATCTTTTCTATCTTTACTTCATTTCGTATATCAATGATCCCTCTTATCACATGATAGTGTCGTAACACATGTTTAGATCGCTAATAAGACCTGGGTTCCTTTGCTTGTGCAAAGGCTCTATTGTTATCACGAAACAAGAGTATATGATCACTAATGGAAGGAGTCACTCCAAGTTCAGCTACGAACTTCTTTTTCCAAAATGTCTCTTTTGCTTCTTCTGAATCTAAAATGTATTTGCCTTCTACTGTAGAATCAGCCGTGATGTCTTGCTTGAAACTTTTCCAATTGACTGCACCTCCATTAAGAGTAAATATATATCTAGATTGTGACTTGCTATCATCCTTGTAAGATTGAAAGCAGTATCTTTGTATCCGTGAACTATCAATTCTTGCCCACCATAGATCAAGAATAAATCTTTAGTCCTTCTTAAGTATTTATGAATATTCTTGACTGCTATCCAATGACCAGACCCTGGATTAGATTGAAACCTACTCATAACACTTAGAGCATAGGAGACATCGGATCTAATACTGAGAATAATAGCATAGTATACAATATAAAACCTATAGCTGAAGAATATGGGATCCTTTTCATGCTATCTCTTTCGACATCTAGATGTCTTACGACACATGTATTTAGAAAGGTACATACCATGAGACATTGGTAAGTAACCCTTCTTTGATTGATCCATGCTAAATCTCTTTAGCATCTGGTCTATGTACGTTGATTGAGTAAGACCAAACAACCTCTTTGATCTATTTCTACATATCCTCATTCCCAAAATGTAGGTCGTCTCTCCTAAATCTTTCATAAAAATTTTTCTAAACAAACATACCTTTACACTTTGAAACATAGGTAGGTCGTTTCCTATCAACAATATGTCATCCACATAAAGTATCAAGAAAATAATGGTGCTGCCACAAACCTTTTTGTATACACAAGGTTTATCCTTATTTTTAATAAAATCAAACTCTTTGATTGTCTCATCAAAACGGTTGTTTTAACTACTAGAAGCTTGCTTTAGTTCATAAATAGATCTGTGTAACTTTTGTAAACTTTATTAGGATTTGTGGATTTAAAGCTTTCACGTTGTATTATATACACCTCTTTCTGCAAATTTTCATTAATAAATGTAATTTTTAAATCCATTTGGCAAATCTCATAATCACAAATGCAGCTATAGAAAGTAAAATTCGAATGTTTCAACATTGCAACTGCCGAAAAAGTTTCATCAAAGTCAACTTCTTGTTTTGTGTATAACCCTTTGCCACCAATTGCACCTTATAGGTAATCACATTACCATCCATGTCAGTCTTTCTCACAAACACCCACTTGCACCCTATGGGTTTAATCCTTTCAGGTGGATCGACTAAAATCCAAACTTTATTGTCATAGATGGAATCCATCTCAAACTTTATGGCTCGTAACCACTTCTGAGAGTCTTTATTGGATAATGTTTCTTTGTAAAATGTAGGTTCATCATTCGTAATGACTAATATATCATTGTGCCCACTTATAAGAAACTCATATCTATTTGGAGCACGACGTATCATTTCCTAGTAGTCCTACGAAGAGCTTGTGTATCATTAGCTTCATCTTCTATCACATCATCATGTGATTGAAGCTCTTGTTCACTTGCTGATCAATACTATATTGTATTTTTTAAACTTCTTCAACAACTATTTTACTCCCACTTGTCCTTTCAAGAATAAACTATTTTTCTAGAAAGACGGCATTTTTTGAGACAAACACCTTTTGCTCAATGGTGTTATAGAAATAGTATCCAAAAGTCTCTTTTAGATACCACACAAATAGGCATTTATCTAACTTAGGTTTAATTTTGTCAGATTCTACCCTCTTCACATAAGCAAGGCAACCCCAAACATTCAAGTATAAAAGTTTAGGTTTCTTTTCAAACCATATCTCATACAGAGTAGAATCAATAACTTTTGATGGAGCATAGTTCAGTAAATGAGAGGCAGTATTAAGAGCATAGCCCCAAAACAATTTTGGGAGGTCTATGAGACTCATCAATGATCGAACCATATCCAATAGAGTGATCTCGATTACGTCTTTCAAAGACACTATTTAGTTGTGGTTTATAAGGAGGAGTCTATTGAGATAGAATCCCATTCTCTTTAAGATAATTTTGAAACTCTTGATTTAAGTATTCCCTACCTTGATCAGATCGAAGTATTTTAATACTTTTACCAAGTTGTTTTTTAACTTCATTCCAGAATTTCTTGAACTTTTCAAAGGTTTTGGACTTATACTTCATCAAGTATACATAACCATATCTAGAGTAGTCATACATGAAGGTAATGAAGTATGAAAAACCACCTCTAGCATGAATTGACATAGAACCACAAACATCAGTATGTATTAGCCTCAGCAATTCACTAGATCTATCACATTTTCCTGTAAAAGGTGATTTGTTCATTTTACCAAGTAAAAAAGATTCACATATATCATATGATTTATAATCAAATGATCCCAAATAACCATTATTATATAATTTGGTAATGTGTTTTCGTTTATATGACCAAGTCTACAATGCCAAAAGAAAGAATGTATATTTCAAATTATCAATTTTAGACCTTTTAGGATTTATGTTGAGAATTGGATTTTCCATGTCTAAAATATAAAGACCATTAATCAAAATAGCAGTTCCACACACAATGTCATCACGTGAAATAGAACACCATTTATTTTTTTGCATAATGACAAAACCATCAGTGCATAAACACGGAATAGAAACAATATTTCTAATAAAAGATGGAATATAATAACAATCTTTAAGTTCTAAAACAAGAACACTAGGCAAAGAAAGATAAAAAGTCCCTGTGGTTAATGTAGCAACATTTGCTTCATTTCCTACACGTAGGTCCACTTCTTCCTTAGCCAACATTCTGCTTCTCTTTAGTCCTGGCATATTTTTATAAAAATGAGATGTTGATCCGATATCTGATACCCAAGAATATGATTTAGAAGTAGAAATATTTATTTCAATCATAAACATACCCGAAGTAGAAGTTTCATTAAATCTCTTCTGCTTCAATCTATCTACATAGGTCCTACAGGTTCCTTTTTCAATGCCCTTCCTTTCCACAATGGTAACAAGTACCATTGGCCTTGTCCTTCTTGATCACGGGTATTGATTTCAACCCAAACTTGGCTTTCACAAAACCAACATTGGATTTCTTTTTGTTCTTATTAGAAGAATGAACAACAGACACTTATTTCCTTTCCTTCTTGATAGTTGTCTCAACAATTTTTAACATATTCAATAGTTCAGAAAAAGTTGTGACCAACTTATTCATATTATAGTTCATAATGAACTGTGAAAGCTTTCAGGCAGAGATTGCAAGATTACGTCAACATTTAACTCATGATTTTGCTTAAATCCCAATCGTTACAATTTTTCAATCAGTTCGATCATTTTCAGTACATGAACCTCTATTGAAGTACCCTCTGCCATTTTACAACGAAATAGCTCTTTAGAGGTCCCATACCTCTCATTCATTTATTCTTCATCAAACAACTCCTTGAAATGAAGAATAATAGAATGAGCATCCATGTCATCAGTGCTGTTTCTGCAATTCCGAACTTATAGCGGCTAACATGATACAAGTAGCAATATCATTGTCCTCTATGTGCTTACAATAAACATTCTCAACTGCTTCATCAACATCTTTTGTTGGGATATCAGAAATAAGTTGATCAAGGACATAGCCAATTTTCTGATGCTTAAGAACAATTCTCAAGTTACGATACCAGTCCGAAAAATTTGGCCTGATGAATTTTAGATCAATTAAAACAGTATCCAAACTGACTCATATTCTACAATATATAAATAAAGACATAACAAGAATTTACTATTTATGAATAAACAAAACCCAAGTATAATATGGACTTCATTTAATTTGGTTTTGCTCCCACTATTTTAATTCAAATCAATAATCCTCACATCTTGATTCAGGAGTTCTCACAGAATCCCTAATTGGCTAGGATCCCATCTAGTTATTTTGATATTCGGTGTACCCAACAAACCAAAACAATTTTGAAAGGTAGGTAACACTTGCCAATTACAACATCGTCCTTAGTAATTCCTAGATCGTTAGGTATCAACTCTTTGATAGCACATCTTATTTGACTCCTAACATTTGCCTCAAAAACATATAACCATGAGTGTGCCCAACAAAATATATGCCTCCGTTAAGTCATACCCATTAATCAGAGATCTATCTCATAGTTTAAACATGTTCAACGTAGAGTAATCTTGGATTAGCCCAATAAGTTAAATCAAAGAAGAATTCTCGTGTATTTCTATAATAATGGAAGACAACTTATTTATTGACTTATTATTAATTTGAGGGATTTTTCCTTTCAATAATTTATTAGGTCTCATCAAATTGTATGCAATATTATCATATCATGACATAATAAATAAAACATGCATAAATCGTGGATGATTATGGACTTTTATTAAAACTAGTTTCCATAAGTCACTAAAGAAACTAGGGGTTCAAATCCTAAGGGTAATCTTCAACTCTTGAAAATTTCCTTCGTGGTTGCACCTTTGCGTCATCTCTATCATCTGTATATACATTAAAAATGTAATTTTATGTAAACAATGTAGATATTCAATTCTATCCCTAACCTACCTTTATGTACATTACATGATTGGTTAAGAAATTTCAAGTTACATTCGAGGGGATTGAAATGAGAAAAGAATTACATTCAGAATAATAGAGAAGGGCAAGACACACAGGCCCTATTTAAAATATTACAGCCATTGAATTTGAACCAAGTAAACCATTTATAATCACATTAGTCTTAAGTCTATAATCATCCCTCATGCTATTATATAATTCAATAATTAAATAAAAGAATAAATTCGTATTTAGTATCTAATTATGAATCATTATACATCACAATTCTAATCCCATTAAAATTATCAATTTTTGAATTATTTATGAAAATATTTTACGGAGAAAAATTATTATTTTCCAATCTCATTAGAAAGTAATCCTTTAAATAATAAAATTTCAAAAATTATAATATACATAATTTATAAAAAATTTCGAACATTCATACATTCTAATTCTCTCATTGAAACATAATAAATTTCTAAAATTTAAACAAATTGTCTAATTCTAATCTCATTAGAATTAAATAAATATTTTCAAAAGTTTTGTACTTTCTAAATTTGAATCAAATTAAAATAAAGAAAATTTCTAAATATTAACAAATAATTTTAAACAACAATAGTTAAAAATTAACTAGTGGTTTTAAAAACCAAATTTAGAAAAACCTTTAATTTGAAAATATAAAATAAATATCGATAAAAAAATAATTTAACTCTTTAATTATTTTAGTGACATCATCTTGATTGCATGTTATTTCAATTATGTTTCTTGTCACTAATCTTGATTTGCTAAAATCGTCAATCAAATTCACGAGGGTCAAATTTTTTTTAAAAAAAAAAATCCAATATTTTTCACAAATAAAAAAAAATTATATAGTTTGAATAATTCAATATTCAAGACAATTAAATACACCTACATCATAAATTAATTAAGGGTAACTCTGATACCAGTATAAGAAAGTAAATAACCGTTCCAGTAACGCAGCGGAATTTAAAATTTTTACATTCCTATCACGGATCACCTTGATTAATTTATGCATAGTACAAGAAAAGTATAGAGATTATACCTTAGAATTACGGTAAAATTTCTAATATGTTTGGAACGTAAATCTACAAGCCCCACAAACGTCCGGCCTCTAATGGTATCCACACAAATAATTAATTTAGAAATCTTTACAAGATTGATTAACCCAAACCACGGAGTACTAACTCCACAATTATTTTTTGCTATTTTTCTTCATAGCTTTTCCTTCAAAACGTGACTTTCACGTATTGTTCCATAAAAAATTCGTACTAGTACTACCTTGTTTGTGTGTGTGTATATATATATAGACACACAATAGCTTAGAATCCTAATCAAATTAGTTTTAGGGAATCACAATAATCCTAATCAGTTTAGATTAAGGGCATATGAATAAGTATAAAACTATTAAAACTTCTAACATTTATTACATATTAGCTCCTAAGATTTATAACTTGGATGTAATAATTACAATTAAGCCCAAAAAGTTAATTTATCTCATAAATTAACCCATAAGTATCTCATCCTCATCCAAATCAATTTAATCCAAAATTAATTATTTTTAAATGTGTGACCCTTTAGGTTTCCAATCACGTTAGCAATAAGTATAAATTATAATCCTAAATTAATTAGGATTAGATAAATTAAACACATTCAATTTATCATTAATTGACCAATTAATCAATTTATACGTATAGATCAAAATTGACTTCTAGCAAAGCATCATGAGCACCCAAGTATTGAGATATGTCAAAGTGGTTCGACATCACCCATCCGTAATTCAATTCTCGTGTAATTATTATCCTTTTACCAACCTATATCCCATTTAATTCAAAAGTATAGATATAATGCCAGCTCTTATTGAATTAATCAATTTACTTCTTTCTAAAATACAAGTCACTTGAAATAGAACTTAAGATACTCTTACTTCTATTTCCACTTTGCGCAAAGATTTTTGAATTGTACTCCAATTAGGACAGTAAGAGGTGGTCATCGTGGGATATACTCTCCCATTATAAGGAGAGTTGAATCCTCTATTGATCGTATCTTATCTTATTATGATTCATATTATACCCGAACTCTATAGTTTGTGTGACTCATTAAGAGTAACGACTAATAGAGGTAAAGTACAGTAATCCATAGTTAAGCTAAATTCATGACCTCAAGTCAAAGAACTATTACATAGCTATCATAAAGAGATTAATCCACTGGCATTCGATTAATAATCTGTGTGGAATACTTTTAGCGGGTCTGTCCGAAATACTTATTCTCAATAAGCATCCACATACACTTATGTGCTAATCTACCAATGTCAAACACTATGATTAGGAATATTTACGAAATGATTAGGAATATTTACGAAAAAATATAATTACATTATAACTATTTATGATTACACATACAATTATATTTTATTTGAAAAATGCCATATTTCAAAATATACATAAATATAAAAGTGTAATTTATCCCTAAAATAAATTGAATTGATTTTAGAGTATACACTAACATTTACCACTTCTACAGAGGCTGTGACACTTACCATTGATGTTGCTAAGGCTGCAAGAGCTACGGTTACTTCTGCGTTCAAAATGAAGAACTTCTTGGATTTCAGATTGAGTAGAAATGATTATGAAGAGAGAGGTTGGAGAAATGGACTATTGAATAGAAGGAATAGGAGAAGAAAAAGGAAGAGGGCAGACAATTCAAGAAAATGCTTGACACCTAAACAAGAGGCATAGTATTCAAAAAGGAAGAAGGTAGCCAATTCAGGGAAATGCTTGACACCTAAACAAGTGGCATAGTATTCTTTTTTCCTTAAGGTATGTTTTACTTTCACTGAGTGAAATTTGTCAAACTCTAGTAATCCTCAATCTTTATTTTTACAGCTAAGTGAAAGTCCATAGTTACAGAATGCGTGATATTCTTTGGTAAGTGGTAAGATTACGAGTATGAATATGTCAAAAATATGTCATATGTATGTACACTGAATGCGTGGGATAATTCGCATGTTATTAGTGATATCCACGGTCCCAGAACTGCCGGTTATGGTTATGAGAAAACATGGAACCAGAATTAGAACCGTGAGAGCCGGTTCCGGTCCCGGTTTCGATTCTGAATTTTTAAGAATAAAAAATAAAAAAAATTAGAAATTATAATACTAAAAAATAATACAAGTTAATATGAGAAACAACAAATTACACACTGCATTAGTAGGATTCCCTTCTTTATCTAATCTTTTATAAAATATTTCGTAAACATTTCGGCCTTTAGAGCCTTAGAAATAGGAGGTTTCGTTAATTTACTTCCAGAATCGGGAGTTATTTCAACATCATCTCCAAGATTAATAAAAAATTCATTGAAATTTTGACTATCCATTAGAAAATATTAATTTGAACTTTTGAAAAAAAATAATTATAAAAAATAACTAATAGAATTTATAAAAATTAGAAAAAATAAATGACACTTGAAAATAGTATAATAAGAAATAAATTGTGATTATAAATATATATAGACAATAAATAGAAATTGATAAATAATATTAAAGATTATGAAAAATTTAAGAGTATTTGAGAGAATAAGAGGGATTGAGTTGAGAGAATTGTGTGTTGAAAATGATAGGAAGAAAGGGTATTCATAGATAAATTTTGAAAATTAAAATAATAAAAAAAGAAAGAAAGAGGGAAAGCAGCTTATGGCCATTTCCAACAACCATAAGCCATAAGTTGCCAAGTACCAATGGTCAAGTGACCGTTGGTGTGTTTGCTGTGGCAACAGTCACACACCAATGATCATTTTGACCCTCTTGGTTATTTTTTTTTTTTTTAATTTACCTAGTTCTGGTTCCAAAAAATAGTGAACCGGAACCGAAACCTTGTATGCAGTTCTGGTTTTGGTTCCGGAATAGTCAATTTTCAGCAGTTCGGTTTTAGAACCGTGGTCATCTCTACATGTTACTTAGTGAATTAGGTAAACATCACAAGACTAACTCCTATCAAAAGATAAACAAAGAGCATTTGCTAGTTATAATGGTATTGATTTTGTGGAAATTAAATAAATATGTTAATAAGATATATAATTGTCATATCAAATGATATAGAGGCTTCTTAATTTTTAGGAAGAAGCAAAAGGTTGAAGTTGTGAGAAAGAGAATTGAAGAAACTAGTGAGGATAAAGTTAGCTTAGCTTAGTGGCAAAGGCTGCAGGAATGTGTAAAATTACTCTCGATAAGATTTTGTTTAATGGTAGAGAAGCACAGGAAGGAATCATTAGGTGCTACAAAAGACTTGTCATATCTGTGTTTTCGTATTATCAATGCAAAGGATTGAGCTTGCAAGATCCAATGTGGGTTATGAGGCTGTAATTAAATCCCAACAAGTCGAATAAGGATTTTGGCATGTTAAATAGAGAGTATTATTTGTATTTAATTCGAATTCGAGCCAATCTCAAGGTGTGATGATCAAATTTGACTTGAATATTTAGTATTTTTTTTTTGAAAAAAGGTTGGCTTGGCTCATAATTTTTGAGTCAAATTAATCGAGCACATCCATAGTTCATTTGTTTGTAACTTTCATCTAATTTTCTATTTTCTTGCTCTAAAATTTTGTTCTATAAGAGTCTAGAATTCGATTACCATGGTTAAAAGATGTGATGTAGGTATCTAGTATGGTTGTTTGGGGAAGTAATTTGCAAGTTGTGATTCAAAATATATGCAAAAAAAATATAAGAAAAGAGGGATTTAATAAGGGAAATAACTAATAAGTAGGAAAATGAAAAGTACTCTATGAAATTAAATTGTCTACTTCTAATCTTCCATCTTATGTTCACGAACTTATCAAGGCAGATAGTATAAGAATCGTGTTTGGGCCATAAAAAAAGTAGAGCCTTAAAAGTAGTATAGTATTGGATTGAAACTCAATGAACAAATTTAAACAAATTTGTTTTCAATTTGAAATCATGCCGAATGCCAATCTACTTGAGTTTGTTTACAGCTATACCAAGTTACAATTTATTTATCCAATTTACACATATGTAGTGGCCTCGAGTGAGGAGCAGTTGAGATACAACCGGGTCACAAATTGAATAGGAGGAGTTTGGGAGCTGTTTTATAATCTAACTTTTCACCAAAAGTGTTAAATTTGTTAAGTGTATTAGAGGTTGTAGGCCATCTTGTTTTCTTGAAATTTTAATTATGTTTTAGTTATTAATTTTATTACTTTATTAGTTAAATAAAAGTAGTACTAACCTAATTTGCTATAAAAATAAATATTTCTCTAATTTTCTTGTATAACTAAAATAAGTAGTTTGCTTAAAAAGATAAGCTAATACAACTATTTTTTGGCTTAAAATAACCAATAAAAAAAGAATTAAGGAAAAAAAAAAACTGAAATACACCATTAAAAAAAAGAGAACCAAAGAAAACAAAAGAAAATATCTAAAAAGCACAGAGAGGAAACTACTTATAATTACCCCATATAGTGAGTTGGGAATGATCGGAATGATCAGGGCCCATAGAATGAGTTGGGAATGATTGGAATGATCAGGGGTTTGGATTAGAACAAATTTGTGCTCCAAAATTGGGAATGTAGTCTTTGAATGAGGGTGAGACTACCAATCGATCAAGTCAAAATTAATGGGAAGGTTTTTCCCTGTTTTCAAATGTTGTTTTTCCACCTAATATATTAAGTTCTTCTAACTCATACTCATGCATGAACCCAGCATATTTTTTCTTTTCTTAAATGCTAGATTCATGTTGTTGCTTTTGTTGGTTGATGAGGAGGTTTCTTGCTTTTGTGATGGGGTTAAAATCTCCCACTATTCACCATAGATTTCTTTTCATGCTCCAAAAGCGGTCTCTGCACTCATTCTGCGAATTGGGTATTTATACCTTGGGTACAATCGGTATATACATTGGTGAAAACCCAAGGGTCAACCCATTGGGTTGAATAAAGATGTATCCTTCCACTTTGAGTTTGAAAGAGAACGATATCATTCCAAGTTATTAAAATTCCACCTTCATTTTTTTTTGTGCCAGATCTCATCTTATTTGTTTATCCCTTGATTTTCCTAATAATATCGTCTATCATATCATAAACTTTAATTTCTTATAACCAAACTAACTATGTTTGCTTCATACACGTGTATAATACTATTAAGTTCAACAAGTTTACTTTTCATGTTTGAGCCATCCACATTGTAAATGCGAAACTTATTTGCCATTTCTTTCGAACTTACATATACTAATTTGAACTGAATCAGGAGCGGACACAGAAATTAAATTTTAGGGAGGCAAAAACTATGTATATATATCTTTAGATAGATAGTTTTATGATTTTTTGTAAAATTTTAAGAGGTAAAGTAAATTTTTAAGGGTGTTATTGAAATTTTAAAAAAAATATCAAAAAAAATATTTTCGAAACTATTTAAGAATAAGATTATATAAATACATACATAAAGAACAATTATTTATATTTTTTAAAATTTTTGAGTGGACAAAGTCTGATTTTGATATTGGTGTAATAATAATTTAATGAATTTTAAGCGAAAAACAATACAATTTTAAAAATAGCCTTTGGGGGCGGCTACCCCTCCTCGCCACCTGATGGTCTACTCGTGGATGGAACAGTAACTTATACTAAAGAATTAGGTAACAAATGTCTTCAACTCATGTTTACATCTAATATGAGAATACATGAAGACTTACGTTGCAATATATTTAGAAGTTTTAAGAATTATATCAATCTCGCTACATCTAATAAACACAATGTACAAGTAAGTATAGGATATATGATTGAATTATTTTGAAAATATTTCATATGTTATAAAAGATTTTAAAGTATGAAAAATATAATCACGGAATTCTGGAAGAAACCTTATCAACTTCATATTTTGAGAACAGATAAATGGCATCATTTTAACATTGACCCAATATCCTATTTGGTCCGTAAAAAAAAAAAAAATTTATAAAAGTATAAATTCAGAACTATTTGAAAAAATTATTTTACTTGGTAAAATTATAATAAATCACTAACTCCCTATTTTAAATATTTAGTCACTTTTGTTTCGAAATCTAATGACAAGAACTCAATAATTTTATTACTTTATCACATTATATAAATATACTGTTCATCCGTAATATGTTAGAAAATCCTTTTATGCTCCATACCTTACACAAAAGGATCCCAAATCAAAATTCCATTTATCTGAATTAATAGAAATTAGTCACGTGGGAAGTACGTCAGTCAGACAGCCACAATGGATGAAAGTAAAATTTTGAATAAATTGATCCATTTTCGAGTATATTCTAGAAAAAAACTTATTATCTAGATGTTTTGAGAACATGTAAATGTCATCATTCCACGTTTAACGTCGACCCAATATTATATTTTATCTATAGAAAAATGATTTATAAAATTATAAATTATAATTATTTATCAAAATTATTTTACATAATAAAATTGTAATAAATTATCAATTCCTAATTTTATATATTTAGTTATTTTTACCAATATTCTATTTCGTCTATAGAAAAATGATTTACAAAATCATAAATGGAAATTATTTACAAAATTATTTTACTTACCCACAAAATTATAAACCAACCATGTAGTCATTTTTACTTCCTTCTTTTTCAAATCTAATGAATTTCAATAGTTTTGTCATTTTATCACTTTATTTATTCTTCCGTAATATTTTAGAAAACCTTTTACGTTCCTTACCTTACACATTAAAATTCAAAAAGACCCCAAGTCAAAATTTTATTTATTTTGAATTAACAAACATCAGTCACGTGAGACGTACGTGAGTACAAGGGCATGGATGAATTCTTGAATAAATTGATCCATTTGTCTCTCAAAGTTGTCCTGTGTACTATTGCATCTCTCAAATTTCAGTAGAACCTATTGAATCCCTGAACTTATTATACATTTGGATCTAAATGATCCCTATCCATAAAAAAGTTGAAATATTTTAACCAATTTATTATACAAAGTAAGTTTTATTGACTTTCAGATCCTTAATGCTCCGTTACATAATAGAATAGAGGTTTGGGTTTTGAATTAATGAAGCTAATTACGTACTTTGTTATTTCATGAAACGCAAAAAATTACTTTATATTAAAGAATTATAATCTAAAATGAATTGCCTCCTTACTTGCATATTATAATTTTGAAGACATGGTTAAGTGTCAAACGAAGGAAAGAAGTAAATATATTGTTCGGAGGCGAAGAGAATATATAGAGTAGTTCGATATGTATGTTTTTCGTTATGCGTGAGATTAGGGGAATAAGCAAACACTTAGTTTATATACGATAGAAGTTTTATATATACAGTCTCACCTTGTATTTTTTTGGTCAGAAATTAATTAATTTAATTCGTGAATTAGATGAATGAATTTGAACAAGAACTGAGTTTTTTTTTTTTGAATTTAGTTAAATAATTGTCGAATTCAATAGTTATAAATAAGAGAAAAAATCATTCAATTAATCCTTCACATTCTATATTTTTATTTCTTTATTTCCTCACTTTTAAAATAATGATTTTTAGTCCCTCACAAATATAAAATATCGCATTTTGGTCCCTGAACAAATTTCGATTACTTTTCTGCAAATGGCATGAATGTCATTTGTTGTTCACATGACATATTTTTTTAGTGTAAATTCGAAAATTCATTTTTCCCTCCCAATACAAAGCACTGGTATTAGATCGGATATTAAGTTCGGAAAAAATACCACAAGTTTAATTTTTGAAATGATCATAAATACAAACTCATTTCTATTCAATCACTTATTTCAAATCCTTCATACTCATAGAATAGTTTACAAGGGTTATCATCATTCTACGGCGTTTTCTGTTTCACTGGCTTGCTATAGCGATAGAATAGAAACTTTTGATCCACGTCAATTTGGGATTTTATACTTAATAATTGACCCCTTATGTTCATAAATCTTAAATTTGTCTCCAAATTTTACTGCCCAATTGATGTACGTGCTTTGAGTATACTGGCAGGGAAAGACGAGTTTCCAAATTTGCTTTCAAAAAATATGTCATATGAACAATACATAACATATTTAGGCCAAAAAGTGTGTGAAATCTTGTTTAGGACTGAAATACGACGCTTTACAGTTTTTGTGGGGGATTGAAAATCATCATTTTAAAAGTGAGGGACAAAATAAATATAAATGTGTAATGTGAGGAACTATTAGGTGATTTTTCCTAAATAAGTATATATCTAAATGTATTTTGTTGATAAAATATTTTAATTTGCTTTAATTTTTTAACTTTATCTAGGTATTATTATATTTTTATATATTAAATCAAGTACTTTCATATATGATTATATTGGTAGTAACTTACATGTATTTATATTGTTAGTTATTGAACTATTCTTGATATGTAGGATATCAATAATTATATTGTTGTTATTGAATTAATTCATATGGTATAATTCTTCACATATTTTTTAGATTAATCAATAAAAGCTACAAACATTAAAAAGTATATGGTGAAAATGAAACAAAATAAAAAAAAATTATTTGTGAACATATTTTTATATACAAGAATTTAATTAAATATCAAGGCCCAACTGAGCCTAATTTCAATGTGGTTAATTAAATTTAAAACTGATTATCGAAGATATTTGAATTCGATTAATTGATTTATTTTTTTACTAAATTGAATTTAAAATAAAAACTAATCAAAAACTTTTAGAATCCCTTTTCAAATTTTTATCAATTTTGTTGACTGATTTGTTGATTCGTTAATCGATTTTCACCCGCAGTTGTTATAGAAAAACCTCAATCTTCTTTTGTTGGTTTCTTAACTTATCGCATTTAAAAGTGCTAGTAGTCATATGATGTTTTATGTTTTTATTTTCAAAGTTTTTAAATCAGTTATTGTTTGCTTATGATATGACGAAGAAAAAATAGCTTTAGTATGTTGATTCAATTAACATTATTCTACAATGGAAAAAAACCTATTTGTTTTGAATTACCTTATCATGGTTATAACTTATATTGATTTCTTAATCGCTCGGTCTTT
Organism: Cinchona pubescens; assembly: GCA_025175665.1. Classification (NCBI taxonomy): domain Eukaryota; kingdom Viridiplantae; phylum Streptophyta; class Magnoliopsida; order Gentianales; family Rubiaceae; genus Cinchona; species Cinchona pubescens. Next base: position 223,014 of record JANKKI010000143.1, read on the forward strand.
AAAAAATTTAAAACAATTGGCATTGAAATTTAGTTACTGTTTACTTGTGAAAGAAATTAAAGGTGTGTTTGATAAAATTAAAATATGAAATTTGAAATCCGAATACTAAAAATTAAGTGTTAAAGTTTTAATTTGATGAATTCATAAAGTTGTATCTGTTTGATAATCAGTTAAATTTGAGCACTGAATTAAAATATTTTATCCCGTACATATTATTTAATTCGATGATAATATAATATTACATTTTTGTAGCAGGTTATTTTTTAAAATAATATATTTTTAAGACAAATAAATAGTTAATTAATATTGAGTCTGTGTAAGTGATAAAGAGATACTATGCACAATTGTATATATATATAAGAGAAAAGAATATAAAGTATCTGTTTATATATGAAAGAGAATGAATACAATATGTGGTGTGTGCTTGTGTGTGTGAGAGAACAAATATACTGTGTGCAAGATTCTGTTTATGTGCAAGAGATAAGGAATATAGGGTGCTCAAATGTGTGTTCGTGTGTGAGAAAGAATGAATATAATGTGTGTAAGAGTGTGTTTATGAGTGTGAGAAAATAAATATAATGTGTTTAAGTATGTCTTTATATCAATATGAGATAAAATGAATATAGTATGTGTAATGGTATGTTTTATGAGTATGTTTGTATATGTAAAAAAATGTGTGAATATGAAATGAAGAAAAATTGAGTAAATTTTGTTGTACTAGTAAAGAATTCATCAAATTAAGTGCACTTGAAATTTTGTAAAGAAATTAAGTGCCACTTAGGGTGTGTTCGTTTGGATTGAAAATATTTTTTTGAGAAAAATGTTTTCCTTAGAAAATATTTTACATGAAAATGTCCATTTTCCATACAATTTTTCAGTATTCGTTTGACAAAATGAAAATACTTTGAAATAAAAAATTTTAACGGTTTTATCTTTAATTTTATGGATACAAGTTAAAAAAACTTATAACAATGGTAATAAATACCTTACAAGTAATTGTGATTAATAAAAAATTGATTTTATTCAAAATTAAATGATAGTACAATATAGTAGTAAAATATATATAATGATAGTTATATTAGTGTGGGACCCATAATTGAGAGAAAAACAAAAATGAAAAAGAATTAAAAACGAAAATAAGTTTAGCAAACGAAATTCTAAAAGTAAGTATTTGAGCTTTAATGTCACTCTTGAATTATCCGGAAAATAACTTACGCTAAAAAATTCCGTAAGTTATTTTCAGCCAAAGGAAGAAAAATTGAAAAATATTTCCGGTGTTTGGCACAAAAAAAAATTCTAAAAAATATTTTTCTGAAAATATTTTCAATCCAAACGAACACACCCTTAATGTATTCATAGATAGGAGAATTTCGATATTAAATACAGTTAATATCTTAAAGCACTTAATGAATTTAAATTTAAGGATTTAATGAGATTATCAAACACCCTTACATATAATAGCCAACTTTGATTTAGTTATAATCTTCATTGCATCAGAAAAAGTGATAAAATCCAAAAGTACCAAGTGATTCAAATAAAATGAGACAATCATCTAAATTTATCTTCCATTTCTATTTTCCATTTCTATTTTATTATTGAAGTTTAAGCAAAGCAAAAATCGTTCATGAACTAATGGACAAGTGTTATTGAGGATGTGAAACCCGGCCTTTCCGACCCTATTGGTTTTTTGGCTCTTTTGGACTTAACCTAATGATCATAATTTTTAGTGCATCCAAATAAAATAATCGAGGTTATTAGCCATAAAGTGAATTACAGGGATATAAGTTAAACTATAACTACTATTTTTATTAGGGTAACAACTGTAATTATCATCAAGATACGTTTGTCTGGGGAACTTAGACGGCAGGGAAGAGCAAGTGAGAAAAATTAGTGGAAGGAGAAATTCAAACATGGGATTTCTCAATTTCTGAGTTAGCAAGGTAAACCTTCCTAATTAATCCCTTATCATGAATTTCTATTGGGTTTAATATTTGTTGTGAGAGATTAATTTGGTTTAAATGAGTTGTTTGTGGAATTATAACAATGGCTTGTGAATAGATGATTTAATAATAGTGCATTAGAATATTGATGGATTGAATCGAATGAAATGTTACTTGTGAATTGAGTTTGTTAGTAAGAAATAGGAATCTGAATTGGGTAATCCATGACTATTTATGCCATAAATGAATTTGAGTTCGTAATTTATTTTGGCAAAATAGAAGATTGAATATTTTGTATCTTATAATCTGCTGGGTTATATTTTGCCGTGATGATGTTGACTTGTGGGAAAGGAAATTAAGGCTAAAGAAATTGATTAATGGTCATAGTAATTGAATTGGAGATAACAACTTGAAAAACGAAATAGCAGTGTGTTTACTGCTTGGGCAGACAGCGGCTGCTGGACCTTCTTCAGCTCGATTATGACTTTTTTCGATCTATGTTGTTTGAAGATTTATCTTGGGTATTTTAAGGTATTTTGCAATATAATTAAAATAATATATATATATATATAATATTTAAGTATCAATATTGAATTTAATCAAGTAAGTGATTCATGAATATTTTTTTTTTTTGCTCTTTTTATGAACGTATTTAAAAATATTTTTATGTTCTAAATGTATGTTAATATGCAAATTAAGAATGGATTATGTTAGCCTCCTAGATATCTTATGAATGTACAATTGATTCATATGATATGCTTATTTTGTATGTGTAGCATAATTGTACTCTGTATGTTTAACTCTTAATGAACTTTGGTATTATTACGTAACAAATTTATATTATCACTATTTACTTCTAATTACTTGCACGTAGCACAAGTATATGGTTTGTATAATAAATGAGGAGAAATAAAGATTGTTCCTTAAAAATCTAGATTTGACAATGATCAATTACTAATTAGACCACAAAAAGAAGAGTTTTTGGATTTTCAATAATTAAATGTAAAAATAACTTAAAAAGAAGATTACTAAATTAGTAATTAAAGATAAATGCTTTGAAGTAGGTAACTAAAATTGAAATTAATGATAAAAAAGTGAATTGAGTGTAAGGCTAATTAATTACTGGGTTTCACTCAAATTGAATCTTTGATTGGGGAAATTGTAATCTATTAGGGTTAATCTCTCTAAATTACCTAATGTTCTTACCAATTCCTTGATTAGTTAAGTTTCTTTACCTAATTAAAGTGAGTTAGGGTTCCTTCAAAATGTACAGTAGAAAGGTAAAATCTAATAAGAGTAGAGGCAATTTCTACCACTTGAGTTATACTAGTACTAACCAAGTAATTAATTCACCCAATCCAACACAGGTTTAACTAAAAGAAGAGTTTCAATGGCTAATATCTACTCCTCTACCCAATATGTTAAGTAATTAACCAAATCACTCAACACCTAATTAAAGAAACTAGTGATTGCCCAAAAATCCCAAAATTCAATTTTAAGTGTTACCAATAAGGAATTTGATTCACTCAACCCAAAACTAGCTTATAGTTCATAATTGCAAGAAAAGGGAGAAAGAGCAAATTGGTAAATTTTGAAGGAAAAGGACATTGAAAAGACCTTTCAAGAAGAGGTAAGAACCCTATTTGAAATTGGCAGACTTAGACAGACCCTGTCTTTAATCCCACTTGTAGAGCTTGTAATGTAGTCAGATTAAACTTTAGAAAATTTATGACATCAATAGATGTAAGTAAAATTCTTTAAAATTCAATCCTGACCACAAGATTTACAGGTAAAACCAAAAATCGAATTTACCTAAATATTTTCCTTTAAAATTATGCTAACTACTACTAAAGACTGCTAACAATCATTTCAATTATCAGGTCTGGATACCTAGCTAGCGGAGGAGGGATTTACAACAGAGAACCTCACCGGTGGCGAGGATTTTGACTTGACTGACTATACAATAAGGGACCATCGCAAGCAACGAGGGTGTTGACTAGGCTGATTGGTCTTTCTTAGCTCGTTGGTGGCGAGCTTTTTTCTCCTACAGCTCAACTTTTTCTAGCAATTTGTCTTCCCTTCGAACAGACGATTCTGCCCTCAATCCTATAGAAAAATTACCAAAATATAAGTTACTAGTTTTTATTCCAAACTTAAGATAAAAAAGCATAATAAAGGTACTACTTTAACCAATAAGATCTAAAAGAACTACATGCTTACCAAATAACAACATAAATCAACATATTTTTTAGGATAAAACACAAAAGACTAAACACAAAATGCAAAAGAAATAACCCTATTTATTAGGGTTGTCACTCCTTTCAACTTGGTTTTTTGCTCATCCCGAGCAAAATAGGAGAAACCAGAAACCATGACTACGACAAAGATAAAACACGAAACACCACAAAACAATGATTCAATTTGGAAAACTTGGAAAAAATGTATTATTGGTTTAAGTAGGCTCATCTCAAACACCAAACTCCAACCCGAAATCATTCAAAATTATCATCCCAAAATTTACTTCCCGTTTTGCAAATCACAAATTTTATCACAAATGAGACTTCCAAAGCACAACAATTTGCCAAAGAGAAAAAGGTTTTCTAAAATTTTTCCCGTTTACTTGAAGCAAGTTTGATTTTTACAACATATCCAAGTTTACCTACCCCATTCTCGAAAAAAGATAATGCAAACATAGAAGGAATATTAGGATTTAAAGTAAAGACAACAATGCAAAAGACATACAAGTGAAAAGCATTTGTCTAGCAGGAGTGTTAAATTCGATGCGATTATGAGCAGTACACAATGCAAACCCCGCAACTTAGGTATAGCATCACCTAAAAGACTCATTTCAAAGATTTTACTTCTACTTTCCTTGTTTTACAATTATAATGGCTGCTTCGAGGATACAACATTTGTCATACCGAATCCCGCACAAGCTTTATTCCCAAAAGCATGCAAGAAAACCAATTTTGTTCTTTTCATGCCATTTCTCATTTTTTTTGGTTGCTTTTCTAATTGAAATTCAAGCAATCCTAAACCAAGGAAGAGGAATAGAGTGCAACCAAGATCATAGATAGAATTAAACACCCATAAGATAAACAAAAATGCTTTTCATATGCAATTCACACAATAATGACAAAAATTAAGTCCTAACTCATTTCCAACCAAAATTCCATAATAAAATAGGTGTAGAAAAATGGGTTGAGTAGGCTTACTAATAAGTAATTTGATAAACCAGCTTCGAATAATCTGTTTTGAAAGTTGATACCCCATGGTTTTGACATTGAAAATCATTGAATTCGAAAAAACTCATTTGCAATACAATCTTAATTCATTTTTTACTCAAAACAAAGGAATGAAAATTATGAAAATGAGCACATCACGGTACTCTTTTGTTAGTTTTATCATAGATTACTTATCAAAGACCAATATATCTGTTTTCCAATGTTTTCAAACACATTTAAAACACACAAGACTCAAAATATGATTATATTACCAAACCAGCCCAAAGATATCATTCCACTAGTCATTCAACAATCTAGCAAACAACGCATAATAAAACAACAAAGCTAACATTCTAAGCATAAAAATTCCATCCTAATGAGGCATTCACGACCAGCACACAAGCATAAAAGAAACAAATAGTTGTCCTTAAAGCAGATAAATCAGATAATAAATACTTGTCTTCAGAATACTAAAAATGCTAGAAATGTAAATAATTGTCTCATCTCTTAGAGTAGAGTAGAAAGGAATCTCCCAATTAGGCAATCCCGAAGGTCTCTGCTCCGTCACCAGCTTCGGAAAGTTTATCCCCATTTCCAGCTCAAGGGACCAGCTCCATTAACACCTTTTTCTTCAGAAGATCTAGCCCCATTTCCAGCTCTAGAGGGTCCAGCTCCATTAACACCTTCTTCATCTTCATCAGTCTTCTCAGTGCCACCAGTGTAACGCCAACTTGGAGGTTCAGGATCCTTTGGCCACTTTGTCAAATTCAAGGGGTCGATGTCGTTAAATCTCATGGCCAACATGTCTAGCTTCTAATTTATTGTGTTTAAGAACTTGCTGTGGTAAGAGACTAGAGTTCTGATCCCTTGTTCTGTTTTGGGAGCATAGATGGTGCAATTTGCCCTTACGTCTAAAGTTGGCTTCTAAAGTTCTTTTTGTGCAGGTTCACTTCCCCCTTGGGTATTGAGTTCAATCCAAGCTCACAACGTCCTTGTGTGTTGTTGGATAGATTTCTGATTTCAGCTACTTGGTATTCATGGGCTGCACAAAATGAACTTCAATGCTACACCCCTTTGTTATCGCATATATCACAAGAGCCCGGTCCTTGGTGACCTCACTAACATGAGAAATAGGTGAAAATCTAGCACAAATGAAGTAAAGCCATGCAGTTGCCCCCAGTAACAAGAAGATCCTCAAAAATTGCTTATGGTCCCCATTCTAATGGAATTCCCAATATGCTTCCCCCACGGGTACATCATCATCACAAAGGAAGTGAAGGACTTTGTCATAATCAATATTGGACCTCAATAATTGGGCATATTGACTCTTTTGCACGTTAGTCAAATTGTAAGGAGCATTGATATATCCTTCGAAAAGGGGACGGGTTTTTGCCTAAAGGTGGAAATATGACCAACAATCTCGTAGGCATTAGCAATAAATTCTTTGACTAGTGTTTCAATCCCTAACACTGTTGGTTCCTTAATCCCCCATCCTCTACTCCCAATTTGCCTAACAATGCCTACCCGGACAATATTTTGATATGTTTCGGTGTTCAGATTGTTCATTAAGCATAAAGCCCTTCTCAATGCAAGGATTTTTGGCCAAGTTTTAAAACGTTTTTGGGCTTCAATTTTAACAAATTTAGATTCATTAAATTTTTCCAGCAACTCTAGGATGGTTTTTCTCTCTTTAGGAATATTTTCCAACCATAACCAAACAATTCCTTAACAAAGTTTCAATTAATCCAACTTTTCTGATAAGCCCACAAGAACAATAAGCTTGAAAAATTCAACCACTAATTTCTCAAATATAACTAATAAAGCACCAAGAATCTTCAATTACCAACCAATAAATCAAGAGTAATTGAAAACATCTTACTTTTCACCATAAAGATGAAGAAAATTAGATGTGCTACCGGTTCTCCTTGAGTGACTGTGTGCAGAATCCTCCCAACTTGGCTTGAACCTTCAATTTCTTGGTTGAAGGTTGGTGGATTTGTGGTTCAAAGGATGGTGTTTTGTGGAGCAGAATGGATTTTTGGTGGGTTTGTGAGTTGAAAATGGGTGGTTATGGAGGAAGAAAATGTAACTTATTAGAAACCGGGTCTTTACCCAAGGCCAGCCCCTTTCTATTACCCTAGCCACCAACGAGGTTTTGTTCCTTGAAGCCTTTGCCAACGGCAAGGGTCTCCGTATTTCCAGAATTTTTGGGGCCCTCGCAAACAGCCTGGTTATTTTCTTCTACTGGCGAGCCCCTCTCTGTGAAGGCTTACCAATGGCGAGCTTTCTTCTTGTGCAACCTCACCGGAGACGAGGGTCTTGTCTATGCACTCCGATTCCAGCCCTCTTTCAACTCCTCCTCCCTACAATATAAAATATAAAATTCACATTCATACACTTCAATTCCAATACTCAGACACTAAGTAGTCAACCTATGAAGATATAAATACGTATGTACATATATATTACCTAGACTTGATATAACATACTAGTAAATTCTAAACACAAGGAAATGCCAAGGATATCGGTTGGAACAATTCTTTGTTGATGCATTCACAGTCTTTTCCAATATTTTTTTAACTATCAGTTGGAAACATCTACTTGACCGGCTGTTTATGGATGATGGGCAAGAGAAATCTCATGTGTTGTTCCATCATTAATAATGGCATTAGACATTCCAAACCTCCTTGGAAAAATTCACCACTACTGTCAGCTTCATTAGGGGTCAAAGCAACGGTTTCTATCAATTATGACATTAGTCAAATGATTTGCTGGATTCAATGGTGTTTTTATGAACTTGTACCAACTCTTTGTAAGAGGAGACACATATTTGACTGGAAAAGATTTTTTGGTCCCTAATGTATTCCTTGGTTTGTTCCATTATACCTCATCACATAAAAATTTATCCATTTTGTTTATATTCGGATTATATAGTTTATTGATATCTACTATAACTATCTCTGTCTATGTTAGATACACTAATAAATACATTCAAAGACTCACCAGTACAAAGTACTTTCTTGTCCCCTAACCATTATTTCACCATTATCATGTTCAAGTACATTAGCCTATCATTTTCTCAAAATTAGCTCTATAACAAATTCATAATGCATACAAAACTTAGACCAACCGTTTTCTTGAATCATGTATTCAACATTGCTTTGGAGGTCTTTGTATCTTCATGGATTATCAAATTTAATCCTTTTTCAAGAATTAACTTTTTCTCATTAAAATTAGTTTGAAATCTTTCATAAACTTTATAAAAAAAGAATCGACTCATTGAATATTTTTTTCCTGAAGAACTACTTGCTTTTCTTCCCATCGCATGTCATGATTTCAAATTCAAACTAACAAGATCAAGTGATTTCTAGTTAAGCAAGAAACAAGTTCAAGAACACCAATTATACTAATAAAGTTCAAATAAAGTCTTTCTAAGTTCAAATAATCACAAAATAAACCCAAGAAAGCTCAACTAAGCACAATTCAAGCAAAGTAATTTCACCAACTAAATTTCAATTAAATGGCATAATAATATTAACTCTAAAAGCATTACAAAGTATACAAATCACCCTTTTGAATTCCTAGAATTGCTCCTTGAAGTTCTCTAAATCCCTTGGAAGAATCCTCCATGGATGATATTTCTCGATGTTCTTGGAGAGAATTGCTCTTCTTCTTAAAAGCTGAAAATTGAACAAAAAGGTGAGATTTTTTTAATGATATACTCAAGATTTGTAGTGTAAAACAAATGGATTTTGTTTGAGAAAAGATTTAGAAGAGTTTAGAAGGATTTTAGTGGTGTTTTTGAACATGGAAGAGATGGCTATATATGAAAATTGAGCTGAAAATTGTAGCCCCAAGCATCCCAAAAAATGCAACTAGGCATGACTCCCAGCCTGTGGGCATGGGTGCGCCTAGCTGGTAGTCTTAGGCATGCCTTCCACTGGCTAGATGTGGCTGCATCTAGGCCACTCACACGATGCACATTTGTTGGTCCAATCTTGGATCGTTTTCCATCTTTTTGTATATTTTGATGATGGTATATACACTAAATCACCTTCAAACTTTATTTTAACACTTAAAACACATAGACAAACAAAAATTAGCTCAAAATTACAACACTAAAAGTACATAAATTAACTAAAATTAAAGAGTACAAGGTTAGAAAATATGGGTTGCCTCCCACAAAATGCTTGTGTAATTCTATAGCTAGACTTGGCTAATATTTCACATAATTGAACTTCTCAAATTTTCATTAGGGATGCCATCCAGTTTTCCAGACGCAAAGCGTCTATATGGAAATGCTGCTACTTCCATCATGTTAAATGAAATTGAGTCATTGCTTGCCCTGAAAATTACTTGTTCTTGATCCACATCAATTAGAGCTTTGTCGTGGCTAGGAATGGCCTTCCAAATATTATAGAGATATCATGCTCGTCCCTTTCATCCGTATCTAGGACAATAAAATCAACCAAGAAATGGAGTTTCCTCTTTTTGTCTAGCATATTATGTAATTCTCCGCACGTGTCTACCGTGCTTCTATTTGTCAGTTGAATAGTTTGGTTGCTGTTCTTGAAATTCGTCAACCCTATTCTCTTGCAAAAAGGTAAAGGCATTAGATTCATACTCATTCCTAGATCACATAAAGCTCTATCAACAAAATTATCACTAATGACATAAGGTATAGTGAAATTCCCCGGATCTTTCTTCTTTTCATGTAATGTGCTTAAAAGCTATCTATTACCTATTTTTGCAGTCTTTAACATTTCCTCCATTTTCCACTACTTTAGCGTTGCTTGTATGTTAGCATACTCCTCGATATCTTTATAATCATCCGGTATGCATGGTACCTACAAATAATTTACATATTTATTCAAGAGATTAGAACATTATTTACACTTATGTTTCTCAACGCTCAGATAAAAGAGTGAAGCAGGAACTTGATCTTCGAGAATGCCTTTGATAATACCTTGACAATTTATGACAAATCTCCATCCATTGATTGCTAATGTAGAGTCTAGCTCATTCTTCTTGCTTTTATGCACTATAAGATTTCTCACCTCTTCTTGTTATGCAGCAAATAAGCTTTACCCAATTTTTGTCACTTAGTAAGTTAATGATACTTTCAATTACCCATTTCAATGCCTCATTTTTCATCATCTTTTTCTGTTCTGGAGTCAAGATTCCTTGCTTTTTCACGAAGGGTTTGGCTGTGACCTCACTTACGACAGCATTAACTACAAAACAATCCCCATCTTGGTTAAGCATTTTTAGAGCTTTCAAAACGTTAAATTTTACCTCCTCATTATTCACTCTCAATGTTACATCACTATTCTGCACATCAATGAGGGTTCTACCCATAGCTAAGAATGGTATTCCAAGAATAATTAGAATTTTTAAATCTTCCTCAAAGACAAGAACAATAAAATCAACTGGAAATATGAACTTATCTACTTTTATCAAAACATCTTTGATGATTCCTCTTGGATATGTCAATGATCGATTAGGAAGTTGAAAGGTCACTGATGTCGACTTTTTCCAAGTTCAATTTCTTTCAAGAAAATAGAAAGAGGTATTAGATTTATGCTAGCACCAAGATCACATAGAACCTTACCTGTGAATTGTTTTCTGATTGTGCATCGAATTGTAAAGCTTCCATGATCTTTTAGCTTCGGTGGTAACTTTTGTTGTATAACTGCACTACACTATTCTGTTAAGGCAATAGTCTCAAAATTAGCTAATTTTCTCTTCTGAGACAAGATATCCTTAACAAATCTCACATAGCTAGGGATTTGTTCCAATGCCTCAGCAAACGGAATGTTAATGTGAAGTTTCTTGAATACTTCTAAGAACTTTTTGAATTATCCATCTAGCAATTGCTTTCTCAATCTTAAGGATATGGCACCATGGAATAAATACATCATTATTCAAATTACTTTCTTGTTCAACTGTGTTTGGACTAACCTCATTTCCCCCACTAGTCAATTTGGGCTCCTTGGTTTTAATATTATCATCCTCAAGTCCCAACTGCTTACCACTCTAAAGTGTCACTGCCTTACATTGCACCTTTCCTTCTCTTCTTGGATTCAACTCATCGTCACTCGAGAGAGTACTTTAAGGCATAATATTGATGGAATTTTCTAGTTGTCCCATTTGTCTCTCGAGATTTCTAATTGATGTCATGTGGCTTTGAAATAAAGCATTTATTCTCTGAAGACTTGCATCATTCTTGGCCATATATTGCCTGAGCATATCTTCCACACTTTCCTTCTTTTGCAAACCTTGTCGAGGCTTCTAATTTGATTTTGAAATCCTGGTGGAGCTTGTGATCTTCTAGATGATAATCCACCTTTCTAGTTTTTATTCCATGAAAATTTTGGGTGGTTCGTCCAACATGAATTGTATGTGTTGGTGTAAGGATTCTATAGATTCCTGTTATAATTACCAACATAGTTCATTGCTTCCTTATTGTTTGGACACTGCTCTATAGAATGTCCCTCTTGGCATACCTCACAAGAAATAAAAGGAATCTGAATCCGTCTACCCTAAATACCTATATTGTCTATCTAGCATTTTAGCTAGTACGGCTAACTGTGCCGTGAAAGCTGTACTGACATTAACCTCATACACCCCTACTGTATGCCTTAGTGTGGCTGTCTCGTTAGACCACTAATAGTTATTTGAAGACATGTCCACTAGCATTTCAATTTCCTCATCATGACTTACTCATGATGTCTTCTCTAGTACTACATCAATTATGTTTTAGTTAGACCATGCAACCTGTTGTAAAAAGTTGGAATCTAAAGCCAATCTAGAAGACTATGATGAGGACATAACCGAAGTAGGTCCTTAAATCGTTCCCATGCTTCAAGCACTGGACCCTAATCATGGTGTACAAAAGATGCAACATCATTCCTCAACTTAGCAATCTCTGATGGTTGAAAAAAATTTGTCAGGAATTTCCATGCCAAATTATTCTAGGTAGTGATTGAACCTGGAGCTTGAGAAATCAACCAGGTTTCGGCTTATCCCTTAATGAGAATGGGAAAAGCCTTAGCCTTATAGCTTCATTAGACACGAGACCTATCACATATCTCCACGAAGTTGAAGATATAAACATTAGGATCATCACTCGGAAACCCACTGAATATAGCTGATAACTACACCATTTGAATTATGTATGGCTTCAACTCAAAATTATTTGCCTCAATTGGCAGCTTTAGTATGCTTGATTAAAGACCATGCAAAGTCAGGACTGTGAAATCTCTAAGAGACCTCGGGTCATCTAGATTCGGTGGCACTTGTATGATCAGATTAATAGGATTATTCTCATTAGCCATTTCCATGTTCAGTTGGAAACTTCACCTAACTTCCCTTCATAGTCTGCTAGTTGTATTATCAATCTCAAGGCCCAAATGGAGAAGTTTCCCTTTTGATCTCTTGGACATAAAAATAGAGGAAAAACCCTATAGAAAACACAAAAAAATGTTTAAACTAAAAATTGAATGCTTAATTAAATATTAAAAATATAACACACGTTGTAAAGAACAAACTCCCCAACAATGGTGCAAACACTTGTCCTCTTGTGTAATGCAGGTGGCATTAAAACACGAGTTCGAATTTCACAAGTATACGGATCGAACAAGTAATAAAGTGATAAGTAGATATGGTTGGTAGGAGGACTATAGTTAATAAATGTGTTCCTAACTACTAGAGTGACACACACAATGTTCCATTTAACTTAACAATAATGGAATAATAAAAATAAATAAATATTTAGCAAACTAAATAAACTAAGCAAATAGATTGAAGTTCAGATGATTAAATGCCGGGGTTTACCCTTCCTTTACCAATCCAATTAAATGTTCCAGTTAATTGTTCAATCAATTCCTTATGTTTTTTGCTAATCTAGGGTTTTATTTGTAATTGCAAGTTCCTCGCAAAATTATCGTAAATATACTAATCCCAATCAACCCACCATATTCCTATGTGAATTCGAGCAAGATTAATGGATAGACATATCCATATCTATATTCACGAAATGGTTCAATACATCGATAGGAAAGTTCCAAACAAAGGCTATTTGAACCCGTCCCTAACCCTAATTTCCTCTCACGATTTCACTCAAGGTTTAAAAATTGCTCTAGAGGTTGATCAGGCATCCATAGGCATTAAGAACAATTCAAATAAGTAAACAAACATAACAAATTTAGCAAACAATCAAAACCTTTTCATACAATAGTATCACTTTCAGTACTAAAGTCGATACCACAGTATTGAGCCTAAAAATAGCCTTGATGTCTTCATCGATACCACGGTATCGTTCCTAGTACAAATAACAATACTGCAATATGGATCCCTTCTGAGTAGCCTAGAATTGTCCTTTTTGCTCTTTGTCCACCTGAATCTTCTACTTTAAATTCCATACATTTAAGCCTAAACTTGTAAAATGCCAACAAACATAATAAATTTATACTAATAACGTAATATTTACACAAAATGCAAGTGAAAATACTAAATGCAAAGAAACTAAATGAAAGCACATAAATAACACTAAAACCCAAAATACACCAACAAAATGATAAGATAATCAAGCAACATTAAATACTAGAGTTATTGTACCCCAAAACTTAGCATTTTGCTAGTCCTGAACAAAACCAGAAAGAAAAATAACATAACTAAACAAGTGAATAAGTACGATACCACCACATAGTCAACCCAAATAATGGATGCACTTTGAATATTTAGGTGGTCTCTCAAAGACCTCAAATAGCATATGACGATAAGGATATGCAAACAAGCCTCCAAGTTTTCACTTTTCCCCAAGACAAATGTTCAATTGTCAACACAAACTTTCAAATAAACAAGCATTATCCATAATGAAAATGGTTTTCTAACAACAAAATCAATTCATCCAAAACAAACTTTTGTTCTATTCGAAAGAACTTCAAAATTTTCAACAATCTTGAAAAGGGCATATGGAAATAGAAAGATCATTAGGATTCTATCTAATATACACATGTCACACACAAATGGGAGTATTACTCTAGCATAGGAGTGAGTAGAATGATATAAATGATTGGTATTACAAACATTTTCTTCTCACAACTTTTTGGTACACTAAAATCATAAAAGCTCATTTTGAAGACTTTGCTTCTAATTTCCTCATTTTAAAACAATCCTAATGGCCATTTTGGAGAAACAACATTTATGATTTTGGAACCCCGTACTAGCCTTATTTTTATTCTATTGGCATATTTCCAGAAAACAACATTTGTGATGTTGGAATTTCGTACTCACCTTATTCCTAAAAGCAAAATATTTTCAATTTTTTTGGCCCTAAACCAAGGAAGAGGAGTAAAACGTACATGAGATCATATCAAACTAATCATTCGCAAGATAGAGTAAAACTCCACTATGCAAACATACAAATAACCTAATTCATTTCTATTCCATTTAAACCACTTTTTCCAAATAATAATAATAATAATAATAATAATAATAATAATGATGATGATGATAATAATATTAATAATAATATAGTAATAATAATAATAATAATAATAGTAACAATAATACTACTAATAATAATAATAGTAATAATAATAATAATTACCTATAATAATAATAATAATAATAATAATAATAATAATAATAACAACAACAACAACAACAACAACAACAACAAGAAGTTAATTCACAAGAAAATACTTGGGATTTGAACAAATATATGTTTCAAAAGGAAAAGTTTGAAAATATGATTCTCTCACGCTCTGAAAATTGCAATACACGGTTTTCAAAAACTTTTATTTGCAAAAGAACTACGCAATATACACCAAAAAATCCTTGAAATTCCCAATTTGAACAGACCAACCATATGGTTTTGCAAGTTAATTATCATCATTGAGTACCTCATCAGTCAATTTTCTATCAAAAATTTCACCACACAAGTATTTTCAATCACAAAAAGAACCATTCCCACTAACATCAAATAACACACACAAACTTATTATTCTATTCTAGTGATGAGTTCAACTCATTCTTCCACCCACCAAAAATAGAACGAACAACGAGTAACATGATTGTAATGAAAGCATGAAAAGTATAATTAAAGAGTAAACATCAGCTAGGTCTGACCAAATCGATCCAAGGATTTACTTGAAACTAAGTAACCAAAACAAACATAAAGAAACAAATGCATGAATAACCAAAACCAAGTAATCATCAATATAAGCTCAACAAAGTCACTCAAACCATTCAAGCACAAATAATAAATCTACTTGGTCTCAGCTATCTATCCTCAACTAATTATTCTAACAAAAATTAACTAAACAATAATATCCAAAAAGCATAAAGAAAAAGCATAAACTAAAGGCACTAAGAGATGCTAAAGGAAATAAGAGTGAAAATATTCTTCCAATAATCAAAGCTCATAAAGTAATAAGGATTAAGAGAAATAGGGATGAGAGGTATCTTATCTATTGGCATAGGTCATCAAGCTTCATCCTCATCTAAGTAAAGTCTTCAACGGCAACTCATTGTCACCCTATGCTTCACCTACTAGCTTTCCTCAAAATATTCCTGATAAACACCTCCAGTTTCTTCCATTGGCCCAGTCCCTCCCGCTGGTCCTTGTCATGTGCCACTTGAGCTGTCCCCTCTTGTGGTGGGTAGAAGTGTTGCCCTTAGGGATCTCCATAATGCAAAGTAGGTGGTGGCGATGGATGAATGCTATGTTATGGTTAATAAGTATTTGACCATAGTTCCAATAACCATACTATTCATTTTTTTCCTCTTTATTTTATGGTGCGTTGAAGACATTGCCTTGTTGAAAAAGTGAAGGTTGATGTGGAATTGATTGAGCTGGTGATTTGGCGGCTATTTGATGCTTCTTGAACTCATGAACCATGTTGTGCACATATTTCTTATTTATTCGGCCTCTCTCAAATGTTTGAGGCTCTCCGAGAATCACTAGGCATCCAGCATCAACAAATAACAATGAAACCAATTCAGGCAAATAGAAGCTAGGACGGTTTGATATCCTATTAGCTAAGAACATCTGCCAAATCAACCTTCCAATATCATGTGGCATGGCCCCAACAATAGCATAAGCTAATAATGCTTTAAACAACACTTACAATTGGTTGACTAGTCAAACCCCAATCTTGCAAATCACACTATAAAACCAAAAATTTTCCTACAATCAAAGACCTTTGTGAGGTATTTCGAATAAGTGTCACTGGTGGTATTATTCATGATCTAATTCACAAAACCAGTTCTTGATTATAGGTATTACTAGAAACATCTTGCAAGCTATAAAAAGCATTGACCTTTTCGGCAGAAAAGTCTACCAAAACACCCCGAATTCTACACTTTCCATCTACCAAAATGCAAACATTACAATGAAATTCCTTTAACAAATTAGAGTAGTCTACCTTCACCTTCTCATTAGACCGTTACCATTGTCTTCTAATAAATTGTGCTTCCAATTCCAATCTAATGAATTCATGTTTGCCCTAATTCTTAGATAAATCAATCGCTCTCTTCCAAACCACATCATGCTTTTGGTAGGACTCAGAAATCTCTTTTGCCTTATAGCTCACTGATAAGTTTATAATTGTACTATATTTTATGTGTCAATTACTCTTTAGTCACGTTTTTATGTGTTGAAAGCAAGATTTGTGTAATTATTGAGCTTAATTTGGTTATTCTTAGTTTTTGTAGGGTTATAGTGAAAAAGAGTTGAAAAGGATGCAAAACGATGAAAGGAAATGCTAAGAACGGAACATGCATGAATACGAAGTCATTCCAGACACTATTTTGTATTTCAAGGATAACTTTTTACCCCAAGCTCCAATTGAGGTGATTTAAGAAGAATTGGAAAGCTAAGACGTAGAGATGAAACTTTCATGTTTTAAGTTTTCCCAAATAATGCAAGCATCAAGGTGAAAATCGAAGACGAAGGTGAAGAACAATTGAGGAAGTCAGTGCAAATGCGCTGGAGCCTGCGCATCTGCGCTGAGTCCAGAAGCTCAAATGCTAGAAATAGCTCGCGCGCACATGCGCACTAGGATCTCCGCGCATGTGCGCGGAGGACATAATTGGCTGGAACTTACTGCCTCGCGCACACATGCACGCAAAGGAGCCTGCGCTTGTGCTGGCCAACAGAGGCCAGTAGCAAAACGTGTTTTTGAGTCTTTGAGGGATTTCTTCGGCCGATTGGACTGTTTTTCACCTGATTTCACGTTCTTATCAGTAGGCATTATTTGTAACCCTAAATACTCATTATAAAAACCCCAAGTTGGGTGGGAAAAAGGGGATTGACACTTTTAGTATCTTGTTGGCTAGGGTTTTAGCAGAAAATTTTCCTCTTTATTCTTTCATGGCACTTTGTTCCTAAACTCTTTTCTTGGTTGAGGGAATTGAAGCCATGGTCAATTCTATAAAGTTGTGAGACGTCTTTGTGCTCAAATTATTCACTTTTATCTCAAATATTGGTTATTTTTCTGCAATTAAGTTTATGATTATTCTTTTTAGCTTATTATTGCTGCAGAATACTAAATTATTAGAATTAATCTACTGCTAGATTGTTTTAACAGCGTGTGCTTAATTCAATCTATGAAGCAACTAAGTTTGATAATTACTGGAATTGTGTTATTCAATTTAGGGAATAATCTAATCATCTAGTTAGCATAACCGCGTGTGTTTAGGTTTAATTAGCCTAATTGTTCTTGTTGATTTTAATGCTTCTATTAATTAATCTTTGGCGCTTGTCTGGGTTAAATTAATAGTTAGGGATAATTGGATCGCGTGTTGAAAATTAACCAACTTTAGAAAGAAATAAGAATCAACTTTGAATTGGTATCCGTTCGGATTAATTCTTCAATTAATGCTTGATATAAATTGAATTGTCTTGTGTGTCAATGATCGACTAGTGAAATTGCCATGGTGGATATGACTAAAACCAAGATCTTTCTAAATTGAACTTTCTTTAGATATTTTCTTGTTTTAGGTTTAGTAAAAAAGCATTCCAATACCCCCCTTGTTCCAATTTAGCACGAAAATAATCCCCGTTCTCTGTGGGACGAACTCAACTCACCACTACTACATTAGAGTTATTAATTTTGGGTGCTTACGACGGCATTGCAACTTGACAGCATCATTTTCGTACGCCAAAATTTTGGCGCAGTTGCCAGGGAACGGTTTGAATTATTTTTGTGTTATTTATTTTAGTTTTTATTTTTCTTCCTTTTCATTATTATTCTACCACTAATTGTGTATGCTTGTGACCCGATCTGCTAGAGAAGTTGAATTCTAATTTGATCCCGAAATACAGAGAACTTTACGCAGATTGGGAAAGGAGATACGAGAACGACAATTAACGGAAGAAAATTTGTTTAATTATATCTTTGCAGGTGAACAGGAACAGGAAGAAAAATAGGAAGAGCCTAACATGGCGCAACGCACTTTGAGAGAATTAGCTGCGCCCACTTTGACCAACAACCCTTATGCATTACTTATCCAGATTTAGATGCTAATGTTACATTTGAATTGAAATCTGGACTAATCCATTTATTACCTTCTTTTCATGGATTACCAGGTAAATATCCAAATAAGCACCTTAAGGAGTTCCATGCGGTTTGCACCAGTATGAGACCCACCGGGATGTCAGAGGAGCACATCAAACAGATTAAAAGCATTTCCGTTCTCACTCAAGAATGAGGCGAAGGATTGGCTATTCGATTTGCCTTCGGGTAGTATAACAACTTGGGAGCAAATGAATAGGCTATTCTTGGCTAAGTACTTTCCAGCTTCTCGAACTGCAAATATTTGCAAGGAAATTTGTGGAATAAGGCAGTTCAATGAAGAATCTTTGTACGAGTATTAGGAACATTTTAAGAAACTGTGTGCAAGCTGTCCGTACCATCAGATAAGTGACTCCTTACTAATCCAATATTTTTATGAAGGGTTGTTGCCTAATAAAAGGAACATGCTCGACACTGCAAGTGGAGGGGCGTTAGACAATTTGACCATTGATGCTGCGTGTGAGTTCATATCGAATATGGCCGCTCGCTCTCAAAAGTTTGGGATACGACGTGATCAACCTATCAAGCGTGTAAATGAGGTAAATGTTTCTTCATTAGAACAACAAATGGCTAGTTTAACCTTTTTTGTTCGACAGTTGGCTTCAGGTACCTCAATTCCTACACAACCATGTGGCATTTACTCAAATGAGGGACACTTAACAGATATGTGTCCCACTTTACAAGATGAAGACCAAGAGCAAGTAAACGTAACCGGAGGATTCCTAGGGCAGCCACGACAAAGTTATGATCATTACTTGAACACTTACAATCCTGGATGGAGGGATCATCCTAACTTGCAATATGGGAACCAAGCCCAAAATCTGACACCACAAAATCGGCAGAACTTCCAACCATACAGGCCACCATTCGCTCAGAGACAACAAGCAAATTTGAATAATCAATCTGGTAAGTCTATAGAGAAACGGCTGAGTATTTTAACCTATAATACTATTCAATTTCAGCAGGACACCAAAGCCAATATTTAGCAGTTGCAGTAGCATATGGGACAAATGGCTACTGCAATTAGCCGGTAGGAAGTGCAGAACTCTGGAAAGCTGCCTTCTCAAAAATAGTCATTTACCCTAAGGAGAATACAAGTGCAATTATGTTGAGAAGTGGCTTATAAGGAGGTTGAAGTGCCATCCAAATTAGATCCTGAACAGAACAAGGTTAAGGAGAGGGAAAGTGAAGTGGAGAAAGAAAGTTATCCGGTTCAAAAAGAATCCTCAACTGTCTCTGGTAAGTCAAATCAATGGCCAGAATACACACCTGAACCACCATTTCCTGATGCATTTAAGGAATTTATGAAGGAGGACCCCAATAGAGACTTGTATGAAACTTTTCGCAAATTTGAGGTAAATATTCCATTGTTAGATGCCATTAAACAAATTCCTCGCTATGCTAAATTTTTAAAAGAATTATGTACACACAAAAAGAAGCAAACATAGAAGAAGAGTGAGAAGATCATGTTGGGTAAAAATATCTCAGCCATGCTTACACAACAGAATCTTCCAATGAAATGCAAAGATCCAGGTATGTGTACCATTCCATGTATAATAAACAATAATAGAATTAAGGAGGCCATGTTGGATTTAGGAGTTTCTATAAATGTTATTCCTTATTCAGTTTACAAATCCTTGTCACCTAGGGCCTTTACTTGAAACTCGTGTTGTTATCCAGTTAGCAGATAGATCAGTGGCTTTTCCTAAGGGTATAATTGAGGATGTTTTAGTCCAAGTCAATGAATGAATTTTTTCAGCTGATTTTTATGTACTTGACATGGAGAACAATGATGAGTCTACAGCCATTTTGTTAGGAAGACTATTTTTGAAAACATCCAAAACTAAAATAGATGTGGATACAGGAATTTTGACGATGGAATTTGATGGCAAAATATTTCAACATAATATCTATGCAGCCAGGAAGTATCCAGCTGAGGACAATTCAATTTACTTTATTGATGTTATTGATTCAATAGTACAGGATGTTTTTGAAGATGATGTTGACGGGATTGGGGATGAACAAGCAGGAAGAGAGGCTGAACAGTCGCAATTTGGTAAGTTATCTTATAACACTTCGATGAATTTTAATGACACAACTTTATTTTCGGTTATGCAGGCGGTTGAGTCAGAATTGAAGCCTCTCCCAAGTTACCTCAAATATATGTTTGTAGGTGAGGAGAAAAGTCATCCGGTTATAATTGCTAATGACTTAACCATTGACCAAGAAGAACGGCTGCTAAACGTCCTAAGGGAGCGTAAAACAGCGATTGGTTGGAACATTACAGATATAAAGGGAATTAGCCCATCAACATGCATGCATCGTATACTACTTGAAGATGGAGCTAAGCCTACTTGTCAACCACAAATGAGGCTAAACCCGACGCTAACGGAAGTGGTTAAAATGGAAATACTCAAACTTCTTGAAGTAGGGATAATTTACCCAATTTCAGATAGCAAATGGTTTAGTCCGGTGCAATTAGTCCCTAAGAAGACGGGGATTACTGTGATGAAGAATCAAGAAAACGAATTGGTTCCCACCCGTATATAAAATGGGTGGAGGGTTTCTATAGATTACCGAAAGCTTAATTCTCTTACTCGCAAAGATCACTTTCCTTTGCCTTTTATTGATCAAATGCTTGCAAGGTTAGTAAAAGCGCTGGTCGTTCTTATTATTATTTTCTTGATGGTTACTCAAGTTATTTCCAAATCGCTATTGCCCCCGAAGATCAGGAGAAGACAATATTTACCTGCCCATTTGGAACATTTGCCTATCGTCGTATGCCATTTGGATTGTGTAATGCTCCTGCTACTTTTCAGAGGTGAATGTTTAGCATATTTTCTGATTTTCTAGAACATTTTATTGAGGTATTTATGGATGATTTCACTGTTTATGGAGATTCTTTTGACCATTATTTTCATAATCTCACCTTAATATTACAAAGGTGCATTGAAACTAACCTTGTTCTAAATTCTGAAAAATGTCATTTCATGGTTCAACAAGGTATAGTGTTAGGTCATGTAGTGTCGTCTAAAGGGATTGAGGTCGATAAAGCTAAAATTGACATAATCTAATCTTTACCCTACCCAACTAAGGTGCGGGAAGTTCGTGCTTTTCTTGGCCATGCAGGATTTTACCGACGGTTCATTAACGACTTCTCAAAAAATCACTTGTATCAGCACCCTTATGCAGATTATTGCAAAAAGATGCCGAATTTGAATTTGGCGATAACTGCAAGGCGGCATTTGACAAATTGAAACAACTTCTCGTATCCACACCCATCATCCAACCACCAATTGGAGCCTACCATTCGAGATAATGTGTGATGCAAGTGACGTTATAGTGGGTGCAGTTTTGGGACAATGCATTGGAAGAGCACCTCATGCAATTTACTACGCTTCCATAACCCTAAATGATGCACAAAAAAATTATACTACCACTGAAAAAGAGCTTTTAGCTGTTGTTTTTGCTTTAGAGAAATTTTGTTCTTATCAATTGGTACTAAAGTGATTGTATATTCTGATCATGCAGTGTTACGTTATTTATTGACGAAAAAGGAATCAAAACCAAGGTTGATAAGATGGATTCTCCTCTTGAGCGAATTCAATTTAGAAATCAGAGACAAAGTGGTATGGAAAACAAAGTGGCAGACCATTTAAGTCGACGGCCACATGTGCCATCTGCAGGATGAACTAGGGATACAAGAAAGATTTTCGGATGAACAATTTTGCACAGTTAAGGCTGTGTTACCCTGGTATGCAAATATTGTTAATTTCTTGGCTACTCACAAATTGCCGCAAGGTTTGTCTAGGGCAGCAAGGGAGAAAATCAAAAGTGATGTCAAATATTTTGTATGGGATGAGCCTTATTTATGAAAACATTGCGCTGATCAAGCAATCAGAAGGTGTGTCAATGATGATGAGATTAATTCAATCTTAGCATTTTGCCATACTTATGCTTGTGGAGGACATTTTGGATTCAAAAGAACAGTAATGAAGGTATTAGAGTGTGGTTTTTATTGGCCCCACATATAAGAGCGACTCGTACCTATTTTGCCATTCATGTGATAACTGCCAAAGTACAGGTAACATTTCTCGAAAGAATGAAATGCCTCAAAACCTGATACAATTCTACGAAATATTTGATGTTTGGGGAATTGATTTGATGGGACATTTTCCTATTTCATTTGGTATATTCATATATCCTTTTGGCTGTTGATTATGTGCCAAAATGGGTGGAAGCTAAAGCCACTCATACTAATGATTCCAAGATTGTTACAGATTTTCTTAAGAGCAATATATTTTCTAGATTTGGGATTCCACGAGCTATAATCAGCGATAGAGGTACTTATTTTTGTAATCCGACAGTGGAAGCTTTATTGAAGAAGTACCATGTCACACACAAGATTTTCACCGTTTATCACCCACAAACCAATGGACAAGCCGAAGTATCTAATAGAGAAATCAAATCTATTCTCCAAAAAATAGTAAACTCCAGTCGTAAGGATTGGAGTTTACAGTTGGATGATCATTGTGGGCATATCGCACTGCTTATAAGACGCCTATTGGGATGTCCCCATTTCGACTAATATTTGGTAAAGCATGTTACCTCCCCGTAGAATTAGAGCATAAAACTTATTGGGCAATTAAAAGTTTCAATATGGGATTGGATGCTAGTGGAGAACATAGGAAATTAACACTGACAACTGCAAGAGTTGGAAGAAATCCGCAACGACGCTTACGAGAATACTCGCATATATAAGGCGAAGGCAAAGGCTTTTCATGATCAAATGATCATACGGAGGGATTTCCATGTAGGGCAAAGAGTCCTTCTTTATCAAACCCGTCTTCGTCTATTTCCAGGTAAGTTGAGATCTCGTTGGATTGGTCCGCACTTAATAACTAATGTATTTCCCCATGGTGCAGTTGAAATTCAGAGTTTACAAACATCCAAGGTGTTTACAGTTAATGGACATCGCCTAAAACCCTATTATGAAGGGGTTGCATCGGGAAATGTGTGAGAAGATAATTTGGAAGAACCGCATTTTGATTAAGTGGCGAGCATCAAGTCAAGCCAACAACAGTAAACAAAGGCGCTGCATGGGAGGCAACCCATGTCCATTTCAATTTTATTTTGTTATTTTTTTTTTTTGCAACTTTATTTATTTTTACTGATTTTCATTTTAAAGATTTAGATTTTTAGTACAGACTTTGTTGTTAATTGGGAAAGCAATTGCATTAAGTGGCTTAAATGATAAAAGAGATCTTTGATAGGGTTATGTTTTATGAAGTTCTTAAAAAAAAAAAAAATTTATTTTTATTCTGCCGCGCGTACTACAAGGTCTGTGCATGTGCGCAGAGACGATAAACCATCAAAATCTCTGCTTCGCGCACACATGCGGGCTGAAGAACATGCGCACATTTGCGCGAAGAGATAAAGGAGAGGATTCGTTGCTTATTCTCTCTTTCTTCACATTCCTTCTCTAATTCAACTTCCTCTCAAAATCCCAAAATCCCCCACTTTTAGATCTTTAAAAACCACCCCAATTCCATCAATTTTACACCCAAATTTCTTCTTTTTTTTTTCAAGAACAATCAAATCATGGTATGAATTTCTCCTTCTTTCTACAAATTTTTTATGGGTTTCAAGTAATTTTCTAGAATATCTAGAGTATTTTTATGCTTTAATTTGATGAAATTTCGTAGGGATTGATTTTAAAACAGCAAATTTGGTATGATTTTTTTTGGGATTTTGATTGACGATGGATTGCATGTTCATAATTTATCCATAAATTTCCTCTTTCTTTATGCATGCCATGTTCAATAATATGCCCCAATGAATAAAAATGTTCAAACACAAGGTAGTGATGCATGAATTTAATCCCTAGGCCACTAATTATGCCATGTGAATTCTGTCTAATTGGTTTTCATGCATAGGAATGTTCATGCATTATATATAAGTCTTAGTTTTAGGCAATATTTTTTTTGAATTTTTATGTGTAATCTAAGTCTTATGATTTGGGGGAATGGCCTTTATGTAAGTGTGGGGTATTATTTTTTTATTTGGGAGTTATAATGGTTGTTTATGTTCTATAGGAATGGGAAGAGCAGCTAAGAAAACAACCACAGGCAAGGGTACCGGAGAATCTTCATCATCCGGGGCTACACAATCAAGGGTTGGTGGCGGTTTACGTTTCTTAACGGAGGCTGCCAAACAAAAGTATGATGAGTGGATATTTCTAAGCGGGCTGTAATAAAGGAAAGAGGCATCCAAGTTCTGTTGGCAGGAGTACCGAAAATAAAGATTACTATTTTCAATCGTGGATGGGAGCGTTTCACTTCAACTCCCATCGATGCCGTTCTTCCAGTGGTGCGTGAGTTCTATTCTAACTTTGGTAATTATAGCTCTACCAGTGTCTATGTACGGGGGAAGAAAGTGGATATCTCTGTCGTCGAAATTAATAGAATTTTGAAGGTCAATCATGTTTGCAATGATGAATGGCCTAATACCCGTAATGCCACTGTAGAGTTTCAGCAGATTGCCAGTGTTCTTTGTGACGGGGATGTGGATTGGACCCTGACGGCGGATGGCAGGGCGGCTCGGTATTTCCACGCGAATAAACTTAAGCCGACATGGTTGTTTGGTTTAAATTCATTTGTGGCTGCCTTCTACCGGTAAACCGTCTTACCCGTGTCACTATGGAACGGGCTAAATTGCTATATTGCATTGCTACTGTATAAATGGAAAAGCCATTGATGTGGGTCAGCTCATATATCAACAAATTTGCTACTACGCTACCAGTCGGCAACTGGGATTGTGGTTTCCTCATCTGATCACAACACTATGCTTCAAAAGTGGGGTGCCAATTGAGCATTCTAAAGAAAAATTGAGGCCAAGCTAGATGATCGCAATGGAAGGTCTACGGGCTCCAGTTAAACGTGCTAGAGCCCAAGTTTCTACATCACAAGTGGAGAAAGCTGATGATTTAGAGGACGAGCCAGTACCTACTCCTTCATAGTCTCAGGAGGACCTTCTACATCAGATATTGGCTAAACAACAGCGGATGAGCCACCGTTTTGATTCATTTATGCACTATCAGTTTACGTGGCAACAGAAAATGAAGGCTCGTTAGATGGCCAAAGAGCGGGGCGAGGACCCTTCAACATTCCCACCATTTCCACCTTTTTCGCAGGATTTGGGGCCCCATGCGCCTTGAGTTCTTATGCCCTATCTGTTGGGCCGTTTTTACACAGGTGCTAGTTATTGAATTGATTTTCTAGACAATTTGCTTAGTTATTTTATTCGGCATTTATTTTCATGGTTAGGTTTTATTTTTAGTTAATTAACTTATTTTTCGTAAGGTTTCTTTTCGTTATTTTGGTTATGTATTCCCTTAAGGGAGTAAGTCTTCTTGATTATTGTAGGATTCTTTTCTACAATGTTCTTGTTCTTCTTAATATCTCAAGCGAATTATTTATTTGTTTTGTTCTGTTTTGTTTAGTGGTCCCCAGCTGTCATTCGCAACAAGGGGTTATTTATAGTTGATACTGCTCCAAACGCGACTTAAAATCCCGATAAGCTTTTCTTTTTCCCATTTTATGTTTCTATTTTTGCATTGAGGACAATGCTTATTTTTAAGTGTGGGGTGGGTAAGTTATTTGGATTTTTTAAGTGTTTGGTGTATTTTACTCGATTTTTCTGCAATATATTTTAACTTTTTCTTTGATCTAAGATCTTGTAAAATTTTTTGAAAATTGAGCGTTGTGAATTAATGGACCATTTTTTGACAATTTTCAAGAATTTTTGCTTAACGTATTTTCTCCATTTTTCTACATGATAATCATTAATTGAACCATGCATGAATGAGTAGTCGGTGTTAATATTTTCCATTCATGATTTTCGAAGACTTTTGAGCACTAAGCCATACTTTAATTTTTGATTTGGGATATTTAGAGAAATTTATGCAGACTCAATTATGTTGCATCCCAAAAACTTGCTTTATTACATTTTCGAAGCTAATTCTTAGATAACCTAATTTAGTTTAAATATTAGGGTAGTGCTTTTTTGTTTGATGAGCCTTTCTAGCCAACCATTTTAACAATTTATTTTAAGTACCTATTTCTGGCCTTATTTTTGTGACAAGAAATATCATTCACCTTCTTTCACATAAACTCATTTACCTACCCTTATTGAGCTTAATATTTCTATTGTTTTATCCTAAATTTTCCCTTTAAGAGCTTATGGTACACATTATTTGTTAAGGGGGATATAAGGGTGGAAGTTTGTGAGAAGTTAGTAATGTACACTTTCGTTGCGAAATGGGGTATTGTTGAGAAAAAAATGAATATGGGAGTTTTTGAAATATGCAGGTAGTGCCCATCACTGGTACCTGTATGTTTTGATATTTACAAGTAGTGCCTATCACTGGTACATGTATTTGCAGGTAGTGTCCATCACTGGTACCTGCGTGTTTATATGTTGCGGGTAATGCCTACCACTGGTACCCGTACTGTGAGCGAACATAGAAAAAAAAGAAAATGATGATGTAATGTATATATGTCCGAGGGAGGTTGGCATGTGTGGCTGTTTCGAATTCTTGATGGGTGTTTGTTACTCAAGTGTGGGGTTGTGAATGTTTGATATTCCGCACTTGAGGAGAAGTTTTATTTTAATGTACGGCCGTCATTACTATAAAGCTCTTGTTCTTATTTGCTAAATCCTTTTCCTTCTTTGGCTAACAAATACCCTAACCTATATTTCAAACTAAAAGTCCTATACACCCATACCACATACATCTAAATTTGAATTGAATCAATTGTCTAGATTAATGGAGGGGTGTAAGAAGAGTGAGCTATGGGGTGTTTAGAAAAATTTTGAGGGTCTTCATGATTTAATCTAGATATTTTCAAATCTAACTTTTTGAATGGCTATACACACATACACATGAATTTCATGTTTTGGTTTTTATTAGCATTTGAGCTCTTGGGTTCATAGACTACTCTTATTGTTGGATTGATTATTGATTATTATGTGGTTATTTGAAGGAATATGTTGAGTAGAAATTTTGTTGAGCTTAAATGTTTTAATTTTATATTTGATCGAGGACGATCAAAGGCTAAGTGTGGGATAATTTGATAAGTTCATAATTGTACTATATTTTATGTGTCAATTACCACGTTTTTATGTGTTGAAATCAAGATTTGATTTATTATTGAGTTTAATTTGGTTATTCTTAGTTTTTCTAGGGTTACAGTGAAAAAAGGTTGAAAAGGATGCAAAACGATGTAAGGAAATGCAGATTAAGAACGAAACATGCACGAATACGAAGTCATTCCAGACACTATTTTGTATTTCAAGCATAACATTTTATCCGAAGCTCCAATTGAGCTGATTTAAGAAGAATTGGAAAGCTAAGATGTAGAGCTGAAACTTTCATGTTTTGAATTTTCCCAAATAATGCAATCATCAAGGTGAAAATCGAAGCCGAAGGTGGAGCACAATTGAGGAAGTTAGCGCATATGCGCTGGAGCTAGCCTGCGCATGTGCGCTGAGTCCAGAAGCTTAAGTGCCAAAAATAGCTCGAGCGCACATGTGCACTAGGATCTCCGCGCATGTACGCAGATGACAGAATCGGCTGAAACTTACTGCCTCATGCACACTTTGCATGCAAAGGAGCCTGTGCATGTGCGCAGAGGCCAGTAGCAAAACGTGTTTTCGAGTCTTTGAGGGATTTCTTCTGCCGGTTGGATCTTTTTACACCCGATTTCATGTTCTTATCAGTAGGCATTATTTGTAACCCTAAATACTGTGACATTATAAATACCCAAAGTTGAGTGGGAAAAAGGGGATCGACACTTTTAGTTTCTTGTTGGCTAGGGTTTTAGCAGAAAATTTTCCTCTTTATTCTTTCATGGCACTTTGTTCCTAAACTCTTTTCTTGGTAGAGGGAATTGAAGCCATGGTCAATTCTACAAAGTTGTGAGACTTCTTTGTGCTTAAATTATTCACTTTTATCTCAAGTATTGATTATTTTTCTGCAATTAAGTTTATGATTATTCTTTTTAGATTATTATTGCTGTAGAATACTAAGTTATTAGAATTAATCTACTGCTAGATTGTTTTAACCGCATGTGCTTAATTCAATCTATGAAGCAACTAAGTTTGATAATTACTGGAATTGTGTTATTGAATTTAGGGAATCTAATCATCTAATTAGCATAACCGCGTGTGTTTATGTTTAATTAGCCTAATTGTTCTTGTTGATTTTAATGCTTCTATTAATTAATCTTTGGCGCGTGTCTGGGTTAAATTAATAATTAGGGATAATTGGATTGCGTGTTGAAAATTAACCAACTTTAGAAAGAAATAAAAATCAACTTTGAATTGGTATCCGTTCGGATTAATTCTTCAATTAATGCTTGATATAAATTGAATTGTCTTGTGTGTCAATGATCGACTAGTGAAATTGCCATGGTGGATATAACTAAAACCAAGATCTTTCTTAATTGAACTTTCTTTAGATATTTTCTTGTTTTAGGTTTAGTTAAAAAGCATTCCAAACCCCCCTTGTTCCAATTTAGCACGAAAATAATCCCCGTTCTCTGTGGGACGAACTCAACTCACCACTACTACATTAGAGTTGTTAATTTTGGGTGCTTACGACGGCATTGCAACTCGATAGTATCATTTTCGTACACCACTCACAAAAATTAAATCATCACTAAACTCAAGAGTTTTACTCAGCCCTTCATCTACTTTTCTTTTCTTTAAAGATTCAACCCTTTCCTTCCTTTTCCCCTAAAAGCACGCATTGGTATCTGCAATTATCAATCAAATTCAACAATTTCATCCAATTAGATTCACAAAATCATATACAAATAGCCCTTCACAAAATGACCAATTCAATTCTCCAATACCCAAAATCATTTCAAGCAATTTGAACATGATGTCAACAATTCTAAACCAAATTAATAAGCCCACACAAATTTCAACAATCTTCAACAAGATTTTCAAAAAAAAACCCAATATTAAAAAACATAGTCTCCAATTGCAATGAAACTCAAGTAATTGACAAGAAATAACCCAATAGTGATATAATATCAAGAGAACTCATGGGCTTGAGCACAAAACTAAACAGTTTTACAAAGAGAAAGTTTGAAGTGGAACCGCTTTTGAAAGTCTTGAAATCCTACCTTAAATCTTGACAAAACCCTTTTTTTTTTTTGGCAATTTCATGGTTGGAATTGAAGTTTAAAGGGTTTAATGGGCTGGATCATTGTAATGGGAGTTTTTGGAAGGGGGAAGAATTTGGAAGAGCGAAGAAGGAGAAGTCTTAAGGGAGATGGGGGCTATGGTTTTTAATGTGTGTTTTGAATAAAAGAAGACTGGAAATTGGCTTTTAATCATTCTGCTGAGAGTTGAGATACCAGTGCATCAATTTTATACTAGAATTCGATACCATGATATGAGGTTTAAGAATTTTCTGGTAAGGGTTGAAACCATTCCTTTACTAAATTGATACCACAGTATGGAGTTGGGTGAAAAATACTGCTTCTGGAAGTTCAACCTAATACAGGGGTATGGGTTGGATTATAATGAGTTATAGGAGTTTCTAGAAGGGTGAAGTAATTTGGAAGAGAGGAGAAGGAGATAAGAGATGGAGGCTAGGTTTTTTTAGTATGCGTGTTGAACGAAAAAAGGTTGAAATTGTCTGTTAAACCTTATGTTGGAGGGTCGATGTTGTGCTATCGATTTTGTACTCGAAATCGATACCACGGTATAAGGTTAAAAAAATTTTAGGGTAAGGGTTGATACCACCGTATCAATTTTCTTCACTAAATTAGTACTGCAGGTATGGAGTTCGGTGGCAAAATACCCTCTTTTAGAAGTACAACTTGATATCGCAATATGGAATTAAAATTGCAGGCCGATACCACAGTATGTGTTCTATAAGTTAGTATAAGTGATAATATAAAGATTAGTGAGCCCAACTGTAAACCTCAAGAAATAAAAATAAACTCAAATAACAACCAAACCATACCTACACACTCACAAGTATAGAAGGTATGGTTATAGGTAATGGTGAGTAAATGGCGTTCCCTCGAGGATTGTGCCAACAATTACTAGGTTTTGGGATCATTTTGCTACTTAGACGAAATCACTTAAAGTTAGTCACTACCTAAAAATGGAAAAATAATTAAACAAACACCTAAACTAACTAGCTAAATTTAGAAAGCAAGTAAATGGGCTAATCTAGAAAGCAAGTAAAGATTAACTTTAATCATTACACTAAAAGAAAGCATAATTAACTTTAATCATTACACTAAAATCAACACATATAGATTTTTATCATAACATAGTTGACTTACACTTAATAGATTGTAATTCAAATTATCAACAAGAAGCACATTTTAAATCAAGGTCTCACCATTTTTACCTACATCACCAATGCCGATTGATTTTGCTTTCATGTTATCCCCAAATGTTACTTTTCCACTGTTTTTGGATTTGAGATTTGTGAAGATAGATGCATTACCGGTCATATGTCTTGAGCACCCACTATCTATGAACCATTTTGCATCCTTGGTGATATTCATTTCCTACACAAGAAATTAATTGATAACTTGTGTACCCACATTTTATTGGGTCCATAAGAGTTAGTAAAATGACTACAAATCCATATGGAATTCATACCAAGTTTTTCATTTCTCTTGACATAGCAATTATTTTTCACATGACCATGTTGTTGACAATAATTGCAAATAAAATTTTTATTTCCATATAAGGATGATTTTGATTTTATGAAGCATAACCATTCCTTCTAAAGGTGACAAAATTCTTGTTGATGAATACACTCAATTTCTATTCCTTTTCAAATCAACAATATTTTCCTTTTTTCTATGCAAAAGAATATTCAAGTCATCCAATCTTTTCTTCAAAGAGGCTTGATCTTCTTTGATCCTTGTTTTCACATGCATTCTTTTCTTCAAATCATTGTTTTCTTATGATAACCTATTGTTTTCAATCCCAAGTTTTGAGTTAGCATTTAATAGAGCATTTGATTTCTTAACTAAGCTATCATGTAATTTTAAAATGAAAGCTTCAAGATCATTGTCATCATTTTCGTCATTAGAATCATAATTAGAAGTTACCTCATCATCACCAATGACCATAAATGCCATTTGTGCCGTCTCCATTTCTTCTTCAATTTCTCCTTCGGAATTGCAATCATCCAATGTGATTTGGAAATCATTGAAGCGGGGCTTTCTTCCTTCCTTTTTCTTCTTAGAAGGACATTCATTTGCAAAGTGACCGGGTTGACTGCATTCAAAGCACTTTTTATTTTTCTTTTTTATTTCTAGATGCTTGGTTTTTCCTTTGAAGTTATTTGAGTTGATTGCTCTACCTCTTCTCATTCTCCATTTGTTGATGTAGTGTTTGAGAAATCCTTTGGTGATGAGTGCAAGATCTCCTTTATCAAGATCTTCATCTTCTAGGTTGATGGAAGCATTTTCATCTTCTTCTTGAGAAGTTTTTAATGCAATGCTCCTTTTTGGTCTTGCTTCTTCATCATCCACCACTTTAGCCTTTAGCTTCAATTCATAGGATGTAAGAGAGTTAATTAGAGATTCAATAGGCATGGAATTTAAATTCTTAGCCTCCTCTATGGCGAGTGTTTTGGCCTCCCATTCTTTAGATAGAGCATTCAAGATTTTTCTATTCTTTTCGCCCAAAGAATACTCCTTACCCAAGGCTTCAAGATCTTTAATGATGTCATTGAACCTAAAATACATTTTGTCAATATTTTCATGTGGTTCCATCTTGAAGGACTCATACTTGGCAACAAGTAAGGATTTTTTTTGCTCGATTCGAATATCATTGCTCCCTTCATAGATTTCCTTCAATTTATTCCAAATTTATTTAGCGGAAATGCATCCCTTGACATGAGTTGATTTGTCAGCATCCAAGGCATTGTATAGAACATTCATAGCTTTCGCATTTAAAGTCAAGTTTGCCTTATCTAGTGGAGTGAGCTCATCCCTTGTCTTTTCTCTTCTTCTATTTGTATGATCATCAATGATGGTAGCTTCAAAGGGACCTTCATTTAAAACATACCATAAGTCAATATCAATATATTGCAAAAATATTTTCATTCTATCTCTCCAACTAATAAAATTTACCCCATTAAACATAGGAGGTCTTGTTATTTATTGACCCTAAAAAAATAATGCATTATAGGTTGCCATGATCTTTTCTCAAAAGCTAGTTAAGTTCAAGATAAGAGACCAAGCTCTAATACCAATTGTTGGCCCCAAAGCAACCTAAGAGGGGGGTGAATTAGTTTTCTTAAAAATTACTTTGCAAAATAATCACCAGTAAAATCTTTTAAACTATCAAATGGATAAATAGATATAAAGACAATAAAGCGTATGGAATATAAAAAAAGGTAAAGACAGAAATTTAAACAAGCAACACTTCCAAGCTACCAAGCTTGAAGTGTTAATCCACTAGAATGCTTCACAAAATTGGCGAGTCAATAATCTTCTAATGTACACAAAGTTGGACAATCCTTGCTCACGCTAATTCACTTTAGTTGAGCCAAGGATTTTACTCTTAACCTCACTTTAGTACAAGATTATCACTCCACTCAATATTTTGAATTGCACTTCATTGTACACGCTAATACAATATTGCTCAATTGCTAATTTGCAGTCAAATTGCTTTTCTAGTAGCTTGAATTCAATGTGTAAGATGTATTTACAAAAATAATAGAGCAGGGATTTATAGGAGCAATGAATTCTGATTGTAATTACTTTCCAACGGCTCAATAATAAATGCAAAAAAACTAGCCATTAAGGATTTAGACGTTCGATGTGAGATTAGTTGTGCATTCGACCAAACGTCCGATCTCAGTACAGAGTGTGTGATGAATGCCGTTCGAACTGCTGAGCATGCGTCCGTTCCATTGTTTGAACTAGGTTTCGGACTGTCTTGTTCGTCCAAAGCAGACTTTGTTCGGACAGTTGTATGCGTCCGTTGTGAAGCTTAGGAGATTTGATTCTACCTCATATATCGGATGGAAATATGCGTCCGAGGGATATTTCCCTGGACGCGCCTGTGCGTTCGTTGCAAGTACTTGAAAAAGTTTCCTTTCTGCTTATCCGTTTGGACAGTGAACTGCTTCCGTGGGAGTCTGTATCGGACGTTTTTGTTCGTCCAAAAGATGTAGTACAGTTCGGACGGTGTACTACATCCGAAAACCCTATTTTTAGCAGACAAGATGTAGACCTGCACAGCTTGAATTCAGAGTTTAGTGCATATGTCATCATCAAAATAAGGTTTGGGAAACATCAGTTACTCTAAGAAAGAAATTAACTTTAACCTAATCCTTAAAGCAAGTAAAAGCTATTGTAAAAAAGCAAGTAAAAGCTATTCTAAGAAAGCTTAATTAAGACATTTAAAGTAATTCTAACTAAGAAAGCATGAACTAAAATAGAGAATTGAGAAAACTTCATTTTAAAATAAAGTCAAGACTTTGAGAAATAACAAGGAAATTGGAATTAAAACTACACATTTTTGGTTTTAAAGAGATTTTATTGAAATTCCACTAAATTATAATGGATTTAAAGTAAGAAATTAAAGATTAAACTATGGAATCACTAAAAGATGCAAAACACAAAGAACATTCAAAGGAAATCTAACTTTTTACCTTATTAGGATTGCAGGGAATTTAAATAAAAATCATTGAAAAATTATATTTACTTGTAGCTAGGAGATAGCCCGCTAAAATTAACTAATAAGGATTTAAACTTACAAGAAATTAAAGAGTAAATCTAAGATAAAATTAAAGAGAACTTTTAATTGAAGAGAGCTTGAATGTTAAGAAAGCTCCCTTAAACTACTCTAAACTAAGCTAAACCTACAAACTACCAACAACACCTAGCTATTATGTGTCCTTTGAAATAGCACAAGATTAGACTTAAAGAGTGGCTTGCACTGAAAGAGTACAAGTGGCAAAAATCTGGCATTCCACTCGCACGTCCATACCACGGTATCACTTTTAGTACTAAAGTTGACGCTGCGGCATCAAGCCTATTAATATCCTTGAAGTCTTGATCGATATTGCGGTATGGAGCCCTTGTCAGTAGCCTTGAAATTTTCTTTTTGACCTTTATCCACTTGAATCTTCTACTTTAAGCTCCATAACTTTAAGCCTAAACCTGTGAAGTACCAATAAACCTAATAAGTAGCAAATTATACTAAAATTATACTAATAACATGATATTTACACAAAATGAAAATGCAAAGAAACCAAACAAAAACACATAAATCAACTCTAAAATCCGAAAAATACCAATAAACTGCTAGGCTAATCAAGTAAAATAACTCTTACTTCCTAGTTAAACCAAGTTTTCGCATCCCCAAACTTGGCATTTCGCTAGTCTCGAGCACAACAAGAAATAAAAAGAATATAACTAAACATGTAAACAAGTAAGACACTACCAAATAGATAACACGAAAGGTGAACAATGGATACACTTCGAATAATTAGGTGATCTCTTAAAGGACCTCAAATAGCATATGCAATTGGGATATTCAAACTAGTCACTCCAAAGAAAAATGTTAAATTGTCAGCACAAGCATTCAAATAATCATGCATTAGTCATAACCGAAAAGGTTTTCTAACAACAATCCATTCATCCAAAACATAACTTTGTTCAGTTCAAAAGGATTTCAAAGTTCTTTAACTATCTCGATAAGGCCACATGGAAATAGAAAGATTATTAGGACTCTGTCTAATATGCATATGTCACAAACAAATCGGAGTGTTACTCTAGCATATGAGTGAGTAGAATGACATCAATGATGAGTGTTACAAACATTTTCCCCTCAACTTGTTGGTATACTGTGTACAGATAAAATGTAAATGCTCATTTCGAAAACTTTGCTTCTACTTGCCTCATTTTGAAACAATCCTAATGGGTCATTTCTGAGAAACAATATTTGTGATGCCAGAATCTCGTACTAGCCTTTTTCTATTCTATGGGTATATTTTGGGAAAACAACATTTGTGATGCTAGAATCTCATACTTGCCTTATTTCTAAAAGAAAAATATTTTTGATTTTGTCAGTTCTAAGCCAAGGTAGAGGATAAAACATACCCAAGATCATATCCAAAGCAATCACTTACAAGATAGAGTAAAACTCCACTATGCAAGCATACAAATGGTCTAATTTTTTTTTTTTAATTTCATTTAAACCACTTTTTGGTCACAAGATAAGTAAACAAACAAGGTAAAACTATTGAAATGAATAAAATACATTTCAAAAGAATAAGTTCTAAATATGAGCGCCTCACATTTTGAAAGTGGTACTACATGGTCTTCGAAAACTTTTGTTTGCACAAGAACTATACAACACATCTTAGTATCTTTTCAGAGCTAACACCAAAAATCCTTGAAATACCCGATTTGAATAAACCAACGAAATGGTATTGTAGTCAATTGTCATCATTGAGTACCTCAAGTACTCAATTTTCTATCCAAAAATTCACCACATAAATATTTACAATCACAAAAAGATACCATTTCCGATTAACATCAAATGTGTGTTTAAAGGAGTTATTGCATCACATGGTTTTTGTGCTTTTTACATTATCACTCAGTGGTATTAATTGGGCTAAGATTTTTTCATAATTAATTTGGTTTTCATTTTAGTGCCTTTTATATCGTTATGTTGAAGTTTAGGTGAGTGATAGGATGAGTTTACTTATCAATTAGAATAAAAAAGTCAAGTTTGGGAGTGTTTACTTCTTGTGTTGAGAATGGTTATTTGATATTTATATGTGTGTCTGATGACTTTTGGATAGATAGAAAATTGATCAATTTGGTACTCGACGAAGATTTTGACTTGAAATACTATATGATTGAACTATTTGAATTGGCCATAATTTAATGAATTTAAGTGTGTGTCAGTGGTTCTTTTATAACATAAGAATTTCAAAAAGTTGGTATTACTGTTTTCAAAAAGAGGTACTAAAATTTTGGACGAAATTTAATTGAAATATTGTTTTTGATCAAATCATTAATATTACTTTGTTAGTCAATTTTTCTTTTAGAAAAATAAGGTTAAATGGAATAAAAGGTATTTAGGACATTTTGTATAATTGCATAGGGAATGTTAATCTAATTTGTGAATGATTGATATTAGATATTAATTTTAGGTGCGTTTTACTCCTCTCCTTAGTTTAGGGTCGTGAGAAAAAAATATTTTGTATTTAGGAATAAGGCAAGTATGGGATTCCGACATGTACCCATATTGTTTTTCTGAATTAAGCCACTAGGAATTACAATTTAGAACACCAACAAGTTGAGGGGAGAATGTCTGTAATATTTATCATTGATATCATACCATTATTTTCTAATAGATAATGTTCCCAACTTATGTGACATGTGCTAATATAGGTAGATTCCTAATAAACTTCTATTTCCATGTGACCTAATCTAGATAGTTGAAAAACTTTGTAATATTTGTAACTTGAAAAAAAAAATGATGTTTTGAATGAATAGAACTCAATTTTTGGGAATCTTTTTTAGAATGGTTAATGCTTAGTAATTTGAAGTCTTGCGTAGCAAATGAACTTTTGACTTTGGGAAAAATTTAAAAACTTGGATTGACTAATTAAAATAGTTCAATTGTCATATAATATTTGAGATCTCTTGAGAGATTTCCTTATTGATTGTAAGTACATCCATTGTTCATCAGTTGTTTGGTTATATTGGTGGTGTATTTGTTAATTGGTTAGTAACATTCTTTTTATTTCTTCATTTTGCTCGGGACTAGCAAAACGCTAAGACTTGGGATGTGATAACTCTAGTAAATTAGAGTTATTTACATCTAAATCATAGCATTTTGTTGGTTTAAATTCTAAATTTTGGTGTTTATTTAAGTATTTTAGTTAAAAGCTTATTAAATTATATGTTTGCATTTTATTCCTAGTGAATATTATGATTTTTTATTGAATTTTGGTCAATTTAGTTACTTATTTACTTTAATATCATGCAGGTTAAGAGTTGAAAGTTGGAAGTCAAAACAATTAAAGTTTGAGGGCCGAAAAGAGATTATAGAAGAATTGAAGACCTTTGCTGAACCAGTTCGATATCAAAACATCGATGCTCATCCAACAAATGTACTTATTGCATCTTTGTAAATTTTGGCTACTAGATTTTAAGTATTAACTAGTGTAATACTCCAACTATATATAGACTTTAAGTTGGAGTTAGTACACACACTAGAGTAGAGAAGTTAGTAGATTTTCACATAGTTAGTAGTATAGTTAGTGTAACTTAAAGTTCAAGTATTTTTAGTTTAATAATAGTTCTCTTATAATATCCCTTAGATCTTATCTTTAATTTCTTGTAAGTTTAAATTTTGATTAGATAGTTTTTAGGGGGGAAATCTTTAACTGCACAATTAGATTAGATATAATTTTTACTTGCTTTCTAGTTTAATTTCTTGAAAATCTCTTTACTTCCATTTCAACCTTTCTTAGTAAGTTTTAGGTTTCTTCCAATTTAGTGATTTTTAGCTAAAAATTTTCAATTACTTGCTTTAATTTCTAGTGATTTTTATTGGACTTTCTTTTATTAATCTAAAAATCTAAAAATATTTAGTTTAAACTTGATTTTACTTACTAATGTCATTAGGTCAATAGTAGTAGAAAATAGAGTTTACTTGTTTTTCTTTTTTTTTTTTATGCAAATGCCCGAAGGAAGGGCAGAAATTTTATTGATGTCATCAATTATTACATTGTCAAAGATTAGGGCAGCCCCTAGCATCTAGCCGAACCAAACTTTTTATAGAGCAAGGAATGGTATAGCGATAGTACTTAACGTACATAGTTTTTAAGATACCTTCGTTAGCTAAATAATCAGCAACTTGGTTTGACTCTCTAAATACATGTTTAAAAGAAATATCTTTCAGTCCAACACAATAGCTATTTATGAAGCGGAATTGTTTGTCAATGTTCCAAATTGATGCCGACGAGCCATTCAAAGTGTTAACTAGCGTAAGTAAATCAACCTCCAATGATTGCAGCCGCAATTTGCCACGCATCTTGAGCCCATCTACAAGAGCCAATGCCTCAACTTGCAAGTTAGTTTGTTGTTATAGCAATTGGAAAATGCCCTTATGCATTGCCCATTGTAATCCCTTAGGATGCTACCACCCGCTGTCATACCTGGATTTCCTTTAGAGGCACATCCACATTCAATTTAAAGCATCCGTGGGGAGTGCATTCCTATTTGACAGCTAGGACTCTCTTGGGTTTGGTGTGGAGTAATTGCAAATGCCTTGTGAGAGCAACAAATCATCAGCTGTGCTTACTTTTGTAAAAGGATGAATTGAGGAGATATTCACCAAGAGTAGATGTCAGTAATTATCCTTGTTGCACTGCTTGTTTTTCCATAAAAAACCACCTTGTTCCTAGCAAGGATTCCATAAGAACCAACAGATTATGCAAGGAAGGATTTTCTGAATTGCCCCAAGTGTGGAAGAAAGTGCAGCAGCCCACCACCAAGAATTGAGCTTGTCCAAGATGGTCATTGATGGAGCAAGCACCACTTCTAGCCAAGTTTCAAAGAAGCGCCAGATTTGCCGTGATATTGCACAATCCACAAAAATGTGATCCAAGGATTCTTCATGGCAGCAAAAGCAGGACTTGGAGGCTAATGAAAAACCAATTTTGGACAAGGTGTCATCTAATGGCAGCCTTTTGTTCAACAATTTCCACATGAAAATGGAAATCTTCAACTGGAGTCTCACATCCCAAATCATTTGTCTAGAAAAGATCCGCACCTTTGGGAGGTAAGTCGATGAGAGTGAGGAAGAGCCTTTGGGTGTAGGGGTCCAAACGATTCGGTCTAGTTCCTCAGTCAAGAAGATTAGTCTTTCGATGAGAACTACTGCAATGTTTTGTAGCTCCTCATTGGAGTATCTTCCCATCCAGAGAGGAAAAATTCCAACCGTTGGGACCCAAACGTGTGAAACTTTGAGCTATGCATCATATACTTGTTCCACCATGTGGGAGAGAGACCCATGTTTGGTCCAAGGGTCAAATCAAAAAGAGCAATCAACATTCCTTATGAGAAATAATAGCCACTTTTTCGCTTCATCACGAACTCACAGCATTCTTTTCCAAGTGAGTGAATCACCGGGTGATGTCGTTACTAAGGTAGGATGCTGGCCTTTAAGATAACGTCCTTGAAGAAAAGAACACCACAAAGAGTTTCCTACTGGAACTTCCACCAAAGTTTGATACCAAAGCCATGAACCACATCCTCTAGTGATGAAACCCCTAGGCCATTGGAATGTGTTGGCTAGAAAACTGTGGCCCATGAGATCCAATGTCGTTTTAGCATCCCATTGAGCATCCCCAAAAGAAGTTTGTGAATTGCCACTCCAACTCTTTGATTACTGATTTTGGGGGTAAAAGAACTAATAATGTTAAGTAATTTGTTAGGTAGATCGGGATGCTACTAAGAACATGCGTAATTAGGGCAAGCTGTCCTCCTAGGGAGAGGAACCGCGTCAGCCATCCATGGATTTGGGAAGCTACTTTTTCAATCAGTGGCTGGAAAATATTGTGTCAACTTTTAGCCTTTTGGATGGGACATCCCAAGTATGTGAAAGGAAAGGATTTGTGAACAAACCCCGTCCTTTGCTTGAATCAACCGAATTCGACCTGGTGCTGCCTTTTTAGATAAGTAGAAGGAGCTTTTGCACTTGTTGAAAAGCTGCCCGGATGATTTCTCAAACCTCAAGAGGAAGCTTATTAGATGCTGAATGGATTTGGTATCTCCCTTTGTGAAAATGACAATGTCATCTACAAAAGCCAAATGAGAGATGGTTGGGCGGGGCGGCGCGGTGCGGTGCGTGTAAGGCGAAAGCGCACCAGCCTTTTTTCTCCGTTATTCATAGAGTTCTTGTATTTATGTATATGATAGATAATATCTATCCTCATATTGGTGCTGCTACGAGAGTAAAAGAAAGAATCATTGCTGTGGGAGGGCATAATCTGATATCTTTCCCATACGAAATTGAGCCTTCAATCCTTGTGAAACATCTCAAGCATTAATATGAATAACAAGGGTGATAAGGGGTCTCTTTGGCGAACCCCTCTAGAGGATTTGAAGAAACCCTTAGGTGCACCATTGATGAGTATAGAAAACCAACAATCCTTCAAAATATTCTTCATAAGGGAGATCTAATGCTCAGAAAATCCAAACTTTCGTAGGATTGCATAGAGGAAAGGCCAAGAAAGCCTATCAAATGCCTTGTCAAGTTCAAGTTTAATGATCAAGTTTCCTCTCCTCATTTTTCAATCTATGGAACCGGCCAGCTCTTGTACAAGAAGGATGTTGTCTGCAATGTCTCTCCCTTGGACATAGGCCACTTGTTCAGATGAAATAATTTTTGGCAAAATGGGGGAGAGTCGATTGGCCAATATTTTAGTGCAATTTTGTTGAAAAAAGTGCATAAACTAATGGGCCAAAAGTCACTAAAAGAGTTGGGGTTGGCGGTTTTTGGGATTCATTCGATAAGGGTGCTAGTAAACATTCGTGGAAACTTTGCACCTTTAAGAAAATCACGCACTGCAAGGAAGAGATCATGATGAATAATGTCCCAACAAGTAGTGAAGAATGTCCCGTTATAGCAATCAATGCG
Organism: Cinchona pubescens; assembly: GCA_025175665.1. Lineage (NCBI taxonomy): Eukaryota > Viridiplantae > Streptophyta > Magnoliopsida > Gentianales > Rubiaceae > Cinchona > Cinchona pubescens. The sequence goes on from JANKKI010000143.1 coordinate 264,486, forward strand.
TGCCGCACCATTAGGGTTGAGGGAGAACACTGCATCCTTCAACTCCTTTTTTGAAAACTAGGTTAATAAGCGCTGATTGTCCTCATCTGAGACATTGCCTGTGAGATGGTCGAGTAATGAGAGGTCTATGGCAGCGGAATCGTTGGAAGTCAAGAGCTCCTGAAAGAAGTTAATTCCTGCACCTTCAATTAGCTGCATATTTTCCGTCCAATCCCCATCAATCTTAATCTTGGAGATGCGTAATCTTTGTCTTATGGCCAGAAGAGTAGAGTGGAAAAAATTGGAATTTTTGTTTCCCTCTTTCAACCATTTCACATTCCATCCCCGTTTTTTGCTACCAAAAGTCAAATTCTTCTTCTGCAATACACCTCATGTGAATAGCTTGTGCTTGAGCTAATGCAATTTGGTTACTTTGGCTGTGGTGTAGCGAAAGAGCTTCTTCCTTACTTTTGACCTCTTGTTCAGCCTCTTTTACCTTTGCGAAGATATTTCCAAACACCGTGTGACTCCAATTCTTGAGTTCAGCTTTTATTCTTTTCAATTTGGAGGCAAGAATGGAAATGGGGGAACCAGTGCATTGCAAATGCCAATTTTTGCCCACTACCTGCAAAAAATCTTTGTGCTTAATCCACATGTTAAGGAATTTAAATGGCTTCGGACCTGGTGTAGTTTCAAGAGATGCTTTGAGAACAAGTGAAGAGTGATCTGAGCATGTCTTGAGAAGGTGTTTGAAGCTAATATGTTGAAAGGCTGCCAGAAAATCGGTGTTACAAACGAATCTATCCAGCCTCTTCCAAACCACATTTCCAAACCCATTCTCATACCAAGTGAATTTCTATCTTGCAGCCTTGGAAAGGTAAATCCACAAAGCAACATTTATGGAGGCAATCATTGAATTCAATCATAGCGTCAAGGTGCAAAGAGCAAGAACCTTTATATTCATTAGAACTTGAGATAACATTGAAGTCGCCACCCACCAGCCACGGAGCTTGAGGTTGGACAGTTCAGAGTCCTTCCCAAAGAGCTCTTCTTTCCATTTTGAGCATACAAAGGAGATTGCCATGTCAATTTGCTGAGGAGAAGAGGAGATGGAAACATGAAGGAGCTAGTCCGAACTGAATGTGGGAGCTAAACCTAGCTCATTATTCAAAAACACCCAAATTTTGCCATGAGAGTTACATTCACAGCTATCAAAACCTAACTTATGAGCAAAAGTTGAGATTCTAGCTTTGTCCACCATTGGCTCCATTAAAGCAATAATTTTTATTCAGTTTTGTTTAATAAGTAACTTCAACCTACGAAGTGAGGTCTTATTAGCTATCCCCCGTATATTCCATACTAAAATACGCGATCCATTTAACACTGTGGAGAGGAGTGTGAAGTGGAAGTTGTTTTAGCCAACCTGGTACGCATTGGCCTTGGCATGGTGTAGACTCTTTTACGACTTTTCTTTTTGGACAAGGACTTACCAACTGGCTGCGGCATGGGGTGGTCGGCTGAATAACCTCTTGCGTCGCATGGTTTGCATGGGAGAAGTCGTTATCCGAAAAGTAACATGGTAACTCTTCCATAATTTTACCATGAGATGAAGGAATCATCCATGAAGGGGTTGTTTGAAATTCAAGTGTGGAGGGGTTGGCCTTGGCATGGTGTAGAGTTTACTTATTTTGCATGCTTTCTATTTTCTTTTCTTAGTCAAGTTAGATTTATTTGCCTTTCAATTCGAGCTTTTTTAGTTATTCTAGTTAGTTTAGGAGTAATTTTACTTGCTTTCCTTTACTTGCTTTGATTACTTGTTTTCTTTAAATTGGGTTGGTTAATCCTTTAATTAGTGTGGCTACTTGCTTCCTTTAGGTTAGCTGGCATCGCTTTAGTAGTTAAATTAGTCTTTAGTCTTAGTTTACTTGCTTATTCAATTCATGGCTTTGAGTAGAATTAATACTTGCTCTCTTTATGAATTGCCTGACTATACAATGACCCCCAAATCTTGGTAATACCAACCAACAATTCTCGTTAAACGATACCTGCTTGCCACTGTCTACTACCTTCCTTGTATACTTGCGGGAGTGTGAGTACAAAATTAGTGAAAAAATGTGGTTTATTATTTGTTTGAGTTCTTATTGATTTTAATTCTATCTAGCACACAAAAAATTCTCTTTCTCCATAAGATTGATCGACTCCTGATGTTTATATGGCTTCTTTCTACTCGTACACTAACTTATGGCTCTCTAATGAAGAATAGAAAGATCTTGGTCCAAGGTTGCCCATCTTGAGCTACCTCTTCAATTCTTCTTGAAAAAAAATAAAATCCCTAATCTAATTTGTAGTCCCTAAGAGGGAAACTGAATTATAACATTTTTTTTCAGGTCTTCGAGCTTAGACCCTTATTTGTAGATTTTAAGAGTTACAATTTGTAGGGTTCTGAATAAGATTCGAAATGTACTATTATGGGTCTACAATAGACACCTGGAATCCTATAAACACTCAAATCATGAGACTACATATTGTTTTCATAGCGTGCGCATGGCTCAGAGTCTATAGGCATACCCGTACCTAGTCACCAGTGGCTGGGCGTGGCTTAGACTTCCCATGTGTATCGCACCTAGGCCTTAGTGCCTTACTTCCACTACAAAGAAACAGCCGATTAGCAACGAAAAATTGTCGTTGCTAATTCGCAACGAATTTTGCCACGTACAATTTATTCATTACTAAATTCGTAATAACAATGATTTCGTCACTATATACATGGCTAAATTAATAACGAAATAAATTCGCTGGAAAAGTTTTTGGAATAAATGTAACCAACTTTTTTGTTGCAATTTTCGTTGGAAAATGTAGCAACAAATGCACATATTCGTTGATTAAAATGTTGGATAGCTAGTGTGTATTAAGTGAATTTTTTTTTAAAAAAAAATCAAATTTTCATCACTTAGGGCAAGACAAACGAAGGAATAGATTAGATCCATACCAACACAATCAACTTTCCATCTTCATCACCATCCACCATCATCCACCACATTTCACCTCTGTCCACTGCATCCAAAATTGCCCCACTACTTTCTCAATTCCCTTTTTCCCATTCCCCATTTTTTTCCCTCTTCTATTTTGTAACCCTAAATCTGCCGCCACCACCAAGAAAGAGCCTCCACTCCATGGTGCCAGTCTACCACCACATCCGTCACCGTTATTCATCCACCACTTAGGCCCTCTGCCACAAAAGTCTTTCTCTGGTAGGTATGTGCTATGATTTTCCTAGTTTATATATGTATTTTTTAGATTTATGGAGAGATTAATTTTTAAATTTTTTTTCTCAGATCTAGTTTACTCTAAGTCGTGAATATAGTATGTTTTTTTTTTTTTTAATTTTAGTTTTATTTTGCATGAATTTGTGTAGTTTATATTTTTTTGTCATCAGATTTATAGGGCGATTGATTTTTTTTAATTTTTTTTTCTAAGATCTATTTTATTCTAACTCGTGAAATATATATATATATATATATATATATATATATATATATATAATTTTCAGTTTTATTTTACATTAATTTGTGTAGTTTCCATGTAATTTTTTTTTCCAGATTTATAAAGAGCTTGGTAAAATTGAGTTCATTCTTTCTCAAGATTGCATTCATTTTTTGAGGTCCAGATGTTAATGTTTCTTTATCAGTGACTAAAAAAATGGAAAAGAAAATAGACTAATTACTTGTCAGAAACTCTATACATTCTTGAAGGAACGAAGCCAAGTTATAAATTAAGCAGAAAATTTGTGGAAATGTATCTTATGCTTCAGGAATCTGGTCTTTAGCATCTTATAAGTGCTTCTGAATTGATTTCACCTCAGACAGTAATTAGGTTATTGAGAGTGCTTACTGAAGTTATTAATTTGTATTTTGATGGCAATAATGTTGAGTGAGTAAAGGATTTTGTCTTGAAAAATGTTTCTGCACATTTTAGTTCTCTAACTATTGCAGATACTTGGCAGGATAAAAATTCTCATACATAAAAAAGTTAAATTGTACTAATTTAACTTTAAATTCTCCTTGCTACAAGTTGGTTTAATGCCATTAAGCTTCACTGTTAAGTACCTACTACCATGGCAGGACTAATTTGATAATATTTCATACATGTTAATATTTGTAGGGCTTCATTGGTTTAATGCCAATAGCAGATAATTAAGACCTCTTAAGCGTAAAGCCCCTTTATTAATATTTGATATTTTACTTGATATACGACATAATATTTGCCTAAATTTTTTGTACAAAAGACAATACAAGAATTATCTTCTGAATACGTTTTAGTCTGAAAAACATTTGTGAATAGTACATTATTTACATAAAATGCATGCAGATCATATCTTAGCTATTGCTAAAGTTGTTTCGAGGCGTTCTTTACTTTTGACTTGTACTATTACTATATAAATTACTGTCAAGGAATTGACCAAATCCTTTTGACTTGTACAGTTTCTTATTTCATGCATTTTGTTGACATAAAATGCATGCAGTGCTTTGAATTTGGTTGATTCTTACATAATTGAGTAAGGACAAGTGCAATAGTGAAGCCCAAAGGATGAATTTTGATTTCAAAACTAAATGTAGCAGTATAAATCTGTAACATGATTAGGATTTAAGATTTAAGATTATGTTTAAGATCAATTCTTTGGTGGTTTTGCAGGTTTGCATGTGATACGTGAGAGGGTTTTAGTAGGAATTAAATTATTTTCTTCATCCTTTACGAGAGTGATGGTTGAGGTATGTAATACTCTTACTCTATTTTTTAGATTCTTTTTCTGTCATCTGATATCTGCAACTTCGATTTTCTTTTTCATCGATGAATGGATGTTTATCTTGGTATTTACTCTCTTTGTATTAATTTTAGTTTGCTGTGGATATAACAGTGTGTTCTATTTTTTTGCCTTGTAACTTCTGCTGCCGAATTCTTGTATTTGAGACACCAAAATCACAAGTTATTTTTGAAGTTTTATACTGATCATGCCCAGGTTTCATAAAATCTGAGATCAAACAAACAAAAATGGTTATTGACTTGGCATTAGATGCTTGTAGTTTATTGGCAAACTACTATAGCTTTAAACGAGGAAGAATAAAGAGACTCTAATAGGATAACTTCTCAAAAACTCTGTGAACTTAAGAAACTGCATATGAGATGCATGTGGCTGTTGGATTATAATTTATAGGCATAGGAAGGCAGTTTACTGTTCTAGGTTCAATGTGCATACTTATTACCATAATGGGCATTAACTTTGTGAGTTGGAATTAATTTTCCTGGCCTACTATAAGTTCTTCTGATATAAATTAAAAGAAATTACATTCCTACATTGATTTTTAACTTTGATAACTATGTTGCAGTTGAAAATCATAATCATAAAGTAATTGTGCTATCTTAATTGTAGAAAATTTATGGCAAATTTCCTTGGTTAGATTAACCCTCCAGATGATCCATTTAAGGAGCTTTTAGCATGTATTATAGTTGCTTTGAATTGCACAGAATTGTTCAGTATGGCTGTTGCCATTGATAAACATCATGTCTTCAAGCCATTTCACCGACCTCCAAAATGTAAAATCCCATCTTACTCTCAAATGGACTGCAATATGGTGGAATCTACCTATACTAGTCTCAAAAACACATTAAAGGATGCCTTTGACTTCGCATCTATCCACAAAAGCTTATCTTCACCATGCATGTTTATTTCCACTATCGTGGAGGAAGAGTTTGATTCAAGTTCAAGGATTGAACTCATTGCTGGAAATGGAGCTCCTAGGGTGCGGGCTCTTGTTGTTGAGGTATCAATAGCTATGGCATCTGGTGTGTCAATCCATAGCTTATTCTTTTTCTTTTTTTTTTAAAATTTTTCCCTGGAATCATTTTGTCTTGGGATGATGCTGGAATCCTTTTGTCTTGGGATGATGTTAGAATTTTGCATGTCTTGAAAGGCTTCAGAGTTTTGGTGATTTTGCATGTTGTTCCATTTTCTTAGGCAATACTTAACTGCTCTTGGGTCTGTTTGAAGAAGCTCTAGTAGTAATTAACTAAATTACTACTCGAGCTTCTTAAGTAGAGCCACTCAACTCTTAGTACGATATCCTTATAGTAGAATTTTTTATTTTCTTAGCAGGAGGAGTCCAAGAATACTTTGATTGTGCCGCCAACATTTGTTAGGCAACACATGACGCTGACGTGTGAGTGCTATACTAATAGTATTAAGTCCATTTTATATATTACTATTTTATTATACATTTTTTTTAATGACAAACCATTGCAGGGTTTTGGACTCTGGTACAGTTGTCCGCACTCTCAATGAAATCATTAAATCCCATTGACATGAAAATTTTATCAATTGGACAACTGCATCACAAAATGTACGTGATATGTGGTGGAATGAGTTCAAGGTAAAAATTCAAATTATTTTTTGTTTTATTCTCCTTTATTGGGTATATTGTTGGTTGTTTATTAATTTTTTTCTAAACTTTGTAGCGCCGCTACTCTTGGGATGATGTGGACAATTGTGAGATCTATCGAATCTTCAAGAAAAAAGCTAGAGATTGTTTGCATACCACCATGGCAAAGGCAAAGAAGTATATGAAGAAGCCGGATTTCATGGCTGAGGAGGTTTGGCTCCAGATTGTTACTGGCTGGAATGATCCAAAGGCCCATAAAGGGCTACAACCAACAGGCAAAATAGGACTTCAGATGCCGCCAAGATGGCTCTATACGCCGGTGGATCAATCAACATCCGGGAGCACAAATGAAGAATGGTATGTTTAGTGAAGATTTAAATTTTTCACTTTCTAATTAAAGTTTAGGATGAACTTTTATAAAATCATTGGGCACTAAATTTTTATTTATTTATTTATTTTTATAGACACACGGTCAAGGCAATCCTCCCAATTTTGATGTACTCTTTGCAAAGTGTTAAAAAAAAAAGGATAAAACTTGGAGTGGACAACGGGTGTAAATCTGAATCTGCCTACAATGAGTACCAAAACCTTCGGGCGATTAGTATGGAGCAAATAGACTCTTCAACCATCGACGAGTCTTCGTAACCATCTATTAATGATACTAATATGTGGGTGGAGGCCGCTGGCGGAGTTAAGTTTGGGAGAGTGTTTGGTATGGGTCCATTGGCCCGAGAGCATACATCTTCTATCTGTGCCAGTACTATGTCATCATCTGCTTCACCACCGCCTCCACCACCTCCTCCTGTTAGCCAGACTGACTTTGCACAACTCAAGGAACAGTTTGATCAAATGCAAAACACACTTCAAGAAATGCTGGGGGCCTTCATGCAACTACAAGGAAAGGGTTTGGATTCTAACCAGGCCGGCAGTTTGAGTTGGCCCTGTATCGATCACGGTCCAACTGGACCATCTACTACCTAGATTTTTCTTTTCTTTTTCTTGTATTATAAACAGAATTTTTGTGTGAATGTTTGTACTTTCATTGTTAAACATTGTATTAGTCGTTAATTATATTGCATATTTGTTATGTTTTCTATAGTTTTGGAAAGTTTGTACAGGTAAACACAACTATAAAGTAAAAAAATAGGTTAATAATAATTAAAAATATATAATATTTCATGCATTTTTTACAATAAATTTGTTGGTAAATTTGTTGCTAATTTTGAAAAATAATTATTGTTTATTTTTCGTTGCTAAATTCATTAGAAACTGGAATAAATATTTAAATATGGAAAAAGAATTTTGTCGATATTTTTAGCAATTTTTGTTATAAATATTTTGCTACTTTCAAAGCTAAAGAAAATTAAAAGCAATTATAAAAAATTGTTTGCCTGAAAAATCATTACACACTCTAAATACATTGGAAAATACATTACAAAATTCATTGCTAAATTTGTGACTGTTTCCAACGAAAACACCATTGAACATATTTTTCGTTGCTAAATCGGTTACCCACGATCATTATTACCATGAATTTTTTTCGTTGCTAAATTTGTTGCTAATTTGTTTAGCCCTATCGAATATTGATTAATTTTTCGTTGCTAATCACGTGTTTTTTTGTATTCGCTGTTTTGCTTCGTTTTTGTCCCATTTGACCTCTGATTGATCCCAAACCTATAAAAACTTATTAAAACACATAAACAAGTGCAATAAAACATTAAAAATGCATAAACTAAATATTTTAGGATAAAAATCCTAAAATAACCAAAATACCCCTAGTTACTACACTTCAAAAACTAACTGAAACCCAAGCTAAAATATACATAAATAACTTTCTTTTGGAGAGCTAACACATTCTCCAACTGAACTTTTACTCATCTCAAATAAAATAAACAACAAAATACATAAGATTCATTAACGTTCTTCAATGCATCATAGTCGTAACAAGATAACTAAGCAAGTAGAGAAGTGTATTTAATATGTATATAAAAGATTATTACTAGTCAACCCCTACATCATCGTCATGAAAGTGCAAAATTCTTTGCTCATAAAAAACCAATTGAACAAAAGTTTAGCAAGTAAACAAATATATAGGAAGAAATTAGCACACACGATCCTCACTAATACAAAGGAACTCAAACTAAGGATGAAGTAGGTTTTCAATGCCTTTAGCGTTGGATTAGGGATAAAGATGGGATATGTATTTGGATAAAAGTATCTCATATTTACTTTGAGAACAACCCCCATACAACCAGCTACCATTTTTGAAGGAAAAATGTACCTTCTTTATTATAATTTAGAAGGAATTGTCCTACTTTATTCATAACATTTAACACAAGGAATTCTCTTTTTTTTCTTCTTCTCTTTACTTTTCTTCTTTATTTTCTTTTTTCTATTTCTTTCTTTTCTTTCAACATTTTTTTCTTTTTTTTTAGCAGAACAATACAAAACATCAGTGATTATGACAAATGTTAAATTCATGAACTTTAATTTTTTCCCAATTAATACAATACATATCCTTCCCAACCATCCATAACATCAGTGCCAATAATATTGATGTTGTGCACCACCAACACTAACTACTAAGCCAGTGATGAGTAGAAAAAATGATAAAATAAAAGAAGTAAGTGTGTTAAATAACATGGTTAAACAAGAAATATGGCTTATAAGGCACAAAAGAGGACACCAATAACAAATGTCAAATAGGTAGGTTTATTAGCTCAAATGGTCCAAAGAACTTGCCTAAATTATTTTCTTAGTCTAAAATTCACTCATACTTTGTAAGCATATAAATCACACACAATTTCCACGAATCTCACAAGAAAACAAATATCGCAAGGTAATCATGATTAACACTCATTGAGAATTAGCTCACTTTCACACCCTCACTCAAGGAAATATATTTAAGTGTATTGGTAACACTTTCACAATTCAAAGGGATCAAAGAACAAAGAAAACTTATATACACTTTCAGTCCATTTATTCTAACAAATATAGTTCCTTTGAAACATATTTAAACTATAAACAGATAGTCATAAAAGTCAATGAATAGAAAAAAAACGGCTACTAAAAATAGAAAATCTTTTTTCTTAAAGCAGATTACCTCTAAAATACTTTAGACAAAGAGGGTATAGAAATCCTGAAAGTTTCTATCCAGTAGCTAGGGAATCTTTTAAAAATAGTCAGATCCTCAAGATGATAAAACTACCTAAAAATAAAAAATCTTTTTGTATTTTTGAAAAAAAAATTTGAAAAGAAAACCCTAATTTGTAAAACAAATACACTACCAAGTTTAAATATAAATGAAAACAACACTAAAAAGAAACAACTCAATCCAAGACATAACACGTAATAACACCATCAAGACACACACATCCTAAACATTAACAAAATAACAAGACAATTAAAGGCATAGAATACTCCCCTCATGATGCAAAGCTGGTTTTGGAATCTTCAGATAATGTGCACCCTTTCTTTATTGGGAAGCTTCATAACAAAGGCAATGTGGCTTTTTGCTATTTTCTTTTAAGAAATTTTGGCCAATTGCACTTTGTAACTTCATCAACAAAGTTTACACCAAAATTTTAGCCAATCGGCTTTCCTCTATTTTTGCTTTTGTTGATTTCTCAATAGCAATTTGGTTTTACTAAAGATATAATAGTGCCAGATAGCATTCTTCTTGTTCAAGAGATTTTTAAGTCTTTGAGGAATAAGGTCTATGGGCATAATGTTGACACTAAATTAGACATGATGAAAGCATTCGATCAGGTCTCTTGGAAGTTTCTTGTGGCGTTTATTGAGAAATTTGGCTTTCCATATTCTTTCATCACCTTGGTGTCTAATAATATTTCAGCTAGCTGGTTCTCATTGTACTTTAATGGTGAGTTCATGGGTTTCTTCAAGTCGTCTCAAGGTTTTAATCAAGGGGTTCCTCTATCCCGCCGAGTTGTTATTATTGCTTCAAAAGCTCTCTCGTGAGGGCTTAACTCTTTGATTACTTTAGGGAATATCCTGCCATTTGCTTTATTTTGCGGTTTGTCCGTCGGTTTCTCATTTATCCTTTGTAGATGATGTACTCATCTTTACGAGAGGAGATAAAAAAATCTTTGTCTAGAAATTTGATGAGTTTTCTTCTTGCGTATCAACAAGGTTCGGTACAATGTATTAATCTCCCAAAGAGCTATATCCTACTCGCTCCCTAATGTTCGCGGGCTGGCCTTCTTTTAAAAATTACTAAAATGAAGTGGGCTGTTTTCCCCTTTTCTTATCTCTGTTCCCCTATCATGCTTGGAAAGAAAAAAATAAATCACTTTGCAGACATGATTGATAAGTTTAGAAGCCAACTGTTTGGTTGGAAGCAAAAACTATTATCGCTCAGAGGTAGTTTAATTCTCATGAAACATGTTTTGTCCTCAGTATCATCTCATGCTTTTTTTGGTTTTGAATTCACCTAAAGGTGTAATCTCTCATCTTGAAAGGTTAATGGCTAATTGTTATTGGGGCAACTCAACTTTCGGTGGTCATAAACATCGGGGTAGATGGAGTGATTTTTGCTTCTCCACTGATGAGAATGGTCTCGGGATTTGGAGCTTTGCCGACATGGCTTTGGCGTTCTCCAAACAAAAATTTGGTGGAATTTCTATACATCTTCATTTTTATGGCCTCAATTTATGAGACATCATTATCGGCTTGGAACACCTTGCAATGTCTCACCTATTTGGAAATGGATATTAAAAGTTAAAGGTATGACAGATGCTAATATCCAAACTTTGGTTCAAAATGGAAACTCGTCCTTCTGGTTCCCAACTGGATAGGGATTGAACCCTTGGCTGAGTTGGTCTTGTAGGTGATACTACTTGATGCTAGGATCAAAGGTTTCTTTTCGAATGAAGTGGGCTAGTCATTAGATCCAATTGAGCATATTTTGCCGGAGTTGGTACATCATATTATTTTGCATCATTATGTTTTCCTATTGGCAGAAGATGATAAAATGGCTTGGAGGTTCACAGCAAATGGGATTTTCTCCACTTCGTCAGCTTTTCAACTTGTCCGGCAAAAACAAAGTAGTCTCAACTCACGTAAGTTTGTTTGGAGTGCTCGTATCCCTATAAAAATCTCTATTTTTTTTTTTGTGAAAACTCCTTAACGACTTGTTGCTATTTGATGATAATTTGACAAATATGGGTTTTAATCTCCCCTTGAAATGCCATTTTTTTAACTCTTTGAATTCACTTTCCCACGGTTTCCTTCATTGTCCCTTGGCGACTCAACTTTGGGAGCATTTGAAAACGATGTTAGGAGTTCCTAAAATACAAGTCTTCTCAGCTCAGCATGAGTTGCAGGTCTGGTGGCTGTCTATGCCTTCTGCATGTGATGGACAGCTTTATCATGCAGTCCCAATCTTGGCTTTCTGCACCTTTGGAAGGCACTAAATGGTTATATTTTTTATGGTGTCAAATCTAGAGCCTTGGGTCTCTTTTGTTTAGCATTAAAAATGATGTTTATTTGCACAGCTTGTTTCATCCGTTTGTAGTAGTTCCTACTCGGTTCCATCCAACTGTGCCTTGGCAATTCAAATGCAATACGTTTAGACGAAAGGTAGGTGTTTCACGCCCAATCTATTAGTATTCATTAGGACTCCTCACTTGGGTTCTCATAAACTTAACACTGATGGTTCTTCGATGGGCAATCCAAGGGCTTCAGGGAGAGGAGGGATTGTGTGATCATCAATGGGGGTTCCGTCAGCTAGTTTGGCAATTTTCTTTGGTTATCAAACAAATATGTAAGCAGAGACAAATGCATTGTCGGAGAGTATTTGTTTATGCTTAGACAATGGCTAGTTAGAAATTGTCATTGAGACTAATTCGCAGGTGTTATTCATATGCTGCATGGAAAGGTTTCAGTTGCTTGGAAGCTTAATTCTCTAATTCGGCAAGCTAAGTATCTTTTGTTCCTGGGTTCTATTCAAGTCAATCAAATTTTCCGAGAGGCTAATTCAGTGGCAGATTCTTTGGCCAAGAAAGTTAGTTCCTCTACAAATCTTCATTTTCATTTTGATCATCATATCCCAAATTTCATGACAAGTCATGCTCGGCCCGATAACATGCACACTTCTCTGACTAGATTTTGCAATTAGCACATGGTGTGTTTCTTATTGCTACGTTTTTATTCTTTCCATGATTTTTACATGAGGTTTCTGACCTAATCCCCATCCTTATACTCTAAATATTTATTATTAATAAAATTTGAGAGTATCACCCCACCATGGTTTCGATAGTTAACTAATTTTTTTTTTTAAAAAAAAGTCTCTAGTACAAAAATATTCTTTATTTTGTACTAATATTTGTAAAGCACTAGTAATACCTTGCAACATTTATCAAGTGTTGTACAATTTTTAATACACCTAATAAATAATATTTTTTAAGCCTCTAGTACAAACATATTATACTGTAGTACTATTTTTTGGCTAGTAGTAATGCTTTACAATTTTTTTGGACACTAGTAGGGTGGGCTATTGAGTTTGGGTCAAAATCGGAGAAAATTATTATCTTTATGTCTTGTATTATATGCTATTGCAAACAAGGGTAGAACTATTACTTGGTTTGCATATTTATAAGCTAATTAATGTCTCTATGTTGATTTGTTCTTTTTTTAGTAAACCTAGGCTCTTATTCTTTTACAAGTAGTTTAAACTGTTGACATAGCAGAGATGATTCCACAAGTGTTCAATTCATGTAAGCAAGGATGCATGTGAATTGAAATTTGATATTTGTAATTGATTATTTGTTCTATTTATCTCTCATCACCTTTAAAGCTTTAACTAGAGGAGACTCTGGGGAATTTTTTGTAAATATTTGGTGTTATTAAATAAGTTTAGTATTAGTCTTATTCTTGTAAAGTACTATGTTTTAAGGCTCTAACACAAAGATATTACTTATATGTTTATACTATTTTTAAAAATCCTATAGCCACATCAATTAGGATCTATGAGAACATCTCAATAATTCTTGGCTGGCCCATCTACTTCAGGTCCCATGCTAACTCAAAGGACACAGTTGGCATCTGGGCACAGGCAGGTCATTATGACCCTATTGAGTTCAGGTCCTGAGCAGCCTTCCACAGCCCCCTTTGGGTTCTAGTTTTGGTTCCGTTCTCAACCTATTGATTAAGTCAAGTACTGAATGCGTTGAAAGGTGATACACCTAATACTTGAGTTCTCATCTGGCCTGTTCAATCCATGTAACTACAATTTATTTTCTTTTAAATTCATTAAAGATTAATGTTGAATTATTTACACCATTTGTTTTTTAATAAATTCTAACAATTTAGTTCTCAAATTCATTGCGTGTTATTGGCAAACTTAATCAGGACATCATTCATCCTTATTGGCCTAAAAAGGCCACCAACTAGACTAGCACTTCACAGTCGACACGTGACTTATAGTGTCAGGAGATCTATGTAATTAAATAATATTTTTATTTAAATTAAATCAAATTTTTAAACATCACTCAAAATAATGTACTTTTGTTTTAATTTAAATTTCTAGCGCCATTATCGTTGGGATCCCCTAAACGAGTTAGAAATATACAAGATATTCAAGGAGAAGATAAGCGACGGATGCGAGATTTCATCAACAAGGCCAAAAAGAAGTCGAGAAATTAATGTACCTGTGTATATGCCTGAGTCTAATTGGAAGACACTGCAAGAGGAGTAGTAAAAAGAGAAATACGAAACAAGGGTCGAGATAAACAAGAAGAACAGGGAGTCTACTACCGGCCACGGTACCACATATGTTGGAGGATCCATTGACGCTGTCGAGCACTCGCAGAGACCTGTAAATTCTTGTTGTACATACTACAATTTTAACATTAACTAATTAGATGTTTTGCTAATTTCTTCCCTTTTTTACCTTTTATCAAGCAAAGTCTTAGGAGCACAAAATCAAATTCCCTGAAATCTTCTGCTATTGCTATCAGAAGAAGATAAATATGGACCGATCCGCAAACTCTACAAGTACTCGAAACCTTCAAAAACCTATTGGTGGCCAACCAGACGCAATAGGCAGCGTATCTCATAGAAGATGCAATATCTCAATTGTGGGTTAACGAGAGTGAGTTGTGAGTTAAGGCAGCCGGCGGAGTCAAGAACGGCCACATTTTTTGTGTTGGACAGTCTAGTGCCGCAACTTTATGTTCTTGGGGCTAGTTTGACAACTAATACATCTTCCAGTCCTTCCCAGGAAAACATTGATAGGAATGCTAAGGTGCACCATCATAGGGAGGATCTTCATTGCAAGGACGAAACCATAGATTCTAAGGGACAGAGGCTAGATAGACTCAAAGAGTCATTCGATAATTTTCAACATGAGTTCATCTAATATCGACGTCAAAATGATTCCAGTACTTCTACTGGTGGCAAAAATTCCTAGATTTAGACTTTTTTGTTTTTATATTCTTTGTACGCTAAACACTCTTATGTATATTACAATGGCATTTAATTTGTCATGCATTTCTAATTTTAATTTCACGACCTGTTGCTCTTGCTTGAATGATTTTTTTTTTTTTTAAATTTGTCGCTAAACATATTTAATTATTAATATTTAATAAACAAATTCATCACTAAATTTGTCCCTATTTTCCAATGAATAACTATAGTCACTAATGTCATTGCTATAACCATTGCACAAACTTGTCGAATATTCGTTGCTAAAAATTTGTTACAAAATTTGTCGTAACATTGGTCGCAAAAGTCATTGTTAATATGGTGGCAAAATTCGTTGCAAAGTTTTCATATCTAAAATCATCGCTAAATTTGTTTCAAGAAACCTCATTATGCTATTTGGGATGGCCAAAAAAGCAACGTAATTTTTTTCGTTGCTCAAACCCATTAGTTTTCGTCACTAATTTTGTCTCTAATAGCATTTTTTTTTTGAAGAAAAAAACCATCTAAATCTATCTTCTTTTTACATTTTCCAATTCTATTCTATTATTGAAGTTTAAGCAAAGCAAAATGTTCATGAATTAATGGGCAAGTTCTATTGAGGATGTGAAACTCGGTCTTTCGGCACTATTGGTTACTTTAGCCCATTTAGACTTAATCTACTAATCATAATTTTAAGTAGCTCCAAATAAAATAATCAGGGTTATTATCTATAGAGCGAATTATAGGGGCATATGTTAGTTAACTATAACTGCTATTTTATTAGGGCAACATCCATAATTATCACCAAGATACTTTCGTTTGGAGAACTGACATGGCAGAGAAGAGTAAGTGAGAAAAATTAGTTGGAGAAGAAATTCAAACATGAAATAGGAAACTGAATTGGGTAAGCCATGATTATTTATGGCGTAAATGAATATGAGTCCATAATTTATTTTGGCAGAATAGATGATTGAATATGTTGTATCTTATTATTTGTTGGGTTGTATCTTGGTACGATGTTGTTGACTTGTTGGAAAGGAAAATAAGGCTAATGAATTGGAGATGATGACTTGAAAAATGAAATAGCAGTGTGTGTTTATGGCTTGGGTAGGTTGCGACTCCAAGAGTGTCTTTGGCCCGATTATGACTTTTTTCGATCTATATTGTTTATAGATTTATTTTGGGGAATTTTAAGGTATTTTAGAATATAATTAAATTCATTTTCGTATATATATATATATATATATGTGTGTGTGTATATATATATAAAAGAGTATTGATTTATAGGTGTTGATAAATCAATAGAACCGGTGTGAGTTTTGTAAGTATCGATGTTGGATTTATCAAGTAGTTTATGTATCTTTTTACTCTTTTGATAGACGAATTTAAAAACACTTTTATGTTCTAAATGTAAGTTATGATGGAAAAAGGATTAAGCATTGATTATATGAACCTCTTGGAAGTGCAGTGAATATGTAACCGGTGCATATGATATGCTTATGTTTCATGTATAGTATGATTGTATTCTATATGTTTAACTCTTAGTGAACTTTGTTATTGTTGTGTGTCAGTTTTATATTACCACTATTTACTTTCAATTACTTGCACGCATCACAAGTATACAGTTTGTGTAATAAATTAGTAGAAAGAGAGATCTTTCCATAAGAATCTAGATTTGGAAATTATTGAATAGTTAAATCAATTACTAATTAGATGACAAAAAGAAAAGTTTTGGGTTTCAATAATTAAATGTAAAAGTAAGTAAAAAAGAAGATTACAAATTGGATTAGTAATTAAAGATAAACATTTCAAAATAGGTAAGAAAGTTGAAATCAATGATAGAAAGTGAGTTCAGTTTTAGGCTAATTAATTCTTGGGTTGCACTCAAATTGAATCTTTGATGGGAGACATTGTGATCTATTGGTTTTAACCTCTTTAAATTACCCAATTGCCAATCTCTTGATTAATTGAGTTTTTTAACCTAACTAAGGTGAGTTAGGGTCTCTCCAAAATCTATTCTAGAAAGGTAGAATCTAATAAGAACAAAGGAGCCAAATTCTACTAGTTGAGTTATACCAGACTAGCCAAGGTATCAATTCAACCAACCCAACACTAGTCTAGACCTAAAAAATACTTTCAACTACTAGTATCCATTCGTCTATCAAATAAATAAGCAATTAGCCAAATAACTTAACCTCTAATTAAAGAAACTAGTGATTTCCCTAAAATCCCAACATCCCCATTCAAAATTTCAACTACAGTGTTACCCATAAGGTATTTGACATACTATATGTTTTCATCTACCACATTCAACCCAAAGCTAGTTTATTTCTTAATTGGAAGAAAAGAGGGTAAACATTATTAGCTAGGATTTTTAGTAAAACAGTGAGTTCTTTAGCTAGGAAGAAGAATAAAAGATGAACACAAATCAACGAGCTATTACTCAAATGAAATAAATAGTACGTGCATAAATGGATAATAAAGTAAGCTTACAAAGTCCTAAAGAGCATCCAAGTGACCACTAGTCTAAGGAGAGTTAAGCTAGATTTCTACTAATTTTTAGCTAAGGAAGACAAAAAGAATGCTGAAAAGTGTTAAAAGGACATTGGAAAGACCCTTCAAGAGGAGGTAAGAACCCTAGTTCAAACTATGCTAACTATTACTAAAGAGTGGTCCTTGAAATGATTGCTAAAAGCAATCATTTTAATTAGCTCGTTTGGCGGGCAACGAATTTACAACAGGGAAACTCCACGATGACGACGGTGTTGACTTGGCTGACTATTTATTAAGGGACCTTTGCCTAGGCTATAACTATTCTGCCTCAACTCCCCGGCAACAAGATTTTCCTCCTTGGCACCCTCGCAAGCGCAAGGGCCTTCTTTTGTAGGTTAACTTTTCATAATAGTTTGACTTCCCTTGACTTTTAGCGCCCAAATTTGGAACTTACAATTCTACTTTTAATTATATAGAATAATTACCAAAACAAGTGTAAGTAGCTTTTATTCCGAACTTAAGATAAAAAGCATAATAAAGACACTACTTTGACCAATAAGATCTAAAAGAACTAAATCACCAAATAACAACATAAATGAACATATATTTGGGACAAAAAACATAAGACTAAACCAAAAATGTAGAAGAAATAACTCTATTTACTAGGATTACCACTCCCTCCAACTTAGTCTTTTGCTCGTCTGAAGCAAAATAGAAGAAACTAGAAACTATGAATATGAAAAGAAAAAACACAAAACACCCCAACATAATGATGGAATTTGGAAAACTTGGAAAAAAAAAAAAGATTATTGGTTTAACAGGCAGGCTTATCTCAAACACCAAAATCCAACCCAAAATCATTCAAAATTATCATCCCACAAATTTACTTCCCATTTTGCAAAGCATAGATTTTATCACAAATGACACTTCCAAAGCACAATGATTTTCCTAAGAGAAAAGGTTTACCAAAAAGTTTTCCGGTTTATTAAAAAGAAGTTTGATTTTCACATGTCCAAGTTTACCTACGCCATTCTCGACAAAAGATAATGAAAAGTTGGAAGGATTATTAGACTTAAAGTAAACAACAATGCAAATAAAATACAAGTGAAAAGCATTTTTCTAGTTAAGAGTGTTTAATTCGACGTGATGATAAATAAGTAGACAACGCAAAAACCTGAACTTGTTGGTATCCTAGTACATAAAAAGCTCATTCCAAAGACTTTACTTTTACTACTCTAATGGCTGCTTCGAGGAGACAATATTTGTGATGCCGAATCCCTTACTAGCCTTATTCCTAAAGCATGCAATAAAACCAATTTTGTTACATCTCTCTTTCTTGCCTTTTCTCTTTTTTTTTTTTTTTTGGTTGGCTTTTCTATTTGAAATTCAAACAATCATAAACCAAGGAAGAGGAATAGAGCATTCCAAAGATCATATATAGAATTAAACATCCATAATATAAACAAAAATGCTTTTCACACAAAATTAACCAAAATGGAGGCCTAAATCATTTTGAACCAAATTTCTATAATAAAATAGGTGTACAAAAAAAGGTTGAGTAAACTTAAGAATAAGTTGTGATAAACCAAGGTTGCTTCAAACAATCTGTTCTAAAAATTGATACCCTATCTTTTTCACATTGCAAATCATTGAATTTGACTTATTTGCAATCCAATCTTCATTTTTACTCAAAATAAGGGAATCACAATTATGAACATGATCACATCACCGTACTCTTTGGCTAGTTTCATCAAAGATTGACTATCAAAGACGAATATGTTCGTTTTTCAATTTTTTCAAACACATGTAACACACACAAGACTCAACATGTGATTAAGTATATCTTGCGAAACCAGCCCAAAGGTATTAATTAACACAACACAAACATTTAACAAATATAACGAGTTAACACAAACGACATCTTGCCAAACCAGCCCAAAGATGTCACTCCACTAGTCATCCAACAATCTAGCAAACAACACGCATCAAAACAACAAAGCTAGAATTCTAAACATGAACATTCTATCCTAGTGAAGCATTCACAACGAACACACAAGCATAAAAGAAACAACTACTTTTCCTCAAATAACATAAATCAGATAGTAAATACTTGTCTTCAGAATACTAAAATGCAAGAAATGTAAATAATTGTCTCAAGAGTAGAGTAGAGATGAAATCTCCCAATCAGGCAATTATTGAGGTCCTCGCTTTGTCACCAGCTTGGGAAGGTCCAACCTCATTTCCAGCACCAGAGGGTGTTAACTTTCTATAAGAGAGTCATTTATATGCATTTTAAATTGGGTTTCAATTGGTTTCTGAAACTTTGTGCTTAACAAGTAGGTCTAGGTATTTTGGTAATTTGAGATTTTAGTGTCAAAGTATTATTTATGTGTTTTTATGTTCAGATACACTTATATATCTATTATATGGTGTTTTCATATAGGTTCCAAGTGATTCGATGGTCAAACAGGGCCAAAATAGAGCACAAATGCAACGAAAACAACCAACTAAACAAGGAAGCTGGCCACAGCCGCAGCCGCACCCTAGCTCTATTTACCAGGCATAGCCACGCTGCAGCCAAAAATAGGAAAATAAATGTTTTAATAGTTTACAAGTTCTTTGTGGTGTTTTTGACCTAAAAACTTGTAAAAAATTATTGAGCACTATAAATATATGTTTTAGGGTCTTAGAAATGCATAAAATAGTGTAGGAGAGAGATAGAATAATGTATTTTAACCTGGTTGTAGTCGTCATGGGAGAAATTAGTCAAAAGATTGAAGATCAACATCCACGAGGAGGTTCATCAAGGCAGAGGAGCAAGACACAAGACTAAGCATAGTTTTCTTAGCCTTTTCCTTTTCTTTGTGATTTGAAATACTCTATGATAGTTGTGAAACAATATTTTTATGTATTCATGCCTATTATTTTGCACTAAATTTTGAACTAGGGCATTATTCAAATTTTATCACGAGGATTGATTGTTGAGATTTTAGTTGTTCCTTATAATTTCAGGTCTTGCTTGCTTATTTGAATTATTCTTGATGCCTCTAGATAACTGATCACCCTCTAGAGTGAATTGTAAATATGAACTGAAAATTGGGAGAGGCAAATTAGGATTAGTACGGCTTCAAATAGCCTTTATTTGGAATAATCGTTCGTAGATTGAACCATTTCCTCAGTACATATGGAGATATATCAAGATTTCAAGTAGTCAATTAGGGTCACATTTATGCGCTAATCGGGGCTTTAATCCATTAGTAGATTACTTGAGTTCCTGGCTAAATTTGTAATTACAAAAGGAACCATAGATTGGTATATAAACTATGGAATTGATGGAATGATCAATAACAAAGCAATTATTTGGATTGGTAAATGACAAATAAGCACTAAGTTTAATATCTACTAATTTCATATCTTGTTATGTAGTTTATATTTCTTTATTTTCATTACAATTCTACTACTTTTTAGATAGAGTTTTACATGTGTCATTCTGGTAATTGTCAATTGTGTTAAGCATAGTCTTCATGGGAACGATCTCTACTTACACTATATGTCTTGTTCGATCTGTATACTCATGAACGCACTTTGAGTCTATATTAGATCGCAAGAAGAGGGTCCAGTTCATCACTACCATCCATCTTCATCAGTCTTCTTGGTGCCATCACTGTAATGCCAACTTTGAGGTTTGGGATCATTTGGGCATTTGTCAATGTTGAAGGGGTGGATGTCATTAACTCTCATGGACAACATGTCTAACTTTCAATTTATTGCATTTAAGCACTTGCTATGGTAGGATAGCAGAGTTTTGATCTCCTATTCTGCTTTGGAAGCATAGAATGCGTAATTTGCCCTAAAAGGGACGGGCTTTTGCCTAAAAGTGGAAACATGACCAATAATCTCATAGGTATTAGCAATATATTCTTTCAAGTGTTTCATTCCCTACCACTGTTGGTTCCTTAACAAAACCCTCCAACCTCTACTCTCAATTTGCCTAACACATCCCTGAATAGTATTTTGTTATGCTTTGGTGTTTAGCTTGTTCATTAAGCACAAAGCCACTCTCAATGCAAGGATTTTTGGCCAATTATTAAAATGGCCTCAATGTTCACAAATTTAGATTCATAAAAATTTTTCGGTGACTCAGGGACAGTTTGTCTCTTTTTAGGCATATTTTACCATGAAAACCAAACAATTCCTTAACAAAGATTCAATTAACCAAACAATTTTCTACTAAGCCAACAAACAATACTTCAAATATTGAAGAATAATAGAAAGAACAATCAGCTTGAAAAATCAACCACCAATTTCTCGAATATAACTAATAAAGCACCAAGAAACTTCAATTTTCAACCAATAAATAAACCAAGAGTAGTTAAAAGATCTTACTTTTCACCATAGAGATGAAGAAAATTGGATATGCTACCGGGTCTCCTTGGATGACTTGTGTGCAAAATCCCCCAAACTTTAGTGGATTGTGGTTCAAAGGATCGAGTTTTGTGAACGGAATGGATTTTTGGTGGGTTTGTGAGTTTAAAGTGGGTGGTTATGGAGGAAGAAAGTGTCCAGAAGGGGACAATATGGGAGAAGAAAGTGTTTGGATAAAGGAAAATCTGGAGAATTGGGGTTGGAGGCTACGAAAAATGAGTTTTAGGGTGCTTGCCAGCGTCGAGCCCTCTTCTTTGTACCCTTACCGATGGTGAGGTTTTGTTTCTTGAACCCATAAACTCTACATTGATGCAACGGTCTCCTTATTTCCACAATTTTTTTTTGAGCCCCTCATCGATGACGGAGATATTTTCTATTTCGGGACTCACCGGTAGTGAGACCCACTCTATGAAGGGTTGGCGACGCGAGCTTTCCTATACACCTTCTTGTGCACCATCGCTAGCAGCAAGGGTCTTGTCCAAGCACTCCAATTCCATAATTTCTTGCAGTCCCTCCTCCCTAGAATTTCAACAATGCAGTTCATATCAATACACTTCAATTCCAATACACTACGACACCAAGTAATTAACCTAAAAAGATATACATCCATATGTACATATATATGACCTATACTTAATACAACATACGAGTTAATGCTAAACACATGGAAATGCAAATATACTAAATAATAAGTCTTGTAAACTTTGGCTTGTCTCCCAAGAAGCACTTGTTTATGGTCTTTAGCTAGACTATGGCATGATGTTAGTCAAGTGGTGACAAGTGAAACAATTTCCTTAAGTCTTGAATTATATAGCAACACAAAATCCCTAGCTTTGGACTCTTTTATCAACATGTGCTTATCATGCCTTGCCTTAGTTATTTCCTTGTAGGGTTTTGAACTTTCTTATGCCTTAATCCAAAACTCATCAAGCTCACTGATGTTAGACTGAGAGCCTCTTCTCAATTGCTTCCTTCTAATCATAGTTGAGGATCTTTACCACCCAATAAACTTTGTGTTCTGAGTGTACTAGAAGATGACATAGTTTACCATAACCATCGTATAGAGAGACATTCCTATTTGGGTCTTGTAATCGGTCCAATAAGCGCTCAACGTAACATCCAGCGATTAGACCAATCATTTCTTGTAGCATTCATGGCCTTTTCAAGGTTCTTTTTAACTATCGGTTGGAAACGTCCAATTGACATGATGTTTATGAATGGTAGGAAAGAGAAATCTTTTGTGTTACTCATTACTTAGCAAGATGGATTGGAAGAGAGAGTTTCTCCATCACTAATAATGGCATTGGACACCCCAAATCTTGCAAAAATATTCCTTCAAACAAAATTCACCTCAACTCTCGTGTCATTAGTAGGCAAAGCAATGACTTCTACCCAGTTGAACACATATTAACCGCCACGAAGATGAATTTTTAGTTGTAGGAGGTTGAGAAAAGGGTCCCATGAAATCAATTCCTCACACATCAAATACCTCTAAACTAGGATGTTGTTAAGAAACATTTCATCCATCCTTGACACATTTTCCACTTGTTGGCATTCGTTACATTGCACAACGAAATCCCTTGCATACTTGAAAAGGCTAGGCCAAAAGAATCCACATTGGAGGACCTTTGTCATCATCAGTTGTGAATCATGGTGCTCTCTTACTGATGATGAACGACAATGGTGGAGGATGTCCACCACTTCCTCCTCTGACACATACCTTCTAATCACTTGGTCCTTATGCTAGCAGTAGAGGAAAGGATCTGTTGAAAAGAAATATTTTGCCTCCAAAAAGAACTTCGTCCGTTGATTCATATCCATTTTTTAGGGACTATCTTGGCCGCAACGTAATTGACTATATCCGCATACCAAGATATAGAACTCTTAACCATAAATAGTTGTTCCTCCAGAAAGTTTTCCTTTATGGGTACATCTTCATGGGCATTTCCTTTGAACATAGGTCCTTCAAGTCTTGGCAGGTGGCCAGTTACGGTATTCTCTCTTCCTTTGTTATCAATCACATACCAATCAAATTGCTGTAACAGTAAAATCCAATGGATTAGTCTTGGTTTAGCATCATGTTTTGAAAGAAAATACTTTAGAGCCGAGTAATCAGTGTGAATGATCATCTTGCTCCCAACGATGTATGATCTAAACTTATCCAATGCAAAAACTATGGCAAGAAGTTCTTTCTCTATGATGGACTAATTAACTTATGCTTCATTCAATGTTTTACTTGCATAATAAACAACATGCAAAACTTTGTTGTCTTTTTGACAATGAGCTACCCTGACAATATAGTCACTTGTATTACACATGAGTTCAAATTGTAAGGCCAAATTAGGAGCGACTATTTCTGGGCAGTGATTAAAGCATTCTTCAACAAGTTAAAAGCATTCAAACATTCATCGATGTCAAATAAAGCATCTTTTTGCAAAAAATACATAAAGGCCCAGAGAAATCTGAGAAAATTTTTTAATGAATTGCCGATAAAAATCGGTATTTCCCGAGAAACTCCTAACCCCTTCCATTAGAAGGAGGAATTAACTTTTGTTTAACGTCTACCTTAGCCTTGTCTACCTCAATTCCCTTTGAAGAAATTTTGTGTCCTAACGTCACTCCCTCATTAACCATAAAGTGACACTTCTCACAATTTAAGGCAAGATTGGTTTCTTCACATCTTTCAAACACAAGAGACAAGTTATGTATGCTAGCATCAAAGGAATCACCAAAAATGCTGAAATCATTCACAAATATCTCATTGATTTTTTTTCTATCAATCATGAAAGATTGCAAACATGCATTGTTGGAAAGTGCTTGGAGTATTGCATAGACTAAGAGGCAAGCGCCTAGAAGCGATGTTACCAGAGGTGCAAGTGAATGGTCTTTTCTTGGTCTTCTGGGGCAGTGACTATTTGGAAGTACCTAGAATAGCTGTCTGGAAAGTAATAGAAAGCATGCTCGGACTAAGCCCCTCCAACATTTGATCAATGAAAGAAAGGGGAAATTGTCTTTTCTAGTGACTTCATTGTGCTTGCTAAAGTCAATAGGAATGCACCACCTGGTTACTAGCCTTGAAGGTATCAACTCATTTCCCTCATTAACTATAACTTTCATCACTTCCTTTTTAGGTACCACTAGAGTGGGGCTAACCCACTCACTATCACTAATGGGATATATAATCCCGACATCCAAGAGTTTCAACACCTTCTTTCTCATCACCTCTTTCAAAGTAGGATTTAATTTTTTTTGAGGTTATCTACAAGGTTTGTAATTGTCACTGAGGAGGATTTTATGCATGCACAAGGTAGGGCTTATACCCTTTATGTCTTCTATGCTCCAAGCGCACTACGATGTTGTTTCAACATACTGATAACTCTAGTAAATAAGAGTTATTATACTTGTTAAACTATGGTATTTTGTAGTATTTTTTGGATTTAAATGTTTAATTGTGTGTTTTTATCTTGTTTAAATTGCATTTAGCATTTGTAATTGCATTGTGTAAATATTATATTATTAGCACTAATTTCAAGGTTAATTTGGAATTTTCTGCGTACTTTGCAGGATTGGATTAAGAGCTGAAGTGCAGAAAGGAAGAAGTTCGAAACTAAAGCTGGAAGACTATCCATGCCACAGTATCAAACTTTAACAAAGGAAATAATATCGTGGTATCAAGCTAGACTTCCATAGGCCAATTTTTAGTTTTAGACCGTGGTATCAAACCACGAAGTAAAATTCAATTCTGTGGTCTGAACACCCTTTTCACAGAGAAATGGGTGAAAACATAATTCTTGTGGCTGAAGTTTCTTTCAAATCACTCTTGTATAGTACATTAGTATACATAGTGAGTAGTGTAGTTAGTAAATAAGATTAGAACTTTTATTTCTTTTCGTGCTTTCTTAGTAGTATTTTAAGCTTTGTTAAACTTAAATTCTTAGTTTATTTCAATTGCAAGTTTTAATCTTTCTTAGGTAATGTGTTAGTGAGTTTTATCTTAGCTTTCTTTTGATATAAAATTGTCAATTTTTATTTACATTTCCTTGTCATTCAAGTATGGTTGGTGTTAGTTTAATTTGTACTTTCTTGTTCTTATGTTTAGTTTATGTTTTCTTGTTGATTTCTTTAGTTATGAGCAGCTAGATAGCATGTCAATTGGGCTAAGAATATGTGATCTTTACTTATGTGGGGAGAGTTCTAATTGGTAGTTCATTAAGTGGAGGAAAATTGGGTAATAATTATTTTTTTCAGATGTTAAGCGATTTGGGGTGGCCCACCTTTCAGCTTAATTTGTGGGATTAACACTAGATACAATATTTGCGTGTTATTCCTAGATCGAACAATTATCAAATTAGGATGAACGGTAGTTGGGTTAAGATGCCATTTATTTTAGTTGGTTCATGGAATTCCATGTGCTGCGTTCAAACAAAAATCAACTACCTAGCTAAGGGGCTTGTTTATTGATGGAAATGAACCTCAGATTTAATGACTCACTCACTATTTGGATAGCGTATTGGAACGATACTCGTGGTAAAGAGATTTTTTTAGCCCAGTACACACTTGTTTCTTATTTATTAGTTCTTAATTCTTAATTGCTTTGTTTAGTTTAAGTCTATTTTTAATTGCTCTTTAATTCACCTTTGATTGTCTAAATAGTATGAGTATCTTTTGAGTCTAGTAGTTGTCATCTCTAATCCATGTGAGATGATATCCCTCACTACTTGCTACTTATCTATCTTGTATATTTGCGGGAGTGCTAATGGTGGTTTACTAATTGACGGAGTTTCTTTTTATTATTCGAGTGTTTGCTATAATTTTATACCACCATTAGTCACATACCAAGTTCTTGGCACCATTGTCAAGAATTATGGCAATAATAGGTACTTTAAGAGTTGTGCTAATTTAGATGTTTTTTAGTTTTGATTGTTAATTTTAGTTTGACAATATAAAGTGGTTTTTTTATCAATACTCAATTCTTGTTATTTGTGCCTTGCCGGAATGATAGTTTTTTCGTGCTTAAGGTAGAGATCAATCAAAACAAAACAAGTAATATATAAAGAATTAATCTTTTTTAAACCGTCGGTATAAAAAAATTTCTACACCATCAGATATAGATGCATGCCACATGTGCATTTTTTAAATTTCAAATGTCATTTTTGTACATGTGTCATGTATTCCACACTTGATGGTATAGAAATTTTTTTACATCGACAGCGTATGTAAGATTAACTCATAAATAAATCGCACAAATTTTTTGTACTTTACTCTTATTCC
The DNA here is from genome assembly GCA_025175665.1 of Cinchona pubescens. Lineage (NCBI taxonomy): Eukaryota > Viridiplantae > Streptophyta > Magnoliopsida > Gentianales > Rubiaceae > Cinchona > Cinchona pubescens. Next base: position 291,509 of record JANKKI010000143.1, read on the forward strand.
TGCAAGCGTACGAGGTAGTTAGTAGCATAGGATGAGTGGGTATCGTTCTAACGAGGATTGCTTGTTGACAAATGCAAGATTCAAATGCCATTCTGTAGTTAGACTAACCAATAAATAGCGATAAACTAATCTAGACAAACTCAATTAAACAAGTAAACTACAAAGGACATGACTAATTAAACCATACTAATATAGGGAAAGCAATTAAGATTATCTCTAATTCAACTAAATCTACTCAAAGATGATGAAATTAAGAAAGCACATAATCCTAATTTGACTAAGAAAAGCATAAAGTAAGCATGAACACAAAGAAAGTTTCATTTTCTACTAAATAAAATTTTGAAATTTGCAAAGAGAACTAAATTTAAACTACATATTTTTGGATTTTTGATTTAATAAGAGAAATCCTACTAAAATTTACTTGAAATTTAAGCAAGGAAATGAATATTTTCTTACTAAAATCACTAATTTAGAAAGAAGCCAAAGAACTTCTAAGAAAGTTTGGAAAGGAAGTAATTAAATTTTGAAGACATTTGAGAAAGCATGTAAAAATTATATCTACAAATAGCAAATAAAAAGCCCACTAAGAATATCTAATCAAAATTTAAACTTACTAAGAATTAAAGACAAGATATAAAGGAAAATTAAAAGAGTACTTTTGTATTAGAAAGGAACATGAGTATCAAGCTACACTACTCTATTCTACTACAAAATACCAACTACTTAAACTTAATCAATCAATGCAATAAAACGTCAAAAGCAACAATTGCTAAATACCAAGAATTCATCAATCAAAGCTCACATGATCAATCCATATTCCAAGATATAATCTACTTGGCATCAGTTTAAGGCCCCTAGCCAACTACCATTCAACTATCAAAAGTACTGAAATATCCATTAGTAGTAAAGATAATAAAGTAAACTAAGCTAAGAGTACTAAGAAAATAGAATAAAGAAATGTCTTTCAACGTCTAATCATAAAGAAAGAAAAGTATTAATGATTCTTCAATATTTGGATGTCCTCAAAATTCTACATTAATCTCGTTAATATCTTCAACCCAATGATTCTTTTGCTCCTCCATTTTGGTCCTCCTTATGATCCTCCTCTTGAGTAACACCGACTTCCTCCATATGGTCTACCCCACTTACTTGTTCTTGCTCTACTTGAGTAGTCCCTATTGGTGGTATGTAAAAATGTAGTCCACGGGGTACTCCATAATGTCATGCAAGTGGTGGTAACAGAAGGATTTATTCCACGAGCCCATAATAACCGGCTATGAATGTTGTGCCATGAGTTCCATGTTGTGATGAAGGAGCATATGGCTGCAGGTCCAATACCCATATAGCTTGTTCTCCTCTTCTTCATTTTGGGGTGCACTAAATATATTCTTGGGCTGTAAGAACATATGATGAGTTGGTGGCATTAGGATTTCCTCTTGATGCTTGTCGACATCTCTGAATATCTTCAAAACATATTTCATATTAATTTTGCCTCTTTCCTGCATCTGGGTTCACTTGGAATGATTTGGCAACTTGATTCAACACAAAGTGGAAAATTAACTATGGTAGATGAAAACTAGGACGGTTAGACATCCTATTCCCAATAAGACCCTATCGAATCATTCTCCCACGGTTTAATGGCATGCCCTATACAATAGCATAAATAAGATAAGGTTTATCCTTTGGAATCACAGTAAGTGGTGTAAAATTCAAATCTTGGAACAAACGAAGTAAAACCAAATTCTAGGCCACTTAAACTTTAACCCCATATGAGGCAATCTCAAAAAATCAGTACTAGAAGCATTCATTATCCAATTGACACTTGATTCACTCAAAAAATTCTTTATTGCCTCCATATCCTTCTTTCTCCTTACAAAATTTAGATATTGATCATGAGACACTTCAGATATGTTATAGAAAGCTTTGATCCTTTTTAGGGAAAATCAACCAAAACACCACGCACATGACATTTTTAGTCAATCAAATCACACAAATTGCACTAGAATTCCTTAACCATATTAGTGTACCACGGTTTAACACTCTCTTTGACTCAACCCCAATTTCTTGAAGTTAATTATGCATCCAATGCTTGTCTAACATTCTCTAACTCACCCCAATCCCTCAACAAGTCAAAAATTCGCTCGCTTATAACATCATGCTTATTATAATCCTAAAAAATTGCCTTATCTTTTTCACTAAAAATCAAATTATCACTTAGTTCTAAGATTTCCTCACTTGGTCCATCATCGGTTTTTATCTTCTTGGATGTCTTACCTCTTCCTCTACTTCTACCTCTCCCTCTCCAACCACTACCACTGCCATACACACCCTTGTTGTTTTTTCAATCCAATTCAATAATCAATCAAAAAAGAAATATCAAGACTGTCTTCAACAAGTAAAAGTACAATAATGAAATCAATTTGACAAGCCACCACAAAATTTTGACAATTTCAAAGATAATATAGGAAACCCAAGCAAAATTCACCAATTTCAATCAAGAATTCACAACTTAAATTAGTTCTTTAATTCACTTTATAAAAAACCACAAATTTCAAAATCAAATTTGCCCAAAATTACCAAGGAATTTAATCCAAAATCTCAAAATTGATGGTAAAATTTTAACAATTACGGTCTTGAGCATCAAGGGAAAGATATTACCCATAGATTGAAGATGAAATTGACCCTTTGAAACCCTTTAAGACTTGAGAAAACTTGTGTAAATTTTCCCTTTCAACTGGCTTGAAACCCTTGAATTTTTCTTCAAAAATGATGAAAACATGTGGATTGATGCTTGGGAGGGTTGATTTTGGTATTTATGGTGAATTGGTAGTGGTTGGGGGTTGAGTTTTGAAAAGACTAGAGAGAGTTGGATGGTGACTAGGTTTTTAGAAGAGGAAGAATGGATAAAATTCTGGAAAATTGCATTTTAATTATTCTGGAAATTAGGTCAATATCATGATATCAAATTTGCACTGAGAGTCGATATCACCTCAGTGAAAGCCCTGGTCAAGCATCAATATTGCAGTATGGGATCTGATATTGTGATATCGACAATCAATCAGAATTTTCCACATTATAGAAGTTTGCATCTTTATCGTGACATGGGATCGATATCGCGATTTGGATACTGAGATAGAAATTCCAACATTCCAGAGTTTGTATCCATATTGCATATGGAATCGATATCATGATATGGATCAAACTTCTGGGATGACTAATTTTTATACTTAGACAAATTTCTGACCAAACTTCTACCACTTCACTCACACTTCTTCATCACCTACAAACTTGATTTACACAAGTATTAGAAGACAATTTTCATCCATTTCTTAGCACAATTTATTGAATTCAAAAGTAAAATTTTCAAACCTAAACTAAACTAAACAAACCAAATCACACCAAATCACAATTAAATGTAAAATAACACCAAAATAAAACAAAACAAAGAATTTAAAACTTGGGTTGCCTCCCAAGAGTCGCTTTGCTCTTTTATGGTCATTAGTTTGACTGTGGCATGACACATCTATTCTTGAATAAATTGGACGATTTCATGCCCATCTTCAATGATTCCTCCAAAATAATGTTTGATCCAATGTCTAATGACCTTGAAATTAATTCCATTCTTTTAAGCTCCACCGTTCCATAGGGAAAAACTTGAACTACCTGAAATGGTCCATTCCATCTTGATTTAAGCTTTCCCAGAAAGAGTTTGAGCCTTGAATTATAGAGCAACACCGAGTCACCAGACTTGAATTCCTTTTTCAAAATAAGCTGGGTATCTTGCCATGCTTTACTCTTTTCTTTGTAAATCAAGGAATTTTCAAATGCTTTCCTCTTAAACTCATCTAACTCATTCAAATCTAGGAGCCGCTTTTCACATGCTTCCTTTAAATCAAAGTTGAGACTTTTTACCGCCTAATAAGCCTTGTGCTCCAACTTCACCTGTAAATGACATGCCTTGCCATAAACCATTCAATAGGGAGACATTACGATCAGAGTTTTGAATACCGGACAGTAGGCCCATAAAACATCATCCAACTTGATTTCCCAATCCTTTCTTTAATTGTTGACCATTTTCTCCAATATTCACTTCAATTCTCTATTTGATACCTCAACTTAACCCGAAATTTGAGGATGATATGCTAGAGCGATTTTGTGCTTCACCTCATACTTCATCATGAAAGTTTCAAATTGAGAATTCTTGAAGTTTGTTCCCCCGTCACTAATAACGGTTCTTGGTACTCCAAAACAGGAGAAGAGAAAAACAAGGTTTTTCTTGAATTTATTTAAGCAAGAAAATAAGGGTTTTTCTTACTAAATTCAGTAATTTCAAAAGAACCCTAATAACTTCTAAGAAATCTTGAAATGGAAGTAATTAGATTTCTAAGAAATTTAAAGAGAAAGCATGTAAAAATTATATCTACTTGTGAAAATGAAACCACTAAGATTATCTATTCAAAATCCAAACTTGCTAAGAATTAAAGACAAGATCTAAAGGGAAAATAAAAGAGAATTTCTGTATTAGAAAGAAACTTGAGTATCAAGCTACACTACTCTATTCTACTCTAAAATACCACTACACTATTACTGTGTTTTACTATTCTAACCCTACTACTATTTGCTTAGTACAAGTCTTTTATGTAAGGAGTAATAAAGCTTTAAAATTTACAAAGCTGGCAAAAATACAATGCTGAAATCCGTGTCCATATCATGATATGGATTCAATATTGCAATATGGACCTCAACTTAAAAACTCCAAGTTCGGTGACCATATCGCGATATTGAATGGGCAAGCGATATCGCGACATGGAACCTTCTTCCAGCAGCTTTAATTTTCACTTTTGCCTCTCGACCGCTTCAATCCTTTATGCTCCATATCCTTTGTCCTAAACCTATAAAATATTCAAATACCTAATAAGTGACAATTTAAGCTATAATTAACACTAAAATTACAATATTTATGCAAATGCAAACGCAATTACTAAATGCGACAAAACTAAATTAAAACACAAGAATCTATCATAAAATCCAAAAAATACTAACAATAACCCAAGTTAAATAGGTAAAATAACTCTAGTTTACTAGAGTTATCTCCATTGAAATTTGACTTGTTCTTGGTTTTTGCTTGTAGTGTATGGTTCTTGAAGAAGATACATTATTACCTCTCGATTAGGAACTAGAAAGAATTTAAGGAGGATCCTGAAAAAGAAAAGACTACAATAAGAGCAAGAGGAATTTGAAATGGCGGACCCTCAAAAAAATGTGAGAATAGATTATGAGAATCAAAGGAACCATGACAGAATGAAGAAAGAACAGGAAATAATGTTTCGGAGAACGATAATGGAGTAAATGATAATGGAGGCCACACTGAATGATAGAATGTTAAGGGTTTATGCAATGCCAAACTTTGATGAAAAAAACTCAAGCATTTCTAGAATTCCTATTCAAGCAAATAATTTCGAGATTAGACGAGCATTGACTCAAACGTTGCAAGACCATGCCATGTATAGGGGTTGCCCAAATGAAGATCCTTATACACATTTGATGAACTTTGATGAGGTACTTGATATTTTCAAATTCAATTGGGTGAGAATTAGGGCACTTCCATTCTTATTGATAGAGCCAAGTGGTGGTTACAAAGCTATGATCAAGGAACATTCATGACATGGAATGGTTTATGACAAGAATTCCTTGCAAAGTACTTCCCACCTTCAAGGATGATGCAGCTAAGGAATGAGATTACTTCTTTCAAACAAAATGTCAGGGAAAGCATAGGTGAAGCTTGGGATAGATACAAGGAGTTCTGTTTTTCCAGTGTCCTTACCATGCTGTTCCACTTTAGTTACAAGTTCAAACAATTTACAGTGGTCTTTATCAAGAGATCAAGTAAGTGATGAATTGGTGGGTCATTCTTTATCTTTCAAAAAGCAGAAGAAGCCCAAAGGTTGTTGAACACCATGACGTCAAATTATTATCAACATGGACAAAGTTGTTGTTCAGGATATGCTAGGTGTAACAATCAATCAACACAAGTAGTAAAGCTCCATTAACACTTCAACCATCACCCTCATACTCGCAAGGATATGAGGTAGATGAACAGTTAGTGGTGAGTGAGCATCATTACCACAAGGATTGTTGCAGGCAATTACTAGGCTGAATGAGTCCTTGTGCTATTTAGATAATTGATAAATGGGTTTTACAACTAACTACTAAGAATTTAAACTAAGAAAGCCATTAACTGCTGGTAATTAACCAAACTAAGTTATCGAAAACAAGTAAATGATTAAAAACTCTAAATTAACTAGATCTAATACAAAAGAAACCAAGTAAATCAAGTAACACTACGGACTACTCAAACTACTCTGAAGAAAGAAAATAACAATTATCGCTAATTGCTACTCTAAGAAAGCATAATTAAATCCATTAAATCAAGTAAAAACTAATCTAAAAAAGAAAGTAAGGCAAATAGCACTTTGAACTACCTAAACTACTCTAAAAAAGCTACTAAAAATTACCTCTAAATTAACTAGTCTAATAAGGCATGATTAAAGCATAAAGGTAATAAAAATTAATTTGAACTAAGAAACATTAATCAAGAATGAAAATTGAGCAACACTCATTTTTTGTAAAACTAAGATTACTACTAATTTACAAGAAAAAATAATAAAAACTTGTATTACAATAATTTTATAAAAAGCCCAGTAGATTTTAATAAGATTAAGGACAAAGAAAAAAGGTTAAACTAAGAAGACTAAAATAGCAAGAATACAATAAATTTCTAAGAAAACTAGGATTACTCCACTTAGATGTCAAAGAAATGTAAATTGAAAACCAATAGTTTTTATATCTACATGAAACTAATGAAAAGCCTGCTAAATTTAGATTAAAAAAAATTGAAACTAGCAAAAAATTAAGGTATAGATTAGATGAAATTAAAGAAAGAAATTTGCATTAATCTAAAAATTTGGAAAGTAAGTTAAGCAGCTAAAACTGCTCTACTACTAAAATTACTACTACACCTACACTATGTGTCCTACGGTAGTATATTGTAGGAAAATTAAAAGGAAACTTTAGCCCAAAGAATTGTAAGCTAGCACATTCTAGAAGCTTTCTAGATCTCGGACTGTGGCATCAACTTTTAGTACTAGAGCTGATACTGTGGTATCGACCCCTAAATTTGCCTTTGATAACTATCTTGATACCATGCTATCGATTCCTATACAAAAATTCAATGCCACGGTATGGATCACTTTGCAGCCAAGTCTTGAATTTCTTCTTTTGCTCTTTTCTCCTTGCCTCTCCTTCCTTGACTTTTGTTTTATACAGATCTCTTAATACAAACCTACAAATTACACATAAACTTATTAAGTAACAAAGTTATACAATAATTATCTTAAAACTAATACTAATATCATAATATTTATAAAATGCAAATGCAAACACTGAATGCAACAAAACTACACAAAAACACATGAATAGACTCTAAAACCTGGAAAAAGCTAAGAAAATGCTATAGTAAACAAGCAAAATAAATCTAATTTCCTAGAGTTATCACAACCCCAAACCTAGCGTTATTCTATCCCGAGCAAAACTAGATGTGTAAAGAACACACTGAACACGTAGACATGAAAAACACACCAAGATGACAACATAAAAGATAACACATGAATGCATTTTGAATAACTAGGTGACCTCTCAATGAACTCAAATAACATATGATCATTGAGATATTTAAACTAATCATTCCAAATGTTTCAACTTTTACCAAAAAGAATGGTTTAATCATCAACAAAAATTTCAAAATACTAAGCATTATCGTCAATCAAAAAGGTTTTCCCAAAAATTTCAATTCATGCTAAACATATTTTATTTGACTCAAAAAAATTTCAAGTTAATCAAGCCATGTAATCAAAATAATTAGAAGTGAAAGGATTGCTAGGACTCTACCTAAAATGCACATGTCAAATGACTTGGACATCTAGCAAGGAATGTTTAGATCAATATCAATAATGGGTATTACATAACATCTTATCCCCAACTTGTCTATATACTAAATAGAAAGGCTCATTTCGAAGACTTTGCTTCTACTTTCCTCATTTGTAAAAGCAATCCTAATGACCATTTTGGAGAATAAATATTTGTGATGTTAGGATCCCGCACTAGTCTTATTTCTATTTTAAATGCATATTTCTCAGAAACAACAGTTGTGATGCCGGAATCTCGAACTCTCCTTATTCCTAGTAGTAGAATATTATTTTTTTAATGTGTCCTAAACCAAACATAATGCATCCAAAATCATATCAAGTCCTAAACATTCACAACATAGAATGTTTATAATCCATGCAATAGCCGTACAAATGACCAAACTAATTTCCAATAACTTAAGTAATTTCTTCCAACAATAACAAGCTTGTCAACAAAAAATTGTTTTGAGAACAAACAAAAGATGTTTCAAATGAATTATTTTAAAAGTGCTAGCCCTTTCTTTTTGAAATTCGCAATGAGTAGTGTTTGAAACCTTTGTTCATAAGAGAATCAACACGATACATAACTTTGAAATATTCAATTGGAATATAACAACCATATGCTATTGCAAGCCAACTATCATCATCAAGTACTGTTGTCACATTTTTTTTTCTATACAATGGTCATGACCACATTTACAAATACTGTAAACCATTCCAAGACAAACTTTGACTAAAAAATAACACCATCAAACCTGTCATTTTATTCAAATGAAGAGTGAAACTCATCCTATCGCTTGCCCAATATAGAACAATCACATAATAATAGTACTAGCTCAAAGCATAAAAGGACATAATTAAAGAGTAAAGTCCTACTCAAACCAGCCGAAGAACTTACTCACAACCAAACAACTAGAATTTCAAATCAAGAAACCAAGGCATGAACAATCAAAACCAAATAGTTATCTCAATAAGCTCATCAAAAGACAATATCACCATTCAATCACAAGAATAAGAACTACTTTGACTTCAGCTAATTATTCACGCAAAACAACTAAAAAAGTAACATTCCAACAAACATACTAAAAGTATAAAATAAAAGTATGGGAAAAACTAAAGGAATGTAAATGAAATGTTGGTGAAAATATTTCGCAACTCAAAATTAGAAGCTAATAGAAAATGGGGAATAAGGAAATAGGTATAGAAAGCCTTCTTCAAAATGGGGAAATCCATCAAGCATTATCCTCTGCTCCATTAAAATCCTCATCGGCTCTATAATTTTCTTCTTCTACACCATTGTTCTGGCCTTCTTCAAAATCCTCCTCTTGAGCTCCTCTAGTCCCACTACCTTTCTTTGCTCCTTTAACTAGTTCTTGTTGATGTATCTGGTTCTTGGGTAGGCCCCTCTTATGGGGAGTAAAATGACTACCCACAGGGTGCCCTACAGTACCTAGCCAGAGTGACCTAGGATGGATCCAAGTTTTCAGCGTGGTAGGCTTGACCAAGGAGTGCCAAGTTGTGTTGAAGGATTATATGGTTGTGGGTCCAATATCCTTGAAATTTGTTCTTCTCGGCATTAAAAATTTTCCCAATTGTCATGTTAATGTAAGGAGCCTTTGAAGGTTGAGGTTGTTGAATTAGTGGTTCGAGGGCCTGGTGATGCCTCTTGAATTCACACACCATGTTGTGGACATATTTCTTGTTGATGTTGCCTCTTTCAAAGGTTTGAGGCCCACTAGGAATTATCAAGCAACCTGTATCAATATACAAAAATAGATACCAAATCAGGTAAATTAGAGGTGGGCGTCCCAATACTCCATTGATCAGAAAATCCTGCCAAATAAGCCTTCCAGTGTTGATGGTTTTGCCTTCAAGAATGGCACACACTAGATGGCAGGCACATTCTATCCCTTAGGACAAGGCTCACTGTACTTGATCCCTAAATTCTACAACTAACAAAATAAAACAAAATTTTTGGCAATAATTGCTAGTCCTTATAAGGGAACCTCAAATATGTATCTCCAGTAGCATTCATTATCCAATTAACATCACTAAAGCATAGACGGTTCTTGATTGCAATGATACCTTTTCTTCCAACTGTACTCTTTATATTTTCAGTTAGACACATCAAAAAAATTATAGAAGGCATTGATATTTTCCACACTAAAGTCCACCAACTTACCTTAACAAAACATTTACCCTCTTGGAGTTCACACAAGTTGTAATAGAACTCTCTAACCAAATTGGTGTACCCCAACCCCACGACTCTATCAAAGCGGTCTCATTTCCGTGATCTCAATTGAACCTCTATTTCCAATCTAACATATTGCCCCCAATTCTCGACCAAATAGAACCCCATCTATATAATTACATTATGCTTTTGGTTGGCATCAGTAGGAGAGTCTTTTAGCCCGATCACTGACAAAAAGTTGTTCTAGATTAAACACACCACTCCCACTAGTCCCTTCTCCTACCTTCCTTTTCTTGGAACCGGAGGATGAAGCACTACCCCTCCCTCTAAAAGCTCCTCTAGGTATGTTAATTATGAAAAATATAGAGGAATTAACAAAGAAAATCAACCCAATACGCCACAAATTAACAATTCAAACAAGCCACAAATCAATTCAACAAAACCACAATTCAATTCACAAACCAAATTCCTCAATTCAAATTAAGCCCAAGTAATAATCACAATTTTTGCCAAAATCAATCTTAAAATGAACCCAGTAAGGATTTAATAAAAGAAAACTTATGGAGTTTGAGCATAAATTGGGACAATTTTGCAGGAGGAAAGTGAGTGGAGCTATCCCTTTAAAACCTTGAAAATCCTTCCTTGAAACATGAAGAACCCATTTGGATGCCAATTTTGTGGTTGAAATTAATAGAAAAAGGTTTGGGTAGCATTGGGTTTTGATAGAATTTAGGAGTATTAGATGGGGAAAGAGAAACATTGTAAAGGTATGAAGAAACGAGAAGAGGGTTTAGGGTTTGAAGTTTGGTGGTTTAGGTGAAGAAAGGCTATAAAGGCTTAAATAAGGTTTCGTCGTCCGATATTGATATCATGATATCAAATCAAGTCATGGAGTTTGATACGGTGGTATCGGGAAATTGTTTTGAAAAAAGGTTGTGTTGGCCCCAAAAGCAACCTAAGAGGGGGGGTGAATTAGGTTGTATCTAAAACAAACCTTTTTATGTGCTTAATAGAAATTCAAACTTTATGGACCAAATGAAAACTTAAGCACAAATGAATACAATAGATATTCAACAATTTAAGCTTAAAGAACAAATAAGAATATTGAGATTAAGATAATCAAACCAAACTCCTAAGCTTCTCAAGCTTGGAGCTTTCAACTACAAAGAGCTTCTTACAAGGCAACTACCAAGTTCACAACTTGAAGTTCAACCCACTAAAAGTCTCTTCAAAGTAGGTGAGACAATAACCTCTTGTACACAAATGAGGATCACTCTTGCTCACACTAATTTCCTTTAGTTGAGCCAAGAGTTTTACACTCACAACCTCCCTTTGTTACAATTGTTATCTCTCCACTCTTACACTTGAAGAACTCTTACACTTCTAAGCTCTTTTCACAAAACTACCTACACTATTACAACACTTGTATCCACTATTTCTCCCAAATAGCTGAAGAATTAGATGTAATCTCTTGTAGAAGTCTAGATGTTTGTTAATTCAGACCTAGGGGTATTTATAGTTGCCAAAAATCTGCTTCCAACAACTTCCCAACGGCTATTTTCTGTTTACTGGAAAACTAGCCGTTGGACCTTTCGGACGGCCGATGCAGCAAGAGTGTGTCCGAACAAACTAGCCGTTGTACCGTTCGGACGGCCGCTGCTAAACCTTGCATCCGACACTGCGTCCGTTCTCTGAGGGTATTCGTTCGGACCTCCGAGGATACGGTGCAAGTCCGAACATGCGTCCGATCGAAGCAAAGTCTTCTGGAAATATGATCGGACGCTGTTCTTCGTCCGAGGCTTGCTTCAAATTCTTTGTGTCGGACGATTACCATCATCCGAAGCTCTGTGACTCGGACAGTCATTTGCGTCCGTGAAGTCTTGTGGTTGTTTTGTTCGAATGATCATTTGCGTCCGAACCTACCTATTTTTCTGCACACTTGTTATCAAACCATTAGTATGATTTGGTCATCATCAAAACATGATTAACATAACTGGGGTTCAACAGGTTGATATCACAATATTGAACATTTTTACTAAAGTTGATATCGCGATATCAACTGAAAGGAAAAAAATAGTGTTTCGAAAATTCACGTTGATATTGATACCGAAGTATCAAATGAAAGTCTGAAATCTCATTTTTGAAAATTTGGCACTATACCATGGTATCAAAGGACGAACTTCAATAGTACCATTTTTTCAACACTTAGCCAAAATTTTTCCTTTTTCTACTCGTCATTCAACCAAAAACTTCATCAAACACTTACAAATATCAAAAACACCAAATTAGTGAACATTTTCATTCATTTCCCTTCCAAAACTTATTGTCAACATAAATTAATCCATTCAAACATTAACACTAAACAACATAAAATTTGACCTAAATTAATCCATTCAAACATTAATACTAAACAACATAAAATTTGACTAAAAGAGGGCATAAAGAATAAAATAAAGCTTGGGTACCCCCCCCAAAATCATTTTTTTATAGTCATTAGCATGACTATGGCAATGGACTGATCGTGTGGCAGCAGGATGAACTGTTTTCCATCCTTCTTCAATAATTCCTACTGGATACAACTTGAGGCGATGTCCATTTTCTTTGAAATTATCTTCCTTGCCTTTCAATTCCACCGTGCCATACGGAAAAACTTTATTTACCTCAAACGGTCCACTCCATCTTGACTTAAGTTTTTCTGGGAATAGTTTGAGTCTACAATTGTAAAGAAACACTAAATCCCTGGTAGGTTTGAACTCTTTCTTCAAATGTACTTGGCATGCCAAGCCTTGATCCTTTCCTTGTATATCATGGAGTTCTCAAATGCATCCTTTCTAAACTCGTCAAATTCGTTCAAGTCCAAGAGCCATTTTTCACTTGCATCTTTCCAATCAAAGTTCAAGCTGTTTTACCCAATAAACTCGAAGCTCTAATTCCACGAAAAAATGACAAGATTTTCCATACATCATTTGATATGGGGACATTCCAATAGGGGTCTTGAATTCGGTGCGGTATGCCTAAAGTGCATCATCTAATTTTTGCGACCAATCCTTTATAGAGCTGTTTACACTCTTTTCTAAGATTATCTTTAACTCTCTATTGGACACTTCCACATGGCTTGAAGCTTGAAGGTGATATGCCAGCACAATCTTTTGTTTCAACCCATACTTGGACATCAAGGTCTCGATTTGTGCATTCTGGAAATAAGACCTTCCATTACTTATGATTGTGCATGGAACTCCAAAGAGAGGGAAGATATTCTTCTTTAGGAATCTTGTGACCACCTTGGCATCATTGGTTGGTGAAGCAAGTGCTTCCACCCGTTTAGAACATAATCGACTATGACCAACATGTACTTGTTGGAGTAGGAGGTCGGGAAAGAACCTATGAAATCTATGTCCCAAGCATCAAAGACTTCAAATTCAGCAATCCCATTATGAGGCATTTCTTGCCTTCTTGAGATATTTCCTACTCTTTGGCACTCATCAAGCTTAAGAACAAAACTCCTTGAATCCTTGAACACGTGTGGCCAATAAAACCAAATTTGTAAAACTTTTGATGCTATTCTTTGAGCTCCATGATAGCCTCCAATGGGGGAAGAATAGCAATGTACCAAGATTTTTCTACCTCTTCCTCCCAAATACATCTTTTTAGGACTTGGTTGTTACATCACTGAAAGAGATAGGGTTTATCCCAATAGTAGTGTTTACCTTTGAAAAAGCTTTCAGCTTTGATTCAAATCCAATGAGATTGGTTTTCACTACTCTTACAACAAGATAATTCACCAAATCCTCATACCATGGGTAGGTTTCGTTGAACACTAGAAATTTCTCTATCAGAGATTCCTCTTATATAGGACTTCCCTTTTGAGTCACAAGCCTTGATTTCTCAATCCTTGATAAGTAATCCGCAACCACATTTTCGGTCCCTTTTTTTCTACAATTTTCCAATCAAAGTCCTATAAAGAAGCATCCACCTTAGTAATCTATGTTTAGCATCTTGCTTTGAGAACAAATACTTTAAGGCAGAATGGTCAGTATGGACAGCAATCATAGACCCAATCAAATATAATAGGATATGTCAAATGCAAATACTATAGCTGGTAATTCTTTTCCAGTTGTTGTGTAATTTATTTGAGCTTCATTTAAGTACTACTTGCATAGTAAATAACATGCAAAATCTTGTTAACCTTTTGACATAAAACAACCCCTAAAGAGTAATCACTAGCATTGCACATAAAATCAAAAGGTAGTAACCAATTTGGGGGCAACAATTAGTGGTGCAGTAACAAAAGCATGCTTTAACTCATTAAAGGACTTCAAGCATGTATCATAAAAGTTAAGCAAACAATCTTTTTGAAACAAGAAAGAAAGAGGTCTAGCAACATGGGAAAAAATTTAATGAATCTATGGTAAAAAACCGCATGCCCAAGAAAATTTCTTATTCCTCTAAAATTAGTAGGTAGTGGAAAATTTTTAGTGAAATCTACTTTTGCTTTATCTGCCTCTATTAATTTTGATAATACCCTATGTTCTAACACTATGCCTTATTTTACCATGAAATGGCACTTCTCCCAATTGAGAGCCAAATTGATCTTTTCAAATCAATGCGACACATTTGACAAATTGGACAAGAAATCAAAATAGGAGTTACCGAACACACTAAAGTCATACATAAACACTTAAATGCATTTCTCAATCATGTCAGGGAAGATGGAAAACATCTACCTTTTTAAATGTGTTTGGGGCATTACACAACTTAAAAGTTTTTTGGCATCTTTTTATATGCAAATGTCCCATAAGGGCATGTGAATGTAGTTTTCTCTTTATCTTCTAGGCATATGGTTATTTGGAAATACCCATAGTAGCCATCGAGAAAACAATAATATGCAAACCCAACCAACTTTTCTAACATTTGATCGACGAAGGGTAATGGAAAATGATCTTTTTTGGAGGCCTTATTCATCATTCTATAGTCTATGCATACTCTCTAGCCCCTGATCAATATAGCAGGAAGAAACTCGTTTGTATTACTAAGTACTACGATAATACCACCTTTCTTTGGAATGACTTGGGTTGGACTAGCCCATTCACTATCACTAATCGGATAGATAATACCAACATTAAGTAAATTCATGAGTTCTTTCCTAACAACCTCCTTCAATGTGGGGCTCAACCTCCTTTGAAGTTGCCTAGTTGTTCTATGCCCTTCATTCATGAGAATTTTATGCAATCAAAGAGCCAGGCTAATGCCTTTAATGTTATCGGTCCAAGCAACGTGGCATTACAATACAATTTAAGCACAACAATCAAGCGTTCAAATGGTTCACAAGTCAAGAATGCATTTACGACTACAAGATAAGTTTCACAATCACCAAGATACATATATTGTAAATGCGAGGATAGAAGTTTATGTTCAACCTTGGGGTGTTCGTTGTTTAGTGGCCTTATTTTACCTTATCCTCTTGACCACTTTCATCCTCTTAAATTGGACCATTTTCTCTAGAATATTTAAGTACTCCTTTGTTTCCTCATTCTCTTGAATAACTTCATTTGGGCTCATCACAACCTTTTTCCGTGGAGATTTCATCAATTGGTACCTACAAAATATTGAACCAAGTCATCAATCACATTAATGCTCATTAGGTTTTCGTAGGTAGAGAAAAGTTTTAGTGAATCAAAGACATTAAAAATAACGATTTCATTGGTTATCCTAAACTCTAACTTTGCCTCTTGGACATCTATGAGATCACGTCTGGTGGCTAGGAATGGTCACCCTAGGAAGTATGACAGGTATCTCTTTATCTCATTCAATATCTAGCACTATGAAGTCTGCCGTAAGATATACTTTATCCATCTTGATGATGACATCATCATCTATTTCTTTTGGAAGTTTGATACTTTGGTCAGCAAGTTGCAATGAGACACTTGTGGGTTTCTTATCCCCACCATTAAGCTTATTGCAGACCCAGAGAGGCAAAAGATTATTCGAGGTTCCCAAGTCACATAAGGCTCTTATGAAGTGGATGCCTCCTATGCCACAAAGTATTGAGAATGAACTAGGATCTTTATGCTTTGGAGGCAACTTTGTTGTGATCAATGCACTACATCCCTCCGTTACATAAAGAATCTCATTTCCACTCGAACTTCCTCTTTGAAGAAAGGCTTCCTTCATGAATTTAACATAACTTGGAATATTTTCTATGGCTTCAATGAATGAAATATCAATCTTAATCTTTTTCAAAATATCTAAGAATCTCTTGAATTTCTTCTCCTTGTTCTTACCCTGTGATGAGCTTTTGTGGGAATGGGATTTGGATGTCCTTTGTAGGCTCCAAAGAAGAGGCTAATGGGAATTTCGTATTTCATAGGCTCTTCAATTATCTTGCCTTCCCTTCAGAAGATTCAACCACTTCTTCATGTTAGGCGATTTATTCAAGTTCCTTCGCATATTTGTCAACCTCATTCTTTGTTCTTCACTCTGTACATTGTTGTCCATTTCTTTACCATTCCTAAGAGAGATTGCTTGAACATGTTCCCTTGGGTTTGGGAAACTGTCACTTGGTCTCTCATTAACTTTCCTAGTTATTTGACCCAATTGAGTTCCTAAATTCCTTGTTGAAGCACCTTGATTTCTAAAAAATTATTCATGATCTCTCCTAAGGGCTTCAAATTCTCTTCTCACTATTTCACTTTCTCTTTTTGCACTCTCACTTTCCCTCCTTGTACTTTCAGTCTCCATCCTTTGGGCTTCAAGGTCTCTTTTTAATTCCGCAAGTTGAACATTAGTATTATCAACCCCCCTTCATTTTGAAGACCTTGACCATTATGAATAGGTTGTGGTTAGTTACAGGGTTGATAGGAAGAGCTTTTTGGTTGTTTTGATAGGAGGTGCTAGGTTGAGATTTTGAAAATTAAATGGAAGATTTCTTTGATGAAGTGGTTGATAGGATCTAGAAGAGGAAGCTTCGATGGTAAAATTCTGTTGAGAAGTATTTTGAGATTGTTGACCACCACATGAGAAATTGGGGTGGTTTCTCCATGGTGGTTTATAAGTCTTTCCAAAGAAATTTGGTAGATTTCTAGAAGTAGAAGCTTTATTACCCACATAGTTCATTTGTTCATGTCCCATGAGGTCCTTCATTTGAACATTGCCCATTCACATGTTATTACCCAAACAAAAGTCACAGACCAATGGCATTTGAGGATATGTTGAAATGATATTCACTCTTCCTAAGTTCTCTAATGCCTTCGTAAATTTTGACATCTTGTTGGTCATCAAGTTGGTTTGGGCCATCAAAGGATTTATTATGGTCTAAGTGAAGAACCTATGTTTGTCCTTGAGGTGGATTTTGAGGTTGTTTTTGTTCAATTGGAGGAGTAGGTCCATGTTGATAGTAGTTCGATACCATGGAATTCAACAATCTTTGAGCTTCCTTGGGAGTCTTGAATGAAAGAGAACCACCACCAATGCATCCAATATAGATTTACTCTCTTGAAAAATCCTGTTGTAGAAAGTTTGAATTTGAAGCCAAAGTGAGATTGCATGACGGGGACATTTCCGAAATAGCTCCTTGAATCTATCCCATGCCTCACTTATGCCTTCACCGGCATCTTGCTTGAAAGAAGTAAATCCGTTTCTTATCCTTGCCATTCTTGAGGGGTGGAAAGTATTTTGCAAGAAAATCTTGTGTCAGTTGATTCTATGAAGTGAATGTGCCTCGGTTATGGTTTTGTAACCACCACTTTGCTTTATCTCTTAAAGAGAATGGAAAGACTCATCTTTACACAATCAGAATGTACTCAACATCATTGAACTTTAATGTGTCAAGGACTTCTTCAAAATTCATCAAATGGGTATATGGATCTTTATTCAGCCTGCTCCCAAAGGTTTGTAGCATTTGAATCAAGGCAAAGCTTAAATTGGTTTCCTAGAAATACT
Organism: Cinchona pubescens; assembly: GCA_025175665.1. Lineage (NCBI taxonomy): Eukaryota > Viridiplantae > Streptophyta > Magnoliopsida > Gentianales > Rubiaceae > Cinchona > Cinchona pubescens. Next base: position 309,602 of record JANKKI010000143.1, read on the forward strand.
TGAATTAGCCCCATCCAAATTAGGCAGTGCATAATCCCTTAACAGCCTTCCATTTGCATTTAAACCATGACTTTCATTACTATTGCCTCCATTACCATTGCCTCTTATGCCATTGTTATCATAACCTTCCTCATTACTGTTATTTCCATTGTTCTAATCCTCTAGTCTTCTGTTGTTATTAGGATCCACCATTTGAAATTCTTCTTGCTCTACTTGTAATTTTCTTTCTTTCTGGATTCTTGTTAAGGTTCTTTGAATCTTCCAATACAATGGTAGTGTTAACTCATCTTCAAGAACCATAACTACAAGAAACAACCAATCAACAAGTCAAGTTCAAATGACAAAGCACCAACAACAAAAGTTAAGTATTCTTCTTATAATGAGAAGCCACTAATTATCATGAAACTAAAATTAAACTACTAACTACGAAAAGTCTAATCTAGCAGACCCTTAAAGTATCTAACATTGCCGAAAAACAAGAACAATCCTTGAAACAGAGATAAAAACTTTTTGTTGTTCAAGCTATGGTAAGTGTAACAATCAATCAATACAAGTAATAAAACTCTATCAACATTTCATCCATCATACTCACAGTTGCAAGGATACAAGATAAATGAATAGTTAGTCGTTGGTAAGTATCGTTCCCAGAAGGATTGTTGTTGGCAATTACTAGGCTAAAAGAGTCCTTGTGCTATTTAAACAAATGATAAATGTCTTTTATGACTAATTACTAAGAATTTAAACTAATAAAGCCATTAACAACAACTAATCAATCAAACTAAACTAGGGAAAGGAAGTAAATAATTAACAACTCTAAATTAACTAGACTAATGCCAAAGAAAGCAAATAAATCAAGTAACACTATGGACTACTCAAATCGTGATAATTTTCTACAGAAATCAAATAACAATTATCACTAATTTCTACTTTAAGAAAGTCTAATTAAAGTCATTAAAGCAAGTAACAATTAATCTAAGAAACTCAATTAATTGATTCGTTGTAATTTCCTTGTATCCTCTGAATTATCATTTGTCTCTATTAATTTTTTCATTTTTACCTCTTCTCCTCTAGCTTTCAACACCAAAAATATGCAACATCTTTTAGACTCACTCTGTTGTTTCTTCCATGAACTTAAAAAATAATTGACATAATAAAAAATCTAATAACTAGCTGTATAATACTGTATCAATGCGAAAACATTTAAACTCTAAAAGGATTCCTATATCTATCTCCTTTACTACAATCTTGTGATTTGGATTACAACTCTTAATAACTTTTGCAATTCTTGATGCGAATACCGTAGATAAAGTGATGAGACCCGGACTGATACAGAACCCAAGAACATCTAAATAATTCTAACTTGACAGATTTAAACCCTTTGATAAAGAAATATCAAGAATTCAAAGTATCAGTTCTCAACTGTACGAGATATCAATCTGTAGTCTATAACGACACAAGAACCAAGAGTATTCCGGTTGGTAATCACAAGAATCAATCTTGCAAAATACCACAAGTCTTTGGAAGAAAAGCTGGAGAATTTTCTCACAAAATTTTTATTGAATAATGTGCTCCATAGGTTTTTCCAAGGGAAGGTTTTTAAAGGAAGAAAAATCAGCCTTAAAACCCTACAAAATAGTTCTACTAACACTAGGAAACTAGCTTGCCAAATCCAAACAAGTTCAAGATTAGCACACGACTAAAACCAGCTAAATTAAAGAAATATGGACTAATATTTTTCATCCAAAATGAAATAAACTTCTGCAAAATAAGTGCTAAATTAAATCCTAATACAATTAGGAATTGAATGGCCAAATATGGACTATGGCCAAATTAGGGTTTTAAAACCCTCTTTGGTGCTCTTCAATCCATGGGCTCCTTGGACTTCAATCTTCTTGGTTTTGAACATCTAACACATAGACTAGCCTCTTAACTTGAGATTGGATGAATTCTTGGCCACCATTTGCAAATAATAAGGCTTGTCGATCCAAAACCTCCTTGACAAAGCCCATCATGGCTTAGTGAAAATTCTTGGCCCTTGACCTTTTGATTGGCCCGATTGGAACTTGAATTGGATCCATTCCATGAGTTTGTTCCATGACCCCATTACTTGTTCCTTGGCTCCGTATGTGTCATCTCCCTCATCCTTTAGACGATTCATCCTCGAATCGCTTCCTACATCAAAATCAAAAGGAGAAAGATCAGTAATATAAAATGTTTCACTAACGTTATACTCACCAGGTCTCTTAATCTTATCGGCAAAGCCATTAATCGTTTCAAGCAATTGAAATGGTCCATCTCTACCAGGATCCAATTTAGATTTCCTTTTGTTTGGGAATCGTTCCTTTTGAAAATGCACCCAAACCCAGTCTCCCGGTTGGAAGACCACTTGTTTACATTACCCTTATTGGCCCTTGTGGCATTCTGTTGGTTATCCTTGAGCATTTTCTGCCTTGCTATCTCATGAATGGACATGATAAATTCTGCTCTTTCCTGTCCATCAAACCTGGTTAGCTCAGCAAAGGAATCAAACTAAAGCTATTAGTGGATTAAAACTATAAACAACTTTAAATGGAGAAAACCTAGTGGAAGAATAAAGTGCATGATTATAACCAAATTCCACAAACGGTAAACACTCCTCCCATGTTTTCAAATATTTCTTTAAGACAACACGCAACAAAGTTCCTAAAGTTCTATTGACCACTTTAGTTTGGCCATCAGTCTGAGAGTGACATGCAGTAGAAAATAGAAACTTGGTGCCCAATTTCCCCCTATAAGATACGCCAATAGTGAATCAAAAACTGGACATCTCTATCACTAACTATGGTTTTAGGAACCCAAGCAAATGACAACTTCCCTAAAGAACAATTCAGCAACATGCATAGCATTGTTAGTTTTATTACAATGGTATGAAATGTGCCATTTTAGAAAACCTATCCATTACCACAAAAATTGAATCATGTCCCTTTGGAGTTCTTGACAACCCTAAGACAAAATTCATTGACACAGCAAACCAAGGGTGACTCGGAACAGGCAAAGACATGTAAATACTACGTGGATTAACTTTGAACTTAGCTTCCTTACAAGTAAGACACTTAGCACACACACGTTCCACATATTTGCACATGTTAGGCCAGAAAAAGTGCTCTTTAAGCTTGTCTAATGTTTTAGCCACACCAAAATGACCCATGAGACCTTCACCATATGCTTCGCAAACAAGTAATTCATGTAATGAACAATTAGGAATGCACAATTTATTCTCACGAAAAGGATAACCTCCATGCTGATAACACTTATGAAAACCAATTGACTTACATGCTTCAAACACATTCGAGAAATCAAGGTCTTTAGCATACAAATCTTTTATATGATCAAAACCAAGAAATTTAGTGTTTGAGACAACGCATCAACAACTAAGTTATCTTTTCCATGTTTATACTGTACAACTTAAGGGAACATTTCAATAAACTCTAACTAACATGTATAGGGTTGGTTTAACTTGCCTTCGGCCTTCAAAAATTGCAATGATTCATGGTCCGTCCAAATTACAAATTCTTTAGACAACAAATAATGTTGCCAATTTTGCAAGGCCTAAACCAATGTGTAGAGCTCCTTATCATATGTCGACTAGTTCAACGTGGCTTTACTCAGCTTCTCACTGAAGTATGCAATTGGATGTTTAACAGGTTTATGTTTGGATTCATTAGCTTTAGGGTTAACTAGTCTATTTTGAACTTGATTAGGCCGAGAAGACTTAATGTTAGACTAATTCCTATGCTAATTAGAACTAGACTTACCTCTAAGTTTACCGACATTTTTAAGTTGCCTTTCTACTCTAATTACTTTTCAACCATATCTTGCAATTCAATATAATGGTGCAACTTTACAATGTTGGCAATTTCCCTAGCTTCTTAAGACCACACAAGAATTGAGCCATAGTGGCTTCACGATCCTCAATCACATTAGCTCTTATTAGACAACTTTGAAGCTCTCTTTAATAATCTTTTATAGATTTATGACCTTGCCTTAAAGTTTGCAATGTTTGATGCAAATCATGATGATATGTAGAAGGTATAAATCTTTTGTTTAATGCAGCTTTTAAGATGTCCAACCATTAATTGGTGGTTCTCTACACCTAATTCTACAGGATTTAAATTGATCCTATCACTCTAAAACATAATCTCTAAATGAAGCAATAGCTAATTGAGCTTTCTTTCGTTTAGAGTAGTTATGACCATAAAACATAACCTCTACCTATTTTTCCCATTCGAGATAGACATTAGGATCGAGATTACCTTGAAATGTAGAGATAGTCAATTTAATGTTACAAGTATTGTCGTCAACCTTACCACCATCTCGCACAAGTAGTCAAGTCCTTGACCTTGCACTTGAATCATACAATTCATCAACAGGGAATGATTCGTAGTCATTAGAATCGTAATTAAGAGATGCACCACCATGAGTTTGTGAGAATCCATGAGAATGAGGCTCATCTTGACCAGCTTGCTGAGGTTGCTCAAACCTTTCTTTAGTTAATGTCTCAAGAGAGCGTTGAATACCATCAAGAGATATTGTCATTTCAGCCACACGGGATTCCAAGGCATTAACCCTTGAACTTTTCTCTTCTTGAGACATTTTAAACCTACAAAAGAACAAAACAAAAAGAAACAAGAGATTTTTGATAGTCAGGGTTAGTAAAATAAAGAAGGACCTCAAGGCACACCCTTAGTGTTTACGCTCAAATTTGAAGATGTCACATAATTTCACTCATGTTTCACTCCAATTCAAGGCCTTTACGCTCTAGTGAGCTTACCACTCTTGCCTTTTTCCTCACCATTCTTGTTTTTCTCGTCTCATATAAATTCTCCTCAAAATTTTTCGCAAACTTGAAAGTACGAAGCAAGAATGACACAAATAAATTACTAACACTTTAGAACACAAGTGGCAATTATAGACTAAGGAAGCAAAGAAATAACAAAGTAATGGCGGATCAATTCAACAAAGAACACACACAAAACACTTTAGAGAGTCAAATAATAAGATGGTCAAACAAAACTCAAGTTCCGGGTTAGAAATGATTAACTTGAGGGGACAAGGGTATTTTTGGTATTTCACAATTTTTAAAACAGTAGCTGCTATTCAATTTCAATACCCTCAAGATTAGAACAAGTCATAAACAATTGAGATCACTAGAAAAAATGGCACAAGACAAACGATTTTGAGGTACAAACCCTACTCAGCTACGATTTTGAGCTTGTTTCGATTTTTGCTATTTTTTTTAAAAAGAAAGGTGTTGCACTAATTTCCAGCAAATAATCATGGCAAAATTTTCACAATAACAACCATCAACTTGAAGAACAAAACCAACGCAAGGAAAACCCTAAATAGTTAGGTTCTTAGAATCGTGTTTTCTTTTTTTTTAGATATAATTTGACTGATTTTTTTTATCAGAAGAATATGTACAAATTCAATAGCCAAACCCAAGAAAATTTGCACAAAAATTGAATGGCAGTATCAAGAACCCAATCACCAACAAAAAGAAACCCTAAATATGGCTAAGGTTTTTTTTTTTAATCAGATTTTTTTCTGGATTGTTTTTTTTCAATCGACAAGAACAATGAATAACACTTGAATATGAATAAAAATCATAGCAATAATCAATTCCAAATAAACACGAATTAAGATGCAATTGTTAAGAGCAATAGCAAATCAAGAACAAGAATGAACAAGAATACTAACAAGCTGATTTTTTTCGAATAAACTGAATAAGAATAGCAAGAAATAATTTAGAAATGTATGAGACAAGAAACAAACGTGTTAAGGAACCAAAACTCTAACACCAATCTGATGCGAACCCCACAGATAAACTGACGAGACCCGAAACGGATGCAGAACCCAAGAAAGCCTAAACAACTCCCACTTGACAGATTTAAACCCTTTGATTAAGAAATCAAGTATTCAAAGTATCAATCTTGCAAAATACCACAAGTTTTTGAAAGTCAAGTTGGAAAATTTTCTCACGAAATTTTTATTGAATAATGTGCTCCAATGGTTCAGCCAAGGGAGGGTTTTTAAAGGAAAAAAATGAACCCCAAAACCCTATAAAATAGTCCTACCAACACTAGGAAACTAGCTTGCCATATCCAAATAAGTATAGGATTGGCACACAAGACTAAAACCGGTTAAACTAAAATAATGTGGACGAATATTTTTCATCCAAATTAAAATAAATTTCTAGAAAATAAGTGCTAAACTAAATCCTAATACAATTAGAAATTGAATGGCCAAATATGGACTATGGCCGAATTAGGGTTTTAAAATCTTTCTTGGAGCTCTTCAATCCACGGGCTCCTAGGACTTGAATCTTCTTGGTTTTGGATTTCTAACACATGGACTAGCATCTTAACTTGAGATTGGATGCATTCTTGGCCACCATTTGCCAAAATAATAAGGCTTGTCGATCCAAACCTCCTTGACAAAGTCCAACATGGCTTAGTGCAACTTCTTGGCCCTCGACCTTTTGATTGGCTCGACTAGAACTTGAATTGGATCCATTCCGTGAGCTTTTCCACCATCCAATCACTTGTCCATTGGCTCACGTGTGTATCATCTCCTTTACTAAATTTAATTTTCCCTGCTTTTCAATATGGGACACCAAAACAAACTAAAAAAAATATGTATACTTATTCCTCTTTTGGTTGATATGAAATAATGGTGTCAGTTCTAATTAATTTTAGATTAGCATAATTAAAACTCACCCACCTTCGTTTTCTTTTTAATCACTGCTTTCTCATATTCTTCGAATGTATCCTTTCATTGCACTCATTAGATGTTGAATAGCACCTTGTCAATAGTTTTCTCATTTTTTGTGTTATAGCCTTGTGTTACAGGCATTAAATCACAATAAGAAAACTATATACATTCTGAGAGAAAAAATTTACTTTTCTTTATACATATGTTTCAACTTTATTGCTACCATTACTTCTAAATCTTTTCAGTTCCCTCTTATCATTATACCATGCGACATTCAAAATCTCATGCCAACTAATTGATTTGATACTCACTTTGGAAATGAAGGCTCTAAGGCTTTTTCATCAAAGAAAACATGACCTTATAAAACTATAAAATTCAATTATGGGAATAAAAATTATATGTCACAACAAATTGTAGCCCCATAATGACACGTATTATTATTAAAAACTGCAAACATGGTACAACAAATACATAATCCAATATTTCGTTCCTTTATGAGTTACCTTGCTTGCACTAGAGGGACAAAAGAAAAAATAAGATTAAATGAATTCACTTTGTATACAACCAAAAACACAAATAAAACATGTACTATCTAAAAGGAATGGAAATTTTGGTCTTTTGTATTAGAACCTTAGTTTTCGCATGAAGGAATTTATACAAATTAGTTAGATAATAATTGGAAGGCATTCCTCACTATTTTTCTACGCACTTTCACAATTTCAATGTTTTTACTATTTTGTTCCGTTTACATATATGAAATTAATTTCTTTCATCATGAGAACATTAAAACTACTAACTTATCATGAGAATTTGTTTTTATTTTTTATTTTTTTTTGGACTTATATTTAATCATATTTTATACTTACTAAAAAAGTCACTCACTCTTAAATGCATAAGCAAAATAATGTAAGATTCATTCCTTAAACTACAAAAAGAAGACAAATAGGTAAGTTCAGCATAACACAGAAAGTATAGGACCAACTATATTATCAATTGCTGTTAAATATTTTATTGAAGCCAAACAGTCCTCAAAAAAGAATTTGAGGCATCGAACTACTTAGGTCTCGAAAACAAAAGGATGAAATCCTATATTAGATTACTTTGGCAATGTGCTTGACATTTTCCAACCACAAATTCAAGTGAATATTTAAAAAGAAATTTGGGAAAATATTAAAAAAGGAGGATTCCATCATTAAGGTATCTAACGATAGGAAAATACTAGTATAAACCTAGTTTTGGACTTTATTAGATCTTGTGGTCAATTTAAATCTCATAAAATTTTACTTATATCAATTGATATAAAAGATTCCGTAACATTTAATTCATACCACAAATTCTACAAATGAGATAAAAAATCAGATCTAATTAAATATTTTCCCTAATGATAAAGTACACGTTTACATTCACTTTTTAAACATGGATCTTGGGTATGTATCACCACTCCTTTTCTTGTTTCTATGTGCGTGTCCCTTTTCAATTGATATACATGAAACTTCTTGTCCAGAGAAAACCATAAACTTTTGCACAAGATAACGTATTTTTTTTCAAAGAAAATAATGTATTTGACAAACGATACAATTGATAGGATACAAATGGAAAGTAGACATAGATAGGAACAAGTAATTTATGAAGGTTGACTGAATAAAGGAGTTGGGAATATTTGAAGGGGTTGAGGATAGAGGAAGTCGAAAGATGTAGATCGCAATTCTCAAATCATCCTGTCTCTAGTATTTTTAAACTTGGGACGAATTGGTCACTTCAATCAGTTGAATCAAGAACTACCGTACCATCTGTCTAATTACATGTTGGAGCCAAAAATTAAATAATAAAAGGACCAAACTGTACAACTGGTAAAAATCCATTAGATTGGGACAATCCAATTTTTGAAAAAATCAGCCAAAAATTAACAAATTTCCCAATCACCTAAAACAAATCCAAAAGATCTCTATAAAAAAACATCTCAATCTTATCCATCAACAATCTCCATATCTGGTTTCGTATTTAATCAGAGAATTTCAATCAAAATTGTTGTAATTCTAACCCTAGAAATGCCAAAATGGAGCGAAAAAGAAAGTATTAATCTATAGATTAGAAAAATGAGAAATTGTGGGTATGGAATTAGCTTTTTGCTCCATCGCTAGATCAAATGTGATAATCACTCAGTGTAAGACCTTTTTTTACTTCTATTCGCCGATATTAAGTAGTAGTGAAACAGGTGTAAGATGGTATAGTTTACCAAAAAAAGGATGGCCAAACGTAGCTTTTGGATTCAAGCTTTGGAGGATAGGGAAGAAGGGGATGGAAGAGGAAGAAGAAAGTGTGGTGGTAGTGATGGTGGCGAAGGGGGAAGGGTAATGGGAGGAAGTGGGAAAGGTTGATGGAGGAATATGGGAAGGGGAGAAAAAAGGAGAGAAGAAAGATTTGTGGTGGTGGGGGATCTAAAAGGATAGATGCAACTCCTTTATATGTACTCTCTGTGACTCATTACCCAAAACATCTCTCTATACCATCCGTGATTGTTCCTGCATTTGAAATTTTTGGCACATTATCCTCTCCTCTACTTTCCTCATACAATTCTTCACTCTTTCCTAATACCAATGGATTTCAACTAACCTCATGCACGCCACATTTTTTTAGGTACATGTAGGATTAGGCAAAAACCTCCCAATGGAGAATTACAAGATGTGTAAAACTATAATTCAAGCAACATGATAAAGAAACTAAGGAGAAATCTGTAATGCACAAATAAGGACAGCTAAACAATCTATTGTCAATAAACCCTTAGCCTTTGGTGGAATAGTGAGATTATTGTACACTTTTAAGCTCTTGCATATATACCCCTCAATTGCCACGGAATTTGCTATTAAGGGTGTGTTAGTTTGGAAGGAAAATATTTTTTTGGTTGGAAAATATTTTGTATAAAAAAGTTCATTTTTCATACAATTTTTTAGTGTTCGATTGATAAAATGAAATATTTTGAAATAAAATTTTTTAATAGTTTCATCTTTAATTTTATGAATACAAGTTAAAAAAATTATAACGATGGTAATAAATACCTTACAAGTAATTGTGGTTAATAAAAGATTGATTTTGTTCAAAATTAGATGATAGTACAATATAGTAGTAAAATATGCATAATGATAGTTATATTAGTGTGGGACCTATGATTACGAGAAAAATGAATAGAAAAGAATTGAAAACGAAAATAAGTTTTGCAAATTAAATTATAAAAGTAAGTATATTAAGATTTAATGTCACTCTTAAATTATCTCAAAAATAACTTACGCTCAAAAATTTCGTAAACTATTTTCAATCAGAGGAATGAAAATTGAAAAAAATATTTTCCAGTATTTGTATACAAAAAAAATTTCTGAAAAATATTTTTCTAAAAATATTTTCAATCTAAACGAATACACCCTAAGTTGCATTCACAGTAGTCGTGCTGGAAGGTAATGTGTTTGAGTTGGCATGGATTTGTTGTACAATAAGGTCAATACTCCATGGAGCGACTATCAACCCTTCCATTTTCTTGAACAAAAAGGAGTCTACTTCTGCCAAGATGTTGTCAAGATTTCAATCACAACATAGTCCTATCCCATCCAATAAAGCTTGAGCTTCAGCTTTGTAGATTATTGCATTTGCCATCAAAATTTGAAAAACTAAAAACAATGCTACCTGTAGCATCTCGAACTAAACCTCCACCTCATGTGCAAAACATTTGTCATTGGGTTTTCCAGGTAACTCTGGTAAGAATTGCCTTCACTACCTATCTTAGTTGGAAAGCTCAAAATAATTTCACATTCAATTGTTACTTTTTATCCCCTACTCAGCATTGGCAAACTATCCAATAACATTTTGGGATATTACTATTTAGCCTTGTCCATCCCTTCCACTGGCACCTCTACTATTATTTTACTACAATGGACCCTGCCCACCAGCCATTCATATCCCCATATCGTGATGTTTATTTGTCCCCCATTACACATTTGGCTGGTGTTGGTGGTGTGTTTCAAGATCACGTGGGGCATCAGATATTAGGATCATTCCTCATCATTAATAGCTAAACTTTGGTCTGTTGTGGATGGCCTCAAACTAGTCAGGGACAATGGTTTTCGACACCTAGTCCTCTCTATTGATGCCTCCATACTGCTATTTTATTTACTTGATACTAAGCCTCCTAACCCACCCTTCGTACATTATGGATTGGGCTATCTTTCGCTGTGGCAGGAAAGTACAGCTTAGGCACATTTACTCTGCGAGTTCAATGAAATAGTAGATCTCCTAGCCAAGCCCACTGTGCAGCGACAAGACTTTTGTTTTACTTATATGGCACCATTTTTGGAAAAATACTTAGGTAGACACGATTTTTTGCCCCACCTGTAAACTCTGTTGTCAAGAATAAACCTTAAAAAATCTTGCTTACATCAGCTGATGTCATAGATTCTGTAAGTTTTAATCCACACCACAAGATCTACAAGTGGGATCAAAGACCGGATCTATCTAAATATTTGCCCATTTTTGTGTTTAGTGTGTTACTTTTTTATGCACTATGAAAATACAAGTGCATTGCAAGTGTAGACATGGTAATTTATTCAACATTTTTTATGAGAAATTCTAAATACAATCATAAAACTATTGTTATGTCTCACTGAACTATTTCTCTACAAAAATAGTCACTGAACTATTAAAAATATGTATTTGAAGTCATTATGTCAACTTGAGCGATTAGTACTAATGAAAATTAACTTTTTTGAGGGTTAAAATTATCCAAATATATTGAACTAGCATTTTAAAAGAAAAATCTTATGGTCAAATAAAAAAAGACAAACCAAAGAAAGTAAAACAAGTTTTGGCTCAAAATTGGATTACCCAATAATTTCAACCCTTCCCACTCCCTCTACCTCCACAGCTAACTACCCGCACATCCACCACCTCCTATCCTTCCTCCCTAGACCCCCACTACTAATCCACTACATCAAGCCCTTCCTACATTCCTAATCTATCTCTTATTCCGATCTTGCCACCCTCTCTCCCACCTTCAGATCTAACACATCTCTAGCCCCTTGTCCCATCCTACCACCTTCGGCTTCGCCCACTCTTGATCTATCTACCTATCCTAATCCTATTAATCACCCCAGCCTCTCACCCCCATCTACCTCTCTCGATTTGGCCCCAAACCTATCTAGCAACCTCAACCTCCCATCCTTGATCCCCCATTCCCTGATCTACCTCACTCATCATTATCCAAACACTCCTCAAGCCCCCACCTTAGGCTAACTCATCACTAATCTACCTGCCAGACCTCATCCAGCCACTCCCAGCCACTCCTTGTCCCAACCATCCATCCCTAATCCCCAACCCCTATCCTCAATATATCCATTACCCCATCTCTTTCACCCTAATCTGCCCCCATCGTAACCCACACCCCAATTCTTGTGCTTTTTCTAAGTTTTTTGACAATATTACCCTCGATAAATAAGATTCTATTTATCTCTCAAGGCTCTAAACTGATATAATGACATCAAATGAGTTTTTTTGATAGTTTAGTGTCCATTTTTGTGAAAACAATGGTCAATGACCTTATTTGGGACATGTCAATAATTTGATAATGTTATTTGTAGTTGCTCTATTTTTTTTTTTTTTTTTTTTTTTTGGTTAACTTAACTAAATAACTGTTCCAACTCTTTTACACACCTTTTAGAAAAAAGAGTTAGATGTTTTTTTTAAATAGAGAGGATCCTTGTCCCTATTAACTGCATTTTGCCTTTTTCAAAAAATATATTTGTCAAAAGTTATTACCACCACCTAAATTATCAGTAGCCTCAATCTACATAAGATCAAATAACATAAAGATCTCATCTAGGTGAGAAAATATGAACCAAAATAGAATATGCCAAATCACTAAATTTATTTTCTTGTACACCCTAAAAGACTAAATTTTTAGCTAACTAGAATCAAGATGTTATGGCAATAAATACGTATTGCTGGAAATAGCATATAATGGTAAGTATACAAACTCTTGTGAGATAAAACTCGCCAAAGTAGATTTATGTAATCTAGGAGGACAATTATATCTTCTTACCTCCTTATTGAATGCGTGCAATCTGGATATCTTCTCATTTCTTCACTTTTGAATCTTTTTTCTAAATTCTTCTCCCCATGAATATATATTTTTTTTCTCAACTTCTTCTCTTATCAATTGAGTTTTGAAATTTGATTTTTAAACATATGGGTATTCAAAGGCTTGTGATTAATTACATGTTCTTTTGTTTTTAATTCTTATCGAATTGTGGGACTATTTTGTTTTATGAAAATATAAAACACACAAACAAACCAACCAAGCCTCATTCCCACTAAGTAAGGCCGGCTACATGAATCTTGCTACACCATTGTGGTATGTCATAAACTATATTCTCCTTAATTCCTAGATGAGCTATATCTTTTTTATAAGTTACCCACCAAGCCTTTTTCGATCTTCTCCTACCCGACTATTATCTCTAAATTCTACTTGCCTAATAGGAGATTCTACTTGCTGTCTTAGCATTTAACCTAACCACCTTAAGCGTATTTCTCTCATTTTCTCATCAAAAAGTGCTACTCCAATCTTATCACGAATATGCTCATTGCATATCTTGTCCATCCAAGAGTACTCACACATTCATCTTAACATTCGCATTTCTGCTACTCTCATCTTTTGATCATGTGTGTAATTCAACCCAACATTCAAACCCATAAAACATCGCTGGGCTAATGGCCGTTTATAAAATCTACCCTTAAGTTTTAAAGGAATTTTGTGCTCGAATAATATTTAAACAACACGAGTCGATACAATTTTCCATTTTGTCCAATCCACTTGTATCTGATGTGTAATATTTTGATCTACCACCGTCACTATGAAGAATTGAACGTAAATACTTAAAATTCTTGCTTACGGGTATCTCTTGATCTCCAATTCTAACCCCTATACTATTCTTACACGTATTTTTGCTAAATTTAAATTTCATATATTCTATTTTTGATATATTAAGTCTAAAATCTTTTGACTTAAGTGCATCTCTCCAGACCTCGACTTTAGCATTAATCCCTTTTTTTGTCTCATTTACTAAAATAATGTTGTCTGCAGACAACATACACCATAGTATTTCCTCTTATATGTGCCTTGTAAGTTCATCTATAACCAATGCAAATATATAAGGATTTGGAGAAAAACCTTGGTGTAAACTTATATTTATAGAAAACTCTCGTGTCAACTCTCCTGATGTTCCCACACTTGTAACTACATTCCTATACATATCTTATTGATTCTATATATGTTGCCTTGACTCTCCTCCTTTTTCTAAGACTCTCCACATAACTTCTCTAGGGATTTTATCGTATGCCTTTTCAAGATCATTAAAAATCATTTCAAATTCTTTTTCTTATCACTGTATCTCTAAGTAAGTCTCCTTAAGAGCTGTATAGTTTTAGTAGGCGATCTCCCTGGCATAAAATCAAATTAGTTATTTGACACCTTAGTCTCATTTCTTAACCTTGTTTCTATCACTATCTCCCAAAGTTTTATTGTATGGCTCATTAATTTAATACTTCTATAATTCACACAATTTTGTATATTCCCTTTGGTTTTGAATATGGGTATGAGAGTACTTTTCTTTCATTGGTCGGGCATCTTTTGACTCTTCAATATTTTATTGAAAAGATTGACAAGCTAACTTATGCCTTTCTTTCCTAAGCACTTCCATACCTCAATTAAAATATTTTCCTTTCTTCATCTTCTTCAAAACCTTCTCCACCTTTGATTGAATATATTACGTTTCTATACTCCTCAAACGTTATTTATCACTCCAAAATAATATCATTTCAATTGCCTTCATTGAATAGTTGATAGAAGTATCTCTCCGACCTTTACTTATTTTAAAGAACATGGGCTTCCATCTTAAAATCAATTGGTGATAAGTGGAGTGGCCCCGGAACTTATTAATTAGTTCAAAATTTTTTTAGCTAGTCAATGTGGGATTTATATTTTTAATATCTTCAACACCCCCTCTCACACGTGACTTGGGTTGGACATGGAACCTTGTTACAAATGGGTCAAACATATGAGAGCCTGTTGGAAGGGTTGGACAGAAGAAAGCCCGTTGGAAGGGGCTGGACAGGAGAGAGCCCGTTGGAAGGGGCTGGACAGGAGAGAACCCATTGGAAGGGGTTAGACAAGACCCAAGACACGTGTGGATGGATGGAAAAACACTTGAGGGCTAGCTCTGATACCATGTTAAAGAACATGGGCTTCCATCTTAAAACCAATTGGTGTTAAGTGGAATGGCACAGTAACTTATTAATTAGCTCAGGATTTTTTTAGCTAGTCAATGTGGGATTTGTATTTTTATATCTTTAACAACTTAATTTTCTCATCTCTTACTAGCACCTTATTATTTTCATCCTTAATGCACTTGACTAGAGTTAAGTCCTTTGTCCAATGGGCTCTTGCTTTAGAATTTCATAAATAACTCGTTCCCCTCCTTATATTCTAATTTTTAGTAAAATTATTCAAAAGCCCTATCTCTCACTTCACTTATAGCTTTTTTGCCTTCTTTTTAGCAAACTTATATTTCTCAACATTTTCTTCACTTCTACAACTGTATAAAGCCTTATAGTTAGCCCTCTTAACTTTGATTTTATCTTGTACACCTTCATCCCACCAC
This sequence comes from Cinchona pubescens, assembly GCA_025175665.1. Lineage (NCBI taxonomy): Eukaryota > Viridiplantae > Streptophyta > Magnoliopsida > Gentianales > Rubiaceae > Cinchona > Cinchona pubescens. Next base: position 325,051 of record JANKKI010000143.1, read on the forward strand.
CAAGATTCCTTGTTCATGGGGGCATAACCTCTTGACTTTCTAAGTATCTTCTTAGCCACTGTTCTCACTCCAGTTACCATGTCATTCCATAGTGTCAAATTCTCCTTGAAAGTCCCAAATACTTTGCTCTGACAAATCTTTCCTATATCTAATATTTTTTTCTTTTTCCTTTTTTAAATTCGTCCTCTTAATTCTAGGTAATCTAGGTTGGTTCATTCTCTTTATGTGATGTTTAATCCTCAAGTCCACTACCAAAAACCTATGTTATGAGGTTAAATTTTCTCTAGGTATGATTTTACAATCTCTACAAAACCCTTCTACCTCTCTTTCTTGTAAGGAGAAAGTCAATCTGTCACTTTGTTGATCCACTTTTAAAGGTAATTAAAATGGTCCTCTCTCTTCTTGAAAAAAGTTTTAACAATGCTAAATAGAATGCCATTCCAAACTCCAAGATTTATTTTCCTTCTTCATTTTCGCTCTCATAACCATATCCACCATGCACTTCTTTATAATTCTCATTATCTCTTCCCACGTGTCCATTTAAGTCACCTCCTATAAAAATTTGCTCACCTTGGGAGACACTTCCTATTATCTCATCTAAATCCTTCCAAAACCTAGCCTTAAGGGACTCATCTAGACTTATTAGAGGCATAGTCATAGACACTAAAAATATTAATAGTTTCACATCCTAGAATTAGTTTGAGGAACAAATCCTATCTTCTTTCCTAGTCACCTGTACTACTTTGTCCTTCATCGACCCATTTACAATAATACCCACCCCATTTCTAGTCCTTTTTAATCCTGAGTACCAAAGTTTAAGTCATGAATTATCTAGTTGTTTAGTATTTTTTCCTACCCATTTTATCTCTTGCGAACACAAAATACTAATTCGTCTCCTAATCATTGTATCCACCACATTCATTGATTAGTGAGAGTTCCAGTATTCCAACTTCCTATTCTAATCTTATTCTCCTAAAAATTGTTCTTCCCCAACTACCCTCCCCCTATTTTGTGAGGACTCTTATATATTTTTCACTATACCTAGACCCCCATAGAGATGTAGCGACCCTTGCTCACTATTCGCCGCACTCAAACAATGCAATGTGTCGCTTACGGGGAACGCCTTAGCATTTGCGCATTTATGAAAATATATATACTTTGTCAATTCAACGACAAAGAATTCTTAGAGTTTGGATTTCATTTGTTGCATAATTGAAACACAATAGAGTTCGAATATTATTTAGCTTTTTCTTTTTTCCCTTTTTTGAATGGAAGAAAAGAGTCCTTTTATTTTCTCATTGTATGTTAGTCCATTTATTTTTTCTGTTTTATTAAATAATCTATATTGTCGAATGATATGAGTCGTAGTGAATAAGGGAAGCATAATATGAATTCTACCATATATTTTACTTGTTGTGCTTAGATAACCTAAACTTTGCATTTTTATCCAACACTTTTTAAGTTCAAATTTTAGTATAAATGGGCAAAGAAGAAATAGTTGGCCTTTTTTGGCCTAACTAAATTGCCCACAATAAAATGACGATATACTACCATAACTAATAGACAAATAGGCCATTGTATTTGAGTTTTATCCAATAATAATTTGCAAGTTTAAAATTTCTCTAAAAGCCAAAATTCATATGCATTGAGTTATTCTAGATGACATTTAAGTTCAATGTGTGTGCATGTACTTTGTATAGGGTGGTTCTAAACTTTATATTTTTGTCCAAAAATTTTTAGTTCAAATTCTAGTATGAATGTACAAATTAGGAAGATCAGAAAAGGAAGAAACACTTGAGAGAAAAAAACACAACTCACACTTTTATAATTTTTTTGTTTTATTAAATAATTAATATTTTAGAATGATATGAGTCATAGTGAATAAAGGAAGCGTAATATGAATTCTACCATATGTTTTATTCTTTGTACTTAGATAACCTAAACTTTACATTTTTGTCCAATATTTTTTATTTCAAATTCTAGTATGAATAGGCAAATTAAGAAGATGAAAAAGGGAAGAAATACTTGGCCTTTTTTGGTCTACCTAAATTGCTCACAATAAAGTGATGCTATACTACCATAACTAATGGGCAAATAAGTCATTATGTTTGAGTTTTATCCAATAATAATTTACAAGTTTATAATTTCTCTAAGTATCTAAGTTCTTGTGTATAACTAATAATAAGTTATTTTAGATGACCGTATTCAATGTGTGTGCATGTGCTTTGTATACAATAGTCCTAAACTTTACATTTTTATCCATTATTTTTTAATTCAAAATCTAATATGAATAGAAAAATTAGGAAGATTAAAAAAAATGAAGAAACACTTGAGGGGAAAATACAACTCATACTTTCATAGTAGTATAGATATAGGTTGCCCCTACTCAAGACGTATGGGAGATTTTCATGATTAGATATTTGTTTAGGATCTATATTTGGTACGTGTGAGTTTTGAATACATTATGAAATCTCCTAGTTTTATCAAAAATCAAAACCATGACATACTTTAAAAATAAGTGTTGGAGTTTGCACATTAGACCACTGGAACATCGTTGCATTTGTATGCTTGTTTAGGGAAGGATTCGTTACCTGAGCTAAGAGAATCCTATCCAATGAATGCTGCTTTGAGGTGAACGATCTTTGCAAAGAAGATAGGACAAAGAGATGATCTCAGAGAAGTCGATCATACACATCCAAATGGGGCTAGGGAGTGATAGTGAAAGTGAAGGGTGCAGGAGTGATGGCTTATGGCTGTCTTGTATTATGAGCTTACAGTCTCTGATCCTTTCTATTGGTGCCGTATCCTCCTTTTGTACTAGGCTTTAGGGTTCTTTAACCACAGGTTCATGTTTGGGGCAATGATATTGCGACAACAATAATCTTATTGCCACAGCTACTTTTAATGAAATGCCAACATTGCACTCATTGACTCAACAACTACTCCAGAGTAATTTATACATGGGTCCCATGAAAAAGGCATCTATTTGTCTCCCCCTATCTTCTATTTGTTTCCTTTTGGAATCCTTCCAAAGCTCCTTGTTCGTTATCAACGGCCTCCATCCCAAAAAATTCAAAGTCAAAAATCAATTTCTTCTCTTCCTTCCTTTGCTGTTGTTGTTTTTTTTTTTTTTTAAATCTCTTTCCTCTCCCATTGTTCTCAAGAAACAACTCTCCAACATTAATAACATCACTTCCATTACTCACCACTTCCACTTTACCACTACTAGCCTACTGTGGAAACAGCGGGGAATGAAATAACATCATCGGAATGTTACTATCTTATGCTCTTTCGTCCACTCCGCTCTCATGTATCGACACCCTTTCATTCCCCGCTGTTTCTAGAAATCCTCTCCCTTCCTGGCTCCTAAACACGTAAATTCTTTGTGGTCACCAACAATAGGCTTATGCCACTATTATCAGTGATTTTTCCCTCCACCTCAATGCCTCCATGGACGGCATATCTCGCTCGAAACCATGCATATACATAAAAGACTCAAGGACCATAATCATAGTAGTGGTAGTGATCATAGCCTTTTTTTTTTAATGGTTTTTGGTTTTTTGGATACTTGATTTGGGTGATTAACTTTTGTTTCCAGCATTGATTGTCTTAGCTTAGCCTGGAATGAGCTGATGAAGGGAAGATTTCAAAAGAACGAAGATAAGATAGACAAATGCATTTTTCCGAGATCCACTCATGAATTAGTAAGGAGAAATGGTTGATAACTTATAAAGGCTAGTTTTGGTATTTAATTCAAAAGTTGCTATGGCAATAAGATTATTGTTGTGGCAATATCATTGCCCTCCATGTTGCTCAAGAGTTTAACTTCCAAGGGGAGGTGAATATTCCCTTTATTAACTATGAGAGGTGTCGGTTGCATAAATGTAGAGCTGGTAATTTCTCACACAACCCGATAATAGGACATAAAATTAGTAGGTTATAATAGGACTCGAAATTTATCAAATCACTATTATATCAACCTATTTATAACACAAAAAAAGAATAGGTTGACACAATGACCCGTTAGGTTATTAAATGAACAGATTTTACTGAAGTGTTGTCTCGATTATAATTTAATATAACATATTTTAAAATTGTGAATAATAGATTGAATAAAAGATTATTAAATCTAATATAATAATTATTTTAAATATTATATAAATATAATAATTATTATTTCAATAATTTTAAATATGTGTATAAAATTCCTATGAGGACAAGATTAGTAATGAATAATTATTTAAATTATGAAATAATTAAATTTTGAGATTTTAATTCAAATGAATCGCAAATTATCTAACTTGTCAAATAGGTTGATACATCTCTATTAGGAGCAAATGGGTTAGACGTGAACACGACATGAAATCGAATGAGTCATATACGAATAAGACACAATAAGAAATGAGCCTCACATGACATTACATGAAAATGACACGATAAAAAATATGGGACACTTGACACGACATGATAATGACATAACCCGATCCATTACCAATATCTAATAAGAATTGTTAAATTTAAAGTAAGGGAACCATATCATTAGGGGACTATAGAAATCCCGATATTTAATAAGAATGGTTAAGGTTTTAATGAAAAAGTTATCCATAAAAATGATCATTTCTATTAAATCATTATCTTTTTTAAATTTTAAGTGGCTCATGTACATGTATATGTTATTCCCCTTTATTGATATAAGATAAGTTTAGAAAGGTTTCAGTTAAAGCATTTAATAAGGAAGGTTTGGAATACAATATGATAAGGTAATGGCTTTTTTACGAAAGACCTCGTTATTTCTATAGCATCCAAAATAAAAAAGTGTGGCAAGCATAAATGAAACAAAAGAAGTAATATTTTAAGTGGGATTAATATGGCCAAGTTTGGGTAGCTCAGCCACAGTTTGGATGAACATATTTGGTTAGAATTTTTTTTTCCTTATTGCATTGTAAAGGGAGCAAAAAGTAAAGAAAAAAGGTGAAATAGAAGGATGAAAAGTTAAAAAGCTTTGCTTTCAAGAAGAAGAGAGAAATAGACAAAAAAAAAAAAAAAAGAATTAGAACATGCAAATTTTTTCTAATGCCTACTTTTTCACAAAAGTTTAAAAAGAAAATTTTACATTGCCCAATATAGCTAATGAAAAACCGCAAAAATAGTCCATCATATTTGCACATTATTTAAAATGACGCACTTCAATCCCTAAAATATCTAAAATAAAATAATCTAATTCTAAATCTCTTTTTTTATCACTATTTCTTTTGGCTGTGAAGGTTATGCCAACATTACATATTAATAAATGGGTAAAAGACCGTGCACCTTCCTTAACTTTCATGTATTACTGAAGTTGTCCACTAAGCTTCTTTTTGTTTTTTGTTTTTTGTTTTTTTTTGTTTTTGTGACCAAAATGGTCACTCAAGTATCAAATTTATCGATCAAAATTCATTCCGTGTACTTTGACCATTAAGTGAGCCGTTATTCTTTAGAATGTGCCATTCACGTGATGTCTAAATGGGCAAATTCGTCCAACCATTATTTGCTTTACGTTTGCTATTTAAAAGTTAAAATCTAAAGGGAACATGATTTTTGAAGGGGTAAAAATATCAAAATAATAATATTTTTTAACCCACCATCATTCTCTAAAACCCTAACCACCATCTTCTTCTTTTTCTTTTTAAACTCATTAATCTCCCACCCCACTCCTCCTACTACCGCCACCACAACCACTATCACCACCATCACCACCAACACCACTACCACCATCTTCATCCACAATCCTCTTCTCCCTACTCCTTTATCTGTATAAGAGACCTCCTGTTAGGGTCTCTCCGTTCCCTACCCCTTGTTCCCATGTCCGACCCCTTCTATTCTTCCTCTCCACTTCCCCCTAATCCTAACTCCCCCTCCCCTTGCTCTCGTCCCCTTTCTTCCTCTCTCTTCCTTGACCCCGATTCCCTCCACTCTTTTGTACCCCGATTCCCTTCCTCTCCTGCAATCCCTCCCCAATTCTCTCCCCCTCCTATGATCCTTTCTCGATTCCCTACCCCAGTTCTCTTCCCTTCCCTTTTATTTGGACTCCATTCCCCCTGAGCCTGCTTCTAACTTAGAAAAGCCACCATTTACCACTGCTGACAAACCCTCTCCTTTTGGTAAATCTCCAGACTTGGTACATCTCAAAATTTGCAGCCATGGTGGTATTAATATTGCTTTGCCATTTTTGCATATTTGTCTGATTAAAGGTGAATCTAAGCCTCTTTTTTACTTTGATCTCATTTTTTTATTTTTGTTGCATCTTTTACCTATTTTTTGTGCTATTAGGAAGATTATGCGCAATTTGGGTTAACGAAAATTAAAAAAAATAAAGAAAAAAGGGGCGGGATTAGGAGAAAGGAAGGGAGTCGGGATAAAGGAAAAGGGGAGAAAGAGAGGAGTCAAGAAAGGTGAGCAGGAGAGTGGGGGAAGAGGGACACTAGAGTAGTAGGAGGAAGATGGTGGTTTGAGGAGAAAGAAATAGTGATGGTGATAGTGGAAGCAGGGCTTGATGGCTTTCAAAAAGAAATATGGCAGTTAGGATTTTAGGGAATGGTTGTGAGTTAAAAAATGTTGTTGTTTGACATTATCCTCTTTAAAACATGTGAAGGCACATTTGAGGTACTAACGCTCACTTAACGGTCAAAATAAACGGAATGGATATTGATCGATAAAATTTGCTAGTTGAGTGTCTATTTCGGTTGCAAAAAAAGTTCAATGAGTAATTTCAGTAACATATGAAAGTTAAGGGGGACTTGCTCTTATCGGCCTTTTGCCCTTAATAAATTAAAGAGCAATATGTGACATACACAACTTTTTCTTTAAGAGACTACATATAAATCATATATTTTTTCGTAAACTAGGAAATTTTTTTAAGTTTTTTCTTCACTTCTTTTCTCTCCTTATTAAAATATCTATTTTTTTTTCCCTTCACTTTAACTCCCAAACTAGGCCTTGGCGGCATATATAGTCATTTTGCTTCTTTAACTCGCAAACTTCTATAGCGAAGATAATCTAATACTCCATTTATATGATTATACAATATTTGGTTATTTATACCAAAATCAATTTACTCTTTTGGACTCTTTATGAAGTATTAATATTTGGTCCACACTAATTAGAAGAAAATAAACAAATTGTTTCATTTTTTTAAAAAAAAATTGACTTAACACAGAAAGATTATAAATCTTCATATATTTATACAACAGAACCTAACAAGTGTTAATTTCTATTAACGCAATCATCCAATATATGGTATGTATGTTGAGTCATTAAGTATGTGATTAACAACCTGATTTTTCTATTTGTAACTTTACTTTTTAGTTCGATTATCACATTTTGATGTATGACTTATGATAAGAATTTATTATCCAAAAAAATTATTTTTTGACTTAGCGAGAGTAGATAAATTGATTATTAATAATATTTTTTAATATTTAAGAAACTAGTTATCAATGCTTTGACTCTTTGAAACTAAAGTGTGTGCACAAATAGGACAAATCATCTTAAACTGATGACATCATATTTTCTTTTTCTTAACCAACACACATTTTCAATGAAAATTATAGTTTAAAAACTCACAAAAACTCGATCGAATTGTACTTAATTGACTTGATTCAGTAGAATTATAGGTGACGTGACGAAAAATTCGATAACCTAACCAAATAATTATGAATTTTCGTCTGAATCGAGTTTATTTAACATTTGAAAATGGATATAGTTAACAAAATTTTTGAAGTTTAAATTTTCTAAATTGATAATGAATAGTAATATGTAGAAGGATCATTCATATACAAAATATGAAATTTAAAATACTTAATTTAATTGTTAGCATTATTTTATTCTTAATAAATCAAATACTAAATACACATTATCTATATTTGTGAGTTTTTTTATTTTTAAGTCGGTAAAACTCAACCAAATTTTTGAATATCGTAACTCATTAATTTTGGTATCGAGTCCAAATTTTGGAGTTTTAAACATTGATGGAAACCATTAAAATTAGAGCTACAAGGCAGCTTTGAGTGTTGATGCTACATTGGAAAGTGTAAAAACTTGAAACTAAACCAACAAAAAAAATTGACTATTGATATCTCATTAAAAAGTTGAATCTTAAATTTTGTCCCATCAAAAAAAGTATTATTTTATATTTTAGTGTAGGAAAATATTTAGGTAAACCCGGTTTTTTATTCTACTTGTAAATCCTATGATCAGAATTAAATTTTAAAGAATTTTGTTTACATCAGCTGATATCATAGATTTTCTAAGGTTTAATTCACATCACATGGTCTACAGGAAGTGGGGTCAAATACCGGATCTACCTAAATATTTGCCTTTAGTGTATCAATATTTTTTTTCCTTCTATCATCTTAAATAATTCTTCAGAATGATGGTGGTATAGATAAAAATGTTACATATCAGATATAAACAGATTGGATTAAATAGAGAATGACACCAAAAATATTATACGAACACAAAATACCTTTACAATTTAAGGATAAATTTTATAGAACGGTAATTAGGCCAGCGATACTTTATGGGTATGAGTGTTGGTAGTGAATTATAGCAACAGATGAAAGTAACAGAAATACGAATGTTAAGATGGATGTGTCGGTAGAATAGACAATATACGCAATGAACATATCCTTGAGAAGATTGGAGTAGCAAGTATTGATGAAAAAAAGATGAAAGAGGTTAAGTCATGTGTTAAGACGAACGGTAGAAACGCGAGAAAACCTTAGTGGGTGATTTATAAGAAAAATATATTTCATGATCGAGCAAGTGTAATAGAATTCATACAACCCTAGTAAGATTAAAATTTGGTTTGTTTGATTTGTTTGTATCATCTAAATTAAAATCTCTTTATTCACAATTGCCATGATTTACAAAGGAAAATACTACCATAAATCTGGTTTTGAGTCCCGTTGTACGCCTTACAATCAAGATTAAATCTTATAAAATCTTGTTTACATCAACTGATGTCACAAATTTGATAACATTTAATTTACACTACAAAATTTACAAATAAGATTATAGAACAAATCTACCTAAATCTTTTCCATTTACAAACACGTGTCTGCACCACAAAATTTTCTACCACTTTTGTTTTTCTGTTTGGGCCTTGAAGGGGTGTGACTGTGTTAGTGGTGGACATTCGACATTTCCGCCAGCCGCGGAGCAAGATGAAACTATTACCCCTAGCGAAAAAAGAGGAAACTATTAGCAAACAACAATTCTGCAGAGGTGAAGCGATTTACAAGAATTTTTGATGATTTCTGAGACCTAACTAAGCTATGGGAATCTCAACGAATCTCCTGCAAAAAGGGCTTTAGGTACTCTTCTAAACCCTTCTCTCTTTCACCCAAAACCCTTAAACCCCTGCCTTCTTTCACCCCTCCACACACCACTCTCCATTTTCTCTCCAATTACTCAACTGGGCCAGCTTCAAATTACAGTTCTGAATCCAAAAAATTTCTTGAACAGCCTTTTTTGCCTAATTCCTCGTGTGCGTTTCCTTCAAGTTCTCATTTTGGTTCAATTTCTTTTTGCAATTCCTCAACTGGGTTGTCTTCAAAATTCCATCTTTTTCACCCTTTTAGACAATCTTTGAAGCCATTGACAATGTTAAAGTGTAGTAGCAGTAACATCTCTTCGGTTTATGGTGAAAGTTTTTGTCGATTTTTTTCTGTATCATCTTCAGATAGGTTGTCTGTTTCTGAAAAGAACTTGGAATGGAAATGTAGACAGGACAATGACGATAAGGATAATTTATCTCCAAGTATGAATTCGAAAATTATTGAAATAATTAAGAGATGGGGATGCTGGTATGGAGTCCAAATTGAGTTTGGTGGGTTCCAGACTTACTATTGAATCTATTAATGAGGTTTTCAAGGTTTTGAATTGCGAAAGAATATCTGGAGTACGGTTCTTTGGATGGATTCGAAATGATAATAAGAGATGGCGTTTGAGTGCTGAATTTTGTAGCCTAGTAATCAATAACTGTGGATATTTAGGTGATTATATGACCATGGAGTCCTTGTTGCATGAGTTCAAGTCAGAAAGAATTTGCCTTGATGAAAATGCTTTTTTCTTTTTACTTGTAGTCAGTTCAAGTGAGGAGTTGCTAGTTGAATCAGTGAGAAGAATAATAGATTTGTTGAATGTGGTTGGGGGTTCTTGCCGTAATTCTGGCATTTGTGCACTGATTGAGATGTTTTGCAATTCGAACTTGTTTGAGATGGCCAAGTTTGTGATAGATATCACAGAAAAGAAGGAATCACACTACAATATATTAATTCGCCAAAGATGCAAGAGCGGTCATTTTGAAGAAGCACGTGGTATAATTGCGGAGATGACAGTCCCGACTGTCAAATCACACAATTACCTGCTTGGAAGTTTGTGTAAGAATGATAAAACTGCAGAAGCATACAGCCTGGTTGAGGAAATGGAGAAAAAGGGGGTTTTGCCAGATGCAATAACCTTTGAAATTCTTATACATAATGCATGCATCCATGGAAATGTGGATCTTGCAAAACAGTTGTTAGATAAGATGGCAGAGAGCAGTCTTGAACCTCGACTTACTACTCATGCTGCCTTTCTCAAGGCTTTTTTCAGAGCAGAACGATATGAGGAGGCTCACACCTATGTGACTGATTCAAGCGTCAAGTATAAGCAATCAAGTTGTGCAATTTTCAGCTTGCTTGCAGACCTTCATCGAGGAAAAGGAGATCTTATGGCTGCACGAGGAATTATTATTGAATTGATGGACAAGGGTCTCAAGCCTAGTTTTCGAGTTTATATCAATATTGTTGCACAACGCTACACCTTAAAAAAACTGGCAGGAAAGATTTGGCTAGAGATCTTAAGAATAGGTACTCTAGTTTTTTATTGCAGACAAATTGCAAAAACTAAGGTGCTGTCTGGAAAGTTTTCGTTTTTATGATCTTTTCTTGCTTTCCAAAAGTAATGTTTTTCCCATAGCTACAGATTATAAGATTTGTCATTATATTACATCCTAGATGTCGTATTTCTTATGAATTTTGAATGAGAAAGCAGTAATTGTTAACATTAAATTGCTGGGAAATGAGCTTTGCAATATCTCTTTTACATCTTTTGTTCTTTTAGTTTTGTTCTGTTTCATACTTCCCTCCCTCCCTCCCTCCCTCCCTCGTATCCCCCTTTACAGTTTCCCGCTCTGTGGTGGAAGGGTGGAAGTATTTTATCTGGTAATCTTCAGGGATAGCAAGATATCAGGGAGACCCAAGTTGAACTTAAAGTTTTGAATCACTTATAAGTGAGCGCCTAGGGGATTTTATACAGATTCAATTAAAGATAACAATGCATTTTTTATAGCAAGGAAGAACATAAATAGGTTATGATTGTGGATGTGGCGGGGCTGGCTCCCTCAAGTAGCACCTATGAGCCCACCGGGTCTATGTCAGGACATGTGGATAGAAAATTTAGATAGCAATTTATTTGCTTGGTTTTATAGTTATTGCAGTGTGCTTCATATAAGGGTCAAGGGACATTCTTTTGTCCAAATTAGCCTTGCTGGTGAAGCTGATTTATTGACCTCTAGCTTTCTCTGATACACTCTCAGTCTTCGAGATCTTTTTATGCTCGACGCTTTTTCTGTGCATTGTGACGGTCACGACTAGCCTTTCTGATTCCTTTCACCATGCTGCACAAGGAATCCAGTGGAGACTTGTGGCAGTATGACCTTCTATGTTACCATGCCATTTCAGACAAATATGATTTTTTTTTTTTTTTTTTTCAATTCAAAGATGAAAGTTTGTTAGATGTTCTTGAGGTGGTTTTTTTTCTTTCTCTTTTCAATGTGGTTCTAAAAATCTCTTCTTTGCGCTTTGCTTGGTAGATTGGCCTGTATTTTAGGTTTTATGGTTAGGTTCATAGAGGTGGCTGACTAAAGCTTCCATTTCTAACTGGGAAATGATCAATTTGTTAGTAAACAGTTATTGTAGGCATGATTCTTTTTTTAGCCATTTCTGGTTAGCAAGGTCCTGTTCAATATATTTTTGGTTTGTATGAGGTTCTTTATGGAAGTCGAGGAAAAGCTTTCTATTTTGTTGAATTGCTTTAGTTATTTCATGTATAAATTAGAACAGCGTGGAACATTGATATTTGCATGCTGGCTAACCGTAACAAACAGCAAATCATATATTTATGAAAATATATTTATTAGTTTGGTCCACCAAAATGTAATTTATTGGGCATCATAAAATTAGCATTCATGAGTGAACTGCTTCTCTACTTTTGACATTTTAGTACTGAAAATGTAAAATCTTGGTGTCTGTGCAAGAGTAAATGGATTAACCTATTCTTGCACGGAGTAAATCCAGTTATTGTCTTTTTAATTTCCCTCATTTGAGGGATAATTTTGTAGGGGCATCTTCAAATAGATGGGTAGGAAAAAAAAAAGGAAAAAGAAAAAGGTACTTGACAAGTGGTTATAGACAGACATATCAACAAATCTCTATCTTAGCTTACCACATATAAGCCATGTTATAGATGCTGGTGTCTTTCGTGGTTAACAAGTAGCTTATCTTAATAGTTGACAAGTGGCCTGTTTCTTCCATTGTACAAGAGGCTATATCTCTTCTCCAGAATGCAATATCTCTTTCTTTTATCTAAATTATGTTGCTGCCTGCTTCTGTCTTTTCGTTGGTCTTATTGTTGTTTTCTGTTCAGAATGGTCTGGTCATTTCAGCTTTTACTTTTTTATCTTGATTTGGTGTGCTTTTGTTCCTTCTTTTGCATTGGAACTTGGAAGAAGCACTTTCTTTGGATTAGTCTTTCTTGCTCATTTGCCACTTTTGAAACCATCTACAGATTTCAAACAATTTGGCAAGTGTGCCGTCCAACTTTTCTGTGCTTGTCACAGAGATACAGGTGCATGCTCTCTCTTCATCTCTCCCTTTTAACAAATGAAATGAGAAGTGAAAACGAAAATAATGAAAAACAAAAAACAAAAACAAAAAAAAATGATGAAGCAAGAAGAAATCCCCAAACTCCAGATTTTTCGAAAATAACTAGAAAGAGGCCAAGATTTTTCTGTTATATTTTGTTTACCTGTAGCTTCTTTGAGTATAATTTCCCCTTTTCTTTTGGACTTAATATTTGTCTTATTATTTTTGCAGATTCTTACAAGGATTTGTGCTATATTTATGCTTGTAGTCTTTGCTATTTGCATGTTGAAAGTTCTCCTTAATGGTTTCCGCTTTAGATTTATTACAGTGAGAAATCAAGATGCTCTATTCCTCTCATTAGAAGAAATAAAGAAGCATGAGAATCAAAGAAAAAGTATGAAGAAAAATTCCCTGCAGTACAAACCCATTCACGATTTGGGAAAGAATGCAAAGAAGACTATTAGATTTCTATTGTACTTCAACAGTCCTTTACTACTGGCGCTTTGTTGAGTGTGATTTTTTCTTAAATTTCTTTTGGACTTTCAAGTCTTTGTAGAACGTTTTCCTGATTTATATGCATGATTTTTAGAAGATGGGTATTGATTTTTTTTTTTTTTTGGGCAGCATCTTTTCTGCTTTACGTGCTTTTCATTAGCTGTTATCTAAGGTAGTATCATTTACTGATTATACCTTTTCTTATATATTTGCTTTGTTTTGTTTTTAAGACTAAGTGTTCTGTCTATTTATATGATGGTAATCTATTAGAATCAATCTGAATATTAGTTTGTCTTAATAGTTATCATTGAAAAATAGTATTCTTCTTTCTCTTCTTGACTTTTGATGATTTTTTTTGGCCTTCCCAAGAGGTATGGTTTGGATGTATTTTTCTTATTTCTTTGTTATTTGGACAAGCATATGCATCTTTGTGAATTTTGCTAGCGTCAGAATTCAATATCTGTTTCTTTTTACATGTAGCTGTGAAGTTCTTTGTTTCGTTTATGTTTATGTTCTTGAGATTGTATTTCTGGTGAGTTGCTTTGGAGTTTTCTCCTCAATTTTCATTGTTTTTGCTTCGTGGAAAACTTAGAGATAAGTGTCAAGATGATATGCTGTTTGTTGTCTTTCATTTACCTTTTCTTTGTTTAAATTCTCTATTCATGTCTGCCATTATGAGATTTTAGTAGCCTTTTTGTGCTTGTCAGCATATGTTTAGATCAAGGTTCTTCTTAAGCATATGTTTAGCTCTCTTTTTGTTGTCCATTCTCCATTGTTAGCTTTTGTAATCATCTTGGCCTCCAGCACTTCACAGGAGATTTGTGTGTTCACAAACTACTTTGTCATATTGTTAATGAGGTAATGATTGTGAATCTGCCAAGTGCATGTTTTGCTCTCGTATAATTGTATCTTCGGTGGATGTCTCTGTACATGTTTTGTTCTTGTTTATTTATTTATTTTTTTGGGAAACATGCAACCAGTTTGTGGATATGATCGCTAAAACCAATGCCAAAAAATTGAAGCAGTCAATTGGCAAATTCTTCATAAAAGGTAATTCTTTTTAATTCATTTCTTGTGTTATCTTATTTTTCTTTCCAATCTTTCTTTTATTTATTGTTTTGTTTACTTGTTTTTGGATATTAAATTAATCCATCTTGTTTTGGATGTTTAATATTGTGTGAATATTAGTTTCATACTCTTTTTGGTTTTTCCTACATTTTAATTTCAATTATTACTTAATTGATGCAAGCACTCGTGATTTTTCTTCCTATTGAGGTACTTTTGGTGGGTTTTCTTTACTTTTATCATGTTCTCAGTTTCTATTGGTTGACATAGTATAAGCGTGTTTTTTTGGATTATATTTGTAGGCTTGTTTGGACAATTTGAGGATCATTACTGTAGCGTGTAATATTGTGAGCCTTTGTTATTCTAGCATCCTTTTGGGCATCAGTTTCCATCTGGATATGCTTTCTTGGATGTCATTTGATGATAATTACTTAAAAAATTTTAAAATTTAATTTTATTGTTAGGTCATAATATTTGTGTCAAAGAATGGGGAACTATTGGAGCGTGAAATTAGCATTCACTATATGTACTTCTTGAGTTTTCCCTTTTCTTTAATAACTTTGGCTCTTGAAATATTTTTTTTTTCCTTTTATTGATAGTTGGGAAATTTTATCCGGATGAAATGTCATGCATACTAATGAATATTAATGTATTATTAGTTTTGGCTAAGAATTATACATGTGCACGTATTTGTATGCATTTCCTGTTAACATTTGGAAATTTTGTATGGTCAATGCTTCTTAGGGCTTGTTCTCATCTGCATAAGAAAGCTATAAGTTGCTTTTTTTAAAAATGAAAAAATCACTTTTGGAAAAAAGAGGTGCGGAATTGCTTTTGAAAACAACTTTAAGTTTTGCTAAAAATGAAAAACAAAAACAATTTCTTTTAATTTTTGTCAACAAATTCCTTTTCAATTTCAATAAAGCTATAAGCAGCTTTCAATAAGCTGTTAAGAACATCCACTTAGAGTTTGGACACACATCCCCTACTTGTGTCTGTGTGGAAGAAACTGAAGTCTCTTGAATGTTAACTCATGCTATTTTGTGTAACTTCTTGTAGTCATCCTAGCAAATGTCGTTTAGGATTTTAATCAGTACTCTCCAGTTACTAAACTAAGTTTAACAAATTGGGATGCTAATCAAGTAATCGTGTTTATTTCTTGCATCAACTTAAATGTGGTGTAGTTTAGGACAATTTGATAGTGGCTTGAATACAAGTATTCCCCAATAACGAAATACCTGTGTGGAAACGTGGAAGAACTAAAATATATCATGAACAAAAGATGCAGCTTGTACTGCAATTAAATTATTTAATAAAAGTATTTCAATTTATTAGAGATCTCATATGGTTTAAAGAAGAAATGTATCTTTTCAAACTCCCATCGAAATAGACTAATTTCAAAGGAATATATTTGTGGTTTGGCCTATGCTTTGTTTGAGTAGCTTTAAGTTCAATTTTCATTGTTCTTTGAGGAAATTTAGGATTTCTTTGTAATCGATCATTTTAGGCCTTCAAGAATTGTCAAATATAAGCATGTAATTCAGCAAGCATCAACTTGAGGGGGAGAGAAGAAAGTATAGTTCAAGTAGTAGTAGGAAATTTGTTTTAAATTTTCTTGAAATTTTCATGGATGCTGGTGTTTGTCTTGGACCTTTTATAAAAGCTTTCAAGACATGGGTTTTTGTTTTCTTCATTTGATGATAGGTAGTTGTAAGTCAGTAACTCTCTTATTTGAAGCAGATCTTCATTCGATTTCCGTTGTATATTATGTGAATTATTTCTGCAATTTGTATGGTGCTAAATTCACTTGGTTCTTGAAAGACCAAACCAAAATGGTTTTTTTCATCTTTTTATTATGTTGGCTTTATGAACGTTTCAGCTTTTGATGTTTTAAAATTAATGCTTTTAGAGGTTCATAATGATTTAACTAATGATGTAAAGAATAATTATGTTGGCAAATATGAAAGGGGGAATGGGAGGTTCTGAAAAACTGTTTTGTGATGAGTTTGGTGAGTTTACGTATTGCGTCAGTTGTTCTAGAGTCTCAAATGGATTTTGTTACCGAAGGTGCTTCAGATTCTTTGCCAAAATTATTGTGCAATCATTCTAGAAATCAGGTTTTGATATGTTTCTGTTACATTGGTACCTTGGTGCGATGATGATTTCGAGGTAAAATTCTTTTTTTAACATATTGCACTGACAAATACACTTGAAGCAAACACTGAGTTATTGTATTTGTTCATTCAATTTGAAGGAAAATACTTAGGTAGACCCGATCTTTGACCTCACTTGTAGACCCTGTGGTCAGGATTAAATCTTAAAGAATTTTGTTTGCATCAGCAGATATCATAGATTTTTTAAGGTTTAATCCACACCGCAGAGTCTACAAGTCGGTCAAAGAGACCAGGTCTACCTAAGTTTTTGCCTAATCTGATTGTTATATATTCTTCACCTTTCGTTTAGGTTTACTCCTTTATATATATTTTTTAGGCTGATCAGTTCTTGTTACATTTTATGAGTCTTATTGTATTGCTTTGTGAATGCCATTTTATCAGTCTTATTGTATTGCTTTGTGATTGCTTTTCAAAAATTCTTTTTACATTCTAAGTTTAGCACCTTTGGAATTCTTTACTACTATGAGATTTTCAAATTGTGGGGAAGAACGGAATATAAGATGCTTTAATGTAGACATTCTTTTGTTGGTTTCAATGATTAAACATATTTTAGTGCTCTGGTTAACTATTTGATTTTGTAGAAGTTATTGACAAAGTGACATTATATTCTTTGCATGATTTGCTTTGTTATTATGGTTGATTCGGATAAACTTTGAATAAACCTTTTTCAAGGTCTTATATCTTTCTACCTCGAAGTTTAGGTGCATATTATTTTGAAAAATTGAGGGATGCTTATAATTCTGGCATGCTTTAATGTCAAATCCGTGGGATTTGGAAATTCTCATGATTTTAGGATCCCTTAATTCATGGGATTTTAAAATCTGCCAAAAATGGTGACATTTCAAAATTTGTGATTGCCTACAGGTAACTGAGGAGAGAAGTGCTAATAAAGCGTCAAGAGAGGAAAGTTTTATTTTAGTCAGGTAGTTGCTCTGCAATCAATAGGAACTTACAATTTGGAATGGAAAACTCATTTTTTTTGAATAGGATGGCTATCTTGTTTTTCAAAAATATGGATTTTCTACTCCAAATAGAAGGGTCCTATTAGTTGATGAGTAACTATTAGACATACTCAATAATTACTTTTGACCGACATGACATAAAAGATCATTGAATTGCTACATGCACACCAATCTTAACGGACTGCTTGGACTTCTACACCTAGCAATATCTTGCTGGAGAGGATAGAGAGTAAGTGCAGTCAAAGTAAAGACAAATACTTAGATAGATTCGATCTTTGAGGTTCCACTTGTAGATTTTTTAACATTTAATTCTAACCACATGATCTACGGGTGGAGTCAAAAATCGGATCTACCTAAGTATTTTCCCAGTGTAGAATGCAATAGCACTTGGAAGTGTAAACATAGAGGCTAATTACACTTAAAAGTGCATATTTCAGTTTAGATATACTGGACAATATTTTGGACAGCAACAATCTGTAATCTATTTTCTCTCAAAATTATTAGTAAAACTAGAAAAAATCATGTGCTTTGCATGTTTAACATTTATGATTTATTAAAATTTTTTATTTTTTAAAAAATAAATGAGTAATCAGTGAATGATAACTAATTATAAAAATTAACTATTGAGTTTTTTATACAAGATTTATATATTTTATCTTTGCTCTTTTTTCATTGTAATTATTTTCACCTATTTTTTTTTTCAATATTGTTTGTTATTTGTTACAAAATTATATATAAATTTTATTTTTTTCTTAAAAATTAAGCAAATTTTTTCTTTTATGAGAACAACGATGTTTGATAACTGCATTTTTTTATATTACTTTTCTAGATGCCTAGATTATAATTTGTATATAGTATCATCGCCAATTAATTAATAATTAAAGATTAAGATATTTTTCATAGTATTGAACTTTTTAAATAAATGTGCATATTCTTTGTTATTACAAAGAAAGATAATATCATTATCAAGTATCAAATATTATATAGATGAAGTATTTTGAAATTCTATTAGTAGCGAAAATATTAATAGATTCGGATGATATATGTATAATAATTACAAAAAATGATTAATAAAAAATTCAAAAAAGAAAAAGAAAATAAATCTAATTATAATGTAAAGAATATATAAATCAAACAAAAATTATATTTTATGTATAGGATAACTAAACAGATCAATTATTATATTCTCCATATTATAAATAGGCATTATATAATATATTAAATCATTATAAAAAATTGAAATAATAAATTGTTCTTGTGTCTTGCTATAAAATGCAACGAATGTTGAACAAAACAATTTCTTTATTTTACTCTACAATACATGAAATGCTAATGAAATTGTAGTTCTAAATATAACTAAAATTACACGTTATTACTTTAAATGAAATTTTATATATATTTTGTGTCACAATTAATTTTTTGCTAACATATTATGTACAATATATATACATATAGAGAATATATTATTATGTTATCTCTTAAAATTATGCTAACATTCACTTCAATATTTAATCGATGCTCTAAACTCTTTATTCATCTTTATTGACATGAAAATGTAGTTAACTCCGATCTAAAATACTTTTTAATTTTTTTTTAGATTCATAAGTTATAATTTCTAATAGCGATACCATTAATAACTTATCAGTTATATACAAATTTTTTTTTCTATAATATTGAATTTTTTTGAGATATATTTATACATTCTTTATCATTTATAAAGAATAAAATTACCATCAAATATCAAACATCATTTAATAAATAAAACATGTCAAAATTCTTTTATTAATGAAAATATTTACAGGAGATTTAGCTAAATAATATATAGTAATAATTACGAAAATGATTAAATAAAATTTCAAAAAATAAAAAAAATTAAACCTAAATATAAAAAACAAAGATATTAAACAAAAATTATGTTTATTGTATAAGAAAACCAACATATTAAACTAATATGTTCTGTACAATATGGATAGGTATCATGTAGTATATCATTATCAAAAAGTGAAAATAAAAATTCATTTTTTATCTTACCTTGAAATGTACAGAAAATTAATAAAAAAAATCCTTTATATTACTCTATATGCATGCAACTCGAATGAATAATATTTAATTCTAAAAACATCCAAAATAACATGTAATTTCTATAATTTTTATTCTAATTAATTTTTTTAACATATTGTGTAAATTAATTATGTATTCAAATAGAGAATATATTGGTATTTTTTATATTTCTTAACCGTATGATAATATTGATATTCTGAACTCTTCCATTCATCTTGAATGGCATCAAATATGGTTAATTTCAAAATTATATTTTGATCTATAATATTTTAGTATGAAATTAAATTTTCATTTATTAAATATATAAACAAAATGAAAGTTAATAAAAGTGTATGGATTTATTTTTTATTTTTTATATTTTTTGTACTTTTTTTATTAATTCCTTTTATTATATACTAAGATATTTAATCTATATTTTTAATTTTGTTAAATAGTGAAGAATTACATTATAATTTCTAAAATCATATGTAAAATTAATCCATATCTGTAATTATTTTAGAGTATTTAATAAGATGATTATATTTGAATAATATATATTGTCTTTTAGAGTACTTACTCGCTTATTTTTTCTATATTGTCATTCCTATAATTTATAAGTAGTATTCTTATAGGTTTTGCAATAATTATTCTAGATTATTTGAACATGAATCATACAATTGGTTTAACGTTTTTTACTTTATCAATAGTTAGTCCAAACCAATATTTCTTTGTTGTTTTAGCATATATTATAACAACCGGTATTGTAGTTTCCGAATTTGACATCTTAAATTCTTTATATACCTACAACTATTTATAGTATTTTACAATCATTATTTCAGAATATTTTAGATATATATATTGTATCATGGGTTGAATTTATTTTCTAATTCATCAATAGTTTATCTAAACTAATATTTTATAAAATGATGTTATTAAAGATAAAGATTTACTAATAGAAATACTATTAAAGAGATATAAAATTAACAAATATTTTTATCTCAATTAAAGATTGTGAGTTTTTTATTTTGTTCCTAAGCTTTACTTTTGTTGCTTGGTTAATTTTTTTTCTCCATGTAGATCAGAAAAAATAAATCTAAATTAATCGTAATACAGAATAAATCTAAATTAATCGTAATACAGACTTATAAGAAATAAAAAAATAAATTTATATATTCCACTATTTTTTCACTTTATATAAATTTTAATTATTTATTTGTATGATTATTAATTTTGTGATTTTTAAGTTAAAGCATATTCAAAAATTCTATACTCATGGATATATTTCTCTTTAACCTGTTAATCAAAATTTCAAGTTAAAGAAGTTACTATAATCAAGAGTTGTGAAACTATTATAGTTGACCATCAATTAAGAAAAGTTGTGCTTAAAGAATGATACAAACCAAATTTGTCATCTTTTTCAATTAATTCTAGCCAAAAAGGTTAGAAAAAATGTCAAATTCAACTTCAATGCATCTTTTCATCAAATTCTACATGAATCAAATATTCTCTTTATGAAAAATTATTTATCAGACAAAATTAAACCAAAAAAAAATTAGAATATAATAGGAGTAAAATGGTCAACATGTTTAGTTGACATAATAGAATGACTTTACTGATCAATAGATAATATTAAGTATTATCCTATCAATAATACTAAAAAAGGGGAGAAGTGTAGTTAACCCTATATATAAAGCACGCAGAGGGAATGATCTAATTAAGTTCACCAAACTGGGTATACTTGAATGAATAATTAGATAAAAGAAAATAATAGTAGTGAATTTGGAATATTTATAATAGTTATATGTAAAGATTGTTTTTATTATGAATAAAAAATAGAAATAATTTGAACATATATAGCAGTTATAAAATATAATGGGCCTGTTTGGATAGTCAATAATAGGTATTATTTGCCAAATAATATTTGGTCAACAATAATTAGTGTTTGGTCATTAAAGCATTTTTCTCAAATAATATTCTACATTATTCATGTTTTGTCTTATTCATTATTCACACAATCCATTATTTGCACTATTCATATCATATTCATTATTTATATTTTGAAAATTTACTCAGTTAATAATTACGTAAATGATTTTGAACAACATGTCCTCATCAAATGTAACGTGGTAAGACTAAGTAAAAAATATTCACAATTGTCACTTTTCTATTTATATTGTTGTTTTGTAAATCTTTGGGTAATAATGAAGTGGAGCTCCGATTAGGTATTTAAATGGGTCAAATCCAGGCCAGATCTTGCACATTCATACCTAAATCCGTTTAATATTATCGGTTTGGATTCGAATTTAGAAAATTTTTTCTTGGTCCATAAAAGGATATCCATATCCAAATTCATCGGACCTTGTCGAATCCAGATATTGATAATATTTTATAAATTTGAAAATTTATATACAAAACTTCAAATTTTTATAGAATTTTTTTTTTTAATTGTTAAAAAAAAATATTTAATTCATATTAATATCCATACATGTATTTACATTACAGTAAAAACAATGCTGGAGATATATATATATATATATATATAATCGGATCAGAACACCTGGATCTATATTCAATTCGTTTAGCACAATAACTAAATGAATCTGGATCGAATCTAGGTAATCGAATTTATACATTAATTTAGATCCAAATAAATTATTCTTGAAACGGATCTAGACCCGATTTATTTCCAGGCCTACCTCTAATTGCTCACAAATTATAATACTATATGTTGCAGGTTTAAATTTGACTTAAAAATATCAAACAATGTCCTTTTTTTTAGAATATATTTTAAAGATCGACACTCATTTTTCAAGTACGGTCTGCGAGAATGTTAAAACAACGAACAAATTGAATAAGTGAGTGAAAGCGTTTAACAATCATGATTCGAAATATGATTATTGTTTGACAAGCTGAATTACTCAAAATATAAAAAAAAATAAAAACTCAGCCACCGTAAATAGGGCAACTAATAAAGGAATTAAACAAAAAACTATTCATAGTTATTTAATTAGTTGTGCAATTATTTAATTTTGAATGAGTCTAGCAAATAATAGGTACTCTTTATTTTTAATCCAAATAGTTATTTCAAAATATTATTTCATATCCAAACAATTATTCTATTGTTACAAATGTCAACATTATTTTTAAAAACTACTAAAGTCAAAAGATAAATATTATTCACTAAATAACATCCCATTATTTGCCATCCAAATAGGCCCAATATTTTTATTTTGTTCTTTACTTAAATATAAATAATTTGTCTGCTCTTAGAATTATATACATTCTAATTATGTATTTATGCCAAAATTTCATAATAAGTTAAGTAAGAAACATACATGAAATTTATTTCATTAGCATTTCATGTATTTTAGAATAAGATAAAGAATGTTTCACGAACATTCGATGCATTTTAAAACAAAATAAAAGAACAAATTATTATTTCAATTTTTTTATAATGAATTTAATATACTATATTATACCTATCCGTAATATAAAAAATATATTAATTTAATCTGTTTAATTTCTTATACATAAGACATAATTTTTGTTTGATTAGTTTAGTCTTTACATTTTAATTAGAGTCATTTTTTATTTTTTGAAATTTTAATTATAATAACTATTTTTTGACAAATAAAAGTCTTCCATCTTATTATGTATTTATGTCGAAATAGATGGTTGTATCCTAAACAATAGGTAGAATAGATTATGAATAATTTAATTAATTGTGTTTTCTTATTAGGAATTTGAAATTATATGGTTCAATTTTTATTTTTTGAAATTTTAATTATAATAAATATTTTTATACAAATAAATATTTTCCATCTTATTATGTATTTATGCCAGAAATAGGTGGTTGTATTCTAAAAAATAAGTAGAATAGATAATGAGTAATTTAATTATGTTTTCTTATTGGGAATTGAAAATTATATTTCATTGGGGTATTTAGACATTACAAAAAAATAAGGAAACACTTAAATATGTTTTCCTATTAGGTATTAGAAATTATATTTCATTAAGGGCGGATATTTTAGATATTACAAAAAAAGGAAAAAAACTTATATATGTTTTCTACTATGAATTGGTAATTATATTTTATTAAGGATATGTATTTTAGTTATCACACAAAAAAGGGCGAAATAAAATTTGAAAAAATAACTCGCATCTATAAAATGATATAGATAGATAGATATAGATTAATCTTCACTATAAACATATAATTTGTTACGTCCACCTTCTCCCTTGGTACTCTCAATATGCAGGCCTCGTTTCCCTATTTGACGAGTCTAGTAATGTCGGATCCAAACTTGCCCCTCACGACTCTACGCTACGGTTCTTTTGGATTTGAGCATGTCTCAAGGGTAAAATTAGGTCCATTCCCGCAACCTCAAATTGGGCCTCGTATTCAACTTTGTGCAAGTCATACTGCCCCATTATTGGAAGGTTAAAAGCCAACAAATTTGACGGCAGAAATCTCGACTCTCAACCCAATGTAATGGGAAAACAGAGCAGATTGTCACTGTGCCAACTCCAGCGTAAAATTTTTATATAGATCTATTCTATGAATTTTTTAGTTCATGATAAGATATATCATTTAATGTCACAAAAGCAAGTAATGTATTTTAACACGATAAAAGAATTTATAACACTATATTATAAATTCAATTCATATAAAAATTTTCCGCCACAAGTATACTTTCCTCGGGTATAGAAGTCCAGCTATTTGGTCGCAGAGGTGTAAAAGACGGTACAGAAATGTAGTTATTAGGCCATCAGTTAAAGTTGGATATGAGATTTTTACCGTTCGAAAAAAAAAAAATTAAAGTTGGATATGAATCCCTTATATTTTTAGGAAATTTTTTTATATGAATCCGATTTACGATAGGTGGGATGAATTCCTTAATTTATATTCATCCACATCATTCTAACTTATTAAAATAAACTTTTTTAAGGTGATGTGAATAATATGGACCAAAAAATTCACCTCACATACTGTAAATCGAATTCATATAAATTTTTTTTTTCATTTTTAGAACGTATTTAGGCGATATGTTTGATACTTCTGACATTTAAATATTTTATAATTTTAATTGATATGCAAACTAGGTATGTGTGCTTATTACATCTTGCAATTTGGCGTTTGTAAGATTGCTCGCACAGTTAATTTGCTTGCGGGCACATTTTCCTATTTATTTAATTAACATAATTTGTTTTGCTAATATTAGTGAATTTACAGACTATTAATGATTATTGCCTTTCAATTGAAATAGTTGTTAAATAATAAGTTGCTTATGTTCACATGCAAAATAATTTGATGGAATCACTTATTAAATATTTGTAATTGAATAAAACTCCCTCGAAAATTTACAATTTCTACTTAAGGTCAGTACTATTTTACATGCTATACACTTATACACATCCAGTAAATAAGTTATTATAAATTATCCAATAAAACACCAAAATAGTCCCTAAACTATTTTACTAAAATCATAGAAGTCCCTAAACTTAAAATTTGTCTAATTTAGTTCTCCAATATTATTCCTTAACCAATTTAGTCTCCTGGTGTTAGAGCCACCAAATAACTTTCACCATCCTTGACTAGTTAACAGAGAGTTACAAATATCAACGAACAATAAGAGTCACTTAAAACCAAAAAACCAAAAAAAAAAAAAAAAGTATTGCAGAATAGCCATTCCTCCAAAACTTCTGCCAAAAAAAAAAAAAAAAAAAAAAAAAATCAAAAACTGCATGATAGCCATTGTTTTTTGCAGAATTGGCGAAATCAATTCTGTAGAATTACAGAACATATTTCAACAAAATTGTAGAAGACAATTCTGCAAAACTGCAGAATAGAAATCTATAGAATTGCATAAATCAACAAGAATGTTTGCAGAATTGCACAACATATTTTAGGGGAACTGCAAAACAGAAATCTGCATAACTGCAAAATATATATAAGTAGAACTGTAGAAATAGAGAATTGAATTCTGTAGAATAGAACAGTGCAGAACTGAAAAAATTTCTAAAGAACTGCAAAATATTAAGTTGCATAACTGTAGAAGACAATTCATCATAATACAATTACACCTAGATCGCAATTTCATTTGTTCAAAAGATGAAGTACAATACATTTCTTTCATGAGTCCAAAAAAGTAAAAAGCATAACAACACTTCAACTAGTCCAAAACATGATAAACAACCTAACATCAGTTTTATCAAGTAAAGAATAAGTTTAAGTAGGGTCTAAGGGTTTCGCTTCTCAATTTGGGACTCCTTTCTCTCTCTCTCTCTGAATCTAATCCTCTCAGATGCAATATGCTTTTTCTCTTATTTTTGTTTTCAAGTTACTCTTATTATTTGTTGATATTTGTACCCCTGTATTGACTGCTTTAATCATAAATGGTGGTGAGAACTAACTTTTTTAAATTAACTAAGAAATAATAGTTGAAGGACTAAATTAACCAAAATTTAAGTTAGGTAAAATACTTGGACTATTTTGGTGTTTTACATTAAGTTATCCCTTGCAATTGGTTTTGTGTCAGGAACAAAATATTTCCTATCTAAGAATTTTTAAATGTGTAATATATATTTTGATTATTCTACCACAACATAATAAGGTGGGTCTTCGATAGAGGATGGAAATATA
This sequence comes from Cinchona pubescens, assembly GCA_025175665.1. NCBI lineage: Eukaryota > Viridiplantae > Streptophyta > Magnoliopsida > Gentianales > Rubiaceae > Cinchona > Cinchona pubescens. The sequence continues at coordinate 351,377 of JANKKI010000143.1, forward strand.
TGTAGGCTATGAATCTCCATCAATAATTAAATATTTAGAACATTTACCAGGGGTTTGTTTATAGCTAATTTTGTTTATTGTCATTTTGATGAAGTAATGTTCTGGATATTAAAGGAGAGAGTAAACCACTAGAAAAAATTAATTAGAATGAATTATTATTATTATTATATCTTGATCATCATACAAGAAATCATTAACTTGAAGTTCAAAAGATAATTTTATAAATCAATTTTTAGATGCATTTATTCACCCTTCAAAGAGAATGACTAAATCCATATTCTAACTACAAGTTCTCCTATTACAATTGAAGTCCATAAAGGACAAACAATATATGCTAATGGATTAATGACAAGCCAAAAGTGCAGCAAACCTATCGTGGACGATATTTTTGTGTAGCACTGAATATTGTGTATGATGATGAGAATCTTAAATATAAATCTGTTTAAAAATGCAAACTCAGAAATGATAGGCCCAAAGGAAGTGAAACAATGAACGTAAAATTAATTTCACTTGAAAAACATCAAGTATTTTACATGTAATACGGATGCTAGAAGATATCAAGCTAACGGCATACACATGGGTTTTTTTTTGCTTAAATGGAATGAAAAAAACGAACTCCTGAGATATAAAGCATGTTTTGTTGCATAAAGAGTTTTTGCAAAAATCTAGCATTGATTATGAGGGTATATATTTTTCTGTAAATGATGCAATTACATTTTAATATTTGATTAGTCTGACAATTTATGAAAGGTTTGGCTGAGATGCGTCTAATATAGAGTTCTATACAAATTAAAACAATCTGGATGTATGTGGTACAATTGCTTTGGAGAATATCTGTCGAAAGAAAAATTTAAGAATAATCATGTATGTTCATGTGTCATTATAAAAAGATTTGGATGCTAATTGGTCGTTGTTGGAATTTCTGTTGTGGTTTAACAATTATTGGATAAAAGAAATTTGAGATGAAAGATTCTTCACCACTTTGTGGAAAATTATTAGGTATGAATATGTTAGATACCTGCACCACTCCCAGAAAAGAACCCATAATGAGCTTGGAGTCCCAGTATGGAGCCAAGTTCTTCGCTTGGCATTCCTACAACTTCCTAAACCCATAGTCGGTTTCGGCAGAAGATATATGGCAAGGACCTTTAGTTCACAATCGGACACTCATGCCTGAAAGTTGTCATTGTATACTCCTGCGGGTCGGAAGACGATCAAGGAAGGAGGGGACATCGGGCAAGATATATCAAATGTAGTTTTTAGGCCTATGAAGCTGAGCCAATACGATGGTGGGTACAGGGCCAAGCCACTAATGTCGTGGCGAAGGAGGCCTACTATGCGTATACTGGATTAGTAACTGGTGAAATAAGCGCTTGTGCGAAGGAATAAGCTAATTAATAATCAGAAAAGATCTTGAGAAAATAAAGCTTTTGTCTCTCCATATACATCGAGCAACTTCACGAATAGAATTCTTATCCATCAATCGACTTATATATAAACAATGAATTAAAATGATTTTTTTTTGTATTAAAATAATTATATATGGATAAAATAGACAACGAAGTGTAAGTTAAGTGGTGAGATGTTTTTCCTTTCCTATTAGTTATTGATTCGAGTAACTAGCGGGTATGGGATAGGGTGGGTTTTTAAAAAAAATGGATAAAACACATCTATTAAGTACACCAATAGTTGTGAATTTGATGCAGAAAAAAATCCTTTCCAACCTCAAAAAAAATGATGAAGAATGTTTTGGTCCTTTAGTGCTATTACATAGTGCCAAATAGGGTCACCAATGTTTCTTGCTAGTTATATTTATCCTGATATATCTTTTTCAATAAATTTGTTTGTAAGGTATAGTTTTGTTCCAAAAAGAAGACATTGGAATGAACCTAAAGATATATTTTGATATCTCCAAGGTGCAATAAATACAAGTCTATGTTATACTAACATGTCAATGTTAGATTTAATTGTTTATACAGATACAAGATATTTATTTAACTCACATGATGATCAATCCTAGTAGGCTATCTAATTTATATGTGGAGATATTATGGTGTTTTATAAAACAAGCTACAGCTACCACTTCTTCTAATTGTGTAAATTTTTTAGGAATTTATGCATGAGGTAAGGCAAGAATGTGTCTGATGGAGGTTAGTAATTCAACATATGGGAAGTACATTTGGTCTATCTATCAGGGGTGAAGTTAGGACTCTGTGATTAGGAGGCAACCACATTGATATGAATTGAATAACCATTAAAGCTAAAAAAAAAAAAATTATAAAATAAAGTAATTTTGCATATAAGGATTCAACCGTGAGTTTTTTAAACTTTTATATGATAAAAAAAAAACTATAGTAGAATAGGCAATTTCAAAATTGAGAATACCACACAAAATTCAATTTTTATACAATATGTACTTAAAAATGAATTCAAAATAGAAATTATATTTCATTTTATGCATTAAATTTCAATAATATTTAAAATATAATCATTTTAATTTTATGATTTAACGTGCTCAATTTTTATGGGGCAAAGTAAAGAAAACAAGAAATTATGCAAATTTTAGGTGGTACAACTATAGGACAAAATTAAAATTGTTAAAATTTTTCCTTACCTAATTGTTAATAGTTCAAAATTGAGGGGATAATTGCTCACCCTTGCCTGCACTAGTATAGGAGAACGTGCGTTACATGTCTGTTGTATTTCTTCATGTGATCGTTTATTATATGTTTTCGTGTAGATCAATTAGAGAAAGGTTTGAAAAAAAATATATTAATAAAGACGCGGAAGATAGATTAACTATTTAATGTATTATTAGCTATATTTAACTTATTGACAGCTACTTGAAGTTATGGATGGTATGTTGCCTATAATAAATTAAAACTATATGAATGTTTAAATTAAGATTATTTAGAAATAAAAATAGAAGTTAATGAGATTAGCAACGGATTTGGCAATAAAAAAAATCCGTTGCTAAATACTCCATCGCTAACAAGTTGCAATGGATTTAGTAATAGAAATTTTAGCAATGGAATTTACTGTTGCAATTTAGCAACGGAAATAGCCGTTGCTAAATTGCAATAGAATGTTCCAAATAGCGACAAAAAATTCTGTTGTAATTTAGTAACGGCGAATTTCGTTGCTAATTTAGGAATGAAAAATTCTGTTGCTAATTGGGAAACTCCATTGTTAAGTGCCAACAGAAAATAATCCATTTTAAATTGACAACGAAAAATTGGTTGCAAATCTAAAAAAAAAAAAATAAATAAAAAATAGCCCTAAAAATTAAAAAATCCAAACACCTGCCAACAACTAAATTGTCATTTGAAACCAACAAATACCAATTAAAACTACAACCAAATTATCATTTCAAATTATCAAATCCCAATCAAAAAACAATATTAATAATTAACTCTACTACGAATTAAACATGTCATATTTCAACAAATATATATCTAAAAAAGAACAAAACACGGCTAGAATTTAAAATCTAGAATTGCCACTCATCATCCTCATCATTCTCGTTACTTTCATTGTCATCCTCAGATGCACCATTCTTACCCTCTTTATTATTATTATGATATGGAGTACCAAATCCGGGTGGTGGACCAAATGCTGGCAAGGAAGAGCCTGGAGTTGAGCCAAACTGAGCGTATGCAGGATTGGACTGTGATGAAGCAATTATTCTCTCAATTGTATCTAGTCTCATTTTCAACTAATTTTTGCTGCAAATCTTTCTAAAGCTGCTCAGTTATTTTCTTGAGGGTCTCGTTTATGAGCAACTGGTCCTCCTATTTTTTCTTCCCAATTAATCACTAAAGTGGAACTGGAGTTGCCTGTGACCAAGTTGGATTCCTTTGGTAGTCCATAAATTCATCCTTTTTTTGACTCACCAACTTCTTTTATCCATTCACCCATTTCAGAGGGCAGTTGTAATAATGTCTCTCCCTCAGCTTGTGAATTATTATAAGATAGTATAGCATTCCACTTTACAATTAATTTGTCTTGTCAATTGCATAATAGTTATATTCCATTCTAAGAATAATTATATTTTTTTTAAGTAAAATTTTGAGATTTTAATTATTTAGATATCAACAATGTAAATGCAGTCCAAGGAAAGTCATATTCCTAAATTACAATAAAAGGAAGTCATATTCCAAAATTACATCAACAATCAGTTAAACCACCAATTTATATTAAAACATGTACATGTATTTATATCTCTTATACTACTGAAGAATATGTTTTATTTTAATATATAATACTTACGTGAAAATTGTGTGTATGTTCATCTACCTATCGTATATCGCCATCAATCATCTTTGAATGCGTACGTAGAAAAGTACGAGCTACACCGGGGTCTTTACCAAGATCTTTTGCCTACAATTAAAACAAATAATATATGAGACATGTGAAATGAAATTCAATTAAGGGTAAAATAATATGTAAGTAAGAAATACAATTACCATTCTATTACGATGGGTCAAATACGTGATGCTTCCACAAAAGTGAATTGGTTTTGCTTGACCATTGCAATCAGATTCACGGTTCTTTTGATTCGTCTTACACATCTTCTTATAATCCTTGTCATCCCACGACTTCTCTAAGTCAATCCAATGAGACTCCTCAATCCAATGAGGCTTCTTCTTTTTCTTTCTAAGTTTCGCCATCAAATTATTTAATTGTTTAGAGCCACGATGCTCAAATATCATGCGAATTTCATGTTCGTACTCCGGAACCCAACAATAAGTGTTCTAATTTGAAAAAAAAAAGAGAGAGTATGAGTTAGCATTTTAAGGTAAAAGAAAGTGTATAACATTACTTGAAAATATATAATAGCTTTAAGATTAACTCACTCCAAACTCTCTAAACCATAAGTCTCTTACTTCTCCTGGCACCTTTTTCCACGAATGATGAGCACCATTATAACGAGATTTGATGATGGAACTAATCTTCCTGGCACATTCCTTTTGTTTGTCAAACCTATTAATTAAAAATGATCTAATTATTCAATACATGTAAATATAAAACACAAAAAAAGAAAATAAAATAAAGTGAAACTAAAATTTATATCGATAGTACATAAGTAATATCATATGGAATTTGTAATTTCATAACTCTTTTCCCCTTGGAAATATAAATGTCTTAGAAATGGGGCTCCCAATTTGAGTTTCACATTGAGAACCATATGTAGAAGAAGTTGATGATCCTAATGGTTGTGAAGAAGATGACATAATTTGTTGGTATTGGTTTGTATTAATGAAGGGTTGGAAAAAATAGTTATTTGATACTTGTTGAGCACCAGGAGTAGGTATAAATAACATGGTTAGATGGACGAAAGTCGGTGATAAGATGTGGTGACTGGAATATAGGTGGTGGCATGGATATACGTGAGGGAATGTATATAGGCGGGGAAATAGATATAAATGGTGGCATGGATATAGGTGGTGGAACTGATATAGATGGTGGTATGGATATAAGCGGTGGAACGGATATAGGTGATGGTATGGATATAGATGATGGAATGGATATAGGTGGTTATACTGTGGTGTTTACAGGAGGAGGCATGAATGATGGAGTAGGGGTCGTCTTATTCTGGCTCATCCCAACCTTGCTTTTTGTCTTCCTTTTATCGACCATCTACAAAATTATAAAACAATAAGGTACAGTAACATATGAAATTCATGTTAAATTAAAAAAAAAAAAGATAAGAAATGGAAGTGTACTTTGTTTTAGTACACTTATGCTATACTAGTCATTAACCCCCCACACCAGGCGGTGGGATGCTTTTGTGTGTATGTGTATGTGTCTATATATATGTGTGTATATATATATGACATATATATATATATGTCTATATATACGTGTGTGTATATATATATATATATTGGTAGTATGCAGAGTGCATTAACTAACTAATAAGAATAGCTTCACATAATGTATTCAAGACCTAGAGTTAACTTTCGAAGTCATTCCAGTTGCATGTCCTACTAAAGAGTCTAGAGAAAAGATAAATCTAAATTCCAAAGAAGTTTGATCAGGCACCTTCTAACAATCAAAATTTGGCTACAACAGCTCATTTAGGCATCGTTATGGACTATTATAAATTGTAAGCAGAAAGAAGTAAGCAGGAAGAAGGGGGGCGTGGGTATACGACTTGGTCAAGGGTTTCATGTTCTCTAAGTTCTTCATGTCCACAACCAACATTTACTACCACCGCCAAAGCATTAACATATAATGACAATAAAATGGTTAACAATGTTGAATTAATTTTTCGCAATTTAGGAATGAGAACAAGATTTCACATTTCGTGTATGTTAAGTCTCCATTCGTACCAAGTCACCTATAATAGTTAGTTTAGTCATGTGCCATGGATAACATAAATAGATCATTTTAAGAAATCTCACCAGAAAACAACATGATTACAAAAAAGGTTCAAACATTAACAAGGAAAAAAAAGAAAGAAAGAAAGAAAGTTGTACTTGGTAGCTTCCCCTAATGTTTGACCACAATGCCAATTATCATTACTATTCTCTGCTGAAACTTGTACATTTGGACATGTTATCAAATCATAAAAGCTAAGTAGATTCCAAAAATTAAACAATGTCATTAACAAAATTGTCCAAAAATGTCAAAATCCTTTATAGAACAGTAAATAATCTCCAACAAAACTATTTATGACTTGAAAACTAAGATGGTAAAATACTAATATTAGAATCTACTCTACAAAGAAACAAAGTTCCTAAGGCCTTGTTGTCGTAGGCAATCAGTAATTCCAAGGCATGTACATTGTTAGATCCAAAATAAGAAATAACTAACTCATTGTAAAAGCATATTCAACTCAATCTAGTAGATAAACTGTTAGGAAACTAAACTATCCCAAATCTAGCAATAAACAACAATATGATGAACTTGGTAACAAAAAGAACAAATTTTGAATTGGTGCTTATAAAATAAAATAAGATAGTGATCCAACAAAAGATGGTCTTATTCATGTAACATCCAAAATTATAGGTGGAATATGACTGGTTATTAGTAATAAGTAGTCTTTTATGTAATTGTCTTGGGTCTCAATTCAAACTGGTTTAATATTTTTACCAATTCTTTTATTCCAAGTAGAAGCTTTACCATTAACTAAAGAACTCATTGATCCTCTTTCCCGTCACAATGAAATAAGGTTGCTGGTATGACTAAGATTTCAGGCGAGATGGTCTTTGGAAAATTTTGTCATTAAGGCAAAACATCAAACACAAGTAGTACATTAAAAAGAATTTAGGGAACACTAGACCTAAAAATATAGCGAAAGACAAGAATAAAGCAACATGTATCTCAATAATAAAACATTAATTAAAAATTACAGTTTTTTGGGTATCGGTTCAACTTCCATTGGTAAAAGCCAATAAACATTATAATTATTAGTTCATTCAAGTAACTACTGCAATATTGCTTACAATAATCCCATAAATCAAAACTACAAACCACCAAAGACCAATTTTAAAAGACTTGTATGGAAATATTTATGCAAAATACCTCACTCAATCCCCAAGTAGCAATTCTGCTTACCTTTATTCAAAGTTCCATTACAAAACAAATAGCATTTACAATAACATCAACATACTATACACAAAATAGTTACTAGGAAGTAGCAGACTGAAAAAAAAAACAATTAACAAAAGAATGTGATCTATCAATATAATGATCCCAAAAAAAATTAAAAATAGAGATATCAAAAGACTAAATCACTTACTGCTAATAATCAAATGATTCAAATCGATCTAGATTTTTAAATACCATAAATATTGATTCAAAAATAAAAAAATCAAAAAGTAATAGTTCCGAAAACAAAAAAAAAGGACCCATCATCTTTTGACATACTAAAAGTAATAGTTCCATGTGCATATCCTCTAAATTTATGGTAAATTAAAAATTCATGTTAAAAGGAAAAGAAGTCAACAATCATCATCTTCCTCATCCTCATCTACAACATGTTTCTCTACCTCATACTGGTCATTTTCATATTCTTCCTTCTCATCTTCTTTTTCGTCATCTTCATCTTCTTCTTCCTTATCGTCATCTTTTTTTTCATCCTCATTTTCTTTCTCCTCACCTTCTTTAACTACCAAAGGAATTTCAATTTGCATATCAATTTCTTCATAGACCCCATCACTGTCTACTAGAAAACCAATGGGATCATTATCTAAAACTATGACAATATTCAGAACATGTTGATCCTGATATGTATTCTCTACATTATACTCCTTGTCAATTCTACTCCTTGGCCTTGACTTTATGACCACCTACCAATCTACTTTATCCCTCATTCTACCAGGATAAGCAAGATAATAGGCTTGAGCTGCATGTTGTGCAAGTATCTATATTAAATGAGTCAAATTTTGGATATCTCCCATTTCTCCTAATTTCAATAATTCCATATTGGTTGTGCACCCTAATACCTCGATTACTCATAGAATCAAACCAATCACAATTAAAAATCACAACCCTTTTTTGATTTGGATATTGGAATTCGAGCATCTCTTTAAGGATCCCATAAAATTTACCAGACCTCTCACTTTTAACAAATACTCCACTGTTATTGGTCTTCCTACCCTTTGCCCATTCACTAGTATGGAAGATGTACGCATTGACAAAGAATTTTGCCCATATTTGAACCTCTCTGCTAGTGCCCCACGATAGGTCATACAGATACTGATTTCACACCATGTTTTGTGGATTTACAACCTATTCATAAGAGGTAAAATCTTATATTAAGTAGGATTTACAATTAGTTATTTATTGAATGTTGCATTAATACTAACATATTCGCAAAACCAAACTACAAAGTTATCTACCACTAATTTCTCGACTTTCTTATTAGTTAGTAATTGAGGATAATAACGTCGCATTGCTTGCTCATACATCCTACATACCATATTTTTTTAATAAGTAACAAGATAATTTACAAGGAAGTTAAATCAAATAACGCATGTTATTCTTACATGGGAAATGGCTTGATTTGGTTATAATTTAATAGCACGTGCAAGTTTGCAGTAGCCATCTCTTGATCGGTCAAGAATAGACATTCACTCTTACCAGCTCGTCGCCCTGTTTTATTGAAAATAGATAGAGTAGCTAGCAAGGTTGCATCAAATCTATCATTTTCATTTTGCCCAATCCTTGTGGCTCTTGTTTGTACATTAGCTTCAAAGTAATAAGAACAAAAGTATGATGCCTCAAGAGATAGATAAGCCTTACATATTGAGCCTTTTGGACGACCTCTATTCTTAACCATGCTTTTCAAGTCATGTAGAAATATATACTTGATTTAACAAAAAAATAGATATTATTAATTTACAGTATGACATTACTAATTGAAACTTTACAAAAATATCATCTGAGTATTATCTCAAATGGATACATCTACCTATATTGAACGGGTTCTCCTTCGTAAGGCAGATATATGGGCAAATGCTACATTACATTAAAAAATCTTGGTGGAAATATTCGTTCTAACTTGCACAATATGACTAGAATATTTTTTTCCTTTTGCAACAACATATCCTTCCACAATTCTTTACAACACAGATCATAGAAAAATGACACAATTCAGTCATAGGCTTCTATATGAATTCAGGCAATGCACTAAAGGCAATTGGTAGCAAGCGCTCCATTAACACATGACAATCATGACTCTTCGTCCCCACTAATTTGCCTTCATTCATGTCCACACATCTTGCTATATTTGAAGTATAGCCATCTAGCATCTTCAACCCCTTAAGCCAAGAACATATCTCTCGTCTTTGTTCCATTGTCAAAGTAAAGTTTGCTTATGGTTTGGCAAGCTTGCCATTTTGCAGGGCCTTCAACTCTAATTCACTTCACCTACAATATACATCCAATTGTCCTGTCTTGCCTTCAAATTGTCCTTTGTCTTATCTTTGTTATCCATCACAGTGTGGAACACATTATCGAACACATTTTTCTCTATGTGCATGACGTCTAGATTGTGGTGGATTAATTATCCTTCCAATAGGGTAAATCCCAAACTATGCTTCATTTGGACCAATTGTGTCATCCCATATCCTTCAATTTTTTCATGACCTACTTTCAACTCTAGTATTCAGGGCAATTTTTTAACTTGCTCAAACAATTCGGCACTACTTAACCTGGGATGCGGGTTTGATCTTTTGACACGTTCTTGTAAAAAGGATCTTTATTCCTCCAAAAACATGATCAATAGACAAGAATTGCTGATGAAAATCAAACTATGAATTTTTCCCTCCAAATTTAAATCTGAATGCATTGGTTTTCTTCATACAAATAGAGCATGCCAGCCAATTTTTTAGCTGTACTCCATCCTGATAGCATGCCATAAGTAAGGTAATCATTAATTGTCCACATGAGTGCTGGCCTTTATTTGGAAGTTTTGTTTTTTGGAGACATCATACGTTGAGACCCCCTTTTCCCATAAAAGTTTAAGCTCATCAATCAAAGACTGCAAATAAACATCAATCTTATTTTTCGGATTATGTGCACATGGAATTAACTAATTTAGGAACATATATAGAGGTGTCATGCACATTTTCGGAGGAAGGTTATACAGAGTAACAATTACAAACCAACATGAATGTGGATTTCCATTAATATTGAATGGGTTAAAACCATCTACACACAAGCCAAGTCTAACATTCCTTGGTTCTAAGGTGAAATCCGGATACATTCGATCAAAGTGTTTCCATGCTTCACCGTTTGATGGATGACACAGACACCTAGCTATCTAATCCTCAGGTAGAGATCAATTTAAAGCAAACAAGTAATAAGAAACCTCACAAACCACTACTCTCTACCTCACTTCCGCAAGTATACGGAGTTGGTAGTAGTATAGGATGAGTGGGTATCGTCCCAAAAGGATTGAATGTTGGAAGGCAATTACCAAGTTTTACAAGTCTTTGTGTAGTTAAGCAAGATCAAACAATGGATGGTGAATTTACTCTACTCAAATCATAATTTAATGCAAGCAATTAAAACCTAATTTCAAACAAGATTATCTACTAAAGCAAATAAGTGAACTAAATAATTACGAAATTGAGAAACTACTTAGTATACTCTAGTAAAAGCAAGTAAAGAAAGTACTTATTTCTAATATAAACTAATTAACATAGAACTAAAATTTAAAGAGCAAGTAAATCAACTCAATAAAAGCACTATAACAAGACATTGCAAAGCTAGTGATTATCAATTCTAAACTAGAAATTGAAAAAGTTAAACTTAAAATCAAAATATTTTTGGATTTTTGGTAAAAATAAAGAAAGCCCACTAAGATTTACTAGAAATTAATGCAAGGAATTAAGGATTTTTAACTAGATAGCAAGAAAGAAGCAAGAACCCTAATTTTTCTATGAAAACCTAGATTGCAAGATGTAAAGAGATTTCTACTAAATTAAACTAGACAGCAAGTAAAAATTATATCTACTTGAAGCTAAAGATACAACTATCTAATCAAAATTTAAACTTGCTAAGAAATGAAAACTAGATCTCAAAGACAATTAAAGAGAAATTTCTATTAAAGAAGAAGCTTGAGGCTCAAGATATCCTAAACAATCCTAACACATACTAACTATCTAATTCTAATTCTACTTACTTCTACAATTGTTTTTAAAAGTAGTTTTAATAGTACAAGGCAAAATCAGAAACTGGTTCCTGGACTATTACAAAACTGCCCCTATTACTTAACCATCCGCCAGTCGAGATTGCGATTTGGGAATCAAGATCGCAATCTCGACTTGCTAATATTTTAAGTGATTTTTCCAAGTCAAGATCGCGATTTGGGAGTCGAGATTGTGATCTCGACTTGCTAATATTTTAAGTGATTTTATGGAGAATCCAGATCGCGATCTGGACTCTCTTCCCAGCAACTCTTCTTTCCTCTTTGATAATTGCACTTTGGTCCCTCGAGTTTGTTTAATCCAACTTCCAACTTCTAAATTTGACCTGCACAAAATTAACATAATTAAACAATTAATTAAGCAAAATTTTTAATAAAACTTAACATATTTAACAAGAACAAAAATATAAATGCATATGAAAGGAATTAACTTAAACCTACAATTAATTACTCAAAATTCGGGATTTATACTATCAAAATGCTACAATTTAGAGAAAAAATAACTCTAATATACTAGAGTTATCACAGCCCCAAACTTAGCGTTTTGCTAGTCCCAAGCAAAACAAAAACTAAAAGGACCCTACTAGCACTAAAACACATAACACCACCAAAATTGACGAGACACTTGATGAATCGTGAATGTACTTAGAACAATTTAGAAATCTCTCAAGAAACGTTCAATACTAAATGATATGTGAAGTTTTTACATGAGTCAATCAAAAATTGCAATTTTGTTCTACAAAGAAGTACACGTTCATTCACTAATCACAAGATTTCACATCACAAAGAATTACTATTCTCAAAAAGATTTACCAAAAGTTCTAGTTCTATTATTTAAAACATCATTGCTTCTCAAATAACAAATATTATGAAGTTAGTCAATTATCCCGACGAAGCATCATGAAAATAGAAGTTCAATTAGGAATCAACTTAAATGCAAATGTAACACATTTTAGGAATAGACGTCTAACAAGGAATAAGTAATATGAGATCAATGATAAATATTGCAAACATTTATTCCTTAACTTATTGGTATACTAAAACATAATTCCTAATGGCTTAATTCAAAGAAACAACATGGGTACGTGTCGGAATCCTGTACTTGCCTTATTACTACTCTAATGGCTTATTTCAGAGAAATGACATGGGTACATGTCGGAATTCCGTACTCACCTTATTCCTACATTTTTTTTTTCAGTCTGTCCTAAATCAAAGGAAAGTAGTGAAATGTAACTAAAATTAATCTTGAATATCAATTATTCACAAGTTGGACGATAGAACATTCCCTATGCAAACCCACGAAATGTCCCAAAATTTCTTCTATTTCATTTAACTCATTTATTTCCAAAAGATAGATCATCTAACCAAATAATATAAGTGATTTGATTAGAAAAAACATTTCAAAAAAAAATTTCCTAAATTTTTAGCACTTCTTTTTGAAAAATAGTGATGCTAAGTTTATGAAATCTTTATGTTGCAAACGAACTACTCACTCACACAAAAATCTGAGGAATGACTCAATCAAATATTTCAATCATAGAGTATTGAATGTCTAAATTCATCATCATTGAGAACCCAATTAATCAATTTCCATCCATTATAGATCAAGTGACAATAATATGTATGTTGGTCTCAAAGCAGCCTAAGAGGGGGGGGGGTGAATTAGGTTTCTAAAAATACTTTTAGAAATATTACACTTATTGAGATTTTTCAACTAACAATTAATATAATAGAATCAATGAAACTGTGAAGTAAGAAAGAGAGAAAATTAAACAACCAATACTTAAACACTAGGCTTAAAGACAAGCTAACAAGCTTGAAGTATTAATTCACTAGAATGCTTCACACACTTGGGTTGCCAATAATCTTTGCAAAGTAGGAAAATTCTTGCTCACACTAAAACTCTTTAGTTGAGCCAAGAATTTTACTCACAACCTCACTTTCGTACAAGATTATCACTCCACTCAAAATTGAATTGCACTCTAAGCTGCACACTAATACAATATAGCACTCTATTCAATTTGTACTAAAATTGCTCTTTTCTAAGGCTTGTATTCAATTTATTAGATGATCTTTACAGAATAGTAGAGCAGTTATTTATAGGAGCAATAAATGGTGTTTGCAACTACTTCCTAACGGCTAAATAATAAATGCACAAAAAGTATCCGTTGAGGTTTCGGACGTCCGAGATAAGTAGGATGTGTCCGACACAGAGTCCGATCTCATGCAGTTGGTGAAGAACATCGTTCGGACGGCCGTGCATGCGTCCGTTCCATCATTCGAACGGAGCTTCGGACGGTCATGTTCTGCCTTTGATCCGAAAGAGACTTTGTTCAGACAGTTGTGTGCGTTCGTAGAGAAGCATTAAGAACCTTGCTTTCTGCCTGTTGGTTCGGACGGTGAAATGTGTCCGAGAAGCTTGAAATAGTTCGGACGGTGTACTACGTCCGAACACCCTGTTTCAAGCAGAACAAGTAACAGACTTGCAAAGTTTGTTTACAGAGTTTAGTGCTTATGTCATCATTAAAATAAGGTTTGGAAAACATCAATCTCCCCCTTTTTGATGATGACAAACAGTCATGGAATAATTATGTAAAATCAACAAATATGAGTGATAACCAATTGTTTTGCAATATAAATTACTACTCCCCCTTTCGACATCATCAAACAAAGCTCCCCCTGAGAAAGTGCAAATATTCAACAGGAATAGTGCAAAAAGATGAAGTAATTCATAAAAGGATAAAACCGAGTGTGAATCCAACTAGTCAAAGGAAAAATTCAGAGAAACACCAAAACACAAATACATATTATTAAAGAATCTAAGTCGAGTCATGTAGATTTTCTTCTTAGAGCATTTTTCGATCTTGCGGCGTTTGGAAGGGGCGTCATCATCAGCAGCCTCACTGTTTTCATCTTCTTCATTACGGCGTTGCATAATGAAATTGAATGTGTCGTCAACGTCCTCATCATTGCCTTCATCTTCATTGGCAGCACCTTGATTATTTGTGTCCTCTTCGTCATCCTCACGAACATCCCCTTCTTAGGCATTGTCATCACTTTCGCTAGAGGAGTCGAATGGAGATTGTGATTAATATTGGCAAATTGAACCTGAGCTGAAGTAGACATGCCCAATTAAGTGCCTCTTGGAGAATCAACTGATGAATTTCAAGTCGCTTTAACTTACGATTAGTGCGACGTTGAAAGGAACTTACTTGAGAGCTCAAAGAAGTGAGAAGGCCACAAATTTGAGAAAGATGGACGAGGATCATGGACTGGTGGAGGTGTTTGAGGAGGAGGAGGAGAATGGGTAAGTGCCAAACCAGAGGTAGAGGCCTGAGATTCGCAATTTGAACGTTCAATATCAAAAGCTGCCTTAGTTAACCATTGATCATTAAAAAAATGGAGGCATTTTCGTTCAATATAAGATTTGTCGAAATAGGGGGGGAAATTGTTTGTTTCCGCTGAAAGATACATCAAGGAAATCAAATACTTTGGTGAAAAATTTTCCAAAAGGAATGTTTTGTCGGGTATCAGTAAGAAAGAGTTCCCACATGGAGCAGAAGAGATACCCAAAGTCAAGAGGAATTCCCTTGAAAACACAGAAAAATAAGTAAATCTGCATTTTTTCGGGCTCAGTGCGATGCCCATCTGTTGGTAATAGTAAATTCGTGACAAGAGTGTACAGAATATTCAGTTCAGGAGTGAGCAATTTGGTTTTGGCTTCCGAGGCCTGTTTGAAATTGATATTAAAAATAGCTCTGACCTCATCAATGTCAAATCGAGTATTAATAGCGGGCCATTTATTTAAAGAAAAGAAATAAGAAAAATCATTCGGATTTGATACTTCACATTCAAAAATAGTGGCCCTTGATGATGTTGGAGAAAATTTCAAGATTTGTGCTGTTTACACGCGAAACTAATGTGCGAACAGTGGGGCCTTTCCTAAGATTGGCTGTGAATTGAAGCACCATGTCATGATAAACGGGTAAGTCAATATGAACTAAGTGACCCCAATTTTGTTTTTCAAAACACGATTTGACAATGGGAAGATTAAATTCATCGAAACGACTCTGAGAAGCAGGGCGTTGAACGATTATAGATTTGCTAAGAAGAGATGTATACCGTTCAGATGCCTTGGCATCTATGAATTTTGGTAAGGTTGGATTTGATGAGGCTTGAGGATTAGCAGACGATTCCCCACGCACCGGAGCTTTCCCTTTTGATTTTCGTCCACGAGTTGCCATTGAAGAACCTCCACGGGATTTGACCATTGTGAATGAAAGGAAAGAAAGAAGAAAAAAAATTTTAATTTTTTTGTAAGGTTGGTGGGAATTTGATGAAATGAGATGGTAGATGGGTGGAATTCGGTGTATAAGAAATAATGGTGATGAATACTTTGGGAATGAAAATTTTCCAAACAATTTGTGGAGAGAAGGAAGAAGTTGGAGGAATTTTTTAGGGGAAAAATTTCGCCAGAGAGGGTTTCGATTGGTAGAGTGAGTCCGAAAAGGGGGAAAGTGGATGGTTTTAATCGAGTAGGGAGACCGTTCGGACGTCCGAACGATTGGTGTATGTCTGATGAAGCGTCCGAAAGCTGATGACGGACGGCCGATCGAAGAGCTAGTGTGTCTGATATTCTTTCGGACGATGGGAAGCGTCCGATAGAATTCCAGTGAGTAAGTGAAGAATTTGAGTAACGTTCGGACAATCATAAGCGTCCGAGCCAGAGAGGAGATTTTCGGATGAGTAAGAGTGTCCCAGAAAGGGTGTTGTTCGGACGATTGGTTGCGTTCGAACGAGGAGATTATGCCAAATTGAATTGTAATATCCCTAAACGTTTTCTGAGAGATTCAAAACGATCTAGAGCCAAGGGTTTTGTAAAAATGTCAATACTGCCAGTTGATCTAAAGTAGGCACGAAATCAATACGTATTTCCTTTTTACAAACAAGATCTCCAATAAAATGGTGCTTAACATCAATGTGTTTGGTCCTAGAGTGCATAACAGGATTTTTTGTGAGATTAATTGCACTAGTGTTGTCACACCTTATAGGCACATAATAAAAAATAACACCAAAATCTTTTAGAGTATGTTTCATCCACAGAAGTTGAGCGCAACATTTTCCAACAGCAATGTATTCTGCTTCAGCTGTAGAAAGAGAAATAGAATTTTGTTTTTTGCTAAACCAAGACACAAGACAATTACCCAGAAAATGACACATACCACTGGTACTTTTTCTTTCAATTTTACACCCAGCAAAGTCAGTGTCAGAATAACTAATTAAATCAAATGTAGAGGACTTTGGATACCACAAACCAAAATTCATTGTACCCTTCAAATATCTAAAAATCCTTTTTACAGCTATCAAGTGCAATTCTTTGGGGCAAGATTGAAATCTAGCACAGCTAAACAAACAGCAAACATAATATCTGGTCTACTAGCTGTTAAGTAAAGTAGGCTTCCGATCATACCTCTATTGTATTTTTCATCAACACTATTACCTCCTTCATCTTTATCAAATTTGGTTGAAGTGCACATAGGCATACCAACTTGTTTGCAATCTTCTATTCCGAATCGTTTGAGTAGCTCCTTTGTATACTTGATTTGTGTAATAAACGTTTCTTCCTTTGTTTGGTGAACTTGTAGTCCAAGGAAAAATTGCAACTTGCCCATCATACTCATCTCAAACTCTTTTTGCATTAAATGTGAAAAATCCTTGCACAAGCTTTCATTAGTTGCTCCAAAATAATATCATCAACATAAATCTCAAACAATTAACAAACCATTGGAATTTGTTTTTGTAAAAAGAGTGGTGTCAACTACACCTCATTTAAATCCATTTTCAATCAAGAAACCACTTAATCTTTCACACCAAGCTCTTGGAGTTTGTTTGAAACCATATAAAGTTTTCAATAAGAGAGTTTGAAAACATGATTTGGAAAATTTTTTATTTTCAAAGCCCGGAGGTTGTTCAACGAAAACTTCTTGATCAATAAAACCATTTAAAAATGTGCTTTTGACATCCATTTGAAATAATTTGAAATCATTGAAACATGCAAATGCAAGAAACATGCTAATGGATTCTAATCTAGCCATGGGTGCAAAGGTTTCATCAAAGTCAATACCTTCTTCTCGAGCATACCCTTTTGCAACAAGTCTAGCTTTGTTCCTTCTAATTTCACCTTTATCATTTAATTTGTTTCTAAAAATGCATTTTGTTCCAATTACGGGATGAGAAGATGGTCTTTCAACTAAGGTCCATACGTTATTTTTCTCAAATTGACTAAGTTCATCTTGCATGGCAAAGACCCAATATTCATCATTCAAAGCAACATTTACATGTTTAGGTTCAATGAGAGAAAGTAATGCACAATTACTATTCAAAAGTTTATGAGAACGAGTAGTTACCCCATCGGGACTATAGATCACCTATGATTAAATCTTGAGAGTGACTAGAGACGAATCTCCAAGCTTTTGGAAGCTCTCTTGGAGTATCCTCGTTCTTTTCTTCTTCATTATCTACTTGATGGTTGTTGACATCATTGCTTGGTGTGATCTCATGATGATCTTCATGGATAGTGAGCTTCTCGAGCTCCTTTTGAATACCTATATTTTCATCTTCACATAAATTTTTTGAGATAACATCATTAGCTTCATCAAAGGTAACATTACAACTTCTTCAATCAAGAGCGTTCTTCTATTGTATACTCGGTATGCTTTCTTGTCACTAGAATATCTTAGAAAGATCCCTTCATCCGATTTTTTGACAAATTTACCAAGATTTTCTTTGATTTTTAAAACAAAACATTTGCTACCAAAAACTTTAAAATAGCTCACAACGGGTTTTTTACAAAAAAGGAGTTCCTATGGAGTATTGTTTAAAAAGGATCTTAATAAAACTCGATTCATGACATAACAAGTCGTGCTTAGGTTAACGGCTTCGGCCCAAAAATATTATGGTAAGTCGCATTCACTAATCATACTTCTAGCGGTTTCTTGAAGAGTCCTGTTTTCCTTTCAACAACACCATTTTGTTGAGGGATTCTAACAACCGAAATTCATGAAAAATACCATTGTGATCACAAAATTTGGTAAAACCTCCAAATTTAAATTTGGCGCCATTGTCACTTTTTAAACGAATGATCTTTAAATTCAATAAATTTTGAATTTTGGAAAACAATTTTACAAAATTTTCAAAAGCTTTATTTTTGTGAACAAGAAATAATACCCAAGTGTACCTAGAATAGTCATCTACAATAACAAAGGCATATTTGCAACCGCCAAGACTAGCATGTTGAGTAGGTCCAAACAAGTCTAAATTCAACAATTCTAAAGGTTTATGAGTGGACACAAAATTTTTTGGTTTAAAAGAAACTTTGACTTGTTTACCAAATTGGCATGCATCACAAATTTTATTTTTCAAAAACTTTAGCATTTTGGCAAACCTCTTACCAAATCTTTCTTAGCAAGTTTTTCAACTAAATCCATATTAAAATGACAAAGTCTTCTATGCCAAAGCCAAGGATCATCTATGGAAGCGGTAAGACATTTTACATTGCTATTGCTAATTTTATCAAGATGAATCACATAAACATCATTGTGCCTAGTGCCCTTAAATAAAACAACATGATTTTATCAAGAATAAGACATTCATGCTTGGGAAAAAACACATATAAATTTTTATCACAAAGTTGACTTACACTTAATAAATTATAGTTCAAATTATAAACAAGAAGCACATTCATTATCAAGGTTTCACCATTTTTACATACATCACCAATGCCGATTGATTTTGCTTTATTGTTATCTTCAAAAGTTACTTTTCCACTGTTTTTGGATTTGAGATTTGTGAAGAGAGAAGCATCACCCGTCATGTGCCTTGAACATCCACTATCTATGAATCACTTAGCATTGTTGGTGATGTTAAGTACCTCATCATCTACAATGGCCATAAAGGCCATTTGTGCCGACTCCATTTCTTCTTCGACTTCTCCTTCAGAGTTGCAATCATCCCATGTGATTTGAAAGTTATTGAATCTAGGCTTTCTTCCTTCCTTCTTTTTCTTGGAAGGACACTCATTTGCAAAGTGTCCGAGTTGACCGCATTCAAAGCACTTTTCATTTTCTTCTTCATTTCTAGCTTAGTCTTTCTTTTGAAATTATTTGAATTTGTAGCTCCACCTCTTCTCATTCTCCATTTGTTGATGTAATATTTAAGAAATCCTTTGGTGATGAGTGCAAGATCTCCTTCATTGAGATCTTCATCTTCTAGATTGATGGAGCCATTTTCATCCTCTTCTTGATTGGTCTTTAGAGCAATGCTCCTTCTTGGTCTTGCTTCTTCATCATCCACCACTTTGGCCTTCAACTTCAATTCGTAAGATGTAAGAGAGTTGATTAGCGATTCAATAGGCATTGAATTTAAATTCTTGGCTTTCAAGAAACCTCTATAGCAATTGTTTTGGCATCCCATTCTTTGGATAGAGCATTTACGATTTTTCTATTCTTTTCACCCAAAGAATACTCCTTACCCAAGGTTTCAAGATCCTTAATGATGTCATTGAACCTACAATACATTTTGTCAATATTTTCATGTGGTTCCATCTTGAAGGACTCATACTTGGCAACAAGTAAGGATTTCTTTTGCTCACGAACATCATCTCTCCCTTCATGGATTTCCTTCAATTTATCCCAAATTTCTTTATCGAAAATGCATCCCTTTACGCGAGTTGTTTCATTAGCATCCAAGGCTTTATATAGCACATTCATGGCTTTTGCATTTAACGTCAAGTTTGCCTTGTCTTGTGGAGTGAGCTCATCCCTTGTCTTTTCTCTTATTCTATTTGTGTGATCATCAATGATATTAGCTTCAAAGGGACCTTTATTAACAACATACCACAAGTTAATATCAATAGATTGCAAAAATATTTTCATTCTATCTCTCACTATCAACTAATAAAATTTGCCCCATTGAACATAGGAGGCCTAGTAATGGATTGACCCTAAAAAAATAAAGCATTGTTGGTTGCCATAATAGTTCTTTTCTCAAAAGAAATTTAAGCAATAAAATGAGACCAAGCTCTGATACCAATTGTTGGTCCCAAAGCAAGCTAAGAGGGGGGGGGTGAATTAGGTTTCTAAAAAATACTTTTAGAAATATTAAGCTTGTTGAGATTTTTCAACTAATAAAATTTCTAATAGAATCAATGAAACTGTGAAGTAAGAAAAAGAGGAAATTAAACAACCAATACTTCCAAGCTAACAAGCTTGAAGTATTAATTCACTAGAATGCTTCACACACTTGGTGAGCCAATAATCTTTACAAAGTAGGGAAATTCTTGCTCATAGTAAAACTCCTTTAGTTGAGCCAAGAATTTTACTCACAACCTCACTTTCGTAAAAGATTATCAATCCACTCAAAATTGAATTGTACTCTAAACTGCACACTAATACAATATAGCACTATAGCCAATTTGTACTAAAATTGCTCTTTTCTATGGCTTGTATTCAATTTATTAGATGATTTTTACGGAATATTAGATCAGTTATTTAGAGGAGCAATAAATGGTGGTTGCAACTACTTCCTAACGGCTAAATAATAAATGTACAAAAAGTAGCCGTTGAGGTTTCGGACGTCCGAGATAAGTAGGATGCGTCCGACACAGCGTCCGATCTCCATGCAGTTGGTGAAGAACATCGTTCGGACGGCCATGCATGCGTCCGTTCCATCGTCCAAACGAGCTTCAGACGGTCATGTTCGTCCGAAAGGGACTTTTTTCGGACAGTTGTGTGCGTCCGTAGAGAAGCATTAAGAACCTTGCTTTCTGCCTATTGGTTCGGACGGTGAAATGCGTCCGAGAAGCTTGACATAGTTCGGACTGTGTACTACGTCGGAACACCCTATTTCCAGCAGAAAAAGTAATAGACTGCAAAGCTTGTTTACAGAGTTTAGTGCTTATGTCATCCATCATCAAAATAAGGTTTGGAAAACATCAATGTACAAAACAACCATTCCCAACACGAAAGAAAATAAACACACCCAAACTTGTCTCTTTTATTCCAATTGATTAATAAATCATCCTTATACTTACCCAAAATGAAACATAAAGACATATCCAAAAATTAAAAAAAATTACTCAAACCAAGACCTAATTTTAAGCTGAGAATTAAAATTGAGTAAAAATGAAAAGAGTAATAAACCGTGTCATGCATCTCACCAATTAAGCTCTACAAAAATCAATTTCCTATTCAATCCATCAACAAATGTAGAAATGGTATTAGCTTAGGGTCCTTAGCCATCTACTCTTATTTGGCAATAATCATGACCAAAGCTACACCAAGTATCTGGCAAGATATTCCATAAAGATTCAATCCATGAAGCATCAAAATTATTATCTACTTGGCGTCAGCTTAAGGCCATTAGGCAATCTACTTAAACAGAAAAACTAAAATACTCCAAATCTAAAAGACTGTGAAAGTAAAATAAAACAAAGGTAATCAAAAGTCATGGTGCTAATGTCATGAGAATCAAAGAAATTGTTCATCATTCACAAAATAACTTGCAAGGCTTGGAGATAATCAGTGCATAGTTCAGTCGATGGATTGGCTATTCGATTTACCTTCGGGTAGTATCACAACTTGGGAGCAGATGAACAGACTATTCTTGGCTAAATATTTTCTAGCGTCTCAAACTGCGAATATTCGCAAGGAAATTTGTGGCATAAGGCAGTTCAATGAAGAATCCTTGTATGAGTATTGGGAGCGCTTCAAGATATTGGGTGCAAGCTGTCCATATCATCAGATAAGTGACTCATTATTAATTCAATATTTTTATGAAGGTTTGTTGCTAAACGAAAGGAACATGGTCGACGCCGCAAGTGGATAGGTGTTAGACAATTTGGCCATAGAGGCTACTTGTGAGCTTATATCAAATATGGTCGCGCGTTCTTAAAAGTTTGGGACACGCCGTGATCACGTGACCTCTCAAATGTGTGAATGAGGTAATACACATCTTCATCTTTAGAATAACAAATGGCTAGTTTGACTTCTTTTGTACGACAATTGGCTTCAGGAAGAGCGGCAGCAGCACAACCTTGTGGTATATGCTCAAAAGAGGGACACTCGACAGATATGTGCCCCACATTACAAGACGAAGGCCACGAACAAGTAAGTCCAGCGGGAGGATTCCTAGGGCAACCACGACCAAATTATGATCCCTACTCGAACATGTATAATCCTGGATGGAGAGATCATCCTAATTTGAGATATGAGCATCTAGCACAACCTCAGCCTCAACAGAATCGGTAGAACTTCCAACCATATAGGCCGCCATTTGCTCAAAGACAACAAGCTAATCTAAACAATCAGTTCAGTAAGTCTTTAGAGGAAAGGTTGAATGGTTTAACCGATTATACTATTCAATTCCAACAGGATACCAAGGCTAGTATTCAGCAGTTGCAGCAACAAATGGGTCAAATGGCTACTGCGATAAATATTAATAGGTTGGAAGCGTAGAGCTCCGGGAAGTTGCCGTCTCAAACTATCATCAACCCCAAGGAGAATGTGAATGCAATTATGTTGAGGAGTGGTAAAGAGGTTGAAGAGCAACGCAACATAGTTCCTGAATATGTTAAGGTCGAGGAGAAGGAGACCAAAGCTGAAAATGAGGTTGGCCCAAGCGAGAAGAGAAGCAGCAGCAGTGAAGACAAAAATGTTCTTGTATGTCCAGAATATAAGCCCGAACCCCCATTTCCCGAGGCATTGAAAGAATTTTCAAAGGAGGATCCCGACAAAGAGTTGTATGATACATTTCGTAAGTACGAGGTAAATATTCCTTTATTAGATGCTATTAAACAAATACCTCGCTATGCTAAGTTTTTGAAGGAATTGTGTACCCACAAACGAAAGAAAAAAGAGAAGAAGGTTAGAAAGGTAGAGGTTGGGATGAATGTCTCGTCTATTATTCAAAAATTCCTAAATGAAAAGCGTAAGGACCCAGGTTTATGTATGTTCTTTGTTCCTTGTAAGATAGGAAATACACACTTGGAAAAGGCCATGCTAGATTTAGGTGCATCTAGTAACGTAATGCCATATTCTGTCTATGATGCATTGAAAATCGGACCATTGAGTAAAACTGGTGTGGTAATTTAGTTGGCGATAGATCTTTAGCCTATCCTAAGGGAATTGTAAAGGATATCTTAGTTCAAGTGGGAAGTCTAGTTTTTCCTGCTGATTTTTATGTTCTAGAAATGGAACAAGGTGATTCTAATGCTCATATTTTATTAGGAAGACCATTTCTAGCTACTTCCCAAACTAAGATAGATGTTTTTAATGGCACTCTTAGTATGGAATTTGGTGATACAAGTGTTAAGTTTAGCATTCATGATGATGTTGAACCGTCTGACCATACTAAACTTGTTTTAGTAATTGATGTGTGTAAGCCTCCGATACAGGAAATTCATGAACAAACCAATAATCAGGAGGTGGACACGAACCGTGAAGAACATCGACATCGAGGAAAAGAATTAGGACTTGTTTCAGGAAACAAGTAATGGAGGTCCTAATGCTTTATCACTTTCTAACGAGGAATTGAAGTTCTCTGTTGTGCAGGGAATAATTCTGGATTACAATTGCCTTCCTGGTCACCTTAGATACATATGTTTGAAGGATAAGGAGAGGGTGATAATCTCAAGTCAACTTAGCAACTCGCAAGAAGAGCAGCTTGTTCGGGTTCTAAAAGAACAAAGGAGATTGAGTCCATCATTTGTGAAAATAGTGAAGCGAAAGATCCTTGGACTCCTTAACATGGGAGTTACTTGATTAGTGAATGAGCATCAAGTCGAGCCAATGACAGTAAACAAAAGCACTGTATGGGAGGCAACCCATGTTCATTTACATTTTATTCCGTTTATTTGTTTTTGAAGTTTTACTTTTGTTTATTTTATTTTTAGGCTTATAGTAGTTTTGTTGTGTTGTTAGTGTAGGAAATTGACTTAATTCATAAGTAAGTTGATAAAAGGTAGTCTCTGGTCCTTTAAAAAGGAGCGAGGAGAGGACCCATTGACATTTCTGCCTTTTCCTCATTTTTCCGCAGGATTTGGGGCCCCATGCTCCATGAGTTTTTTATGCCCTATGTGTTGGACCGTTTTCTTTATTTGATATTCATGGCAGTTGATTTCCTAGACAATTTGAGTAGTTTTTTTTTTTTTTTTTAGACATTTTCGTTGGTTAGGTTTCATTCTAGTCTGTCTTTCTTTCATATTGCTTAGGTTTATTTTCGTAATCGTGTGTTTCGTTTATTTTTGTTATGTATTCCCTTAAGGGAGTAGGTTTTTTCTTGATTATTTGTAGGATTCTTTTCTACAATTTTCTTGTTTTTCTTATTGTCTCAAGGGAATTATTTGTTTTGTTTTATTTTGTTTAGTGTTCTCCAGCTTTCATTCGCGATAAAGGGTTATTTATAGCGGATACTGCTCCAAACGTGAATTAAATCCAGAGAAGCTTTCCTTTTTCCCATTTTATGCTTTTATTTTTGCATTGATGGACAATGCTTCATTTTAAGTGTGGGGTGGGGGAGTTATTTGGATTGTTTAGTTGTTTGGTGTATTTTGCTCGATTTTGCAGCAATATATTTTGACTTTTTCTTTGATATGAAAGTTGGTCAAAATTTTTGAAAAATTTTGTGGATTAATTGACCATTATTTTTTTGAAATTTTTGAAAATTTATGTTTAATATATTTCCCCATTTTTCTGCATAATAAATCATTAATTGAACCATGCATGAATGTGTAGTCGGTGTTAATATTTTCCATTCAAGATTTTCAAGACTTTTGAGCACTAAGCCATACTTTAATTTTTGATTTGGGATATTTAGAGAAATTTATGTAGACTCAATTATTTTGCATCCCAAAAACTTACTTCATTACATTTTCGAAACTAATTCTTAGACGACCCGATTTAGTTTAAATATGAGGGTAGTGCCTTTTTCGTTTGTTGAGCCTTTCTAGCCAACAATTTTAACAATTTATTTCTAAGTACCTTATTTCGAGCCTTATTCTTGTGAAGAGAAAATCATTCTCCTTCTTTCACATAAACTCAATTTACCTATTGAGCTTAATGTTCTTTTCATTGTTTTATCCTAAATTTTCCCTTTAAGAGCTTATGGTGCACATTATTTGTTACAGGGATATAGGGGTGGAAGTTTGTGAGAAGTGAGTGATGAACATTTTTGTAGCGAAATAGGGTATTGGGAAAAAAATTGTTGGAGAAAAAAATAAATATGGAAGTGTTGGTATATGCAGGTAGTGCCCATCACTGGTACCTACGTGTTTTTGATATTTACAGGTAGTGCCTATCACTGGAACCTGTATTTGCAGGTAGTGCCCATCACTGGTACCCGCGTGTTTATTTGTTACGGGTAGTGCCTACCACTGGTACTCTTACTATGAGAACACATAGAAAAATAAAATGATGATGTTATGTATATATGACCGAGGGAGGTTGGCATGTTTGGTTGTTCGGAATTCTTCATGGGTGTTTGTTACTCAAGTGTGGGTGTTGTAGATGTATGATATTCCGCATGTGAAGAAAAGTTTTATTTTAATGTGTGGCCACCATTATTATAAAGCTCTTGTTATTATTTGTTATATTCCACCCTTCTTTGGCTGACAAATATCCTAACCTATAATTTGAACTGAAAGTCCTACCTAAATTTAAATTGAATCGGTTGTCTAGATTAGTGGAGGGGTGCAAGAAGAGTGAGCTATGGGGTGTTTAGAAAAAAATTTAGAGGGTCTTCATGATTTAATCTAAATATTTTCAAAATCTAAGTTTTTGAATGGCTATACACACATACACACAAATTTCATGTTTTGGTTTTTATTAACTTTTGACCTTTTTGGTTCTTAGACTACTCTGATTACTGGATTGATTATTGATTATTTAGGTGGATATTTGAAGGAATATGTTGAGTAGAATGTGTTAAGCTTAAATGTTTTAATTTTATGTTTGATCGAGAACGATCAAAGGTTAAGTGTGGGGTAGTATCACTAGGCTGGGCTAATTGTTCTTCGTGGTCATCATCTTGATCTCCTCCAATTGCACCTGCTTGGCTGGATCCTCTTTGATATGCCGAAGCTGCAGGTGGTGTGTAGTATTGTCCATGAGGTGGACCAAAGTGCCAAACCAGATGTGGTGGTACGTGAACACATGTGCCTAATGAGGTACTCCTTAAAGCTTCTCCAATCAGGGCCAAGTTGTTGTGCATTACCATCTGGCTGTACGTCCAAAACTTTTGCAATTTGTTCATCTCTTCATCATTCACCGGAGCATTAAACACATATCCTAGGGGCATCGGGATCACAGAAATACTCTGAGGTGGTGGTGGCTGTTGCTGGGTAGGTTTCTTTTCTTGGTGGTGCTTCTCATACTCCTTCACCGTCTTGTAAACATATTCCCGATTGATCCTTCCTCTTGGATGTGTCAATGGCTCCGAAGGATCAATTGGACACCCTGCTAAAGTGCAAAGATGGTGAATCAGACTAGAGGCATAAAATATAGGTCGCTCGGAGTCCTTCCACTTTCCAAGAACCCTTGTCTAAAAGTTGCCCAATATTCACCAGCACCCCAGTCATAATAGCATAAACTAAGAGTACTTTATCCCTTTGGATAAAACTCACAGCATTGGACCCCCAAATCCGACAGCTGATGATGTAAAACCATAACTTGGCTACCAACGAAAGTTCTTGTCGTGCAAATTTTAGTTCAGTGTTAGAGGAAGTACTCTTAATCCAGTCCACATTCCTATCACAAAGAGCATTTTTAATTGAATTCATGTCTTTCTCCTTGTTGTTCAAAAATTGCCAAATACTGACTAGAAGAGACAGGGGGTATATTGAAGTAAGCATTGATCAAGTCTGCACCAAAATCCACTAACACCCCTCGTATTTGCACCTTTCCATCCTCCAGTTCACACAGATTGCAATGGAATTCCTTAACTAACTGGGAAGCCCCGGGGTCAACTGGAATGGTAAATCTCTCCCAATGCCTCGACCAAATCTGTTACTCAATGGCTTTTCTAGGCATCCTCATAAGTCCCCCAATGCATTGATAGGTCAAAATTTCTCTCTCTAATCACCTCATGTTTCTCAATATTCTTGTACAACTGTTCAGCTTTGTTGCTCGAGCACTGAGGTTCTACTTGCTCGCCTTGCCAAAAGGTTGTTCCGAGTTCCCTTCTCCACTAGTCCCCTCTCCGAATTTTCTTTTCTTGACCCAGTTCCTCTTCCCCTCATTCTAACCCTACATTCAGCACTATCATAAACTCCTTGAGTCATTATAACAGTCCAATTCAATCAACAATTCAGATATTCACCCTCAATTCAAGATTCACAGCCACAAAATTGAAATCACAAATTTCCAATAAACTTCAAAATAATTCAACTCAATTCAAACCAATTCAAATATCAAGCCAATTATTCAAAATATTGAGCAATTCAACATCAAAATTTTCCTTCAAAAAATTCTAACAAAATTTTCCCCAAAAATCACAAATTGGCTATCAACAATTCCACTACACATTCATCAAATAAAAACCCAACAACTATCTTCAAGAAATTGGCAATTGAAACTAAAAATCCAAGGAAATATGTTACCCGTTTACGGATTGAAATTTTCCAAAAAATTGTTGTGTCAATTCTCCTTGGAAACCAAATTTCTCCAAAGAATCTCTTCCAAGATGCTTGCTTTGATGTTCCTATTGGGAGGAGAAATTACGTGAGTGGTGATTGTGGAGTTTAAAATGATTTTTAAGTGAAGATTATGGAGGAATATTGAGGGAATTGGGGAAGGGTTTTTGGGTAGGGAGAAGAAAATAGAATAGATTTGAGAGAAAAGAAGAAGAAGAAGAGTTTTAAAACGTTTCTGCATTTCGAGATCACGATTTGTCTTGATCTCGAGATCGCGATCTCAATTTCGGTATCGCGATCTTGATTGAGTTGAGATTGCGATCTCGACTTGGTGCGAAATTTGCCTTTGCAGAAGTTTGGACTTGAGATCGTGATCTCAACCAAATAACCATTATGCCCTCATATTAGAAGTTTGAGTTTGAGATCGTGATTTCAATCTCAACTCAATTTCTGCAAAGTGTAACTTTTACACTTAGCCAAGATTGCTCAATTTTTCATCACTTTTCTCCTTTTTCAAGGACAACCTACAAACACAAAATTCACAAGTTAGGATGACAACTTTCACTCATTCTTTAGCACCATTTATTCAACTAAATAAAACTTAGATTTTTAACTAAAATTATAATCTAATTGAAACTAACCTACTCAAAATTAAAATAATGAAAAATTACACCAA
Organism: Cinchona pubescens; assembly: GCA_025175665.1. Taxonomy (NCBI): domain Eukaryota; kingdom Viridiplantae; phylum Streptophyta; class Magnoliopsida; order Gentianales; family Rubiaceae; genus Cinchona; species Cinchona pubescens. The sequence goes on from JANKKI010000143.1 coordinate 380,399, forward strand.
CACGAACATAATAATAATTAAATCAAAGACTTGGGTTGCCTCCACCTTGACTTGAGTTTTTCCGGAAATAACTTGAGCCTTGAATTGTAAAGTAGCACCAAATAACCAACTTTAAATTCCTTTCTTAGGATGACCTTGTCATGCCATGCCTTAGTTTTTTCCTTATAGATCAAAGAATTTTCAAATGCTTCCCTCCGGAATTCATCCAACTTATTCAAATCAAGCATCCTCTGTTTCATAGGCTTCCTTCAAATCAAAATTCAAGTTCTTGATTGCCCAATATGCTCTATGCTCAAGTTCCGCCAGCAAGTGACATGCTTTTCCATACACTACGATATGGGGACATGCCTATGGGGGTTCTAAAAGCCGTCTGATAGGCCCACAATGTGTCATCTAACTTAAGTGCCCAATACTTCCTAGCCTTATTCATCGTCTTCTCTAAGATCCTCTTTAATTCTCGGTTTGAAACCTCAACTTGACCCGATGTTTAGGGATGATAGGCTAAAGCAAATTTGTGTTTCACACTATACTTTTGTCATCAAGGCCTCAAAATGTAAATTTTTGAAGTGAGGCCCCCATCACTAATGATAGCCTGAGGCATACTAAACCGAAAAAAGATGTTCTTTCTAAGGAATTTGGTGACCACTTTGGTTTCGTTGGTTGGGGTGGCGATTGTTTCAACCCAATTTGACACATAGTCCACCGCAACCAAAATGTACTTATTGTAAAATGAGTGTTTGATGAATCTGACCAGGAATGGTCCCATGAAATCAATTCCCTATGCATCAAATACCTCTAACTCAACAATGCCATGAAGGGGCATTTCATTTTCCTTTGAAATATTTCCCACCCTTTGACATTCATCACACTTGAGCACAAATTCCCGGGAATCCTTGAACATAGTTGGCCAATACAAACCACTTTGACGAACCTTGAAAGCCGTTCGTTGAACTCCATGATGTCTACCAACCGGAGATGAATGACAATGTCTCAACACATCAGTAATTTCACATTATGGGACACATTTCCTAAAGACTTGATCATTGCACCTTCGGAACAAATATGGCTCTTCTCGAAAGTAATGTTTAAGTTCCGCAAAGAATTTCCTTCTCATTTAAATTTAGTCTCTTTGGTATTACCCTTGCCACAAGATAATTCACAATTTCCGCATACCATGGACTCACTTCCTTCACCTCAAATAATTTCTCAATTGATGATTCTTCATTGATGGCTCCTTCTTCATAATTGACAAAGTCTAGATGCTTCAATCCTTGACAAATGGTTGGCTACCATGTTTTTCACACCCTTCTAGTCGACCACCTCCCAATGAAACTCCTGCAACAAAGTATCCATCTCAATAAACGTGGCTTGGCATCTTGTTTAGAAAATAAATATTTTAATGCGGAGTGATCGGCATGAACAATTACCTTTTATCCAATCAAATATAATCTAAACTAATCAAATGCAAAGACTATAGCAAGTAGTTCCTTCTTCGTTGTAGAATAATTAAATTGTGCATCATTTAAGGTCCTACTTGCATAGTAGATGACATGCAACATCTTTTCACCTTTTGACATAAAACGGCACCTATTGCATAGTCACTAGCATCACACAAGCTCAAACGGAAGAGATCAATTTGGTGCTATGATGACCGGTGCAATCACAATAGCATGTTTTAACTCATTGAATGTTTCCAAACAAGAATCATCAAAATGAAAGGGACAATCTTTTGGAAGTAATAAGCACGAAGGTTTCTAGTGATATGTGAAAAATTCCTAATGAATCTTCTATAAAAGCCCACATCACCTAAGAAACTTCTTACCGCTTTAACATTAATTGGATGAGGCAACTTTTCAATCACCTCCATCTTTGCCCTATCAACTTCTATTCTCTTTGATGATACTGTGACCCAAAACAATTCCTTCCGTCACCATGAAATGACACTTTTCCCGATTGAGAACCAAATTAGTTTCTACATACCTTTTCAACACTTTGGGCAAATTTGCAAGACATTCATCAAATGAGGCAGCAAATACACTAAAATCATCCATGAAGATCTCTGTGCTCTTTTCAACCATTTCATGAAAAATGGAAAACATACAACGTTGAAATGTGCTTGGTGCATTGCAAAGCCCCAAAGGCATTCTCCTATAAGCAAGGTACCAAATGGGCATGTAAAAGTTGATTTATCTTGATCCTCCGGATAAATGACAATTTGGAGATAACCAGAATAAACATCAAGGAAACAATAATTATGCAAAACCGGCCAATCTCTCAAGCATTTGATCAATGAAATGTAAAGGAAAATAATCCTTTCAGGTGGCTTCGTTCAACCTTCAAAAATCAATGCATAAGCTCATTGGTTTCACTTATGATTACGGTAATATCATCCTTCTTTGGACCGACTTAAGTGGGACTAACCCACTCACTATCGCTAATAAGGTAAATAACACCGGCTTTCAAAAGTTTAAGAACCTCCTTCCTTACAACCTCTTTTAAAGTAGGATTCAATCTCCTTTGAGGTTGCCTTACCGGTTTATTTCCATCATTTAACAAGATTTTATGCGTGCATATGGAAGGACTAATTCCCTTAATATCATCAATGGACCAAGCAATGACATCTTTATGCATTTTAAGTACCACAATCAATCTATCAAGTTGTTCACTTGTCAAAAATACATTCACAATCACCGGGTGTGTCTCATTTTCACCAAGATATGCATACATTAAGTGACTAGGAAGAGGTTTAAGTTCCATGCCCAGCACTTGATACTTGGGGGGTTCATTGGTCGGAGACCCCCCTTTACCTTTTTCTTGATTCTCCTCATCCTCCTTTTTCAATAAGGTCTCAACCTCTAATTGATTCACATTCCTCATCCCTTCTTAATCATCTTGATTTAGAGCATTTGACACCAAGACTTTTTCATCCATTGAGAAATTCTCCATTGCATTCCTACAACAATCATCAATTAAGTCATCTACCACATTTATATTCATGAGATCTTAAAAAATTGAAGGAGGCATTAATGAACTAAAAACATTGAATGTAACAATTTCATCATTTATTCAGAATTCCAACTTTTCTTCTTAAACATCAATAAGTGCATGACCAGTAGCAAGGAAAGGTCTTCCAAGAATGATTGGCATCTCTTCATCTTCTTCCATTTCAAGCACAATGAATTCGGTCGGAAGGTTGAGTTGTCAATTTTCACAATCACATCTTCAATGATAGCTTTTGGAAACTTTATGCTCCGGTCTGCAAATTGCAATCAGATACAGTTGCTGGCTTCAATTGTCCTCCATTTAACTTCTTGAACATCGTAAAAGGCATGAGATTTATCGAGGCTCCCAAATCACACAATGCTCTCCCAAATTGTAAACCCCCAATCTCACAAGGTATAGAAAATGATCTGGGGTCCTTGAGCTTTGGTGGCAACCTTTTCATAAGGAGTGCACTACAATTCTTCGTTAAGCATAAGATTTCGTCTCCATGCAATTTCCTTTCTGAAGCGAGGACTTGTTTCGTGAATTTAGCATAGGTAGGCATGTTCTCAAGTGCCTTCATGAATAGAATGCTGATTTTAAACTTTTTGAAAATCTCAAGAAACTTCTTGAACTTCTTAGCCTTTTCTTCATCCTTTAGCCGTTGAGCAAAGGTCACATTAACATGTTTTGGTTCATGATGCTTCGGATCCTTGCCTTCATTGCTTGGTGAGTTAGGCTTAATAAACTTATTCATCATTTTGTCTTGCCCATTTGAAGACTCCCCTTTTTCTTTCTCTTTCCACCAATCCTCAACTCATTTTTTTTCTCCACTTTTCAACACATTTTCCCAACCCATTCTTCCAACTCTTTTCCACTCCTAAGGGTGATGACCTTGCATTGTTCCTTGGGATTTGGAATAGTATCACTTGGGACCACCCCTGAAGGTCTCTCATTATTCATCCTCACCAATTGGCCCAATTGAATTTCTAAATTCCTTGTATAGGCCTTCAAGTTCTCATAATCCCTCTTGAGTTTCTCATTTTTCCTATCCAACTCTCTTCTCAAGTACTCGGCATCTCTTTTCCAACCATCATCTCCCACATTCTCTCTTGAGGTGTATTGGTCATGATGCATAGGTTGGGAGGAATTTGTATACTGAAAATGAGGCCTTGGTGGTTGGTTTTGAAATGAAGAATTAGGAAAAGATTGATATGAGTTGGGTTGGAAGTTTTTTGATGTGGCGGTTGATAAGGTCTAGTGAGGAACTTGAGGCTCGAGTGTTTTGGACATTTTGAGGAGGGGGGATTTGACGTTGGTAAGGAGAATTGGATTGATTGTTGGTGTTGCTCCATGAAAAATTAGGATGACTCCTCCAAGAAAGATTATATGTGTTCCCATAAGCTCCGGATAGGTTCCTTGGAAATGATGATTGATTATACATATAATTGAGTTGAACATTTGACCCATAAGGCATCTTACATTGTCCATTAGAATGACTGCCTCTACGAAAATCACATACCATGCTTAGTTGGGTTGGAGAAAAAGACATGGCATTTACACTACTTGGTTTCCCAAAGTTCTCCAATGCCTTTGCAACGTTAATCATCACACTCATGAGCATACTTTGTTGTGCCAAAAGAACGTCTTGCATATTCAAATTCAACACTCCACTATTGGCATTGGCTTGATTAGCTTGGTGTTGAGTCACCGGTGAGGTCATCGGTCCATGATAATAGTGATTGTATGCCATCATATTAAGCAACTCTTGAGCTTCCTCTGGAGTCTTGTACGAGATGGATCCATCGGTGGAGGAATCATTCACTATGGATTTGGTCTCTTGAGTCAAACCATTATAGAAAGTTTAGATTTGAAGCCACAAAGGAATCGCGTGCTGAGGACATTTTCTTGCAACTCCTTGAACCGCTCCCAAACTTCTCCTAAGCTTTCACCAACGTCTTGCTTAAAGGAGGTGACTTCATTCCTCAATTTGGCGGTTCTTGCGGGTGGAAAGTGCTTTGCCAAGAACTCTTGATCAAGTTGATTCCAAGTAGTAAATGTTCCTTGGGAGTAGGATTGCAACCATGACTTTGCCCTGTCCTAGAGAGAGAATGGAAACACCCTCATTCGCACACAATCCAAATGTACTCCATTAAACTTGAAAGTGTCCAAAACTTCTTCAAAATTCATGAGGTGTATATTGGGATCTTCATTAGAACTATCCCCAAATATAGCATGAGCTTGGAGCATTAGGATTAATGCGGGCTTAATCTCAAAGTTGTTAGCTTGCACGGGTATCCGTACAATACTCGAGTTCGCATGGAGTATCCATCAATATTCGGCAAGGCATTTTCCCTTATTGGCCTTCCATTCCCATTCATGCCATTTTCATTTCCATAGCCACTTATCCCATTATTTCCAACAACCTCTTCTTTTTCATTTTCCATGTTCAAATTCCTTTGATTGCATCTGCCATTTCTATCCTTTCTTGCTCTTGTTGTACCCTTCTCAATTTTCGTATTTCTCTTAGCTTTCTTTTCTTTTTCTTATCCAAGCAAATGAATGGCCCTTGATCACCTCGTACCATGAACTATAATACAACCAAGGCAAATAGTCAATTGAAATTCCAAGTCAATTCCACAAGATATCCAACAAACATAAAAATACACAAAATTAACAACTAAATTAAACTAAAGTGCTTAATCTACACGACCCGTATAGCGCTTGATATTGCCAAAAACCAAGGACAATCCCCGGCAACGGTGCCAAAAATTTGTCTAATCCTTAGGTAGAGATCAATTTAAAGCAAACAAGTAATAAGAAACCTCACAAAAGATCTTGAACTGTTGAACCCCAGTTTTGTTAATCATGTTTTGATGATGACCAAATCGCACTAATGGTTTGAAAACAAGTGTGCAGAAAAACAGGTAGGTTCGGACGCAAATGATCATCCGAACAAAACAACTAGAAGACTTCAAAGACGTAAATGACTGTTCGAAAGACAGAGTTTTGGACGATGGTAATCATCCGACAGAAAGAATATTGAAGCAGTCTCAGATGAAGAATAGCGTCCGATCAAATTTCCAGAAGACTTTGCTTCGATCGGATATATGTTCGGAAGCATCCTCGAACGTCCGAACGAATACCCTCAGAGAACGGACACAACATCGGATGCAGAAGTTTGCAACGGCCGTCCGAAAGGTCCAACGGCTGGTTTTTCAGTAAACACAAAATAGCCATTGGAAAGTTGTTGGAAGCAGTATTTGGGCAACTATAAATACCCTTAAGCCTGAATTAAATAGAAGAGACTTCTACATTGATTACAAGTAATTCTTGAGGTATTTGGGTGAGAAATAGTGGGCACAAGTGTTGTAATAGTGTAGGTAGTTTTGTGAAAAGAGCTTAGTAGTGTAAGAGTTCTTCAAGTGTAAGAGTAGAGAGATAGCAATTGTAACAAAGGAAGGTTGTGAGTGTAAAACTCTTGGCTCAACTAAAGGAAATTAGTGTAAGCAAGAGTGATCCTTATTTGTGTACAAAAGGTTATTGTCTCACCTACTTTGAAGAGACTTTTAGTGGCTAAACTTCTAGTTGAGAACTTGGTAGTTGCCTTGTAAGAAGCTCTTTGCGGTTGTAAGCTCCAAGCTTGAGAAGCTTAGGAGTTTGGTTTGATACTCTTAATCTCAATCTTCTTATTTGTTTCTTTAAGCTTAAATTGTTGAATATCTATTGTATTCATTTGTGCTTAAGTTTTTATTTGGTGCATTTCCTATGAAGCACATCAAAAGGTTTGCTTTTAGAAATAACCTAATTCACCCCCCTCTTAGGTTGCCCTTTGGGACCAACAATTGGTATCGACAAACAGAGCATTGGTCTCTTTATTTTGCTTAAATTGCATTAGAGTAAAGATCGTGGCAACCAATAATGCTTTATTTTTCGAGGGGCATTCTATCACTAGACCTCCCATGTTTAATGGCATTAATTTTTTTTTTGGAGGGATAGAATGAAAATTTTTGTTCAATCTATTGATATTAATTTATGGTATATTATTTGTGAAGGTCCTTTAGAAGCTAATATTCTTGATGAAAATACTCATAGATTAAGGCCTAAGAATAGATATGAGTTAAATGCACAAGATAAAATAAATTTATCTTTAAATGCTAAAAATATTTTGTATAATGCCTTGGATGAAGATGAGTTTTCTAAAGTAAAAGGTTGCAAATCGGCCAAGGAGATATGGGACAAATTGAAAGAAATCCATGAAGGAAGTGAAGATATAAGAGAGCAAAAGAAGTCACTTCTTGTGGCTAAATATGAATCCTTCAAAATGGAACCTCATGAGAACGTTGACAAGATGTATTGTAGAGTTCAATGATATGGTAAAGGATTTGGAAGGTTTGGTAAAGAATATTCCTTGGGTGAGAAGAGTAGAAAAATTTTGAATGCTTTACCTAAGGAATGGGAACCTAAATCCATTGCCATAGAGGAGTCTAAAAATTTAAATTCTATGCCTATCGAGTCTTTGATTAATTCTCTAACCTCCTTTGAATTGAAGATGAAATACAAGGTACAAAATGAGGAGGCAAAAGGAAAAAGAAGCATAGCATTTAAAGCTTCATCGAAAAGGAGAAAAGACTCATGGAAGCCTCACTTCAACAACTTCCAAATCACTTGGGATGATTGCAATTCGGATGGAGAGGTTGAAGAAGAATACGAGGAGGTTCAAATGGCTTTTATGGCACTTGGCAATAATGAGGTATCCTCTAGTTGTGACTCGTGTGATGATTCATGTGATAAAGATGTTGATGATGATGTTGAATCATTTATTTTTAAAATGCATGAATGTTTGAAAGAATCATATGCTAAGAAAGACCAATCTCCATTTACAAAGAGTTAAAAATTAAAGTTAATGCTTTGTTAAGTACCAACTCAAAACTTGTGCATGAAAATAATTCCTTGACAAAAGAAAATGATGTTTTGAAAGAAAAATTTGTTGGAAAAACCAAGATCATAGAAGAACAAGCTTATTTGAAGAAGAGATTAGATGATCTGGATGATATTTTGAAAAAGAAGAAAGAAAATGTTTTTGAAAAGAAAAGAACTAGAAATATGTTTTTGAACAAAATTTTTATCACCTTTAGAAAAACATTTTACTCTACTCAAATCATAATTCAATGCAGCAATTAAATCCTAAATTCAAACTCGATTATCTACTAAAGCGAATAATTGAACTAAATAATTGCGAAATTGAGAAACTACTTAGTATGCTCTAGTAAAAGGAAGTAAAGAAAGCACTTAATTCTAATATAAACTAATTGAAATAGAAGTAAAATTTAAAGAGCAAGTAAATTAACTCAATAAAAGCACAATAACATGACATTGCAAAGACATCTAGAGATTATCAATTCTAAACTAGAAATTGAAAGAGTTAAACTTAAAATCAAAATATTTTTGGATTTTTGGTAAAAATGAAAAAAAAGCCCACTAAGATTTACTAGAAATTAATCTTAAGGAATTAAGGATTTTTAACTAGATAGCAAGAAAGAAGCAAGAGCCCTAATTTTTCTATGAAAACCTAGATTGCAAGTAAAGAGATTTCTACTAAATTAAACTAGAAAACAAGTAAAAATTATATCTACTTGATGCTAAAGATAATCCCACTACAACTATCTAATCAAAATTTAAACTTGCTAAGAAATGAAAACTAGCTCTCAAAGACAATTAAAGAGAAATTTCTATTAAAGAAGAAGCTTGAGGTTCAAGATATCCTAAACTATCCTAACACATACTAACTATCTAATTCTAATCCTACTTACTTCTACAATTGTTTTTATAAGTAGTTTAAATAATACAAGGCAAAATCAGAAACTGGTTCCTGGACTATTACAAAATTGCCACCCTATTACTTAACCATCTCGACTCGCTAATGATTTAAATGATTTTTTCGAGTCGAGATTGTGATCGAGATCTCAACTCGCCAATGTTTTAAGTAATTTTTTTGAGTCGAGATCATGATCTGGAGAATCCACATCACGATCTGGACTCTCTTCAGAGCAACCCTTCTTTCCTTTGATAATAGCACTTTGGTCCCTCGAGTTTGTTTAATCCAACTTCCAACTTCTAAATTTCAATTGCACAAAATTAACATAATTAAAAAATTAATTATGCTAAATTTTTAATAAAAACTTAAACATATTTAACAAGAACAAAAATATAAATGCATATGAGAGGAATTAACTTAAACCTACAATTAATTACTCAAAATTCGGGATTTATACTATCAAAATGCTACAATTTAGAGTAGAATAATTCTAGTATACTAGAGTTATCACTAGCTCACTCCTATTTTTAGAATGCCATCTTATGTGTTCTGCTGATCGAAAGGAGGCATATAACCTTTCCAATACTTACACTCTTGGAATGAGCGACAAGTAATGCATTCCCTTGAAAGGAACCGGTTTACACATTTTTCTTTCCCTTTTAGGGGGTTTATAGCGAGGATGATGACAAAGTCTGCACTCTTTTTCGTTAGTCTTATAGTACAATATACACGCATTTATGCCACAATTGTATTTAACTGCAGAAAGACCAAGTTTCTTTACCAGTTTCTTTGTGTCATAGAATTTATTTGGCACACAATTACTAGAAGGAACTGTCCGTTTTACGATATCACATTCGATCAACACACCTGTGAGATAAGTTATATCAGATTTCAAAATCATTAATTGAATAACCATGGACCGTTCAAAAAATGTTTCGCAACCGGGGTACCGCTGCTGTTGAATAGAATTCAACATATCATCAAATCGTTCAGCCTCACCAGTTAGAGGTTCATCAATATCCTTGCTGTTCTGAACAGTATGGTGGTGATCAAATCCAAAATTACTTGGATCAGCAGCTTCAAATACCTTATTTTGGTACGTGAACAATGATGTGCATTCATAATTTTAGGTGCATTTGAGTCGTCCACATGAATATCGACCCCAATTGTTTCAGACTCCCCATGTGCAGTCCAATACCAATGATTTGGCATAAACCCGAATTTTAGAATATGCTCAACCACATTGTCAGGATTCATTAGTCTCGTGTTCTTATCCTTAGAGTGGGGACACTAAATTTCATGATCATTTATATATTGTGGTTGTATGCATGCAAGTTCCACAAATTGATTTAAACCTTCAATAAATTGTGGAGTATATCCACAACGGTTAGGCAAGAGCCTTTCGTACATCCAACTACGATCATGACGCATTTCCATAATCTGAGAATCAAATATTCAAACGTTTTAGAATTTAACAATAAATGTTGTATTTTTTAGTTTTCATATTTTAGATCGAGTATGATATTTTTCGTAAAATTTTTGAGAGAGTATCCCCTATTTTACACCATTCCCCTAGTTCAAAACCAATCAAAATAAACATTCATGACCCTTTGCTCGCAATGATTGACTTGACAATTAATATTCATAAATTTCATACCAAGTAAGCTTTCGTATCACTAAAAATGAATAAAACAAATTGGACGAAAGTCGATTAATAATAAATAAAAAAGAATCAACGAATTTTAAAAGAAATTTCAACTTAAAAATATCAATCCTGACCCAACAAGGGTTTATACAAAATAATCAATCATGACCGACAAGGGTCATCCAAAATATCCACAACAATTTAATATATCAAAAAGTTAATGTGAATTTTATAACTTGTTTCACAAATAGAATGATTGACAAACTTACTTTGCAGCAATGCACTTCAGTCTAGACTTGATTGTTGTCCCAAAATATATACTAGATTTTCACCACCCTAAACGAAAGCGGAGGTTATATTTATCACCAAAAATTAAAATAAGGGAAATTGAGTTAAATTGAGGGAAAAGAAAAGATAACAAAAAGCGAACAAGGATCAGATACACATTTAGAACAAAAAATAAAATAAGTACTTGTATTTAAATTGAGTAGCAAGAAAGGAAGATGCTAGTATGATAGAATGTGTTTCATTGACTTTAAAGTTTATAGTACATCATTGTAATAGATATATTTAATTGTGATGCTTAAGCTCAAAAAATAAAACCACAAATACCATAGCGAATCAACGTTGTATGAAGCTAGAATTGTTTACTAATTCTTAAGTTCTTCTGATATGGAAAGAGTTTATGGATCAATTACAAGGTTGCTAGAGTTTTTTTTTTATAGTAAAAATCCAATCTTGCTATAGTTTTATTTATTTTTACAGAAGCAACAAAAAATCTTCTATAAGAAAAAAGGATAGTAATTCTTTTTGGAATATATGTTTCATTTACTTTTCCTAGGGCTTCACATTCCTCAAGTATGAAACCAGTAAATTACTTTTTCACTTACCATCATTAAAAGGTGTATTCTTATTTCATTTAATTGTATTAGTTGTTTCAATTGGGATAAACCAGTTACAATACCCCATCTTTTCTATTCTATAAATGATATTTTTACTTTTCTTTGTTATTACTAATTTGTTTCTACCATTCTTTAACAATCTTTGTCATTTATCATCATCATCACTCTCGCCTGCACACAGACTAAAGAGGGCACTAAATCCAACTATGATTAATTAGCCTTCACATGTGAACAGAGTACATTAGTTTTTCAAAATTCACCTATGTTATAAATCCTTAGACAGGTATTATAGGATATTTTAGTCAATCACTACCCACCTGTACTTATGGACCCCAATTTAAAAACTCAAAAAAACACAACCAAGCTGTGTCGAGCTGAGTCAACTCTGTAGAATTATAGGAGAATCGATGAAAAACTCAATGAATATTAGATTAAACTAACTCAATAAACTCCTCAAGTAATCCTGAATTTTTGTCGGAGTTGACTCTATTTAATACTCAAAAGTAGATAAATTCCTATTTTTAATCACTACAAGAAAAAAAGTCTTTCCTGGCATAGCTATAACAACATTTTAGTTGAAGTGAATGCCCACAGTATTTATTATGGCATTTGGTTTTAATTACACAAATAAAATTTAATGAAATATTGATCCACGATCTACCAAATTGCTAGATGCTCTAATAGAATAGGTATTTTGGCAATTTTCTAGCGATGATGTAATAGTACTTTAATAAATGAGTAATTGATTTCCTATTGTGACTCAGAATAAGGGTAGTAATAATAGCAAACAGTAATAGACCTCAAGGTAATTTAAACTTGGGCATTTAAGGACTTAATATTCAAATTTTCAGTTAGACAGTGATCCGAAACAACTTGCTATGATTCTCAAATTAATTTACATTTTCTCTTAAAGAGTGTGAATTTCAAGCTATTCTATGGATACTTACTTTCTACTTTCTTCCACCTTGCCTAATAATCTTCAGCCAAAAAACAAAATTAATTCCATGAAAAACCTTACAAAAAATCATCCATCTACATCAAATTTTCACAAGTATTACACTATATTTTCCAATATTAAATCATTTTTTTACATAATCATGCTGATCTCTTATCTCTTAATAACTCAAAATTTCAACGTAATATACAATCAATCAGCAAAGGTATATAATACTAATACTCAAGAAAGTTGAAAAAGGTCTTATGAATGAGCAATAATTTTAGAATATTTTACAGAAAGTGGGATGATGCAACAATTTCTACCAACAAAAACATACTTTCTATAACTAAATTAAATCCATTTCTATTCCAAATCAAGTTCTAAAACTACAATAAATAAAATCCTAAATCTATTAATCGAGTTCAGGTTAGGAACAGCCCAAAAAAACACACTTTCAACTTTTACATGCATCTCAACTCAAGATTTCTCAAAAAGTAAAAGAACAACTCAAATCCGTTTTAGAACTTGATTTAGGATTTTACGTTAAAAGCCCAAGTGAGGAAATCAAAAACTATTTTACGTTAATTTTTTTGTTTTGTTTGGTGCAACTAAAAATGCTGAAATTTTTAAATCCAACCAATCTAGATCAGCAAGTCAAATCCTTTCAACAACTTTTACTTCAGCCCATTTACTCAATATTCAATCATGCAAATCTGCCATGTCTATAACTCTCTAGACATTTCTGAACAAAAAATGAAAATCTCTACTTCTAAAATCCAAATTACTATCTCGGCTGCATGTTAAAAGAAGAACCCACCTCTTTAATCTACCCCTTTAATCAAACCCAAAGAAATAACAGCAAGGCCAAAGTTAACTGTTTAATGGCAATAAAATAGTTCCTCAAAACTAAAACCGCTGTTCTTAGAATCTGAAACAAGTGGAAACCCAAAAAATGGAGAAAATAAAAGAAATATTTTTTTGAATAAGAAAAGCAGCAACTGAAATTGCCAACAAGTTCAATAGTTGAAGATAGACGTGATATGAGTTCAACCTTGTCCTAAAATCATTTCAAGTTCCAGAATTTAAATTATATGAAATGTCAAATATAACATAAATTGCACAAAATCACATACAAGAAGTTAACCCAAAATTAACACAACCCAAAATCCATAGTGATAATTGGATTTGATCATCATAAAAATCAACGCAATTGAAAATTAAAATCAATTGAAACATTAACCCAAATCAACCAACATTTTCTCTTCTTCCACTCCAAACCACATTCTCTACAAAATTATGCTACTATTCAATACTATGTCTAAATTAAATACCACCAAGAAAAAAAAAATAGTTTGACAAAATATAGAAGTTAGAAGAAATGAGACAGTATAGGCAAAAAGCTTGTATGCCCTTATCAAGTCTAAAAACTTTTATACTCTATATAGCCAAAAATTATATTTTTGTTATAAAATGGCTGAACTAAGTTGTCAAGTGTTAAATGTTTTTGTGATCTTCATGACATATTTACCCTTGAATAGTTCCTACAAAATAGAGGTATAATACTCTAAAAAGTAAATACAATGTTAACATATGTTGGAAGATAATCGCATTGGAGATTGGTGAGAAAAAATTTGTCCATCTAAAGATGATAAAGTAAAGGAAAAATGAAATAATTAGTCCCTAAACTTTTTCTCAACTAAAATAATAAATATTTTTGTTCTTTTTTGTGCCTTTTTGGTCTGTGTACTACAACACTACCAACTAGAGGTATATTAAGGGTGCTTAGTGTGAACTCTAAAGTATGTGCTATTAATGTTCAATTCACTATGGCGGGAGGGAGATTAATGGTTTGTTTGCTTTTAGTGTTCAATTTGTCGTCGAGAAGAAACATGTTAGACAACAGCAGAATCTTGTGTACGAACATGTGCATAGGTATATGCAGCAAAAAAGCTACAATCTGGAACATAAATGGAAATAGAATCTTGTATGAATTAGAAGCAAAATCTAAACCATTTTAAAAAATACAACCAGAACTTGACCCAAAAAAAAAGAAAAAAAAAACCCTGCAATTGCTAAAACTAGCAAAAGTAGCAGAATATGGAGCATTAATATGATAAGCAACATTAAAGTGCCACTTAATATGATATTGACGTGGTTAGAGGACCACATGCACCCTTATTTTCAAATACTTAATCACATTACCTGTATAAGATGATCCATACAAAAAGAATTACTCCACCACTAATAGAAAAGAATCTTATTACAATCACCAAAGAACTTACCAACTAAAATATGCGCTTCTCACATTCCAATCTAACTAAATAATTTTTAGATGCTAACAGAAAAGGAAAATTTTGTCTTACATGCTATGGCCACCAGAGCAATCTCTACACTAGCTATAGTTACAGGAATCTATTTGATTTAAATTACCAAAGACAACCAAAGCCTTAACATCTCTTCAATGCATGAATCAGAAAAAATACCTCATAAATTCTACTTGATTAATAAATAGATATACTTTTAAGAACTATAATTAAATCAATTTCTATTCCAAACGAGTTCTAAAAGTACCAACAAATAAAATCCTAAATCTATTAATACAAGGAAAAAAAATTATTAGTAAATCCTTATCAATTTTAGAAGAATTCCCAAAAAGGGAAGAAGATTACCCGGTTGAAAGGGGTGGGGGAGAGGAAAGTTCAGTGTCGCCAGTTGAAGTAGATGGACGAGGAAATGAGAATAGAGGATATTGGTGGAGGGAGGATGAGGCGAGACTAGTAGATGGTGGTGGAGGGAAGAGGAGATGAGGCTGTGGATGGTGATGGAAGGAGGAGAACGTGAGGATGGAGAGAGGATAAGATGAGGATGTTAGAAGGTGGTGGATGGGGGAGATAGCGAGAGAAGGAAGTCATGGAGGAGGAGGCGAGGATAGAAGGAAGAAAGGTAAGGCCGTTGGTTGATGGTGATACTCGAAGCACGCGATTACAAAGAAAGGGAGGAGGAGGGATTTGGTTCAGATCGACTTTGGTACAATTAGTTCGGTAATAAGGTCATCCAATTACTTAGCAACGTGTTTTATTATGCTAACTTTTATTTTTATTTTTTGTTTAAAACATAACAACTAAAATATCTGTTGCTAATGGATGCTATCGATATTTTTTTGGAGAATTTTGCAGTCCTTTTTAGGAAACCATTCCTTTTGCTTTAAAAGCTTGTGCAATACAAGCCTTTAAAGAACATGCTGTTGTACTGTACAACCATTTAAAGGACAAAGGAATGGTTCCTTAAAAGGAACTGTAGAATTTTTGTAATTTTTTTATTTTCCAAAGGATAGCAACGGGAATATCCGTTGCTAATTTTTTCCCCTAAATCTTTTTAGTTTACTAACCAGACTTTCCACTATAATGATTTTGGATTTTTTTTTTTTTTTTTTGGTATTCAAAATTTGTTGCTATTTTGGTTGCAAATATCAACGAATTTTTTCCGTTGCTAAATTTCGTTGCTAAAAAGTTTTTTTTTTTCTAGTAGTGTCATCCTATGTTTGGTTCATGTTCAATTTCATAGGATAGCTTAAAAATCGTACTCTCCTATATTTGGTTAGAAATCAGATTAGACCGAATTGCTATTTAAATGACGAAAATATCCACATGAACATGCAGGGTTATTTTCATTTGTAACAAAAGAATTAATTAAAATGCAACAAGTATAGCAGGTATTATCCAGAGGACTTGATACAGATCATAAATTTGTACGGGATTTCTTTATCAAGAGGATTTGATGATTATAAATTTGTACGAGATTTCAAATAGAAACTCTTTAAAAAAATTTAAAAATTTGTTTCAAAATATCAACACAAAATATACTAGGAAAGTTACACGTCCAATTAAAAATGTTAAAAATTGTTTCTGTTGAAATAAAAATTAAAAATATCAAAATCTGCATCTCATGAAATCAACTCAATTTCAGAATAAAATAAGAATTTTTGTAGCCAAAATTCTTCTATGTTAATGACCAAATGGAGTTCTCCATGTCATTGAGGACTTGGGCTTTAGAATTGAATCGAATGAGTTATCTTTTTCAGTTATAAAAAATCTGCCATTCCAAATAGAAAATATAAATGAATGAAAGTCCCAACCAAAAAAAAAAAAAAGTAAGGCAATGATAAAATAAAGGCAAGTAGAAAGACAGGGATAAAACAATGATTAAAAAAAAGATGGGTATCAAACATGATGTTGAACGGAAGTAACAGCTGATTGCAGGAAGAAGATGATGGTTAAATGGAGACGATTGTAGTTGAAGGGGATGGTTGTTGGAAGAAGACAACAGTCAACAGATAGTTTGCATTAGGGTATTTATTTTACTAGGGGTATATTCGTCTAAAATTTTCTTATCTTATTCGAGAGTGATCCACTAATAAATAATATACCTCCCCTCTAAGATTATTTTATCCTCTAACTAGGGCATTAAATTAGTTATGTAGGATGACTCATCTTATGTCCAAAAGTGAACTAACTCTGGTATGACACGAAATTAGTTATCCAATTCTATTTCATTCAATGAATCAAACAGACCCTAAAGTAAATATGCTCCAATCAAAGTTAATTCATAATTTGAAATATTAAAATTATGTTTATTACCTTTTTTATTCTTTTAGGAATTTTTACATAAGTAGTCTCAATAATTATAAAACTATAATAAAGTTTTAAGACATTGTAGTAAGGGTAATTGTGAAAAAAAAATTTAAATCACTCTAAATTATATTTCCTCGTTTAATATAGTATAGATATAGATGTCGCTCTACCAATGTTACCTACCAAAAGAAAATTCCAATAATGTTGTATGAAGATAATACTGTATTCATAAACTAGTTGAAAGAAGGGTATATCAAAGGATATAGGACAAAAAACTTTTTGAAAAAGTTCTATTTCACTCACGACATTCAACAAAACAGTGAAACTGGTGTATAGTAAATCACGATATGCCTGATTTACTCACCAAAGCACTTGTGCAAGTTTTGAGAAATTGGTGCAATAAATTGGAATGTAAAGATTCAAAGATCTCAAGTGATATTTTTACGACACAGTAAATATGCACTGTACTAGTAGGTTGTAGCTTTTGTGACTGACGTAGTGTTACTAACTGAGCCTGAATAACTTAATTCTGTCTTTAGGCTCCACGGCATCTTATTTTATTTTGCGTGCTGCGTAAGGCATCTCTAATAAGTCTAGGAAATTATTCATCGAATTCTAAATCCAAAAGGACAAAAAGAAAGAAAGAAACACACCCAAGTTCCATAGCTTTTGGTCCGCTATCCCTATCATTCTATTTCAGGAGAGAAAGGTACTTCCCCTTTGGGCCGGTTGTGGGCGAGTACTGAGTGGTTGTCTTTTCCCCTACAATACTCCTCAACCAATTTATTAACGCTATTTTGAGCACAACTGCTACATTCAAAAATCACCGTTACTCGTACATCTTTACCCTTGATCATGAGCCCTCAAGCTTCTGTGTAAGCCTATCCTGTAAAGAGGCCGACGACTACATGAGGGGGAAGCTCTCGTAGAAGCTTTACCCCTTGCTTTACTTCTAATAGATCGTATGGTAGAAAAAGAAAGAAAGAAAATAAAGTTACGCATTATAAATTTCATGATCCCAATCTAACTAGGAAGTTATTAAATCCGGAGATACAAACTTACATCAATTTGAAGCCAAATGGCAAATACAAAACTTTAGCCGTATTTAAGAAATATTTTTATTCAAAAATATAATTGTTTGTATTTAGCTTAAGTATTCCATAGAAAAATGAACACAAATTTACTTGTATAATTTTCAAAATCCATTACATTTTTAGAGATATATAAAAAAGATGAAACGGAATATGAATTTAGGTAGTTAGAGATACAAGTAGTAATAATTGGCAAAAATAATCACTTGGCATGATAGACAAAAAAATTTCACAAGTATATAACAATACGTCGGTTGTAAAACTAATGTAGAACAGATAAAATTTTGAATAATGCAGCCTCACACATTGCATAAAAATCAATGTACAACATGTGATACATTTGCGATGATTCTTTTACTTTAGGGTTAATTACACTTTATCCCCTAAACCTCTACCCTAGTTATATTTTGTCATTTAAATTCAAACAATATACACTTTACCCCTCCAAAAGATTCCATAGTATAAATATTTATAAAAGGATGATTTAGATATTTATTTTGACAAAAATGGCCTAGAAAATTGTGTGTAAAATTACTCACCTTTTATTATGTCTCTTATCATTTTTAATGATTTCATATATATATTTTTATTTCATGAATATTACAATTTTCTTAATCAACTAAGATTTTTGTTTCTCATTCATAAAACTAAGTAAAAAAAAAAAGAGAATTTTTAAAGCTATTTTTTGTTCATTCTTTTTCCATTAACTAAAATTATTAAAAATAAAATAACTAAGACAAATATCTTTTTGTTTGAATAAACATATACTTAATTAAAAAAATATTGTATGTGCTTAAATTCTTTTGGAGGGTATTTTTGTGGAAATAAATATCTAAATTATCTTTCTATAATTATTTATATTATAGAATCATTTAGAAGGGGAAAAGTATATATTGCTCGAGTCTGGGCAAAGTGCAACTAGGATAGAGATTTAAGGAGGTAAAGTGTAATTAACCGTTTACTTTATCTAAGTAAGGGGTCAAGTTTTGCTCCAATACATTATAAAAAAAAGGTTCAAGCTAGTATGAAAAGAGAATCACGTGATTTAATTTTTTAAAGGGAGTTGATAATTTTAAAAACCTCTCCTAAGATTTATATTAATATTACTTTGTACCCTCGAATGTTCAAAAATCCCACAAATCACCCTTAATTTTTAATTTATTGTAACATGTCAGCTCAATTGACAAAATAAATTACTAAAAAAATTAATTTTGACAATTTTATCCTTGTTACTTTAGACATATTATAAAAATGTATTATTTGCTACGTGTTTGTTCATTTATATTGATTAGTTCTTTTCAAATTTGACTTATTTTTCTTTTGAAAATTCTTGGTTTGTTATAGACAAAAAAAGGTGACATTTTAAGCGCGGTATTTTAATTAATTTAAAGATGTGTTTAGTGCATTAATTTAGATAGTAATGAAATTACTTAATTGAATAAAATATTTTGGTTCCAATTTAAATTTAGTGTACATATACTTTTGATTAATTCAATGACAGTATCCATAAAGAATAATCCTCTCCAATTTATATATAAATACATTCATTACAAATTTCTCTAATTTGAAGAAGTTGAATTATCTTCAAAACCTACCAAATAAAAATTTAATATGCGAAGCATTATAAATACAACAAAATGTAGAATTAAAGTTTCATACTGTATATTAACAAATTGCTATTTGTTACTATGGATTAATAGGGTTCCTTTTTCCAAATAATCTAATTAAGTTAAATTTTGATACTAAAGTAACAACTGCATCAATATCGAAGTAAATTACCTTCTCTATAGTAGATTTATTGTTTAATTTTTTTTTTTTTAAAAATGAACTTATATTTTATATCAAAGAGAAAGTTAAGCAAGGTTTTTGAAATTTTTAAAACTTTGAGGATACCAATTAAATGATATTATCATAAATTTCAGGAAAAGTTTGTGAAAGTAAAATAGGAGCTTCACGGTCTCTAATCTTATATACAATCTTGATCTTTATTTAATCATTTCTATCACTCAACTCCATTCCTAATTTCTTTTCTCCCTAACTTTTAGACATAACCTCTATATTTTAAACCAGGTTTAAAAGATTAATCATGCGGTAAACTAAAAAACTTTTTCATTTGTTACAAGTCTTCGAAATCATCCTTGTTTAAATAGCAGGCAACAATTCAGTAATTCTAATTACTTTTCGTTGCTTCAATCCTCAAACCTGTGTAGCCTATTGAAAGCACGTTTATGCTCGTGTTTAATTGTTAGACTTTATTAGTCTCATGAATTACTAAACCAAAGTGGTATCCTATTTGAATTAATTATAAACCGACATAATCACCTAATTAGTATGAAAAAGTTGAAAAATTCAGCAGTAATTCTGTTAAAATTGGACTCATATGAGCCCAAATACTGAGTTATGAGGGCTTTAAATCTCTTCCAAGTGGATCCCTCATCACTAGCTACATATAACCATTACGTACTTTTTTATGATCATTATATGATCTTTAGCAATCAATTCGTTTTCTTCCAAGTGGATCCCTCATCACTAGCTACATATAACTACTTACGTACTTTTATGATCATTATATGATCTTTAGCAACTACATCAATTCGTTTACATCTCAATATGATATTGGTGGAATAATTTAGAATTTTTTTTTAAATTGAACTCATATGAATCCACAAACTGAGTTATGAGGGTTTCAAATCTGTTGCAAGTGGATTCCTCATCACTAGCTACAGATAACTTGTGTACTTTTGTGATCATTTGATGATCTTTGCCAATCAATTCATGCACATCTCAAAATGATTTTAATGGGCCATTTCCGTGAATGCACAATATTAGTTTTATGTGTTTAGTGGACTAGATATTTAGGCTCGTCTATTCTTCTTTATTGGGCGTGAATTTTTTTGTTGAGTCGAAATCAGGCAAATTTTATCCAGAGGCCAGGAGCACCTTTCAATTACTCATTAGAGAAAAAAGAAAAGAAAAAAAAGGCATAGAAGAAAGATATTTTTTAAGATGAAATAATTCTTTTAAGACATTTTCCTAATAAATATAATTGTACAAAGAAATTTCTTGTGCCGTTAATTTCTTAGGGAAATAAGATGGATATAAAGTAGGAAATTAACAGCCGGGGACAGAGATTTAGGAGAGATAGATGTTTTGAAAATATTATTTCAAAAAATGTATTTCTCAAAATCTGTATCTTAAACACATCCAATTATGCTATTTTATGGAGTATACAGACATGCACTCGACAATAAGTGTGCTTTCTCTTTTACTCTAGATCTGGGAATAGAATTAGTCATAAATTGCTACTTATTCTTTAAGAAACTCTCATATGTAGGAATGGATTACTTCATTCCTTTTGTGGTTTCAAATTGAAACACAAAGTGATGTAAATCAATTGGTTAATGTTATTAGTTAATATTCTATCGTTTCGTGGAAAAAAGGACTAACCCAAAGATGAAAACCTCTTTTCACATCTTTATCTTTCTTCTAGAGGAAGTGTCTATACATTTCTTTGTACTCACCAAGCACGGTGGTTTTTATTCAATTAAAGATATTTTATATGCAACCAACTTGTAATGTCGACCAATTGCAAGTTTCCACTCTATATTTTCTTTTTATTCTTCTTTATGACCCTTAAATTTAAAATCAGTCGCCATGAAGATTAATCAATTCGATCACCTATCTGATTTTTTAAAAAAACACTTCTACCAACAAACTATCCCAAGGATTGACACAGTTACGGCCAACTTTGATATTTCGACTTATTCTTTAGACCAAAATATGAAAATCCAAATATCGTCACATTCTAATTAATCTCAAAACCCAAGGATCAATGTCGCACACAGTTGTAATAATTATTAGTTTTAATTATTTTTGAGAATCACATTATTAAGACATATGGGAATTTTTAAAGTCCCGTTATAATCTTATACGATTGTGTAATATATAAGTATGTAAAATACAATAATATGATACTCTAACAAAACTATAGAATTTCTCACATATATAATTTACACTGATATATACTCGAGTAGTATATTTCGTCACTAATGTGCGGAAAATAATTTTTTGTACAAATTGTAGGCTTTGTCTACGAATTTGATTATAAATTACATAGATTTTTTTTAATTGATAGTTGATTTTAAAATAAAACAATATGGACCACAGAATTGTCTACTACCATGCCTTTGTGATCTTGGAGAACCAAATTCGTTATCAAGCTTGGTAGACCAAGTTATCAATGACTGAGACAACACTCAAAAACAATTTTCAAAGTCATAGTCATAGCAATGATAAATAGGCCACACGTATTTATTGTGATTTCATGAAATAATTAGATTCTTTCTTTATGATTTAATGGAACGTTACGTCCTGGTACCCCCGTTTCGCTATCTTAGTCTTCCAATTTTATGATGTAAGACAAAAAAAGGACCACATATAAACTAGCAAGTTTCAAGGATCATGTGGGACTTTCTAATTAAAGAATCATCAATTTTAATTCATTTTAAAATTCCGTCTTAACCAAAAGCTACAATGGGAAAGTTGGCAAATATATCACAGTCTCTCTCTTGTTTTGTATATCATTTAGATTGGACCCAATGACTATCATGATTTCAGACACATTAAATTTCTCTCCTGTGTGGTTTTTAATGAGTTCAAAAAAGGATGAGTTGGGTTACAAAGAAAAAGAAAAATACATTGAAGAATGATTTCAACCTATAGTTTTACATGGCTACAAATATGTGATCTTGTTAGATTTTTCATTGAACATGTATGTCAAGTCTGATTCACATAATTGTTACAGTCTATAGCCACAACTTTTGAGACGAATGCTAGCAAGCAGTGCCACGCTTGAATTCAAAGAGATCGGTTGCAAGATTTTATCCTTGCAATCAAGAATAATTGGATATCAAGTTCGATCAAACTTCACTCTTGTAAATCGAAACAATCTTAGTCGCCTAAAATAAAAGGTTTGGATTTAAGCAAGTAGATTAATTTCATTTTCATTGTTGCTTGTCCAAATCAATGTCATAGTGAAATTACATTAAATTCAAACTCACAAGTTCAATCCCACCATTCGGAAATGAGAAACTGCCTTTATACTAATCAAATTGTCACAACTAAATCTTTTTGTCAACGTATCAAGTTTTCATAATTCATTCTTATAGGCACGAAGACTGTTAGAACTAAGCAACTATATATAAACTATTCCGTTACTAATAAAAGCAGCACTGCAGCAGCATAAAGTTTGGAGATAAGCCCCTTTTTTGAAATACTAATTTCTTTGGTCATTCCCAAAAAGCTAAGCAATTAACTAATTGACCCTGTTTCGGCAAACGACGCATGTAATAATCACCACAGCTGCTATTATTGAACTCACACCACAAAAAAAACTAGCAAACAAGTAAACGTTAAATACTTTAGAACGTGAGACACGTAAATAACGTTGTCTAACTAGAAGCCATAAGTAAATAGCGAACCAAAACAAAAGTTTTGATTAAAAAAATCGGTTAATTTTCAGGAGGAATTAGAATAAATAATTTAGATTAATTCCACTTTATACTCCCTAATTATACTCAATTCTCACTTTATCTGTCACACTTCAGTCTAATTTTTAATACCATCACCACAAAAATTAACGAAATTTTTGCAGGCACACATAACGTATTGTGGTAAATTATAGTACATCCTTTGGAATCAATTTGGTGATAGTATTAAAATTTAAATTAATGTAATATAGATTTGAAAGTTAGGAATACAAAGGGTACAAAACTAAAATTCTCTTATAAAGTAAGAATTGGTATAAGTTGAGAAGTATAAAGTGGAATTAGTCCAAATAATTAAAAGGTGGGGAGAACAGTTAGGAGAGTTCGTTTAACAATTTAAAAATGGAAAATTTTATAATCACTCTTAAAAAACTATTTCTTTGTATTTTAAATGTTTGTACAATACAATACCATGTATTTTAAAAACTTGTACTGTACAAGATTTTAAAGTTAAGGGAATGGTTTCTAAAAGAGACGGTAGAATTTTCCTTTAAAAATAGACATAAAAGAATAGAAATAAAATAAAAAGTTATATTTTTTCCTCTTTTTTCTTTTTTGATAATTGAAGGAGAAGCGAAATAATTCGGGCGAAATGAAAAGAATAGAGTGGAGAGAGGTATTCTCTTCCTAGATGGAAAGGACCGGAGGCACCCGTATCTTCCGACATTGGATTAGGGGGACACAATCGTATAAGATTATAATCGTTTACGAAATCCAATTTTGCCCTGTCTCTTACCAATCCTGAGAGTCAAACGCAAAGCTTTGCAAAGGAGAAATATCTACATCAGGCCGATAATCCAATGCTCGATTATGATGCCCAAATAATCGTCAAATTTTACGGCACCATTTGGTTAGCTAGAACTCTTTTCTAAGTGAAAACACTAAAATTTTGCTAATAAAATATAAATTTTAATTGGTAAAATATCCTAAAAAAATAGTTATATTATTAATTATAATTTATATTCTAATTTAATTTGTTACTAAATAATTAGTAGTTAATTTTAATAATTATTAATTGATTAAATTAATAGTCATAAATAATTATTACAAATAAATCCCATAGATTTGGTGTTTGATTACAACATTCAACTGTTGTTGTCATCTTTTATATGTGGCAAAAAAAAAAAAAGAATTATAGTTCATGTATAATTATAAAGACAAATCCATGATTAATTAAAAAATTATCCTATAACTGACATAAGTATGATGACTTTGTAATTAAATCAACACAATTGTTGTTATCTTTGACACCTGGTGAATTTTTATTAGTCAAAAGGAGTATAAATACATCCAAAAGGGCCCATGATTTGTTTATAAATAAAGATATTCACCATAAAAAATTCACATATCAAAAGCAAAAGATATAGAGATTCTACAAAAAACTCGCGTCTTTCCAAAAATACATTAAATTGTGTTTCCCTTCTTAAAAGATAAAAAAATCTTTTAGTTGAAGAATATCCTTTAAAAAAAACACATTAGATTGGGTTACATTTTTTTTAAAAGATCAAAAATCTTTTAATTGAACAACATCCTCCCAAAAACACATTACATGGTGTTTTCTCTTCTTTTAAAAGATCAAAAAAATCTTTTAATTTAATAACAAACTTCGAAGTTTTTTCAAATTTCAAACCAAACATCAAAGGATTGAAAAATCGTGTTAATTCAAGATCAAAACTTTTTAGTCATTGGATTAAATTTTGTTAGTAAATAGAATCAGATGATAATTTTCTTTTCTGTTAAGAAACTATTAAAAGGGATTGTACTCAATTTTCTGATTATTAATAAAATTTAAATTGTTGCCCAACTTTTTGTTATTAATTTAACGAGAAATTCGTGTTTAGGAAAATACGTCTAAGACAAATAGACAAATAGACAATTAAGCTACGTGTCGGTTAGCTCATCTAATATGATGCATATTTTATTACTAGCTTTCGTGATTTTTAAAATGGTATATACTAATATTAAGTAGGTAATAGTTACCAATTTTCTGTGCCATTTCCATGAATCTTCATTTTAATTCTAGTGACATATTTATCATGTATCTCATTCACTTTACTTTTCCTCCTTTTAGGTACAGCTTAAAGGGATGCATCACAGATGTTTGTGTGGGACATAATATATGTTTATGTTTTGTGACTTTTTTAGTACAACAATTTTTGTAATAAAAACTACCACAAGTGGTGCAACAGATCCTTAGGCGTAATAAAGACATAAAATTTGTCATTTGTAACAATACTAACTTCACTTTATTTGGTATCATGCTAATATAAAATTTATATAATGGCAAAATATTTGGCTGAGCATTTTAATACTTCTAAGAGTACAAACATTACGTCTTTCCATAGTTTGATAACTCAAATACATTTGGAGTTAAAGATGCTATTGTTTACAAATATTGATCAGTTATAGTGTTTTTTTTTTTTTTTTTTTTTTTGGATGGGGGAGGAAATTCGAACCCTTTCTTTATTAACCTGGTTGAATGTAAACAACTTATTAGTTCTAACTTTTGTCAAACATAATACTTGAAAAATTCATTTTTTTTTTCAAATACTTTTACTTCATTAAGCAAGAAATAGTGATATGTCATTAACTTGTCGGAAAAATGTTATTTTGTTCTCTTATCTTTGGAGTTTCGTCTAATTTACTAAGACTTTTATATAACAATGTTAGCTAATTTTGTATCACTGTTAGCTAATTTAGTCCCTTATTTATGAAAAAATTGACCAATATGGGATACTTAATGGATTTTCATTAAATTAAAAAATAAAATTAGTCCCATCTAATGTAATTTGTACCAATTTGACTCAAAACTAAAAGAAAGTATAAAAATACTTAAAATCATTAAAAAACCACCAAAATTTTCATAAAAATTCTATTATCATTCATATTATTTACATTTTCAATTGGGAAAATTGCCAAAATAGTCCCTCAACTTTTTTACTTTAGCCAAATTAGTCCCTCAACCTTTTTTTTAGCCAGAATAGTTCTTCAACTTTTATTTTTTAGCCAAGAAAGTCTTTTATGGTGGAGCCACCATAAAAACTTTTTCTTTTTTTTTTGATAAATTTCATATAAAAGGACTATCTTGGTTGAAAAATAAAAGTTGAAGGACCATTTTGGCTATAAAAAAGTTGAGGGACTATTTCGGCTGAAGTAAAAAAGTTGAAGCCCCGGATTATTTCAGCGATTTTCCCTTTTCACTTTATACCCTGAATACTACTCTAAAAGATTTGATTTGAAAATCTACTTAATAAAAAAATTTCATCCCAAAAATATTAAAAATATTAAAAAAATTTCCTTTGTTAAAATTGAACCCGTTGTGGTAATGCTTTTTAAAATTTCAAAATATTGCTTGTATTAACAAAAGTTATATTCAGGGTGAAAGCAAAATTTTCTAGAAACAATATCAAAACATTTTCCATTCAACAAAAACTAAATTTTAAAATTTTAAATATTTATAGAAATTTGATGATTTTTAGAGTTTTTTTTTGGTATTATTTCACATCTCAATGTTGTTTTCACCTATAGTACACTTTCCAGAAGTGGTATTTTGGATGTATTTTTTATTATAAAATTTTATGGAAATATTATGCATAATATATAATATAATGTTCATAAAATTTTGGTGATGTTTTATGTTTCTAACTATTTCTATATTCTTTACATTTCAGTCAAAAATATTTTAGCAGAATTAGCGAAAAAACTTTCAATTTGAGCAAAAGCTAAATTTTTAGAATTCTATATATTTCTGGAAATTTTGATGATTTTCGAATTTCATTTGGTATTGTTTTTTTCAAAATTTAATGTTTTTCAAACCAATACCACACTTTTCAAAGTGAAATCCCAAATGGATTGTTCAAATTAATTTTTTGTCAAGTATGACAATAGAATTTTCATGAAAATTTTTGTAACTTTTTCATTTTGCTAATACTCCATATTTATTTTACCATTGAGTCTAATCAAGATAAATTACATCGGGTGAAATTAAATTGAACTGAATTCAACTTAATGGCTATATGCGAGTCCCGTAACTTTTTTCTTTACCTTTTTTTTTTCTTCAAATTTTCCGTTAAATGTCTTAGAGTGACCACCTTTTTTTTAAAGACGAGGGACATGTAAAAAAATGCAGCAGATGTGATTTTCGCTGTGCTTCGTCGGTTGACATCTCAAACAATTCCTTTGTCATGTTCATCCAGCTGGTCCGTCAAACTCATGCAAACTACACCTCATGGTCCACGAAGTAGACAGCACTAGTGATGTTTTTTTTACGTGTGAATGTGGCTGTTGTTATTAGTGCATGTGTCATAAACATCCTTTAGATAGAGAACTCTGATTATTTATCACATATTATTAAGAATTCACGTCTTCCCAGCAACAAGTAGTTGGATGGTGGTCCAAAGTTTGAAATAAAGGAAAGGAAATGTCTGCAAAATTTCTATGTTGATGGGAGAATTGCATGATTAGTTACCTAAATTTGCAAATTATCTTTTTAGTTTATCACATTTAAAATGTACATTTTCATCCTCAACATATTGAAACATAATAGTTTGGTCCCAAATCCCATTTCCAGTTTTTGTGTGTGTGTGTGTGTGTGTGGGACTGAAAAGACCATGGCCACATCACTAGCAAATAAATACAGGAGCAAAAATGAATAGGGAACTTTTTTTCCCCTAGAATAGCACCAATGATTATGGAGGGTTTGGCAGACCCCAACCTATTTATTAACACAAGAATCAAAATCTAGAAATGGCTGTAGTAAAAAATAGCAAATAGTATTCTATTTCCAACTTTTCCCTTTTTATTTTGGAGAAATAGTTGTGCAGGACCATTTTGCCTCAGCTTATTACTTTGTTATGTGAGCTTGACCATTTTATGTATTCTTTTTTTTTTTAAAAGTGAATTTTTTTTTTATCGTTCCCTCTCTTTTCATGCTAATTATGGTGTTGCTTTTTACGTACGAGACTGTGGCTTAATTTAAAAAATAAAAAGTGAATTTTTTTTTTATCGTTCCCTCTCTTTTCATGCTAAATATATGTTGCTTTTTACATACGAGACTGTGGCTTAATCTAGATATAAGAAAATATTTAGATAGACTTAATTCATGAAATGGAAGAGAATGCAAGTGAGCTCTCCTAATAAATCTGGCTTTCTAATAGGAAAAAAAATTGCACAAATAATCCCTTGAATTAGTAAACTATCCTTCAATCTAGTACCTCACATTTAAAAGATATGTACTTTGTTCCCCTACATATTGAAAACTTAACCAACTGTTCTCGCATACCATTTCCAGGTTCCAGCCACTTTTTTTTTTTTTTTAAAAGCAACACTATATTTAGCATGAAAAGAGAGGGAACGATAAAAAAAAAATTTAAAAACTAAAAAAAATAAAACAGGATGTTTAGAACCGCTGGTGTAACTTTCAATAAATTAATATATACATATGTGATGACTTTCAATAAATTAATATATACATATGTGATGACATTTTGTGTAGTCAATGGCCGTAGACCTAATCTAATGTACATATTTCTTGAACATTTATACGCAACAAATATATTTTTCTTATCAATGACTTGAACACATTCCAAGTCAAAGAGAAGAGACATTCACTGAAGTAATTAAATGGGTCGCAAACTTAAAATGGACAAAAATTTTCACTCCATGTCAGTCAAAAAAGAACTACGTACAAAAAATGCCATGGCAACATTCTTGATAGACACCATATATATACGTCTTAATTTTTTTTTTTTGGTAGTACCCCTAAATGATCAGTTAGCTAGCTCCCGGCATATGAATAACCTTAAAAACTGATACACCTAGATAGTCTAAATATGCAGTGCAAGAATTTTTTGCTAGACAGAATGACCCTTAATTTCATACATTTGAAGCATGTATCCTGCATCTGATCACGATTTGCTTTAGCATAGAAAGTCTTGAATTCTAGACTTGTGGAGTTCTCTTCTAATACCATCTAGAATTGTCCTCATCCATGAACAAGCACTAATTCCATTTTACACCCCTCAATTTATATCTGATTCTTACTTTACATCTTTTATTTTAGTTTAGACACTTTGTATCCCAAACTCTCAAATTTGTTCCATTTCACTCTTTTTTTTTTTTTTAACACCATTTCAAAAATTAGCGAAATTTTTTTATATGTACGACAAGTTCAGCAGGATATATAACAATATTTTTGGATTGTTAACTTTTTTGACAGTGTTATATACATAAAAGAGATTAAAGTGGGACAAATTTGAGAGTTGTGAGTGTAAAATATCTAAAACTAAAATTTAGAATACAAAGTAAGAATTGAGTATAAATTAAGGGGTGTAAAATGAAATTCATCCCCTGATCAAATATGTACACAACTTTACACGCATCAACATTCTGGTTAAGCATGATGGGAAATATTTACGTGAGGATCGATAGCGTTTTTTAAAACAAATGTCTATTCTTTTATAGATGTAGTAAGCCCTTTTGACATGTATTTTTCTTGTTCACAATGTACATAAGCTGAACCTATGTTATCTATGCCAGATTGCTGTACCAATCTATCTACGTTAAAATACTGTCTATTTTTTAGGTTAATTAAACCAACTCGTGGGTTAGTTGAAGTATCACTTTGCCCCCTCAGTTTTATTTTGTAACACTTACTTAAGCCCCCAATTTTACAGAAATGAGAAACAATACATATCAAGTCTTCCGTGAACATTATGCAAATCAAACATATACAGAAGTTAATTTCATTATGGTGTTTGTAGGTCGTTATGGTGGTGGAGGAGGTTGATTTGTTTTCATCAACTTTAATTTGGATCCAATTAGGACCATGTGTTAGACAACAATATTGTATTTAGGTAGGCACATGGTCTACACATAATAATAAAAGAGTATGTCTTAAAAAGTATTTGGATTTTCTTTTTTATTTAAAAAAGTTCTACTAAATACTTTAACGAGTGTGATATGTATTAAAACTTGAATGTCTAATTTTGGAGCTTAAATTCTTTACTTTAAATAAATTATTACATTCTTTACTAAAATTCCATCTCATTTCATTTGTTGTCTTTTTCTTTTTTTTCTTTTTTACTTTTTTCGAGCTGGATTTGTTTATTTGTTTTTATTTTTTGGCTGAAAATGAGTTGATAGAAAGTCAAAAGGCTGAATAAATAAGCTTAACCTAACTGTGATCGTTGCAAATTCGTCACTGAGAAGTCAATTTAAGCAGTAACTCACTAGAAATTATTTGACCTTGATTCAGTGCCAAATTCCGTCGCACATCAGGGTGTTGCTGAATTCATTTCTTAAACAAACCCTGGAAAGTAATTTCTAAATTTGTTGCAAAGTAATTCACAATAAAACCGTTAATAAATTTCAATGCTATGGTCGTCGCAACTTTCATCACTAAGTTTCTAACAAATTGTACTTTTTTTGCAAAAGGGTTATGGATTTAGCTATAAACTTTTCGTTGAATCGTTGCTAAAAACATGGGAATTCTGTACAAATTTTGGAGACAAGAACTCGACGCAATTGGTAACGAATTTCGGCATTCGTCGCCAATTACTTTAGTGTCGAGCCGTTTAGCCATGCTTGGCTTTGTGTTTGGAAATTCATTGCAAACGTTCGTTAGTGGTGAATTGGGCTTTAAATTTTTCCAAAAAATCCACATGTTTTTTTGGAAGTGTCAAATCAAAAAATGGAAAACAATGATTTGCTGGAAACCAAGACAATTATATTTAAATAAAACTATAAAAAATTGATTATAGACTTAAATTAGAAAAAGAAAATATATGTACACATTTGGGAAAAAGGGAAAAGGGAAAAAAAAGAAGAAGAAGAAAAAATGAAGGTATATTTTGGAAAACGGATAAAAGGGAAGCACATTTAATCTATGAATATTTATCACCTTTATTTTAACGGGGTATAAATTTGATTAACTGTTAATTTTTTTTACACCGTCTGCGTAAATTTTTTTACACAATCTGGTCTAGAATCTAGCTACATAACAAGTAAGTATTGTTCAAACATTAAATACTATGTTTGTATATGGGTTATGCACTAAACCCGATGGTGTAAAAAAATTTACACAAATTGTTTTTTGAATTCTTATTTAAACCCTACGAATAGTATTATGAATTCTTAGTAGTCGGCATATTAGAATTCTTATTTGAACCCTACGAATGGTATTATGATATTTTCTCTCCCGTTTTATCTATTTGCACAACCACCTCAATATTCATTAGTACAAAATGCTCACTTTAATGATGTTTAATAACAGATGATGCAGTAATTGACTGCCTATGTGGCACTTAAATAGTTATGTAATTAATATGCTTACATGGAAAACACGGGCATTTATGTAATTAATCCTCATACCTAACTGCTAGGGCCAAGGACCAGACACCTTTCATGATCATCTATAAATAGGTGATGCTTGAACCTTAATTGTTACTCATTGTCACTTATC
Organism: Cinchona pubescens; assembly: GCA_025175665.1. Taxonomy (NCBI): domain Eukaryota; kingdom Viridiplantae; phylum Streptophyta; class Magnoliopsida; order Gentianales; family Rubiaceae; genus Cinchona; species Cinchona pubescens. Next base: position 412,412 of record JANKKI010000143.1, read on the forward strand.
ATTATCTCAATACAATTTCCCAAATTTCTCTATCTACACTTTCTCACTTACTCTCTCTCTCTCTATTTCTTTCTCTCTTTCTGTTTTCTTGTGAATTTAACTAGCATCAATTGGCGCCGTTTGTTGGAATTGTAACAAAAAGCCATTGTTTCTCTTAGTTTCTATTCATCCTTCTTGTTTTTTCGGTGAAATTCTATAGTTTCCAGTAGTTTAATCGGTGACAATCTAAATTCAAGTTATTTTAATAGATCAAAATTTAGAAAAAATGAAAAATCGAGGTATTACGAGATGCGTGAACAGCAAAGAAGCCGAAGCCTTGAGGTAATCAGCATCTCTTTTGTGAAAATGGTGGTAAGGAGGCTGAACTTCACTAGAGCTTTAGCAACAATAGAACAATATTCTACAATATATCTCTGAGCATTTTGAATCCTTTCGAGCCTTCGTAGAATAACGAGAGAATCGGACACCTTCCGGATAGCAGAACCAACCGAATAGGTAAAAAGTCGAACAATAGTGTCTTATCGCCGCCTTGACAAATAGCTTATAAATCCATGACCAGCAATGACCTGAGACAAAAAAATCATTTGTTCTTAGTCTTTAGACCGACCTGAGTATTCCCTGAAAACAACGAGTCGACCTGCTAGGCCATCAATTAGTAAAAGAAGAATCTGTCCTCAAGGATCCAAGTCTATTGACCGAATGTTCCCTTCCTAGCTGCTTCTTAACAGCTCGAGGAGTGGAGCATGGAAAGAAAAATTTAGGAAATACTGAAGAAAAACAATTTGGTAACCCATGCTTCTCTTCTGTCAGAGGTAGATCGTGTAAATCCCTTCACAATGTATATCAAGATGGAACCTCTGCCAATACAATTCAAACTGCTAGACTTGGTCAAGTACAAAGGCGATTCCGATCCTTCCGATCATGTTTCGCATATTGTAGTGGCTGTGACAAGCCTCTATGGGTATAGTGATGCCATCTAATGCAAATTATTCGCTATGACCCTTAGAGAACCAGAACAAAAATAGTTTCAAGAGCTGCCATTAAATTAAATTGTTACTTTTCATGATTTAGCGAACTCTTTCTTGGTACATTTCAGGAACAAGTAAATTATAAAGAAGGATACTTCATATTTGACGAACATCATGCAAAGAGCTGATGAATCCTTTAGCAAGTATGTGAATCGCTTCAACGACGAAGGGGTTCAAATTAAAAATGTTGATGAGAAAATTGTGACTGCTGCTTTCTATAGTGATGTTCGACCTGGAAACTTCAAAGAAGAGTTGGCCAAGAGGATGCCTACTCTGTATTCCAAGTTGCTAGAGGCTGTTTCCAAAGCACATACGAGGAGAAGAGTCCAACATAATGAAGCGCGAGCTTTATGAACTGAAAAAAGACAAAGATAAAGTTTGTTCGAACCTTTCCTTGTCCAAAAAATCGAAGGTGACAGACAAGCTAGGTTATCCAACCGAAGACCCTTGGTGGATCAAGTAATTTTTCTGAATAATAATGTTGTTGATCGACCACCAAGAAAAAAAGTTTGGCCAAACTTAGATTTCACTTCTTTGAACACCTCAAGGAAAGAAATACTCTATCAAGTACAACATCTAGGAATTTTTGAACCACCTCTCCTGATGCAAGCTAGTCCTAACCAAAGGTATAAATCAAAGTGCTGAGTCTTTCATGGAAAACATGGTCATGACACTGAGGTGTATAATCACCTCAAAGTGGGAATTGAAAGAGCTATCCAGGATGGTTACCTCTAGATTTTATTAGACGAGTCGCTATAGAATTTAGACGAAATAATAATAATAGGGATAACCGAGTTCAACCGCAGCAAATATCCTTCTCATCAACCAAAACGAAATAATCAAAACAGGAATAACAATTTCCCTAAAGAGGATCTCCAAACCAATATTACCAGGGTTATCAATACAATTGCTGGAGGTCCGGTGACAGGAGATTCAAGCAATGCAAGGAAAAATATGCCAGATATGTCCCCGAGAGACAAGATAGAGAAAAAAGATTGAGCCTTACATAAGCCTTGGATACACTTCTCATGACCCCATGACTAGCCGGATACCACCTAACGATCCTGTGATTATTTATGTCTGGGTGGCCGGCTATGACATGCATCAGGTCTTCCTAAATACTGGAAGTTTGGCTGATATCATCTTTTGAGATGCATAGGAGAAAATGCATATTAATTCGTCTCTGATTTATCCATTGAAGGCACCTTTAGTTGGATTCACAGGTGACTCAGTCATGCCAAAAGGGCAAATCATATTGCCTTTGACCCTTGGAACTCTCCCAAGCACATGGTTGAGATAGCAAACTTTGTCATCGTCACGAAAGGGAAAATTCCTATAATATGAATCTGGGCTGACCCATGCGAATTTACCCTCGGTGTTCCATAGTGTGATCAAATTCATGTTAAGAGATGGGTCTGAAGACACGGTGATCTAAAATCGGCAGGAAACTTGAGCCTGCTATATGATGTCACTACAATCTAAATCTCAAACCATGACAATAGTAGACGAGAGCTATCTTGAAACGTTTGACACACCTTCGACTTCGGATGCACTTCAACTGCCTACCTGAACCAAAGGGAAGAGGGAAAGAAAAAATAGAGCTAGAGAATGAAGTCCCTATTAAAGAGGTGGCCCTTGATTTGAGGCCCTCTGATAGAAAAATAAAAATTTGTGCTATTCTGCCAGTAGAACTGAAGGGCTCCTCATCGGGCTCTTGTGCGAATATATGGATGTTTTTGCTTGGACCGTGAAGGACATGCCATGCATTCCTTGGGAAATCATTAAACATAAGTTGGGCATTGACCCAACTTATAAACCGGTCAAACAAAAAAAGGAGGCCTTTTCAGATCGGAACGAAATTTAGTAATTGAGGTAGAAGAAGATAAGCTTCTTGTAGTTAAAATCAATAGAGATGAACTATATCCATTTTGGTTGTGTAATCCTATATCCATTTTGGCTTTGTAATCCTATACTCGTAACAAAGCCTGATTCATCATGGCGAATGTGCCAAGATTTTATAGATCTTAATAAAGCTTGTCCTAAGGACAGTTACCCTTTTCCTCAGATCGATATAGTAGTAGACTCCTTTGTTGGTTTTTACATTTTACACTTTTTATATTCTTTCAAAGGATACCATCAAATATATATATATCGAAGGAAGATGAAGAAAAGACCTCTTTTATCAGTGATTGAGGCACTTACTGTTATATCACCATGACCTTCGGCTCAAGAATGTTGGAGAAACACATCAAAGGCTAGTGAATAAAATGTTCAAGTTTCAGAGAGGTCAAAATTTGGAAGTTTATGTAGATGACATTGTTGTTAAAAGTAAGACCTTTGAAGAGACGACTAAAGATCTGAGGGAAATGTTTGATACATTGAGATCAATACAAATGAGACTGAACCTTCAGAGGTACACATTCGGTGATCCTTCAAATTTTTTTTGGGTTTTATAGTGTCTCACTAAAGTATTGAGGTAAATCCAAAAAAAGTTAAATTATTCATTGATATGAAGCCTCAAACCTCGATAAAAGAAGTAGAAAGATTAACTGGGAGAATGGCAAACCTGAATCGGTTCTTGTCAAAATCTACTGAAAAGGGATTGCCATTCACCAGCTTATTAAGAAGGTGGATGACTTCTGTTGGACTGACGAAACTCAAAAGGCCTTCGACGAGCTTAAAGAATATTTAGGGAACATACTGAAACTTGTCTCTCCACAAAAAAATGAACCTTTATATTTGTACATTTCTACATCCGACCAGGTTGTTAGTTTGGTTCTTCTCAAAGTGGTTAAAATAGAAATCAACTTCCTATACATTTTATAAGTAAGGTACTTCAGGGGCTAGTAAAAAGAATTACCCACTCGTAGAAAAGTAGCCTATGCTCTGATTATTTTGGCTCAGAAGTTGAGGCCCCATTTTTAGGGTCACAGAATAATTGTGCTAACAAAATTTCCTTTAAAAAACATTTTGACCAAGCCAGATGTCTCGAAGAGAATGGTAAAATGGTCGCTGGAGTTATTTGAATTTGATGTTCAGTTAAAACCTCAGACAACCATTAAAGTGCAAGTTCTTTCAAACTTCATAGCCAAAACTGTGGGTCTGAGAAGATAGAATTAATAATGTCTATAGAATCTTTTAAAAAGTTGATTGAAGGATAATTTGATTTGGGAATTGCATGTCAATGGAGCTTCTTGTGAATCTAGGTCTGGTGCAGGTATTATTATTCAAACTGTGGAAGGAGATCATCTCACTTATACATTAAGATTTGAATCCCAAGCAACAAATAATGAAGCGCTCATATGTGGAATGAGGTTGGTTCAGAAAATGAGAGCTCGGTCATTGAAAATTCATAGCGTATTCTCAGCTCGTGATGAACCAAAGCCTTGGGAATTATGAAGCTCAAGGAGTCATCTTAAAGAAATATCTGGGCAAAGTAAGAAAATAGGAGTTGAAATTCAAGAAGTTGTGGCTCATAAAAATACCTCGAGCCAATAGTAGTCATGCAAATGCGTTATCTAAATTAGCGTCGGCTTTGCATCTTACAAAATAAATTCTAGTGGAAGTTCAGAGTTCGAGGTCTGTTGACCTGGTGATGAGGGTCATAGATGTTTATAAGTCTCTTGGCTAGATGGGGCCAATAATGTAATTCTTCAAAAATAACATTCGGCTTGAAAATCAGTCGAAGCGAGACACGTTAAATACGGGGCAATCAAATACTTAATGATCAAATGAGTTCTTTACAAAAAATCGTATTTGTATCCACTTAGGTGAGTGAGGCTAGCTGAAACTAAATATGTTTTAAGGAGAGTCCACGAAGGAATTTTCGGAAGTCATATGGGCCCAAGAAGTTTAGTTCGGAAAGTAGTATTATTTGCAGGATATTATTGGGGGACCCTACATTTTGACGCAGATGATCTTGTTCAGGCATGTCATAAATGTTAGATACATGTACCAATTCTACAACGGCCTGGATCATATATGGTTTTAATATGAAGTCCTTTGCTGTTTGTGTGATGGGTAGGCCTGTCAATGGGTCGGGTCTAGACCCGGACCCGACCCGATCCAAACCCGTTTATCCTGATTTGGATCTATAACAAATACTGATTACCCAAATCCGATCCGGACCCCGTTTAGCTATTATAATTAAACGGTCAGATCCAGATCTTGGTGTTCCGATCTGATTAAGACCCGGATCCAATTAAAATATTTAATATATAATAAAATTATTGTACATTAGTGTTATTTTATATGTATATATACATATATATTGTGTAAATTACCTATGTAATTTATATTTAATATAAAATAATGCATAAATATTAATTATGAACTCAATACTTTTGTATAATTAAAAAAAAAAGGAGAAAATTCGACTAGTGCTTAAGATGTAATAGTTTTACATATAATTTTAAAAAAAATTATCCAGACTCGAAACAGGATCCGGATCCGACAAGACCCGACGGATCCGGATGCGAATCTACTTTTGTAGACCCGTCTGGATCCGGATCTGATTATATTAATCGGATCCGGGTCTGGATATACTATATCCGACTCGAATCCGACCCGTTTACACCCCTAGTGATGGGGGATTGATTTGCATGGTTCTTTGCCTCATGGACCTAGAAAGGTGCAATTTTTGGTTGTGGCAATTGACTACTTCACATAATGGATAGAAGCCGAACCATTAGCCTCTATTTCAAGAAAAGCAATAGAAAAGTTCTCTTGGAAAAATATTATTTGCCGGTTTGTAAATCTCTTAGTTCTCATCTGAAACAACGAAAAACAATTTGAAGGAGAACCACTTGCAAGTTTTTGCGCTGGGCTTGCGATAAAGCAACATTTCACTTCAGTGGCTCATCCTCAAGCAAATTGGCAAACTAAGGTATGCCTAATAGAACTCTTCTTATGGGCCTTAAAACTGGACTGGAAAAGGCTAAAAGCTCTTGGATCGATGAGTTTCCAAGTGTTCTTTGGACTTACAGAACTACATCTTGAATAGTTAATGGGCACATGTCCTTCAGCCTTATATATTGATCCTTCCAACAGAGATAGGTTTACCTTTGGCTCGCACAATCTTGTATGATTCGAAGCAAAATGATAAGGCCTTAATGATCAATTTGGACATGTTAGAAGAAAGAAGATTGAATGCTTCCATACAGGAAGCAAAGTATAAGCAAGTAAAGTCCAAGCATTAGAACTCTAAGGTGAAGTATCAATATTTGAGGCTTGGGAACTTAGTGATGATCCACAAACCTTATTTTGATGATGACAACTGCATTTTACCTCCAAACCTAAGCTATCTAGGTCTGTTATTTTATTTGTTGGAAATAGAGCTTTCGGATGTAGTACACCATCCGAACAGCACTACATCTCTTGGACGTACAAGCTCGTCCACCAATAAGTAGTCAAGTGAGATCAAGATTACCACGGACGCAATTCACTGTTCGAACGATCAGACAGAGAGCAAGTTTTTTGAGCATCTACAACGGACGCACTGGCGCGTTCGAAGGAATATTTCTCAGACGTATTTCTCTGTCCGATAAAGTAAAGCAGAATCAAGAATTTTTAAGCACTTGCAACGGACGCATCCAACCGTCCAAAAGAAGCTTACATTGGACGAAATAGACTGTCTGAAAGAAACAATTCCCTGATAGGCATTAAACCTTTTGGACACAATACACCATCTGATGTATGAACCTTTCAAAGACACCTGGTTCGGACGATGGAACGGACGCAAGCATGGCCGTCCGAACGGCATCCACTACTCGCTTATATTGAAGATCGGATGTTGGGTCGGACGCACAACAATAACATCCAACGTCCGAAACCGATAACGGCTAGTTTTTTTGAGCATTTATTATTGAGCCGTTGGGAGGTGCTTACAACCCAATTTGTTGCACCTATAAATATCAACTCTGATTCAGAATGTAACAATATCTTACACATTGAATACAAGCAAGAAGAAAAGCAATTTGAGTGCAAATTAGCTATTGAGCAATATTGTATTAGTGTGTACTTTAGAAGTGCTATTCAAAAATATTGAGTGGAGTTATAATCTTGTACAAAAGTGAGGTTGATAGTAATATCCTTGGCTCAACTAAAGAGAATTAGTGTGAGCAAGGATTGTCCTACTTTGTATACATTTGAGATTATTGGCTAATTTGAGGAGCATTCTAGTGGATTAACACTTCAAGCTTGGTAGATTGGAAGTGTTGTTTGTCTAATCTCTTTCTTTACCCTTTCTATACTTTATAAGCTTAAGTGATTTTATCTCTACCAAGCTACTTGTTAGTACAAAATATTTTACAAGGGCATATTTTGCAAAGTATTTTGTTTTAGAAACCTAATTCACCCCCTCTTAGGTTGCTTTGGGGCCAACAATTGGTATCAGAGCATTGGTCTCTTTATTCTGCTTAGATTGCATAAGATAAAATTTGAGTAAAGATCCCTTATGGCAACCAATAATGCTATACTTTTTGAGGGTCAATCTATCACAAGACCCCCCTGTGTTTAATGGGGTAAACTTTATTAGTTGGAAAGATAGAATGAAAATATTTTGCAATCCATTGATATTTACTTGTGGTATGTTGTAAATGAAGGTCCTTTTGAAGCTACCCTCATTGATGATCATACAAATAGAAGAAGAGAAAAGACAAGGGATGAGCTCACTCCACAAGAGAAGGCAAACTTGACCTTAAATGCGAAAGCTATGAATGTGCTATACAATCCCTTGGATGCCAACGAATCAACTCGAGTCAAAGGATGCATTTCCGCTAAAGAAATTTGGGACAAATTGAAAGAAATTCATGAAGGGAGCGAAGATGTTCAAGAACAAAAGAAATCGTTACTTATTGCCAAGTATGAGTCCTTCAAGATGGAGCCATATGAAAACATTGATAAAATGTATTGTTGATTCAATGATATATTCAAGGATCTATGAAACCGTGGGAAAGGAATACTCTTTGGGTGAGAAAAATAGAAAAATTTTGAATTCTCTATCCAAAGAGTGGGAGGCCAAAACTATTGCTATAGAGGAAGCAAAAAAATTAAATTCCATGCCGATTAAATCTTTAATTAACTCTCTTACATCCTATGAATTGAACCTAAAGGCTAAAGTGGTGGATGATGAAGAAGCAAGACCAAAAAGTAGAATTTCTTTAAAGACTTCTCAAGAAGAAGATGAAAATGGCTCCGTCAACTTAGAAGATGAAGATCTTGATGAAGGATATTTTGCACTCATCACCAAAGGATTTCTCAAACACTACATCAATAAACGGAGAATGAGAAGAGGTGGAGCTATCAACTCAAATAATTTCAAAGGGAAGACCAAGCTAGAAATGAAAAAGCAAAATGAAAAGTGCTTTGAATGCGGTCAACCTAGACACTTTGCAAATGTGTGTCCTTCCAAAACGAAAAAGGAAGGAAGAAAGCCCCGCTTCAACAATTTCCAAATCACACGGGATGATTGCAACTCCGAAGGAGAAGCTGAAGAAGAAATGGAGTTGGCACAAATGGCCTTCATGGCCATTGGTGATGATGAGGTAACTTCTAATTATGATTCTAATGATGAAAATGATGACAATGATCTTGAAGCTTTCATTTTAAAATTGCATGATAGCTTAAAGGAATCATATGCTAGAAATAAGGAATTAGTAAAGAAATAAAATGCTTTATTGAATGCTAACTCTAAACTTGTGAATGAAAATAATAGGTTATCACAAGAAAATAGTGATTTGAAGAAAAGAATGCATGTGAAAACAAGGATCAAGGAAGAACAAGCCTCCTTGAAGAAAAGATTGGATGACTTGAATATTCTCTTGCATAAAAAAAGGGAAAATATTGTTGATTTGAGAAAGAATAGAAATGTATTGATCAACAAGAACTTTGTCACCTTTAGAAGGAATGATTTATGCTTTGTAAAATCAAAATCTTCTTTATATGGTACATCTAATAAAAATGTTATTTGCAATTATTGTCAACAATATGGACATGTGAAAAATAACTGCTATGTCAAGAGAAGTGAAAAACTTGGTATGAATACCGTATGGATTTGTAGTCATTTTACTAACTCTTATGGACCCAAGAAAATATGGGTACCAAAAGTTATCACTTAATTTCTTGTGTAGGAAATGAATATCACCAAGGATACCAAATGGTTCAAAGATAGCGGGTGCTCAAGATACACATGATGGGTGATGCATCTCTCTTCACCAAACTCATATCCAAAAGTAGTGGAAAGGTGACTTTTGGAGATAACATGAAAGCAAAATCAATTGGCCTTGGTGATGTAGGTAAAAATGGTGAGACCTTGATTAAAAATGTGCTTCTTGTTGATAATTTGAATTACAATCTATTACGTATGAGTCACCTATTTGATAAAAATCTAAATGTGCTATTTACCATACATGAATGTCTAATTCTTGATAAAAATTGTGTTGTTTTATTTAACCTAGGTACTAGGAACAATGATGTTTATGTGCTTTATCTTGACAATATTGGTAGTAGCAATGTAAAATGTCTAACCGCTTCTATAGATGATCCTTGGCTTTGGCATAGAAGACTTTGTCATTTCAACATGGATTTAATTGAAAAACTTGCCTAGAAGGAATTGGTAAGAGGCTTGCCAAAATTAAAGTGTTTGAAAAACAAAATTTGTGATGCATGCCAATTTGGTAAACAAGTCAAAGTGTCTTTTAAACCAAAGAATTATGTGTCTACTTCTAAACCCTTGGAATTATTGCATTTGGATTTGTTTGGTCCAACTCAACATGCTAGTCTCGGTGGTAATAAATATGCGTTTGTGATTGTTGATGACTATTTTAGGTGTACTTGGGTACTATTTCTTGCTCACAAAAATGAAGCTTTTGAAAATTTCGTAAAATTGTTTACCAAAATTCAAAAATTGTTGAATTTGAAAATCATTCGTTTGAGAAGTGATAATGGAGCCGAATACTTAAATTCGGAGGTTTTCATCAAATTTTGTGATCACAACGGTATTTCACATGATTTTTTGGTTGTTAGACCTCAACAAAATGGTGTTGTTGAAAGGAAAAATAGAACACTTCAAGAGGCCCCTAGAACTATGATTAGTGAATGTGATTTACCAAAGTATTTTTGGGTCGAAGCCGTTAACACGGCTTGTTATGTTATGAATCGAGTTTTGTTGAGATCTATTTTAAATAAAACACCTTATGAACTCTTGTTTTGTAAAAAACCCATTGTGAGCTATTTCAAAGTTTTTTTGTTGTAAATGTTTTATTTTAAAAATCAAAGAAAAGCTTGAAAAATTTGACAAAAAATCGGATGAATAAATTTTTCTAGGATATTCTAGTGACAAAAAGCATACCGAGTATACAATAGAAGAACACTTTTGATTGAAGAAGTTGTGCATGTTACATTCAATGAAACTAATGTTGTTATTTCAAAGAATCTATGTGAAGATGAAGATGTAGGTATGCATCTTTTGGAGAGAGAAAAGGAGCTTGAAAAGCTCACTATTCATGAAGAACATCGAGAGATCACGTCAAACAATGAGGACAACACCCATCACTTGGATGAAGAAGGGGAAAAGAACTAAGACACTCCAAAAGATCTTCCAAGAGCATGGAGATTTGTCTCTAGTCACCCTCAAGATTTGATCATAGGTGATCCATCCGATGGAGTAAAAACTCGATCTCATAAATCCTTGAGTAGTAACTGTGCATTGCTTTCTCATATTGAACCTAAACGTGTGGATGATGCATTGAATGACGAATTTGGGTCTTTGCTATGCAAGATGAACTTAGCCAATTTGAGAAAAACAATGTATGGACCTTAGTTGAAAGATCATCAATTCATCCCGTAATCGGAACAAAATGGGTTTTTAGAAACAAATTAAATGATAAAGGTGAAATCATTAGGAACAAAGCTAGACTTATTGCAAAGGGTTATGCTCAAGAAGAAGGCATTGATTTTGATGAAACCTTTGCACCTGTTGTGCTCGTTTAGAATCCATTCGCATGTTTCTTGCATATGCATGCTTTAACAATTTCAAATTATTCCAAATGGACGTCAAAAGTGCATTTTTAAATGGCTTTATTGATCAAGAATTTTTTGTTGAATAACCTCCTGGTTTTGAAAACAAAAATTTTCCAAATCATGTTTTCAAACTTTCTAAAGATTTGTATGGTTTGAAAAAAGCCCCCAGAGCTTGATATGAAAGGCCAAGTGGTTTTTTGATTGAGAATGGATTTAAAAAATGTGTTGTTGACACCATTCTCTTTCCCAATACTAATTCTAATGGTTTGTTAATTGTTCAAATTTATGTTGATGATATTATTTTTGGAGCAACTAATGAAAGCTTGTGCAAGGAATTCTCGAGGTTGATTCAAAAAGAATTTGAAATGAATATGATGGGAGAATTACAATTCTTCCTTGGACTCCAGGTTCACCAAACAAAGGAAGGAACATTCATTACACAAATCAAGTACACAAAGGAGCTACTCAGTTTAGAAGCGATTTGGAATGGGAGATTGCAAATAGGTTGGGGCCACCAATGTGCACCTCAACCAAACTTGACAAAGATGAAGAAGGTAATGGTGTTGATGAAAAACACTATAGAGTTATGATCGGAAGCCTACTTTACTTAACAGCTAGCAGACTAGATATTATGTTTGCTGTTTGACTGTGTGCTAGATTTCAATCTTGTCCTCAAGAATCACACTTGATTGCAGTAAAAGAAATTTTCGGATACTTAGAGGGTACAATGGATTTTGGTCTTTGGTATCCAAAATCATCCACTTTTGAATTAATTAGTTATTCTGATGCTGACTTTGCTAGTTGTAAAATTGATAGAAAAAGTACTAGTGGTATGTGTCACTTCTTAGGTATCTGTCTAGTGTCTTGGTTTAGCAAGAAGCAAAATTCTATTTCACTTTCTACGGCGAATATATTGCTGCTGGAAACTGTTGTGCTCAACTTCTGTGAATGAAACATATATTAAAGGACTTTGGTGTCATCTTTGTTGATTGTGTGCCTATAAGATGTGATAACACAAGTGAAATTAATCTCACAAAAAAACTTATCATGCATTCTAGAACCAAATACATTGATGTCGAACACCACTTTATTAGAGATCTTGTGTGCAAAAAGGAAATTTGTGTTGAATTTGTGTGTAAAAATATCAACTTGCTGATATTTTTACTAAACCATTGGCTTTAGATCACTTTGAATTTTTCAGAACTCGTTTGGGCACATTAATTTCAAATCTGTCTGAATTCTGCGTTCGGACAAAAACAATCGTCCGAACTATCTGCTCTATTGGACGTACCTAAATATTCGAAATCCTCTCTTTTGTCTTGAACGCTTATAATCGTCCAAACTATCCTTCTCATTCCTCTATCTCTCTGGAATTTCTAACGGACACGTATCACTGTCCGACATTGCTTCGGATGCACAGCAAAGGGTTTCTGCTGTCCGTTCATCTTCAATCGGATGCACGATCGGACGGATACAAATCGTTCGGACGTCAGCACAAATGATTGTTTTACTTGTTTAAATCTCTTCGTTTTCCTTATTTCAGACACCCCCTCTACGGAACCCTTTCTCTGGCACCCAAGAGTTTCCACAAAATTCTCTCACTCTCCTCTTTCATCTCTAAAATTGCTTAAGAATTTTCCTTTCCCATATTCTCACTAACCCCAATTGAATCCTATTTCACCAGTTTCACATCTCATTCCTTGCAATTTCCCACAAGTCTACTCAGAAACCCTTTTCCCTTTTCTTCTTCTTCTTCTTGAAATTTGTAATGGTACGATCACGCGGTGGATCTTCTACGGCTACCCGAGGACGAAAATCAAAGGGCAAGACTCCTATGCAGGGACAATCATCCACAAATCCTCAAACCACTACCGATCCTCCTTTACCCAAATTCATTGATGCCAAGGCATCTGACCGTTACACCTCTCTTCTTAGCAAGTCCATTATTGTTCAAAGACCTATTTCTCAAGTTCTTTTTGATGAATTTAACTTACCTATTGTATTTTGAAATCTTGCTTTGAAAAACATAATTGGGGTCATTTGGTTCACTTAGATTTGCCAGTCTATCATGATATGGTACTCCAATTCACTGCTAATCTTAGGAAAGGTCCCACTATTCGTACGTTAGCATCTCATGTGAACAACAAAAATCTTGAGATTTCCTCCAATATCATTAACTCTATTCTCATTGGATAAATGGCCTTCTTTGGATACTCGTTTTGACATCGATGATGTCAGAAAGATTTTTAATGTCAATTTTCAACAGGCTTCGGAAGCCAAAACCACTCTGCTTACTCCTGAACTCAACATTTTATACACTTTGGTCACTAATTTACTGTTACCGACTGATGGGCATCGCACTGAGCCCGGTAAAATATAGCTCTATTTATTTTATTGTATTTTTAAAGGCATTCAACTTGATTTTGGTTATCTCTTTTGCTCTCTGTGGGAGCTCTTCTTAACTGATACTCGCCGAAAGATACTTTTTGGCAAATTCCATACTAAGATTTTCGTAAATGCAATAAGATCATTTTGACATTCCCTTCACTGGCAAAAAATAATATCCTCCTTACTTTAACAAAGGTTACATTGAGCATAAGGGTTTAAGATTTTTCAATTAGCAATGGTTAACAAAAGCTGCTTATGAAATTGAGAAATCTAAATCTCAAGCTTCTACCTTCAGATTTGCACTTCCTCATTCCCCTCCTCCACAAACTCCTCCACCATCCCATGATCCCCACACTTCTTCTTCAGAACCTTCCCTCTCTCATATATGCAGCCTTCTTACATCTTTGAGCGACCAAATGAGCTCTTTTCAATGTCGCACCAATTGAAAACTCAGAAGACTTGAAACTCGACAAACAATTCTCCAAGAGGCACTTAGCTTAGGAATGTCTACTTCAGCTCAAGTCTAGTTTGCCATTATCCTGTCCCAATACACTGTTGAGTCTTTCTCTGAAAGCGATGATGGTGACACTAATGATGATGATCATTCCATTCCTGGGGAAGACGATCGTGAGGACCCTATTGACACCATTCCAATCTTGACAAATCTTCTGCTCCTGGTGCTGATGATGATGAAGAAGATGTTGATGACACTTTCAACTATATCATGCAACGCCGTGATCTTGAAGACTTAAGTGGTCACGACAGCGAAGCTACCAAGGATGATGCACCGACCGAGAAACGTAAACTTGAGGAACGATCCAAAAAGTTGCATGACTCTACTTAGATTACCTATTTTAATTTGTTTAGCTTAGATTGACTCTACTTAGATTGGATTTGTTTAACTTTATTGCGATTGACTGTTCTAAATGTATTTATTGCCTACTCTACTTAGTTTGGTTTGCTTATGGTGAAATTATTCTTGTTTTACTTCATTGCTTACGTAAGGGGGAGTACCCTCTACGGGGGAGTTTAATTCATTTTGGTGATGTCAAAAGGGGAGTAGGAGCATCTATTAAATGATGGATATTGATTGTGTTTTTGATTCATAGTTTATCATCATCGAAAAGGGGGAGATTGAGGATCCACAAACCTTATTCAGTATAGCTTGATGATGACAAATGCATTTTACCTCTTAACCTAAGCTGTGCAGGCCTGCTATTAAATTTGCTGGAAACAGAGCTTTCGGTCGTAGTACACCTTCCGAACAGCACTACATCTCTCGGATGTACAAGCTCGTCCGATCAAGATTACCACGGAAGCAATTCACTGTCTGAACAATCAGACAGAGAACAAGTTTTTTGAGCATCTACAACGGATGAACTGGTGCGTCCGAAGGAATGTTCCTCAGATGTATTTCTCTCTCTAAAAAAGTAAAGCAGAATCAAGATTTTTTAAGCACTTGCAACGGACGCAACCAATCGTCCGAAAGAAGCTTACATCGGACGAAGCTGACTGTCCGAAAGAAATAATTCACTGATAGGCATTAAACCTTTCGGACACAATACACCATCCGATGTGTGAACCTTTCAAACACACCTGGTTCGGATGATGAAATGGACGCAAACTCGGCCACCCGAACGGCATCCACTACTCGTTTATATTTAAGATCGGACGTTGGGTCATTTTTCGGACGCACAACAATAACATTGGACGTCCGAAACCTATAACGGCTAGTTTTTTTGAGCATTTATTATTGAGCCATTGGGAGGTGGTTACAACCCAATTTATTGCACCTATAAATACCAACTCTTATCAGAATGTAAAAATATCTTACACATTGAATACAAGCATGAAGAAAGCAATTTGAGTGCAAATTAGCTATTGAGCAATATTGTATTAGTGTGCACTTTAGAAGTGCTATTCAAAAATATTGAGTGGAGTGATAATCTTGTACAAAAGTGAGGTAGAGAGTAAAATCCTTGGCTCAACTAAAGAGAATTAGTGTGAGCAAGGATTGTCTTACTTTGTGTACATTTGAGATTATTAGCTCACTAAATTTGAGGAGCATTCTAGTGGATTAACACTTCAAGCATATGGATGGAGACGCTGTTTCCCGAATGTGGAACACTATAAAGTTGAAAAATACTATCCATGACTTTTTTTGATGATCTTGATAATTGAAATAAGATGGTTTTATAGATCCATTTTAGTGACTGTTTAAAAAAAAAATATAAGGACTGAGACATATTAGTTCCTTTCTCAAAATGAAAAGTTGCCTAGCTCGCTAGTGGGTCCAAGATGGCTCATCAGATTTAGGAAAGACCTTATAGATCTTAGCCCTTATTTCTTTTCTTTTTTTAAGCCTAATCCTCGCCACTTGAGCACATTGACAGATTTAGGGCAACTCTTCATTTTGAGGTGGGACCTTGTAGGCCTCGACCCTTATTTCTTTTCCTTCTATGAGCTTGATCCTTGCCACTTGAGCACATCGGCTATCTTAGGACAGCTCTTCATTTTGAAGAGAGACCTCATAGGTCCCAACCCTTGTTTCTTTTCTTTCTTTGAGCTTGATCCTTGCCACTACTTCAGCCAACATAAGTGAGAACCTCAAGATTGGTAGCACCCTAAAAGGCTCTTAGCCATGAATAAGAGTCGATGCAAAAGAGCTTTACTCTTGTAACTGCACTTGGAATAATTTTAGTGACCTGATCACAACACTTAGAATTTTTTTGGGAATGTTTATGCCTAAGGAAGGCAACAATATATCATACATATGCTATTTCTAGTTATGCTTTGTGCTTGTACAAATGAAGTGCGAGATAAAAGCACAAGTATAAATAAAAGAAGAAGCTAGTAAGAAGTTCACATAAAGTGAAGTGAAAGGCTTGTAATTTAGTACAGTAAAAAGAAAATGTTATATAACGAACCCTACAGCTATTACAACAAGAAAATTTAAGGTTGGGATGAGTGGGTTGGTTTTTCAATTGCAGTTGAGGCATTTGGAGAAGGATCATGAAAGGATCAGCTTGAGAAGGTTTAGAGGAAAGGCTTGGTTGTTCTGAGGGGCCCCCAATAGCTACTCCACTGGTCCCTGGAGCATTAGACAATGAAAGAGATGCTTTGAAGTTCACTTCCATCTGGTTTATGACCTCATCATTCGATGACTATCGTTAGGAAGGAAGAATAGTGTATAAGCTTGGATTTTGCACTAGTCTTGGTTACAAGCCATTGCGAACACCATTATGAAGGATTGTTTGGTGAATTACTTGAATTTTTGGTCACATTCCTTTGAGGCTAGGAACTCATTCCTGCCTTGGATCCTTAATTCAACTTCGCGAGAAGCAAGTCTTACCTTGGTCATCTAGATCTCTTCTTGAGCCTGGAGAAACTTCTTGTCTCGGTCGGCTACATCAATTTGAAGAGTTCTCTTCTCGGACTCCAGACAGCTAATCTTCTTCTTCAGCTCGTCCGCTTGAGCCTTCAATCTGCCAAAGCCTTGCTTGCCTCGAGATTGCATTTCATTTTATTTTCATGCACAACCTTCTTTACCGCCTCCTTAATCTTCCTGTCAGTTTCAGACTTTACATGGGTAATTTCTTGCCAAAACCCAGCCACTTCGGAGGAATGGTTCACCTGCGGATCAGCTATGGTAGGAAATACGGAGACATCTGGCATAATATAAGGAAAGATGAGCCAATAAAAAAAGAAGAGAAAGAATGATGCATGGTAATGGTGAAGGGAGTAAGACTTATGTGCATTAATGAAACATATATCTCTTCTATTTGTTGCTAAGGGGTTTGGCACTTGACATATTCTTTATCTCAGGTTTGGCGAATAGTCTTTTCTTACTCCTGAGCCATCCTAGAGTATTGAGATCGATTGTTAATATCCAACGGTGGGCTGGGCTTGAATTTGGTGCTTCCTGAAGGGGTAGAAATAGATAGAGGGGCTACCATCTTCTAAGCGCAAGGCGGGTCTTATGACCCTGTAGCTCTCATTTCTTTCTCGGGTGTAGGCTTCCTTTTGCCTAGACGAGGATGCCATTCAATTACATTAAGTTCTAGGGAACAAGAAAGGCAGTCATTTCTGCCTTGGGATATGGGCAATCACCTTGAAAAGTGATATATTGCAAAGCTGGGAGCCTCGAGCTCTACCCAGCAACACGGGTTATTGTGCTGGGAATAGTAGAAAAGAAAGTGGTGGTGGAAGTTGCAACAGTGAGTTTCTGTAGGGACACTCCATCCTCCTCTCGGTGAAAATGGTGGCTCAAGTTCTTTTTTTGGTAAGCCGAGCTGCAGCATTAGGAGGAGCAATAACAGCCACTACCACCGAAGTATCTCTATATGTCACAACTGCTTTAGAGTTTGTCCCTTAGGCTAGGACAGTGGGAACCAGACTTCTCAAAAAGATTAGCTCGGTATTAATAAATAAAGGAAGAAATTTTGGAGCAACGACATAAGTACTGTGCCCTGAGAAGAGGCCAATCCAAGCCAAAATATCATGACCGAGAATTACAAGCTGGTCTTCGAAGTAAATTCTAAGGGTGGCATTTCTTAATTTTTTGGTGTCATCGGAGTCCTTTGGTGCCACATTTCGAGTTGTGATGGAATCCTCAGTCAAATTCCATGGACACCGAGACATTGCTAGGACCAGATAATGGACATTAAAAAACCCCTTCTTCGAATCATGACTAGATGAAGGGTTTCCATGGTTAATTGTTTCCCAATAGCTTGAGGGGATACATGGAGGTAAAATACCCATTACTTGGGGTTAGTTTCAACATCATCCTGAAAGTTTCTAGGGAGAAGGAAATTTCATATAATTTACACATGATATGAAAACCAACTATTACCCTACTGCTAGTAGGGGTTAATTGGGAAATGCATATGTTCTAGCGGTTCCACAGTTCACAACAAAAGGAAGGAATAGGTAATCGCAAATTTTGTCTCAAGATGCTCTAGATATACGGTCATGTATCCAGGAGGAAGATGATAACCTCGGTCCTCAGAGGAGGGTAATTTTAGGTAAACATTCTTAGGGAATTGGTACAATTCCCTAAGTATTTAATTGCCTCTGCTGAACGGGTATTTTGGGTGTTAACGGTTTGCAGCTCTTCATATTCATTTTTGAATGGCTGGGAAGATGAGGATTTTATTGGAAAATTTAAGAGGGCAGTAGCAAGTAGGGCTTCATCATGGGAGTTAAGTAGTTGCTCAGTTGAATACCTAAGGGCAGGGGGTTGTGGTGTGCTAAGAAGAGAAGAGGAAGGAAAAAATGTACCAGACATTGTTGAAAATCTTCTATAAAATTTGGAAAAGCTTGAAAGGTTTGAAAGAGGAAAAACTACAACTTTTAGGGAATGATTGGAAGAAGGTTTAAGGAAAAAAAAGGAAAAAGTGGAAAAATTGATAGTAACAGTGAAGAGTCTAGTAATCAGAGTTGAAAATGGCAAGAAATGGAGAAATATGGTTAGAACTTTTGTAGGAAAAAGGGTAATTAGCAGCAATAGCAGGCGTTGAGGAAGGTTGAGGCAAAAGTAATGAAAAATTCTAAGATGTGGTATATATATATATTAAAGTAATTTAGGCTGATAGGCCTATTGGGGTAAAGAAAAAGATTTCTTTGATGGTTAATTGTGTCGGATCGATTAACAAAAATGGGTCTTACCCAAATTGGTAATTAAGGAAGGGAATAAATTAAGGAATATGGCAGTAACTATGGGTGCGATAAATGGGGAATGTGGTAATAAATGTGGGTATGATAGTAAATAATATGGGTATGAGAAACAAGGAGGTTTTGGGAGGATTTCTAGGAAGGATAATCATTGTGGGCATTTGAATTCAGTTGGCAGGAATATCAGGAGTTTGATTTTAAAAATGAATGGTTAAGTTAAACGGGGAATTTGAATAGACCTTGAAGAGCTGGAGTTCATGGGCTGAGGCTGAGGATAAAGGTCTTTTGGTAAGGAAACTTAGAGTTTGGGATTTTGGAAAATAAAATAAAAGATGAAGAAGTTTGAGGCTCAGAATCTAGCCAAATAAGGGTCCACTGGGGACTTCAACTTTTTGCGTAATAAATAAATATATCCTCATTTGGGTCATATGCTAAACGGTTTCTAGTTTAAGAGTTTAGACCAATGTAAAAAGAGAGTTTCGGCTTTGATTATAAAAGTATGACTTGAAGGTTCTGGTACCAAAGCTTCTAAAGTTCATGTATTACTTAATATTGAGCTTGGGCCTGATAAAAGTCCAAGTCCTTTCTTATTAAGCTAGTGCATTAATTAAGTTCTAGTTTGGGGACATTAGTTTAAAGTTAATTGCAAGGCTTCAAACCTGGATAGGGGCTTCAGGAGCAGAGAGCTCAACAACTATGGGCTTTCAGCCTATAAAGAAGAAAGGATACAAGTCATATGTTACCTAAGCTTTTGCGCCTTAGCTTATGAAATTTATGCGTTAAAAGTCTTTGGTATGGGGACTTGATTCAGGGACAAAAAAGAAGCCTCAGATCAGGTCATGGAGCACACAACCTAGAGGCCTCGGTTGAGGACTTCGGGTTCATCTGTTAGTTCGATTCAAAGTTGCATTCAACATCGAACTGAAAGGACTAATGATGATGCAGTAATTGGCTGCCTATGTGGTACCTAGATATTTATGTAGTATGCCTACATGGCAAGTTCATTAAGGGCATTTATGTAATTAACCTCATGCCTAGTTAGCAGGGCCAAGGCCTAGACACCCTCATGATCATCTATAAATAAGGGATCCTTGAGCCTTTATTGTAACTCAGGCTATTATCACTTATCATTGCCTCAGTACAATTCCCCAAAATTCTCTTTCTCTATCTCTCTCATTCTCTTTTCCTGTGAATTTTACTCGCGTCATTTAAAAAACTAAAATAGTGTGTCAAGAACTTAATCCTACTAATAAATAGTGTGCGAGAAGCTAATAGTGTGTGTAAATATCATCACTCGATTTAATAGTGATTACACTATGTTAGGTTCATGGATAGGTTAGTTCTACCACTTTAATTTGAGAGAGCAAGAGGGTGATATGCTTAGTATATAAATATGAGTCCAAAATCTATTGGGTTAAACTTTAAGTCAAAGTTCGGTTCCAACTTATATTAGGTGTCTTTTGATGGATTTTCTCAGATTTATGCCTCTAGCAAGTGGTGTTAGAGTTTTTGGTGACGAGTTTAGGCTACTTGTTTGTGAGTGGTTTATTCAAGGTGTTGAAAGGATAAACTATTCTTTTCCTGGTGTTGGCCACGAAGCCATCTAATTGATTCTAAAAGATGTCTTATCCCTCATGTAGTTTACCCATTGACACATAGCCTCCACTTATTCTTGAAATATATCTTAAAATCATAATATATCAAATAAAACAATTAATAAATTTCTCTAAAAACTCTAACTAGATTAGTCTCTAACTTAACTATTGAAATAAATTTTAATCACCATCAAGTCACAAGCTCAATTACATATCATCAAATAAAGAAATTTTGTTACCATACTATCTCATTACCAAAAAAAGTATTTTTAAACAAAAAATTACACGACACAATTATATTCATAGTATTCGAGTTAAAAAGATATTAGAAATTTAAAGTAAACAAATTACTGAAAGCAATATAAAGAAAAAGCTTCATTTTGCAATATTGAAATTTTATTATAAATAACTAGAATCCAAAATAAACCAAGATATTTTTTCCATTTTCATGGGGTATAGAAGATCTTTGATAGAAAAAATTTAGGGCAAATCACCTAAATAGTCCTCCAACTATTTCTTCTTGAAATGGTCCCTTAAGGCTTAAATTTTAGCCGATTTAATTCTCAATTAAATATTTGTAGCCAAATAGGCTCCTATTTGGCTACACCAGGCATAACATACATTTTTTTTTGGTGATTTTGCCGATGGTTAATAGCAGTATAATCATAAAATAACAATAGTCATCACCGGAAAAATACAAAGCAACTTTTGGTTTGGGTGGTAGAACTAAATATGGACCAAATTAGTTCCAAATATTTAGTTGATGAACTAAATTGAGTAAAATTTAATTTGAGGGACCATTTCACCTTTAATGAATTAGTTATAGGACTATTTAATTTAGGTGATTTACTCAAAACTTCATTTCATTATTAGCATAAATTTTAAACCAAAGAAGAGGTTAAGGGGTTTAAACTAATTTAATATTAAAAATAATAAAAAAATAACACAACTTTTTTGAGAAAAGATGGACTTTTCGATTTTGATGAGTTTTAGTTTACAAAATATCTAATATTCTACAATAATCTTTTAGTAAAAAAGGAATCATAAGACATAAAAAGAAAAACAAAAGAATAAATGAAATATGAAATAACAAAGGTTTCTTTTCCCTAAAATGTTAAATGTATTAAACGATTAAATGTCATTATTGGTTCTAGAATTTTGTCCAAGGGTAAATGTAGGGAGCTTGAACATTTAGAGGAGCTCCAAAATCATTGGTATTCAATTATGAAGCGAAATATGGAAGAAAGGGAAGCAAAAAATAAAAACAATATTTCCAATCCCAGGGATCTACTTGAAAGTTCTTATGGCTACCGAAGATGTCGGGAAATGATTACCCCTTCGAGAAAGACTT
This sequence comes from Cinchona pubescens, assembly GCA_025175665.1. Classification (NCBI taxonomy): domain Eukaryota; kingdom Viridiplantae; phylum Streptophyta; class Magnoliopsida; order Gentianales; family Rubiaceae; genus Cinchona; species Cinchona pubescens. Next base: position 434,467 of record JANKKI010000143.1, read on the forward strand.
TTTTTCTTGAGGGTATTGTTGATGTAAGATGTAAAACACCTAAAGGAAACAGCCACCACCAAGCCACCCAAGTGTTTGGCCTTTATAGAAGTTCACACCACCTTCTTTTTTAAAGGAAACCACCTGGGGTTTAAAGCATTTGTGAGGATAGGGCTAGCCCAAGACTTAACCTTCTTTTATCTTGGTGAGATGAAAAATCTACATTTTTCTTCTTGATATTCTTGGCAAAGGAAGAGAAAAAATCTGATTTTTTCTCTTTCTCTCATGACTAAAGAAATGTGTATCTCACAAGTGGTTAATAAGAAGTGCCTAATAGGTTTAGATAATGATACTATGACTTCTTGAGGTTTATTTTGTCTCTATAAAACTGACATTTTAAGTATCATAGACTTTACTTAATAAGTCCTACTTAATATCATTTTAATCCTTCAACAGGTGGTGTAAATATGTGTGACCCAATGGGTTCTTATATAACTTGGTAATGAAGATGAATTATAATCTTATTAATTCAATTGAATAAGATAAATTAAAACTCTTTTAAATTATCATTAACTCAATTAAATAACCAATTCATATTCATAGATCACGATTGACATCTAGCAATGTGTCATGACCACCCAAGTCTTGAGAAAAGTCCAGTGGTTCGACTGTACCTTTCCATGAATTAGTTTCCATGTAGCTAATATTCTTTCACTATTAACATATACCCCCTCCAATTTATCACAAAAGATGTTATTAGATAGTGCATTCCTCTTTGAGTTTTATGCTATTTGTTACTTCTTTGTTTCTGAAATATAACTTCTTGAAGTCGAAATTAGAAACATACTTTTCAATTTCACTTTTACTCTGTGTAGAGATTCATTAAGTTATCATTTCCTATAAGAGGCCATAAGGATATCTCTCCTATAATTAGGAACGGTGAATCTTTTATTGATCACTCATCATCCTATTGTATTTCATATAATACCTAACATCTACTGTATAATTACTTGATTAATAATAACAATGAATAGATCCAAATACAATAATCCATATTCAAGATGATATGGTGATCTCAAGTCTAAGGATCCATAATCAAGATGATATGATGATCTCAAGTCTAAGGATCACTTACACCTACTATCACATGGAGAATGAATTCCATTAACACTATGGACTTCTCAATTGGTATCTCCAATGTACTTGTCAATTGTCATCCACAAGCATGCATATCCAACTAGTTTAGATGTTCTCACATCATAGGCGATGACATCAACTACTTTCTTTAAAAGGAAGAAACTTAGTATATGCTAATCTATTCATATTAGTGATGTCCTTTCTCACTAATACTATGATTATGAATATTTAAGAATTAATAACCTTCGGGATAAGAACAAGCTCATCATCATACCTCTTATGATTTGCTCTCAAGGTTATTAATTCCAAGGGATTTATTATTTAAATTGCAGTAAAATAACAACAAGAATAAATAATAAAGATTGTCGCAGATCAACATGCATAAATAGAAAAGTGTCTTTAAATCCCCAAATTGATTGGTTTTACGGCATAACACTAACAAATTCCCACTTGCACTAAAGCCAATCAATTATGCACGTTAGCCATAGTGAATTTACATGGCCTTCATCTTTATTCTAGGATAATGCTTTATTGAATATATCCGCAATGTCATCATCCGTTGGGATCTTTTCTATCTTTACATCATTTCTATTAATGATAATCTCTCTAATCAAATGGAAACATCTCAATACATGCTTGGATCGTTGATGAGACCTTGGTTCTTTTGATTGCGTAATTGCTACATTATTATCACAATACACAATTATAGGATTTATGATGAAGGGAATCACAAGTTAAAAAATGAACTTCTTTATCCATATGGCTTCCTTAGCGGCTTCCGATGTAACAATGTATTATGCTTCTATTGTAGACTCAATGGAATTGTCTTATTTAGAACTCTTCTAGACAACTGTACCACCATTAAGGATAAAATATATCCGGATTGCAATTAGCTATCATCCTTATTAGTTTGAAAGCTTGCATTTGTATATCCCTGAACCTCCAAATTGGACCCTCCATAAACTAAGAACAAATCCTTGGTTCTTCATAAGGATTTAAGGATGTCCTTAATAGCCGTCCAGTGACTCTTACTAGGATTGGCTTGATATCTACTTGTAACATATAGAGCATAGGAGACTTCAAGTTCATACATAGCATTGCATACTCTCATTATAGTTCCAATAGCCGAGACATAGGGATTTTTTGCATGCAATCATTTTCGACATTCGTCTTACGAGACATTGTCTTTAGATAGGTGTATTCCATCACTGATTAGTAAATACCCTCTCTTAGATTGATCCATGCTAACATTTTTAGCACTTTATCTATGTACATAGATTGTGAAAGACTAAGCAACTTCCTCGATCTATCTCTGTAGATCTTAATACTCAGAATATAGGTTCATTCTCTAAAATCTTTCATGGAGAGTTTCTTGGATAACCATACCATTATTGATTGGAGCATAGGTATGATGTTTCCCATTTGTAGTATACTATCAACACATAGTACCAGGAAAACTCTTGCACACACACTAAACTTCTTATATACAGAAGGTTCATCTCTGTTTTTAAGAAAACCAAACTCTTTGACAGTCCCATCAAAACAAATATTCCAACTCCTGGATGCTTGTTTAAGTCCATAAATGGATCTTTGAAGCTTATCCACTTTGTTTCCTTTATCTTTGGATATAAAATTTTAAGGTAGTGTCATGTACACATCCTTGATTAAATTTCCATTAAGAAATATACTTTTTACACTGATTTTCCATATCTTATAGTCGTAGTATGCTGCTATTGCAAGCATAATCCTAATAGATTTAAGCATAGCATCTGGTGAAAAGGTTTCTTCAAAGTCAACACCTTGTATTTGCTGGTAACATTTTTCTACCAATATAGCTTTATAGGTAATCACATTACCATCCATGCCTATCTTCTTTTTGAAGATCCATTTACACCCTATGAGATTTATCCCTTTAGTTGGATTGACTAATGTCCATACCTTATTCTCGTACACGGACTCTATTTTAGAGTTCACAGCCTCAAGCCATTTATATTTGTCCATATTAGACAAGATATCTTTGTAAGAAGTAGGTTCATCATCCTCTATGATTAATACATTATCGTGCTCACTCAGAACAATTCCATATCGTTCGGGAGCACGATGTGTCCTACTTGATTTATGAATGAATTTATCATGTTTTAAAAAGTACTTGTGTATTTTGAGTTTCTTATTGTACCTCATCATTATGAGATGGAAGCTCCTATTCTGTTGGTTGATTTATGCATGTTTGAGCATCTTGAATTTCTTCAAGTTCTATTTTGCTCCCATAACCTTCTTCTAGAATAAACTTTTTTTGCAAGAAAGATGGCATGTTTTGAGACAAAAACTTTTTGCTCAACTGGATTATAGAAATAGTTTCCATAAGTTTCACTTGGATACCCCACAAATGTACATTTATCGGACCTAGCTTCAATCTTGTCTGATTCTACCCATTCACATAAGCAGGGCAGCCTCAAATCTGCATATATTTGAGATTTGGTTTCTTACCTTTCATATCTCATATGGAGTTGTATCAACTGCTGTTGTTGGAACATGGTTTAAAATGTAGGAGGGGGTTTCTATGGCATAGCCCCAAAATGATTTGCGAAGGTTTGCATGACTCATCATTGATCGTACCATATCTAATAAAGTGCGATTTCTTCTTTCTGATACTAAATACTCACCATTCAATTGTGAAGTGTAAGATGGATTTCTTTATGGGACAATCCTATTTTGCTTTAGATAATCTTGAAATTCATTACTCAAGTATTCACCATCTCGATCTAATCAAAGTATTTTGATGCTTTTTCCTAGTTGTTTCTCAACTTTATTCTTATATTCTTTGAACTTTTCAAAGGATTCAAACTTGTACTTCATTAAGTACACATAATCATATCTGGAATAGTCATCCATAAAAGTGATGAAGTATGAGTAACCACCTCTACTAGTAATTGACATTGTTCAACATACATCATTATGTATTATCTGAAACAATTCATTAGACCTATCCCCTTTTTTACTAAAAGGTGTTTTGGTCATTTTTCCAAATAAGTGATTGCTTGTTCTAGGTAGAGTTCAACTTTAGAATCAAACAAGCAACGAATAACCTCACAAGATCACTATACTTTACCTAACTTCCGCAAGTATACAGAGTTGATAGTAGTATAAGATGAGCGGGTATCGTTAGGTCCCATGAAGATTGTTTGGCAAGCAATTACCAAAATTAACGGAACCTTGTATAGTTACGCAAAATCAAACAATAGAAGATGAAACTACACTACTCAAAGCCATAATTAAACTCAAGCAATTAAAACCTAATTTTAAGCTAAATTATCTACTAAAGCAAGTAAATGAAACTAAGCAATTACGAAATTGAGAAACTAATAAAAACAATTAAATAAAAGGACTTAATTCTACTATAAATTAACCAAAATAAGACTAAAATTAAAAAGCAAATAAGTAACCCAACTAAAAAGACTACATAAAAGAAGTTTTGAAAACTAGAAGCAACCATTTCTAAACTAGAATTTCGAAAGAGTTAAACTTGAAATCTAAACATTTTTGGATTTTTGTCAATAATAAAGAAAGCCCACTAAAAATTAACTAGAAATTAATGCAAGGAATTGAGAATTCTTAACTAAAAAGTAATAAATCAACAAGAGCCCTAATTTTTACCATAAAATGAAAGCTTAAAGAGATTCTCACTAATTTAAACTAGAAAGGAAGTAAAAATTATATCTACTTGAAGGTAATGATTAACCAACTACAATTATGTAATCAAAATTTAAACTTGCAAGGAAATTAAAACTAGATCTTAAAGATGATTAGAGAGAACTTTCCATTAAAGAGGAAACTTGAAAGTTAAGCAATCCTAATTTATCCTAAAAATTACTAACTATCTACTTACTTCATTCCTACTTGCCTGTACTACAATTTAAAAGTAGCTTAAAAAGTGAAATATTACACAAGGCAAAAATCAGAAATTGGTTGCTAGAATATTACAAAATTGCCCTTATAACTTAAACCACTAGCGAGTCCATATCGCAATATTGATTTCCAAATTGCGATATGGAATCTAAATCCCTTAAGTCATTTTCCTGAGTCTAGATCACGATTTGGAGAAGTCTAGATCGCGATCTGGACTCTCCTCCCAGCAAACTTCCTTTCTAAATCGCGATCTGGACTCTCCTCAGAAAATTTCCAGCAGACTTCTATTTCTTCTATAATTGCAATTTAATCCTTGAGCTTTGTTCATTCCAGCTTCCAATATCTAATTTAGACCTGCATAATATTAATCCAATTAAGTAATTAATTTTGCTAAAATTTTAATATAAATTATCATATTTAACAAGAACAAAAATATAAACACAAATGAAAGAAATTAACTAAAACTTTCAAATAATTACTCAAAGTTTGGAATTTAAAGTATCAAAATGGCATAATTTAGAGTAAAATAACTCTAGTTTACTAGAGTTATGACACCCCCAAACTTAGCATTTTGCTAGTCCCGAGGGAAACAAAAATTAAAAGAAGCCTACTAACACTTGAACACATAAACACCACCAAAATTGACAAAACATTTGATGAATTGTAGATTTACTTAGAACAATTAAGAAACCTCTCAAGAAACTTTCAATACTGTATGATAAGTGAAGCGTTGAAATAAGTCAATCCAAAATTGCAATTCTTTTACAAGAAGCACACGTGAAAATTCATTAACTACAAATGATTTCAAATCACCAAGAACTACTATTCTCAAAAAGAGTTATCAAGCATTTTAGTTCTAATCCATTTAAAACAACATTATTTCTCAAATCACAAACTTTATGGAGTTAGCCAATTATCCCGACTAGGCCTCATGAAAATAGAAGTTCATTTAGGAAGCTACTTAAATGCAAATGTCACACATTTTGGGAATAGGCCTCTAACAAGGAATAAGTAATATGAGATCAATGATAAGTATTACAAACATTTACTCCTTAACTTATTGATATACTAAAGCGCAATTCCTAAAGGCTTAATTCGGAGAAACAACATGGATACATGTCGGAATCCCGTACTCGCCTTATTAGTACTCTAATGGTTTATTTAGGAGAAACAACATGGGTACATGTTGGAATCCCGTACTTGCCTTATTCCTGAAAGCAATTTTTTTTTTTATTAAAGACAGCCCTAAACCTAGGAAAAGGAGTGAAATGTACTTAAAATTAATCTCTCAAATGCCAATTATTCACAAATTAGAAGAACATTCTCTATGCAAACACACAAAATGTCCCAAAATTCCTTCAATTTCAGAGTACTACAATTCATTTTTTTTCTGAAAGATAAATCGTCTAACAAAATAATATTTGTGATTTGATTAGAAACAATATTTCAAATAAATTTTCCTAAATTTTCAGTACTTCTTTTTGAAAAAAATATTAATGCCAAATTTTGAAATCTTTATGTTGTAAGAGAACTACTCACTCACACTTAAATCCATGAAATGACCCAATCAAGTACTTCAATCATATAGTATTGTAAGTCAAAATTCATCATTATAGAGTACTCAATTGATCACTTTTCCATCCATTATACATCAAGTGACATCGATATGCACAAAACAACCATTCCCAACATGAAAAATAAACACCCCCAAATTTGTCTCTTTTATTCAAGTAGATGAATAATTCATCCTTCCACTCACCCAAAATCTAACATGAAGACATGTCCAACAATAATAAAAAGTGTCTACTCAAACCACGACATAATTTCAAGCTAACAATTAAAATTGAGTAAAAGTGCTAAGAGAATTTAACCATGCCATGCATCTCATCAATTAAGCTCTATAAAAATCAACATCCAATTGAAATTATCAACAATTGCAAAAATGGCATCAGCTTAAGGCCTTTAGCCATTCTACTCTTATTAGGGAATAAACATGACCAAAAACTACACCAAGTATCAAACAAGCAATTCTCAAAAAGATGTAATGCATGAAGCATAAAAAAGATATCTACTTGGCGTCAGCTTAAGACCATTAGCCAACCTACTCAAAATAAAAACTAAAATATCCCAAATCAAAAGACTAAAAATAAAATAAAAGTAATTAAAAGTCAAGGTGCTAAATCACGAAAACAGAAAAAATGTTCATCTTCAAAAAAATGCTTCAATTGCTCGGGTTGTAGGTCATCAAAGTTCAATGCAGCTGGTTGCATCACTTTTTTGTTCCATCTCCTCTTGCCCCTCCTTGGCATTCACTGTCACTGAGTTGTGCTTCTTCGTGGTCATCATCTTGATCCCCTCCGGTCACACCTGCTTGGCTGGATCCCTCCTAATGTGCTGAAGCTGTGGGTGGTGTGCAATATTGTCCACGAGGTGGACCAAAGTGCCAAACTGGAGGCAGCGGTGGCCGAACCCATGTACCCAATGAGGTGGTCTTGAGAGTTTTTCCAATCAATGTCAAGTTGTTATGCATCACCAACTGACTGTACATCCAATTCCCTAGTAATTCATTCCTTTACTCTTCACTAACCGAAGCATTCAACACAAAACCAGGGGGCATCGGAATTAATGAAGTACTCTGAGGCAGTGGTGGTGGTGGCCTGGTAAGGTGTTCATCTTGACGGTGCTTTTCATATTCTCTCACCGTTCTGTAAACAAACTCCCAATTAATCTTGCCTCTGAGATATGTCATTGGCTCCGCAGGGCAACCTGCTAAAGTGCACAAATAGTGAATCAAAATAGGTACATAAAAGATAGGTTGCCCGGACCTTCGCTAGTACTATCCAAGAACTCCTGTCTAACAAGGTTACTAATATTCACTGGCACCCCTGTCATAATGGCATACACCAAGAGTACTTTGTCCCTCTGAATATAACTCAAAGCATTGGACCCCGAAATTCGGCAGCTAAATATAACTATAACTTGGCGACCAATGAGAGTCCCTGACGTGCAAATCTCAATTCAGTATTAAAGGAAGCACTCCTAATCCAATCAACATAAACATCGCAAATGACATTTGTAATTACATTCATTTCTTTCTTCTTATCATTCAACAATGCAAAATATTGTCTGGAAGACACCGAGAGTACGTTAAAGTAGGCATTAATCAAATCCGAATTGAAATCCACCAATACCCCTCCTCCCGTACTCTCACCTTGCCATCCTTCACTAACTGGGAAGTCCCAGAGTCAATTGGAGTATTAAATCCCTCCCAATGTCTTGACCTAATTTTCTCTTCAATATATTTTCTAGCTTCCTTGTAAGCCCTCCAATGCATCGTTTCTTAAGAATAGGTCAAAGTTTCTTTCTCGAATAACATCATGTTTCTCATTTTTTTTGTACAATTGTTGGGTTCTATCATTCGAGAACTGATGTTCTATATGCCCACCATCCTCAAAAGGTTGTTTCATGCCTCCTTCTCTACTCGTTCTCTCTCTAACCTTTCTTTTTCTCGATCCCGCTCCTCTCCTCTCATTCTAGCTCTTCTCTTAGCACTTCCATACACTCCTATCATCATTTTCGCAGCACAATTCAACCAAATATTCGAACAAGTACCAACAGTTCCAAAAATGCAGCCAATAAAATTAATTCACCAAATTTTCAACACAATTTCACAATTTCTCAACAAAAACTCAAACCAATCCAAATTACAATTCAATAATTCAGAAAATTGAGCAATTTAATGTCACAAATTTTTCTAAAACTTTCGCACAAATCATTGCCCAAAAATCAACAATTGGCTACCAAAAATTCCACCACAAATTCACTGAAACATACCCAACAATTATCTTCTCAATAATTTGAACAATTGAAACCACAATTCAAAGAGGGATATTACCCGATTACGGATTGAAAGTTTTCCAAAAAAGTCTTGCGTGTCAATCCTCCTTGATGTTCAAATTTCTTTAAGAAATCTCCCATCTAAATATCCTTGCTTTGATAATCTTAGAAGGAAGTAAGATGATGTTAGTGGTGATTATGAATTTTGGAATGGTTTTTAAGATAAGATTATGGAAGAATTTGAGGGATTGGGGAGGGGGTTCTTTGGCAAAAGGGGAAAAATATGAGAAGATTGTGAAAAAATAAGAAGAAGAGCTGGAATAAAAACGGTTCTTTCTTCCAAGATCGCGATCTGGATTTTCCAAATAGCGATCTGGCCTGATCTCGAGATCACGATCTTGATTCTGAGATCGCATTCTGGAAGGAGTTGAGATTGTGATATCGAATTCGATATCGCGATCTCGACTCGGGTGAAAAATAGCCTTTGCAGAAGTTTGAGTTTCATATCGTGATCTCGGATTTGAGGCTAAGATCGCGATATAGAACAAAAGATGAATATACTCTCCAGAAGTTTGAGCTCCATATCGTGATCTAAATTTGAGATTGCGATATGGAGCTGAACTTTTGCAAAGTGTATGTTCAGCACTTAGCCAAAATTTCTCCACTCTTCATCACTTTTCTCCAATTCCATGCACAACCTACAAACACAAAATTCACAAGTTAAGATGACGATTTCCCTCATTCTCTAGCACCATTTGTTGAAGTTAGAAACTTATATTTTTAAACTAAAATTCTAACCTAATTCAAACCAAATTACTCAAAATTAAACTAATTAAAAATCACACGGAAAGAAAGAAATAACAACTAAATTAAAGATTTGGGTTGCCTTCCAAGAAGCACTCTTTTATAGTTACTAGCTTGACTATGGCATGGGCTTCATTCCAAGTACTTGAGGTTGATTGACCCTCATTTTCCTTTAGGTTTTCACAGAAAAAGTTTGATTCCTTTTTCATCATGATTAAAACTTGATTCATTAACATCGGGTCTCCCATGCACAAGTTCTTTCTTTCTAGCCTTAGCCATCGCTAGTGCCCCAATTAACATATCCACTTGTTTCTCAAACCATTTTCTTTTCTTTTGCGACTTTTCAATTTCTTGACATCACTATTTTGTGGATCCTTTGCAAAAATCTATTGATCCTTCGTCAACACACATCCCTTATCGGGTGAATTTTTTTTCAATTCATTTATTGGATCTCCTTTTATTTCCAACACTTGCTTGAGCGAATTGCCTTGGTTAACTTCTTTTTGCTCTTCATTTGACCTAACAAGGAAAGAATTAAGAGATTGGTTAGAACATTTTTCTTCAACAATGGGAATAGTATCATTATATTCAAACATATCAAATTCAATTGATTCATTTTCAACTCATAAAACCAGCTTTCCTTTGTTCACATCAATTGATGCATGAGTGGTCGACAACAAGGCCTCCCTGGAATCAATGGAATCTCATTCTCTTCACCCGTATCTAGTACAAAGAAATGCATGAATTCAATAAGAAATACCAACTTTTCAACTTGTACAAGCATATCCTCCAACAAGCCATATGGTTTCCTCTTGGATAAATCCACCAATTGGAGTGTGATATTAGTTGTCTTAACATTGTTGATCCCTAATTGGTCATAGATGGCCTTTGGCATAATATTTATGCTTGCCCCAAAATCACATAGCGATCGATGCCACGTTTCTCCTCCAATATTCACCGGTATCATTAAACTACTGAAATCTTTGAGTTTAAGGGGTAACTGCCTTTGAACAATGGCACTGCACTGGGCATCAAGGCATACCTTCTCATCATCATCCCACTTTCGCCTCCTTGACAAAAGGTATTTCATGAAACGAGCATAGTTAGGTACCTTGGTAAGGACATCAATTAATGGAATGTTGACATTAATATTTTTCAGCATATCCAAAAAGTGGGTGAATTGCTTTTCTTTTTCCTCCTTTCTTGGATCCGTAAATATAAGTTAAGAAAATAAATATATTTTAATTAATGCAATACTTTTATCTATATATTGGTGATAATAAATTAATTTTAGATATATATATATATATATATATATATGCTTAAATAATAACTTTCATGAAAGTAGAAAATATTTAGCTTAACTATATCTAAATGATATCATTCTTCCAACCTAATTACTTTCAGTTAATATTTATCAAAAAGAATAACAATTTATAATATCATAGAAGGATAAAAGTTCGTAAGATCATTTTTTTCTTTGTATTGTCTTTCAACTTAATATTGATTGGCAATTAATTATTCATTGTTAATAGACATTATTCTTATGTGATTATGTAGTAATGATAAATTAAATAATAGTTTCAATAGTATGTCTTATTATTGGCATCACTATTGGTTATATTTCTTTTTGTTTGCTGATTTAGAAATATAACTAATATACTGAAAGGAAATTAGTGTGACTTTTACCACGTAACATGAATATCTATATATTTTTTTGGTATATTTTTAGTATACCAAGTTTTTCAAAACTTTTTATTCGATGCTATTTTTGAATTGATGGAAAAAATATTTTATGTAAGTGAAAAATATCCATAAAAAATAACTATATATTATTTTTAGAACCAACACCACTAGAAATCTTCTAACTATGAATTTTTAACTCACCCTGATACTATTTTTTGAAAATATAAAATGTTAATTTGTATGTGTCAAAGTTGTACCAAAAAATAAGAAAAAGTATGATAATGCCAACTTAGCATATAAAAATATCAATACGCTTTTTGTTGGCCCAAAAAGCAACCTAACATCTAGGTGAATTAGGTTATTTCAAAAAACAAATCTTTTAATGTGCTTAATAAGAAAAGCAAATTTTATGCAACAAATAAACACTTAAGCTCAAATGATTACAAAAGATATTCAATAATTGAAAATCAAAGAACAAATATAAGATAATTGAGATAGAGAGTATCAAACCAAACTCCCAAACTTTTCAAGCTTGGAGTATATCCACTAGTAGTGCCTCTTCAAAGAAGGTGTGAGGCAGGCAATAACCTTCTTGTACACAAAGTAGGCTCACCCTTGCACCAACTAAGTCCCTCTAGTTGAGCCAAAAGGTTTTACAATAAAACCTCACTTTTGTACACTTGTTATCCCTCCACTCTTACACTTGAAGATCACTTACTAGTCTACTCTTGCTCACACTAATTCCCTCTAGTTGAGCCAAGAGAACTACACTATCCAAACCAATACATCACACAATATTTTAGCCTATTTATTCCCAAATAGCTCTTACAAGTGTTTGTATTAAATGTTGTAGTTCTACTCTCTATTTTTCTCATACTTTTGTATTTACAGACTTGGGAGTATTTATTGATGCCCAAAAACTACCTCCAATTATTCTCTAACGACTATTTTCTGTTTACTGGAAAACTAGCCGTTAGATCTTTCGGACGGCCGATGCAGTAACTGTGCGTCCGAACGAATTAGCCGTTGGATAGTTCGGACGTCCGATGCATATCTTAGCGTTCGATGCTGCATCCGTTCTGTCCAACACATCTAGATGTGTTTTGTCATCCAATCGTTCGGATGTCCGACGCTGCGTTCGGTCGATGGTTAGTGACTGCTGGAATTTTGCCTCAACTGATCGGACGCTATTTTTCGTCTGAGGCTGCTTCAGGTTCTCTATTTTGGATGATTATCATCGTCCGAATTGTCTTTCTTCAGGACGATCATTTTCGTCTGAAGAGTTCTTCTGGTTTTCGGACAATCATCAGCGTCCGTACCTCCCTGTTTTTCTGCACACATGTTTTGAAACCATTAGTGCGATTTGGTCATCATCAAACAATGATTAACACTACTGGGGCTCAACAACCTCCCCTTTTTTGATGATGACAAATCAATTGGACAATTCTAAAAAAAACCAAAAAATATGAAGTTCAAGACAAGAGAATTTTGTCCATTATTGTCTCCCCCTTTGGACATCATCAAAACAAATGTAAAAAACATTTTAGGCTCCCCCTAAGTTTAATGTCTCCCTGAAATAGAGCAACCATAGAACACAATAAAAAATGCTCAGATCCGCTTTTCTTTTGCAAGTGGAGACTTAATTAAAAAATTGTTACCCAATTCAAATGATTTTGTTTCCATGTCATCTTTACCCATATGCTTTGAACACCCTCCATTGATGATCCATCTTGAATCCCTTGGTGTTCTCCAAGCATACCTACACGCAAAGTTAAGAAACAACTCTTGGTACCCAAACTTTCTTGGGTCCACTTGGATTAGTAACTTGCTTAAGCACCCAAATAGAATTTATTACCAATTTTTCATTTCTTTTGTCATAACAATCCCTTTTTATATGACCATGTTGACAACAATAATTGCATACAATATTTTTGTTGCCATAAAAAGAAGATTTAGATTTTACAAAGCATAAACCATCCTTTCTAAAGGTGACGAAATTTTTGTTGATAAGCATATATCTAGTCCTTTTCTTTTCAAAAATATTTTCCTTTTTCTTTTGTAAAAGTGCATCAAGATCATCTAATCTCTTCTTCAATAAAGGTTGTTCATTCTTGATCTCTTGGTTTTTCCAACAAATTTTTTCTTCAAAGCATCTTTTTCTTTTGACAAAAAATTATTTTCATGCACAAGCTTTGAGTTGGTACTCAATAAAGCATTAACTTTAATTTTTAACTCTTCATTCCTAGAATATGATTCTTTCAAACATTCATGCATTCTAAAAATACCTGATTCAACATCATCATCATCATCACAAGAATCATAACTAGAGGATACCTCATTATTGCCATGAGCCATAAAAGCCATTTGATCCTCCTCATATTCTTCTTCATCTTCTCCATCCGAATTGTAATCATCCCATGTAATTTGGAAGTTCTTGAAGTGAGGCTTCCTTGACCCTTTCTTCTTCTTGGATGGATTTTCATTTGCAAAATTTCCCGCTTGGGCAATCTTGACGCATCAATTATTTTGAGAAGCTATTAATGCTATGCTTCTATTGGCCCTTGCTTCCACCTCATCTTGTACCTTGTATTTCAATTTCAACTCAAATAAGGTTAGATAATGTGATCAATGAATCAATAGGCATAAAATTTAAATTTTTAGACTCTTCTATGGCAATGGATTTAGGTTCCCATTCCTTAGGTAAAGCAATCAAAATCTTTCTATTCTTTTCACCCAAGGAATATTCTTTACCTAAACCTTCCAAATCCTTTACAATATCATTGAACCTACAATACATCTTGTCAATGTTCTCATGAGGTTCCAGTTTGAAGGATTCTTATTTTCCCACAAGAAGTGACTTCTTTTGCTATTTAATATCTTCATTTCCTTCATGGATTTCTTTCAATTTGTCCCATATCTCCTTGGCCGATTTGCAGCCTTTAACTTTAGAAGACTCATCTGCATCCAAAGCATTATACAAAATATACATGGCTTAAACATTTAAAGATAATTTTATTCTATCTTGTGCATTTAACTCATATCAAGTCTTAGGCCTTAATGTATGAGTATTTTCATCAAGAATTTTGGCCTCAAAAGGACCTTCATCAATAATGTACCACAAATGTCAATATCAATGGATTGTATGAAAATTTTCATTCTTTCCCTCCAAAAAATAAAATTAATGCCATTAAACATGGGAGGTCTAGAAATGGAATGCCCCTCTAAAAACAAAACATTATTGGTTGCCATAATGATCTTTACTCAAAGGTCATTAAACCAAAACAAGAAGAGACCAAGCTCCGATACCAATTGTTGGCCCAAAAAGTAACCTAAGAGGGCGTGAATTAGGTTGTTTCAAAAAACAAACCTTTTAATGTGCTTAATGAGAAAAGCAAACTTTATGCAACAAATAAACACTTAAGCTCAAATGAATACAAAAAATATTCAATAATTGAAGCTCAAAAAACAGATATAAGATAATTGAGATAGAGAGTATCAAACCAAACTCCCGAGCTTCTCAAGCTTGGAGTATATCCACTAGTAGTACCTCTTCAAAGAAGGTGAGGCAATAACCTCTTGTACACAAAGTAGGCTCACCCTTGCACCAACTAAGTCCCTCTAGTTTAGCCATAAATTAAGGATTTTACAATACAACCTCACTTTTGTACACTTGTTATCCCTCCACTCTTACATTTGAAGATCACTCACTAGTCTACTCTTTCTCACACTAATTCCCTCCAGTTAAGCCAAGAGAACAACACTACCCAAACCAATACAACACACAATATTTTAGCCTATTTCTTTCGAAATAGCTCTTACAAGTATTTGTGTTGATTGCAGTAGTTCTATTATGTCTCTTTCTCATACTTTTGCATTTACAGACTTGGAAGTATTTATAGATGCCCAAAAACTGCCTCCAATAATTCTCTAACGGCTATTTTCTGTTTACTGGAAAACTAGCCGTTTGATCTTTCGGACTGCCTATACAGTAAGTGTGCGTCCAAACGAACTAGCCGTTGGAACGTCCGATGCATACTTTAGTGTCCGATGCTACGTCCGTTCTCCAGAGGTGTTTTAATATCCAATCGTTCGGACGTCCGAGGCTGCGTCCAGTCGATGGTCAGTGACTTCTAGAATTTTGCAGTCTCAACTGATCAGACGCTATTTTTCGTTCGAGGCTGATTCAGGTTCTCTATGTCGGACGGTTATCATAGTCTGAATTGTCTTCCTTCCAGACAATCAATTTCGTCCGAAGAGTTCTTCTAGTTTTCGGACGATCATCAGCGTCCATACCTCCTCGTTTTTCTGCACACTTGTTTCAAAATATTAGTGCGATTTGGTCATCATCAAAACATGATTAACACAATTGGGGTTCAACACTTTTAAGCTCAATAATCACTTTTTATAAAGTGCTACAATTCACTAAAATAAATAAAAAAAATTGTATACATGTTATAAAAAAATAATTATAAAACTTAAATCTTGGTTGTATTACTTTTTGTTTGTTGACTTACAGATATAACTAATATTCTAGCAGGAAACAGAGTAAAAATTTGTGTGACTTTTATCGTGTAAGATCAATATCTATATTTGTTTGTATTTTTAGTGTACAAAATTTTTAAAAATTTGATTCGATGTTATTTTTTAATCGACAGAAAAATGTTTTAGAACCCACACCACTAGAAAACCTTTAAACTATGGCTTTCCAACTAACCCATAGCATTATTTTTAGAATCAGTACCATTAGCAAAGCTTCTAACTATGGATTTACAACTAACCCATATTATTATTTTTAGAACTAGCACTACTAATAAACCTTCTAACTATAGGTTTCCAACTAACCTTGATACTATTTTTTAGAAATGTAAAATATTAATGGATATATATAAAGTTGTATAAAAAAAAAAACAAAAAATAAAGAAAAAAGAAAAGAAAGAAAGAAAAAGTTTGATTTTGTCAACTTAACTTATAACAAATCAATATGCTTTTAAGCTCAATAATTACTTTTAAAAAAGTCCGACAATTCACTAAAATAAATAAAAAATGTATATATTTTATAAAAAAAAACCATTACAAAACTTAACTATTGGTCCAAATAATTCAGTAAGATTAGATGATTATATTAAGTATTAGACATAACGAATTTATTAATCAATTAAATAGAACTTACTAATTTTTTAATTAATCATATTCAAGAATATTGATTGGAATTCAATAAAATGATAAGAAAAACTCATTTATACTCCACACAAATGTATATGTAAAATGAGAAATAATACGCAACTTTCAGCAATATTATTTATATACAAAAAATAAAACAATGTAAAAAATAAATGTTGTCAACAACTATAGATATAATAAAAACCAACTATTACTTATATTATCTATTCAAATAAAAACTATATGGTGCAAAAAATTCATAATATCTAAAACTATTACAAATATTGTTATTTATTTTAGTTTATTTTTATTTTATTTGATTATTAAAATTGCATGCCATCATCATAATTTAACTTACAATATTTTGTTTTAGAAGTTAAATATACCAAGATTTATAGATCCTTGTATACTTAAGCAAAATCAAACAATAGAAGATGAAACTACACTACTCAAAGCCATAATTAAACTCAACCAATTAAAACCTAATTTTAAGCTAAATTATCTATACTCAAAAGCAAGTAAATGAAACTAAGCTTTGAAAAAAAAGAGTAAATGAAACTAAGCAATTACGAAATTGAGAAACTAATAAAAGCACTTAATTCTACTCTAAATTAACCAAAATAAGACTCAAATTAAAAATCAAATAAGTAGCCCAATTAAAAAGACTACATAAAAGAAGTTTTGAAAACTAGAATCAACCATTTCTAAACTAGAATTTGGAAAGAGTTAAACTTGAAATATATTTTTTTTTTGGATTTTTGTCAATAATAAAGAAAGCCCACAAAAACTTAACTAGAAATTAATGCAAGGAATTGAGAATTCTTAACTAAAAAGCAATAAATCAACAAGAACCCTAATTTTTCTATGAAACCCTAAAATGAAAGCAAAGAGATTCTCACTAATTTAAACTAGAAAGCAAGTAAAAATTATATTCACTTGAAGGTAATGATTAACCTACTACAATTATCTAATCAAAATTTAAAACTTGCAAGGAAATTAAAACTAGATCTAAGAGTAAGATGATTAGAGAGAACTTTTCATTAAAGAGGAAACTTGAAAATTAAGCAATCCTAATCTATCCTAAAAATTACTAACTATCTACTTACTTTATTCCTACTTGCCTGTATTACAATTTAAAAGTAGCTTAAAAAGTAGAGTATTACACAAGGCAAAAATCAGAAATTGGTTGCTAGAATATTACAAAATTGCCCTTTCAACTTAAACCACCAGCGGTTCCATGTCGCGATATGGATTCTAACTCACATAAATCATCGATCTGGACTCTCCTCCCAGCAAACTTCCATTTCTTTTATAATTGCAATTTGGTCCTTGAGCTTTATTCATTCCAACTTCCAACCTCTAATTTAGACCTGCATAATATTAACCCAATTAAGCAATTAATTTAGGTAAAATTTTAATAAAAACTTATCATATTTAACAAGAACAAAAATATGAACATAAATGAAAGAAATTAGCTAAAACCTTCAAATAATTACTCAAAGTTCAGAATTTAAACTATTGCAACCAACAAAATGCCATAATTTAGAGTAAAATACTCTAGTTTACTAGAGTTATCAACAAAACTCTAGTTTACTAGAGTTATCAACAAAACTCTAGTTTACTAGAGTTATCAATAAGCAAGATTCACATGTCTCAAGTAATTCGTAATCAAAAGAGCCCAAATAGCCATCTTCGTATAATTTTGAAATGCATTCTTCTTTACATAGCTAAGTCTACAATGCCATAGGTATGAATAATTCATATTATCTATTTTGCATTTTGTTAACTCTTTAAAAGAGAGCATTTTCATGTACTTTTGGCTTGGCTTTTATTCACAATTCGAGAGTTTTAGTTTATAATGTAGGGATATTTTCGTAATTTTACACCCTAAGGCCGTGAAGTAGGTTTTTATTGTTTTACATAAAAAATGTGAATATGTGCCCTTAAAATGTATTTTTGTAGGTTTTATCTGTAATAGAGGTCAAACATGGCGAAAACAAAGCAAAACAGTAAAGACCGAGTACCCTTACGTGCAATGAGATAGGCGCTGCCCACACCTAGACCCTTTGGAAGGGCACCCATCCTTTGGATGCTAGGCCTTACCAATTCCCAAGAGGCTAGCAGGGGCACCCAACCTCCTGTACTAGTGGGTTTTGGCAGGTTTTTTATGTTTTAACTCGGGTTTAGGATATTTTGACCCATTTTTGTGTAAACCCGAGTTAGCACTATATAAGGGTCATTTTGGGTCATTATTTAACATAACTTAGGATACGAAAATTGTGAGACTCGAAAAAAATCATCAGATAGTCATTTTCAAGAAAATCAACACAAAAACAATCTTCAGAGGACAGAACAAGGGAGAAGAAGAGAAGATTCAACTTGACAACCCTAGTTTTTCATTCTCTTCCCCATTTCTTGTATTTAATATACTTTTCATGGTTATATTCAAGTGTTGTGTTGTATCAACTTGTTAGATGATGCACTAAACCTAATTCTAGGGTTTCATTCATAACTTGCCATGAAACTCAATTGATTTGATATCTAGATTTATTTTGCTCATGATTATGTCTTATGCTTGATTTTCTTAATTAGATGGTATTAAATGCGTTTATAAGCCTGATCAACTTATAAATTGATTTGTAACCCTAATTAAGAAATTGAAAGAAGAGCTTTAGGGTAAGGAATTAGTCTAATTAGCCTTTGTTCCAAAGTTTTAGTGAAAGGGACCAATGTTTCGTGAATACAGATTGACAGATACCTATTCATCTTACATAGTCCTATAGAGTAGTCATCCATGCATAAGCTTGGTTCGAATTCACATAGAAATATACTGAGTTGGCTTGGTTTAATAGATTAGTGGGAGAAGTCGAAAGATAACTCCTAGTTAGTTATGACTCTAGACTAGTAAACTGCAAATGAATCAAGAATTAATAGAACGAATAAATTGATCAATTGAGTGTATTAGTAAGGAACGAGTGAATCCTAGATACATCAATTATCGATTTTCTCTACTACTTACATGATTTATTACCTTGTTTTCATTTTGATGTGTGTGTTTTTTTTTTTCATTTCTCAATCTATTTTTTCTTAGTTTAGATAGGATAAAAAGTGTGAGCTTCGGTGCTTCGTTGGGTGTTAGCCTAGTCTCTATGGCAACAATACTCTACTCATCAATATATTACTTTTTTGATATGTATACTTACATATTTCGTGAGTCATGTCAAGTAAGCAAAAACTGCAACACATGAACAAGTTTTTGGCACCGTTGCGTGGGATTAAGTTCTAACACCGCATAGTTGATTAACATCTAAATGAGCACTTTAATTCTAGTCGAAATATATTTTTTATTTATTTGTTTTTTCTTTTATTCCATTTTGTTGATTTCTTTTTCATTTTTTGGTTGGCAGGTCTTTGACGTTTATGTCGAGAAGTTCAAATATGGAAATTCTACCCTTAGTCTTGAAATTGAGTGAACCACATGTCGACTATGAAAAAAAGCTAAATTAGGATTTCAACCAATAATTTTGATAGCAAACGATCAAGTTTCAGTCAAACCAGACTAATTCCACGCCAACTGAACGAGTAGGAGAGAATCCCTTTAAGGGACTTTGCCATGCTAACCCTGGATGGATTTTAGTCGAGCTTTATCAAGTAGTCAATCTAGGTGAATAACTTTAAGCTGAAGCCACAAATAATCCAAATAGTTCAAACGTTGGCTATGTTTGGTTGAGCACCAAATAATGTCCCAAATGTGCACATATTAAATTTTCTTGAAATTTGTGACACATTCCATCATAACAGGATATCCGATGATGCAATCAGGCTTTGGCTTTTTTCCATTCTCTCTCAAGGATAAAGTCAAAGCTTGATTGATATTATAACCCCTAGATTCCATTACTACATGGAACGGTTTAGCATAAAAGTTTTTGAGTAAATTCTTTCTATCCTCTTAAACTGTGAAATTGAGAAATGATATTACTTATTTTGTGTAAAAGGATAACGAGCTGCTCTTTGAGGCATGGGAACGGTTTGAAGATTTACTATGGTTGTTTACACATCACAGTTTATTTTCTAGGCTAGTTGCAAAATTCAAATGCTTTACAAGGGGTTGCTTAGGCATACCCAAACAATACTAGATGCAACAGTCAGTGGACAATAATGAGTGAAAGATATGAGGAGGTGTGTAGATGGTTAAGGACATGTCCTCTAACAATTACCAATGGGCAAGTGAGTGCCACATGCCTAGAAGGACAACAGGGATGTACAATGTGGACTCATTCACCTATCTTGCTGCATAAGTGGCAATCCTTTATAACACGCTGTAAAGGGTGGATATTCAACCAAAACAGGTCCATTGTATGGTTGCAACTTGAGGGATATGTTATGAAGGACTCCTAATAAGCAATGCCCCATTAATCTGGAGGATGTCAATTATATGGAAAATTTCAACCGATCGTAGAAAAATCCATACTCAATCCATACTCTAACACATATAACCTTGGTTGGAGAAATCATTCCAATTTGTCTTGGAGCAACACCCAATAGGGTGGTGCTAATAGTTCAACTAGACCACACCAATGCCACCTAGATTTCAAGGAAAACTCAGCCAATAGCAGAAAAATAGGATAGCATGGAGGACCTTTTACGAAAATATATGGTCAAAACTGATGCAATGCTTTAAAGTCAGAATGCCATTCTTCAAAGCCAGATGACATCGATAAGAAACTTGGAGGCCCAAATGGGACAACTTGCCATTGCCATAAATATTAGGCACTAGGGTTCTTTACCAAGTGACATGGAGGTTAACCAGAAGAATGATAGTATGGAGCAATGCAAAGCAGTTACTCTCTGTAGTGGTAAGAAATTGGTGGCCGAGAACCAGGAAGAAAAGAAAAAGATCATGACAGCTAGGTAACAGTTGAAGAGGAAAAATAGGAGGAGAAAGAGCAACTTAGAGAGTATCAAATCAAACTTCTTTTCTCTCCAGTGCCTTATCTGCAAAGGTTAAAATTTTAAATTTTTAGAAAATTTTAAGAAATTGCATATTAACATTCTTTTTGTAGAGGCATTAGAACAAATGCCTAGTGCACCCATGTGAAGTTTATGAAGGTATTTTTATCTAAAAAAAGAAGGATCACAGACTTTGAAATGATAGCATTGATAGAGGAATACAACACAGTTCTTCAACAAAAGTCACCGCCAAAGCTTAAGGATCTGGGGAACTTCACCATCCCATGCATGATTGGTACGCAGTTTATAGGTAATGCCTTATGTGATTTAGGAGCCACCATTAATTTAATGCCCTTATCTATTTCAAAAAACTAGGGATAGGAGATGCAAAACCGACAAACATAACCCTCCAACTGGCCAATAGGACTTTGGCTCATCTACGAGGCATTATTGAGGATGTTATGGTAAAGGTTGACAAATTTATTTTTCCTATTGACTTTATAATTCTTGAATATGATGAGGATGAAAACATTCATCTAATCCTTGGTAGAACTTTCTTAGCTATAGGTAGGACCCTTGTTGACGTGTATTAAGGTGAACTTACCATGAACGTGAACCATGAGGAAGGTAAAATTTAAAGGTTTCTGTAAAGTTATGAATATGCTTAACTAAGAGGAGTAGTGTTTTGTAGTTAAAGCAATCAAATGTGAATGTATAATTAAACCCTCTATAGATAAGCACGGAAACTTGACCAGAATAGAAAAAGATTATCGGAAAGAAGTTATTCAAATCGGTTGATGAAAGAATCATTCACTTCATACCCAACAGAAATTGGGTAAGGTAATTAGCTTCATACAAAGAAGAGATAAAGAATTTGTGCTGGAAAGTAAGAAAAATGAGCTAGACCCTACAACTACAATTAAGGGATGGAGGTTTGTCATAAATTGCCAAGGGATTATAAAGAACATTAAAAAGGATCAAGCTCTACCTCCACTCAGTTGTTTGAGAATTGAGAGATAAAAGGGTAAAACTTATTCTAATCATGTGAATAAATATGTAGAGATGTGTGGTACCGAGCATTCCGGAGGATTATAAAGATACTAGCGAGTATGTCGACATATAATCAATGGTCATGCAATGGGAGAGTGAACATTTGAGATACTAAAAGTTGCAAAATTTGTAACAAACAACTCCTAAGCAAACTAACTAACAAGAAGAAAGATCTAGGGAGTTTTACTATACCTTGTAAACTTGGTGAAGTTTCAGTTGATAAAACTTGTTATAATTTATGAGCTTTTACAAATGTAATGCCTTTATCTATACATAGGGAATTTGGTTTGACAATCACTTATAAGATAGATAAACCCATTCAACTTGTGGACAGAAGCATGGGACACATTAGGAATTGCTGAGAATGTGTTTGTTCGAATAGAGCAATTTATCTTTTCAGTATACTTCGTGATAATAGACATGGAGGAAAATGACTCTGATGATAGCTCACAAATCTTTGGAAGACCATTCTTAGCCACTGCCCAAGCATCGATAGATGTTGAACGAGGAACGACAACACTTAGGTATCATAAGTGAAAATATCCTTTCATATTGTGCAAGTAAAAACATATCTGCACGAACATTTCATTTGTTTCAATGGTAGTGTAGGAAAAATTTCAAAGGGAACCCACGTTTCTAACTCCAACTTTTAATTTTTGTACTTAACTTTAAATTTTAAAAAATTTTGTTTTTAGACTAACATAAGTTAATTTATTATTTTCTTTGTCTTAAACAATGTTTGGAGGAAGTAATGAAGAAAAATTTGAGCTATACATGAAAAACGGTCCAAAAATGGACCAAAATGCCGAGTAGGCACATAGCTAGGCACTGGCTGTGCCCTGACCCTTGGGAGTCATGACCAGCCACTGCAGTCTAGGCACTAATAGCAACCATAGTGCTGGGAACTGTGCCTAGGGTGGGCCTGTACAAGATAAGGGCTGCAATATTGAAGTCCGTTCTTTGTTTACTTCTCCAAAGGCCTTCAAAACACCCCTAAACACCTCTAAACCTTTACCCATCCTGCACTAAACAAAACCCAGTTTAAATAGACCAAAATTCTTGAATCTAAACCTAAAAAGTTACTATTTCACTGCAGTTTTCAGATTTGAGGAAGAATCAAAAAAGGGTGGAAAACAAAAATTCCAACAAGAGGAATTTCTTGGGCAAGTTGGTAGGAGCCAATAATCAAGCAAAAAGTCATTTAAAAGATTCAAATTGGTGAAATCCTTATAATTTAATGTTTTTTAACTGATTTTATTCCATATATGTGAGATTGAATTGGTAGGTTTATGCATTCTTAGTTGTTTTTGCACTTGAACTTTTTTGCTTGAAATTGGTTTGTTTTGCATCTTAGGAATATTTCTTGGTATAATTTGTGTTACTTGGTGTGTGATTACTTCAACTTGGTTCAATTGAAGTTCAACTTTGTGTTTTTATTGAAAATTTTCATTATGCCAACTAAAGATAGATATTTGGCTAAGGAGTTTGGCTCCAAGAGGAAATTTGATAAGAAAATTTTAACCTCTAGGAAAGCTTTCAAAGTATGAAGAGGGGGAAAATAACAAGAAACTGATATTAGAAAGGGGGTTTAAGTTGTACTTAGGTTGGGCACATAATGACCTAAGGGCCATCTTATAGGTAGAGAAAAACATTCATAAACGACATTGGCATAGGTTGTGCACACACCTGGATTTTGCTATAGAAGAAATTGTTAGAGAGTTCTATGCTAATTTCTTAGAGCATGATATTGGTTTTATTTTTTTTTTGAGTGTGTGAGGAGATAAAGTTTTATGCACTTGTGAATCTTTAAACTCTTTCTTTGGTTTAACAAACATTGATAATGATGGTTTGTTTCATTATTAACATCAATTTACACCAGATTTGGATATGATGATTAAAGAAATATGCAATGGTGTTGATATTACTAGTAAGAGAGCACAAAATGTTTGAAGAACAAAAATTTCTTTTCTAAGAAGTCATTTGAGTCCAATTGTTAAAATTTGGTTCAATTTAATTTACAATACTTTAATTCCAGCCAGTCATGCGACACATATCACTGTTGATAGAGTTTTGTTATTATTTTGTGTTCTTGAAGTGTGATTGATATTGGTCATCTTATTCATTCGCAAATTTTACGAACAGATAAACCAAAACTAAAATTAAGGGGTTATGGTTTTCTTGCTTGATCACCTAATTATGTCTCCATGCGGTGTACAATGGAATGAAACTGTGGACATGAAAGTCTCAACGAGAACACCTATTCAAGGACGAGAAGTAACGAGGATGCTTCCAAAGGAAGAAAAGAATTCCAAAAGCAGTGGGGCAAGCTCTAGTCAATCAAGGGGTTCAATTCGATGAATGGAGAATAGGTTGTCAAGCATGGAGAGACAATTGAAGCATCAAAAAATTAATATGAAGGCCATGGGTAGGTTGATTACCTATGTTGGAAAGGCCTTAGGAATTGACATGATCAAAGCTCCAATCTTACTCTAAACACCTAACTTTGATGAGGGTGATGTACAAGACACTGATGATGACAGGGATGATGAGGAGGAGAAAGATGCGTCCAATGATGACTATAAAGATGATGAGGATGAGGAATAAATTCACTTCATGACTATTAGGGGAGTGTTCATTTTCTTTCTTTGCATTACTTTTGTGTCTTTGTTAATTTTTTCTTTATGCACAAAACATTGGGGATAATGTTTCATTTTAATTTGGGGAGTATGTTTGTGTTTTGGTGGTGTGATTATGAATATGTGCTATTTGTTATGAATGTTTGTTTTATTTATGTTCATCTTTGGTGGTGTGTTTATTTTGTTTAGAATTAGGTTTCTTTTCAAAAAGTTTCCTAAAAACACAAAAAGATTTTTCATTTGTAGGAAATTTTTATCAGTCATGAGGATCTGATTGTATAAATATGCTCCCTGGCTACCGGATAGAAGCCATCAGGATTTCTATGCTTTCTTTAACAAAAGTATTGTAGAGGGCTAAACCAAAAAGATTTTCATTTTTATTGTCTTCTTCAAGTTCATTAATTTTTGGGATACATATCAAGGGTTTAAAAATGTTTCAAAGTGGAACTAATCTTGTTAGAGTTTATGGATCGAAAATGCATATAAGTTTTCTATTGCTTTTTAAATCCTTTGAGTTATGCAATTAAGTGTTATCACTATACATTTAAATACATTCTCTTGAGTGAGAGTGTGAAAGTGAGGTGACCGTTAATGAGTAGAAATCATGATTGCCTTACGTTATTTGTTTAGCTTGTGATATTCATTGGGATTGTGTGTCATTTATATGCTTGGAAAATATGAGTGAACTTTAGACAAAAGAGATGATTTAGGCCAGTTCTTTGGATTGTTTGGGCCAAATAGCCTACCCAAATGTCATTTTATCCTTAGTATTCCCTTTTGAGCCTTATAAGCCATATGTTCTTGTTTATCCATGTTATTTAGCTGATTTAGTTCTTTTTGTCATTCTTTCTACCCATCACCTTAGTAGTAAGTGTTGGTGGTACGCAACATCAATGCTATGAGCATATTGTTATGGATACTTTGGGATGAACAGGAGCTTTGGTTTTGGGGATGAACAGGATATTGTTTAATGTAGACCCCCTATTTATGTTGAAAAGTTGAAAAATAGAAGCAAAAATGTGTGAAAAACATCAAAGAAGAAGAAAATGAAAGAAAAGAAGGCAATTCCTTCCAAGTTGTGCTGAATGTTATGAATAAAGAAGGACGATTCCTTTTAAGTTCTAATAAAGAAGGTGCATCTATGCCTTCAAAAGTGAATATGGTTAAATGTTATGGTTGAATGAGGGATGTTCTAAAGGATTGTGCGTTGAAGTTATTCACTAACATATCTATGGTGATTTAAGCAACTTTTATCCAAATATATACTACCTTTATCCCTTAGCCTACGTTACAAGTTTTAAATACCTACGTGATCCTTGGTTTGAGTTTATTTGTATTAATGAGTATTTTGTGTGCTTAAAATTCCTTCCAACATGTTTGTCCCTTGCTAAACTTATGTTTATTGGATTTTTCATTGATTAATAAGAGGGTGATATTTGCTTTCTTGAGTGGAGAATTAACACTTTTATGATGATGATTTGGAGTTTATTAGTAATGTTCTCTTATATCTATATTGAATCTATATCTCTTCTTCTGGATAGTTTATTTTTACTTTTATTATGATAGTTGAAATGTTAAAAAAAGTTAGTGTACTTGAATATGTTTGTGTGTTTATGAGTTTTTGTTTTGTTTTACTTGGGACAAGTAAAAGTTCAAGTTTGGGGGGGGGGAGAAGGGAAGGGTTGTATATTAACTCTCTAATGAGAGTATTTCTATGTACTTTTAGCTTCACTTTTATTCGTAATTCGAGAATTTCAGTTTATAAAGTGGGGCATTTTGGTAATTTTATACTCCGAGTCCGTAAACTAGGTTTTAATTATTTTTATGTCACATATGTGTAATTGTGCCCCTAAAATATGTTTTTATAGGTTTTATATCCAATGGAGGTCAAACGGGCTAAAAATGGAGTAAAATGGAGCAAAATAGAAAAGACCGGGAACCTCTAACGATGAACAAGGCACTGCCTGTGCCTAGAACCTTCAGAAAGGCACCCAGCCTCTAGAAGCTAGGTGCTGCCAGTGCCTAGGAGGTTGGCAGGGGTGCCCAACCGCTTTTACATACTAGTGGGTTTTGACAGGTTTTTATGTTTTGATATGGGTTTTGGGTATTTTGACCCGTTTTCCTGTAAACCCTAGTTAGCACCATATAAAGGTCATTTTAGTCCATTATTTATCAAAACTGAGGCTTAGGAAAGCATGAGAGTCTACAAAAATCATCAGAGAGCCGCTTTCAAGAAAATCATGACAAGAACAACCATTAGAAGAGAGAGCAAGGGAGAAGAAGAGAATACTTGGCTTGACAACCCTAGTTATTCATTCTCTTTCTTATTTCTTGGATTTAATATGCTTTTCATGATTGTATTCAAGTTTTGTATGGTACCAACTTGTCAGATGATGCATTAAACCCTAATCTAGGGTTTAATTTATAACTTGCCAATAAACTCAATTGGTTTGATTTATTTTGCTATACATGATTTTGTTAATTAGATGGTATTAAATGTGTTAATAAGCCTGATCATGTAAGCCTGATTCAAAAATTGAAAGAGAAGCTTTAGGGTAAAGCTCTAGATTGGTCTAATTAGCCTTTGTTTGGAATTTATAGTGAAAGGGACGAATGTTTCTTGAATATGGATCAAAAGATACCTATTCATTTTAGGCATTCTTATAAAGTGGTCATCTATGCATTAAGCTTGGCTGGAATTCACATAGAAATATAGTGAATTAGCACCGTTTAGTAGATTTGCGAGAGAAGTCAAAAGATAACTCATAATTACATACGACTCTATGCTAGTAAACGACATAAGTGAATCAAGAATTAATAGATTGAATGAATTGATCAATTAAGGGGATTGGTAAGTGACGAGTAAACCCTAGATATATCAATCATTGATTTTCTATGCTACGTATGTGATTTATTGCCCTGTATTTATTTTGTGTTTTTATTATTTCTCAATCTATTGTTTCTTTGAATAGATAGGATTAAAAGTGTGATGTTTAGGTTCTTTGTCGAGTGTTGGCATAGTCTCTATTTGAACGATCCTCTACTCATCATTATATTATTGTTCAAGTTATATATATGCGTATTTCGTGAGTCATGTCTTGTAAGCAATAATCTTAGCACACGAACACATTCTTGGTATTTATATTGAGAATAGAATCATTAGTATTCAAAATATAATGACCACTAATACACGAGGCAATACCATATATCATTCCATTACGAGAAAAAGAAAAATTGTTGTCCTTTTGCTCAATGGAAAATACTTTTCAATCCAAACGAGAAATAGAAAAAGTGTTTCTAGTTAGTACAGGAATCTAATAACAATTAGCAAGTTCCAGTACATGCCTACTTGGTAAAGGAAGATAATAAGTTCCCACGGCTAATGCAGCCACTCTTGCTTCATTGCCTAATCGTAGGTCAACTTTTCCTTCTGCCAAAGATCTACTTTGCCTCAGTTCCTACATATTATTGATTATGAGATGGTGATTCGTTATCTATTACCCAAGAACTGGATTTGCAAGTAGATAATATCTCTATCATAAATATGCCTGAAGTGAAAGTACCATCATGCTTCTTTCTTTTGCTTAAATGAGTCAAGATGTAACTTTTAGTTTCTCTTTCAATGGCCATCTTTGCCATAATGGAAGTATGTGCCTTGGTTTTTGGTCTTGTCCATCTTGATCCCACAACTAGCTTTAGTAGACTTCTTCTTTTGCTTGGCCTTTCTAAGGTTAGCTTTAGACCTTTACTTGGTTTTAGAAGAGTCAACAAGCATAGTTACCCCTTTTCCTTCTTAACGTTCTCCTCCGTGGTCTTTAGCATTTTGATCAATTCCGTGAGAAGAACCTCAGTTTTGTTCAAATTGAAATTCATTACAAATTGAGAGAAGTTGTCTAGAAGAGATTGGAGAATCAAGTCAATACTTAACTCAATGTCCATGCTACAGCCTAGGTCTTTCAATTTATTGATAAGACCAAGAATCTTTATGCCATGGGTAGCTAAGGAAGATCTTTTGGCCATTTTTCATCTAAACAACTTTTTAGAGATATTATATCTCTCTGTGCAAGATAGCACCTCACAACAACTTTTTGAGGTGCATAATCATAGTGTAGGCATCCAAATTTTTACGTTGCTTCTGAAGCTTTGAGTTCATAGATGCTAACATTATGCACTGATGTTGATCATGTCTCCTTTTACTTTTCATAAGCATTAATAGTTGCTCTAGGTGCACCCTCTACAGGAGTCTTGGGGATGGATCATCTATGACATGACCAAGTTTTTCGGTTTTGAGAGCTATTCTCAAATACCAGAGCTAATCCATGAATTTGGTTGTTTAGTTTGTCATTTTCCAAAATAGATTGCAGGTTCAAAGTATTGGAAATCATATCCACAATAAGCATGCGAAAAGAAGAATAAGAATTTGCTATTTGCATATAAAAACTAAAAGGACTTGTTTTGTTTTACTCCTACTATTTTATTACAAATGAATAACCCTCAATATCGATCCGAAAAAAATTACTTTGAGAGTTTCTAGTGGACTAGTATCCCATCTTGATTATTTTGATCTTGAGTTAGTTCAAAAAAACATAACAATAATTTTGAAAAGTAGTTAACTCTTAACAATTACAACTTCTGTAATTCCTAGATAGTTGGGTTGTCTACTCTTGACTTCCACATCTAATGTGTTTCCTAACTAAAATACTACCCCAATATGGAGTACTAGATTAGATGACTCTTAAAATTTGTTCCTTTATGGTCATCAAGATGTATTTAAGAAACAAAATTACTACTTATTTTAATGGCTCAAAGGGGTGGTTGGGATAAATTGCTTTTGGTTAGTTGCTAAATTGTGTTTGGGTGGTTGTTAAATAAAGTAATTTTACCACTTGTAACACTTAGTTTTATAGCTAATATCATGGATTTTAGTGTTTAAATGGCTTTGATGTTTCTAATGTATTATATATTTTATGTATTTATTAGGGTTATATTTTGAATTATAGACAAAAATAGCTATGGCTATTTTTTTTTGTAGGCTGGAGGGAAAATCTATCCATTCGTGGGCTTGGATACCAAAAGGTCAAACCTTCTAGCAAAGTAGACATCCACTATCGATTGATGTCTAAGAAGAAAAAGAGTTCCATCTGTCAACATTCGCAAAAAGCTTTTCACCACTGGTGAAGCTTTTAGAAGTAAGCTATTTGACACTAGTGGATGGTCCAAACCCTAGTGAAGTAAGCACTTTGCCATGTGTGAAGCTTAAGGTTGTTTTCCATTATCCTCCGATGAACTTCTCAACAGGAAAAAGGAATAAATACCAAACAGCAGCCCCTTATTCTTAACTAGTGGACATTTTTAGTATGTTTAGGGTGAATAGGATCTCTTTTTTCTCTCTCGCTATGTATCTCTCACTTTCTCTCTCTTTGATTCTCTATCTATAGAGTAGGTAGTCATTTAAAACACTCTTTATGTTTCCTTTCTAGAATAGACAAGAAATCATCATTTTCAACCTTGAACTTAAATACTGGTGTCGGATAATTAGGTAGGTGTTGTTTCCCTCATTTAATACTTGGTAAAGTCACTTGCTTTCACTCAAAACCCCCTCAAGTCATTTGCTTTGTTTAATTTCCATGCCATTTTCTTTATTTTGCACTTCTTATTTTCTATGTGATTTTATTCTTGCAACTAAGAAACTAATTTTTTCATGGGTTGAGGCCTAGTTATAGTAACTCTAATGGGTTTAGGTCAATTTTCAACTAATTTCTTGGTTAGTGTAAAATTAACTGAGGATTTACTATTGGGATTCATTTTTAATTAAGGATATTGACAACTTCATTAATTAACCTAGAATAATTAGAACAACAAATGAAAATTGAGTTTTAATTTGGACTAAAGAGTATTTGGCCTGAAAATATGATTGACTTAGAAATAAGAATTACTTTTTCAATTAACTTTGTACATTTCTATGGTTTGAAAATTATTTTACCTAATTTTGAGTCAACAGAGAAATCAAAACTTGATTTTGGCCTATTTGAATGAACCAATGCAATGAAGAAATTAGAGATGGTTAAATTTGGGAAATAACCCTCAATTTGTTTAACCCTATATAGCTAAGTATGGGCTTAGAAGACCTAACCTGGGAGATGGATAATTAATGCCCTAACCTTTCTCTTTTAATTGGTAGAATCAGTTTGCCACTCTTAGTTCAGTACTCTTTTATTAGTAATAGTCATTTTATAAAACCAAAGTTCCACTTAAATTGATTGTTTAAATAGAGAATCATCCTATAATTTGGTATTTATCTAGATTGATCCTTGTCGGAGACAACCTTGCTCCATCTGTTCCACAAAGAAACCTATATACTTCTGTTGTTTCCTACACTAGAATTAGGGTGAAATAGTTTTTGGCACCATTGTCGAGGATCATTTTCTAGGCAACGTCAAATAGACTAGGATAATTACTAAACCCTAAACCCTAAACTCTAAACCTAAAGCCCTAAACAAAACCCTAAAATCTTAAACCCTAAATCCTAAGGATAATTTCTCACCATGGTCTACCTTTGTGGATGAAAATTTAAACTTTTTACAATGGCCTAAAACAAAATGTAGATACTGACTCAGGCGAGTGGCAAGTCATTCACATTCAGGATTTCAAAAGAAGTTCAAGAGTTTCTGGATGCAATGGAATCACATTACTATCAAAGGCCGCTAACAACAATCCAAGGAGTGAAATTGATATAGATGCTATGAATTCTTTGTTGGCTCAAAACAAGGCTCACACATCCCAATTAGCCAACACATACAAAGCAACTTGGGAGTTTAAGTATCAATGCTTTGTGCTCTACTTGTATCACTATTGGTATGTGATTTTTCTCTCTAATGGAACTTGTTGAATGGTGATGGCAAATCAAAGTGAGCAAGTGCATTTAATGGGAAAACAATGTAGACCTCAAGGAAATCCATTCTCAAACATTACAACCCCGCTTGCCAAAATCACATAAACTTTTCATGGTGTGGAAATCAGGCACAAGCTCTCGTGCCAAGGCCACCATTTCATCCACCTCAACATCAACATCAATAACAACAACATCTAGCCTATTCATACCACCTCTACCTCCAAAAGTTAAGTGAAGCTATGTAGAAGATGCACTTATGAGTTTTATGCAAGAGATGTGGACTGTGTTCAAGAATCAAGAGTCATCCATAAGAAACTTTGAGAACCAAATTGGTCAAATCTCTAGAACCTTAATAGAAAGACCACAGGGTGTACTTCCTAATGATACAATTGCCAATTCGAGATTCCAAGATAAAGAAATAACATTGAGGAGTGGTAAGAAGCTCGAGGAAAAACCCTTGGTGAAAATGTTCAAGTTGTTTAAGATGAAGTGCTAAAATTGCTGTTGAAAAGCGAGAACCCTCTAAGGTGAAAAAATTTCTCATGTGGAATCACCAAAGTATTAAATTCCCCTTAAAAGAAAGCAAAAGGAAGAAGATCGAGACAAGCCACTTGATCTACCAAAAGGTGCCAAAGTTCCTTTTCCCCAATAGATTTAAAGTATGAGGAGCAAGAGAGGAAATTCAAAAGATTCCTCAACATCTTCAAGAATATTAAGATTAATCTACCATTGTATTGGGATTAATAGAATACATGACAAGTTTGCAAGTTCATGAAGGAAGTATTATCAAGCAAGAGAAAATTATGGGGTGCTAATATTCTAAGGTTATTTAGGGGATGTAGGATAGTATTACAAAGGAATCTTTCACAAGATGAAGGACCCTGGTAGCTTTGTAAAATTCATTGGGAAGTTAACATTTGAAAAGGTTTGTGCGATCTTGGAACATTGATCAATTTAATGTCACTCTCTGTTTATGAAAGACTTCATGGAGCTAATGAACTCAAGCCTACCAATATGTCCCTACAATTAGTAGATCAAACCTTCAAATACCCAGTTGGGATTGTAGAGGATGTCCTAGTCAAGGTCAACAAATTCATCTTCTAGGTAGATTTTATCATACTTGATATGGGGAAAGATAAGGAGATGCCCTTGATTCGTGGAAGACTATTTCTAGCCACCGGTAGAGCACTCATTGATGTGCATGAAGGGATACTTCAATTGAGGATTAACAATGAAATTAAGTGTTAACTTAAATGTCTTTGAATCTCTCAAACTACCGTATATATTTTAGATGATTTTTTTTTAATTATATTGATTGATGAAGTTGTTTCAGATTTTTATAAGAAAGAGATGCCAAAACATACTTATGGAGAAAGCCTTAATAAATTCGGGCAACTTGGATGAGGATGATGAGGAAACACAAGTATGCTATTAGCATCATTCATACACAAGTGTACGTATCATTCAAATAATAAAGTAATGAAGTAGAGTTCATTCCCACAGAGACTATGCTCAACTATTGATAAATACCAAAATTGATACACTTGTACTCTATTCAAAAGCTTCAATGGTTGGGTAAATTGTAAAATAAAGAATAATTAAATTTACCAAACTATGAAAATGGAGTTCAATTCAAGGTAAATCAGTTCTAGGATTTGTTTGTTGATTGTCAATCCAATTGTATATCTTGTCTCACTTCTCTCTCAATGCTAAATTAGGACTACTAATCTAGGGTTTATGGCAATCCTACAAATTTCCTACAAAACCATGCAATTCTATGAATTTGCACCAATATACTATATGTTTATGTGAATTCGAGTTGAAATTAATTCATTTAGAACATACCCTAACTTGATTACCTAGGGTAAATAGGTATACATCTATCCTATTCATAAAGCACAAGTTCATTCAATTGAAGAACAAACCAAACCCAAGTTATCCAATTACAAACAAATCAACCTAGATGGTGATCAATCAATTAGAAGCACTAAACACAACTCGAATAAATAAACCATGTATTTGGAATGAATATAAGGTTTGTTTAGTTCAAGAAAACTTCCAAGTAAAACCCTAGATAAAAAATTTATTTCATGATTAAACATTAATAAGCGCATGAGAAGAGTTCTACAATCAATTCTATAGGGAAGAGTACAAGGAAAAAGGGTTAAAAGGATAAAACTCTTTCAACCTTTAATCTTCGAATCTTCTTCTTGATCGTAGCCCTTTGGATGGTTTTATGGCTCCTATTTAGATGTAGAATGTAGAATTAACCTAATACTCTATATGTTATGTAAGAAATATGTACAACACAATAGATACAGTGTTTTCTAGGTTTGTACAAATTTACAGGCCGAAATAATCCTTCGAGAGTCGTAAAATTGCAAAACCTAGTTCGATGCGGCATGGGAACACCTTAACCTTTTGAGAGTGTAGCTGCACCCAAAAAATAGTGGCTAGGCACGGGTTAAGTGTTTTGAGGGCACCTTGCGTTTGAATTGGACCATGGTCCTATCATTTTTTGCAGTTTTGTGCACCGATCATCTGTTTGACCCCTAAATCATTCCAAATTAATAAAACACATAAATAAATGTCCTTAAACACTTAAAACACATAAACTAACATTATTTACTAAAAGCCTAAAAATTACTAAAATACCCTTACTTTGCTCTCACAAAACATTAGAACTCGAATAAAACCCTAGCTAGAATGCGTGAAATAACTCTCTTTTGGAGTGCTATAACACAGGCATAGGGATTTGGATGTTTCCCCAAAAAGGAGGCAAGCCAATTGATGAGAAACTTTGTAAAGGGATATCTTTGTAAAAGAATCCCCCAATGTGGAATGGAAACCTCTAACTTCTCATCTTAAATTGCATACCTTGGTGAGAACGATTCATTTCCTATGATTGTTAATGTTTTCATATCTTATGAAGAACTTTGAAAATTGCTTGTTGTTCTTGCGAACATAATTTTTTTTATATCTTGTTCTATTGATGATATACGAAGAATTAGCTTTACTATTTGTGTGCATGAAATTTTGATAGTTGATAAATTTAAACTTGTTAGGGAACCACAACATAGGCTTATCCCATAATGAAAGAGGTTGTTATGAAATAGGCAGTGAAACTTCTAGATGCTGGTATTATTTACCTTATTAGCGATAATGAGTGGGTTAACATAATTCAAGTGGTACCTTAAAATGGGGGCATGACCATGGTAGCTAACCAAAGCATTGAGTTCATTCCTTCTAATTTGGTTATAGTAACCATTTTTCCATGACATCATAGAGAAAATCATTTATGTATTCATAGATGATTTTTTTTCAATTTTAGGCTTTTCATTTGATGATTGCTTGAAATCTAACTCTTAATTGGAAAAAAATGCCATTTTATGGTCCAAGAGGATATTGTATTAGGTCACAAAATTTCTTCTATGGGAATTGAGGCTGTTAGTGCCAATATTGACATCATAGAGAAACTGCATGCACCTAGTAATGTTAGGGGAATTAGGAGTTTTCTAGGCCATATAGGTTTTTATGGAGGTTTATCAAGAATTTCTCTAATATTTCTAGACCATTATGCTCATTGCTTCAAAAAGATGCTCAATTAAATTTCAATGATGAATGTGGTAATGCTTTCAATATTTTGAAAGAAGCACTTTGCACCACATCTGTTAAAGTTGCACTCGATTATGGGTTTACATTTCAAATTGACGTGTGATGCAAGTGACTTTACTAATGGTGTCATTTTTTTGAAAAGAAAGGCAAGGTCTTACGTATATGGTATACTATGCTAATAGAACTTTAATGGATGCTCAATTGAATTATTCTACTACCAAAAAAAGAAAAAAAAAAAAAAAAGGCTAGAAATTTTTTGCTTTTGATAAATTTCGGTCTTATTTGATTGGTTCAAAAATGATTGTGCATACTAACCCCCATGAACTTAAGTATTTGTTGTCTAAAAAGGATGCAACGTCTTAGTTGATTCATTGGGTTCTCTAATTGCAGGAATATGATGTGGAAATCGTTGCCAAAAAGGTGGTTCAAAATATCATCACAGATAATCTTTTAAGATTTAATGAGTTTGTATGTGCAGTTGATGAGATGGTATTCATTAATCAAGAATTTCCGTTGATGGTACTCAATGAGTGCAACCCTTGGTATGCTGATATAGTAAACTACCTATTTGCAAGGGTACTGCCTATTTTTAATTACTACAACCGAAAAAGGAGATTCTTTTTTGAGTTTAAATTCTACCATTTGGATGAGCCTTTTTTTATTTAGAAGGTTATTGAGCATTGAAATTACCAAGTCATCCAACATTGTGTACTAGAGGAGTAAATTAGGAACATTTTAAGAATTTTCTATTCTGGTTAGTAGACATCATGGGAACTGAAGAACAACTTCAAATTTTCTCCAATCAGTTTTAGAGATGTGTGATGAATGCTAAAGGTCAGAGAACATCTCAAGTAGAAATAAAATTCCTCTCAACAACATATTCGTAGTTGAGCTATCGATGTATGAGGGATAGAATTCATGGGACAATTTCAAATTTTATTTTCCAACAAGTAAATCCTAGTAGCAGTTATAATGAACCTTGTTCGAAAGAACATATTTGCAAGGTTTGGTGTCTCAATTAGCCAAGTATGGGCTAAATCATAAAATTGCAGCACTTCCATACCATCGTCAAATTTTGAGCCAAGTAATGGTATCAAATCATGAGTTTAAGAGGATATTGGGGAAGACAGTCAATCCCCAAAGGATTGGTCAAAGAAATTTGATGATACTCTTTGGGATACAAGACTCGCCAACATTCAAGAAGCCTATAGGGATGTCTCCCATAGGCCAGTATTAGGGAAGTCCTGTCATTTTTTGGTTGAACTTGAACAAAAGGTCTATTGGGAACTTAAAGGCCCTAAATTTTGATTTGCAAGGGGCTAATGAAAATAGGCTCTTGGTTCTTTGTGAGCTATAAGAATTCAAAAGGGAGGCATATGAAAATTCCAAAACTTACAAGTAATTTTTAGGATCCTATACAAAATTTGGAAGGGTTTAATTTTGGTATGTATACTATTTATCCCTCAAGTTTTAAAAGAATATATTAGGTCCTTGAAGTTGAAAATTTTAATTAAAAAGGTTCCCATGCATTAAAAAAAAGAGACAAAGAAATAATGCTTATGAATTTTTTAAATGAAGTTTTATTAAGGATGTGCATTTAAGTTTAATTAAGTTAAAAACTAATCATTAGG
The DNA here is from genome assembly GCA_025175665.1 of Cinchona pubescens. Classification (NCBI taxonomy): domain Eukaryota; kingdom Viridiplantae; phylum Streptophyta; class Magnoliopsida; order Gentianales; family Rubiaceae; genus Cinchona; species Cinchona pubescens. The sequence continues at coordinate 471,750 of JANKKI010000143.1, forward strand.
AAATAAATATTTAGGCTTAAGAATAGATGTGAATTGTGTCTTAATAAAATCAAAGTAGCAAATCAACTATGGGGAAAGCTCTCTAGGGTTTTGCTCTCATGAAAGATTTCTTCCATTTTTGTGTATGGTTGCTTATGTAACTCCTTGAGGGGGCAGAATCCTCATGCTACTTGATCATTTGTAGACATAGTATCAAATGTGACTCCATCACCATCCTAGCATGGGAACTTGTGGTGTTTTTGACCCAAAGGGCATATCCAAGCTTTCTGTTCCCCTCCACTTCACTCTAATAGAAAAGTTATCCTATGGCAAGCCAAGCATAGAGATTGTCAAAAAGAGTTCAACGAACTTGGCTTCAATGGATCCGTCGTTACCCTGTGTCTAGGCATATCTATATTCATTTTACAAGAGAGGATGACTTCCAATCTTGTTGGATCAAGGCCCTATGATATCTTCAAGAGTTTTTCTTGCAAGTATTGAGGTGGTATCCGAAATTCAGAACATATGTTGAGCCATCAAGGAGCCTAGTTTGCATTGGACTTGCAGATATACTAGTCCACATTTTCTCGAAAGTCATTCACTCTCTCTATTGCATGCACCATTGGATCTCTCCTCAAGATTGACGCGGCCACTACAAATCTCTCTAGACCTAGTATAGCCCGCATTTGTATTGAACTCAATTTGCTAGTAGATTACCACAAAGAATCTCGATTAATAATGAAAATGTAGGTTTCTATCAGCCATATGACAACTTGCCATCTTATTGTTCTCATTTCCATAAATTGGGTCATTCGGCTCAACAATGTAGGCTTATGACTACGAAAGGAAAAGGAATAAACTCAGACCTAATTCTCAATGACTCAAATGAGAGAAAGACCACTGAAATTTGGAAGATTAAGAACCCATACTATCGTGAGCAAGACCCTCCACAACAGTTGCCTCAAAAAAATATCTTCTCTGGAGGGTCCCTTTCATCATGAGGAACACAAGAACTCTCAGCTCATCGAGACACAAAAGGATCATTGGGAAATTCACCGAGATGTTGCTAGTCCTTCCACACAGATTCAACAGTATGCTCTAATTCCAATAGAAGACACCTTGTGACACAATAAGATGATATTAGGTCCTCTTTATTGTTTAAAGAGGAAATAGAATAGGGGGAATGTTGTATAGTTGAAGATTGCCTATTCTATGATGATCGAGTAATTCAGCCAGTGATTGGCTCTTTGCAGGAGGTCCTCTCCATTATTTTAGACCTTGAAGAACTCTGAATAAATCAGATAATGAGGGTTCTACACCATTCCTATCCAGGAAGTCTAGAAAGAAAAAGAAACAAGTGACCACAAAGCTCCTATCATTCGTAGCTCACTCTGAGCTGCAACCTCTTCTCCACCTCTTATCCAATGATCAATTTTCTTATTTGGAACATGCTGGGAATATCAATAAGCCTTCCCAAAATAGGCTAAAATTTTTGATAAAATTGCATGAAGTTTATTTCTTGGTTGTTCTCAAACCCATGGTTGATTCTTGCTGCATTGATGATTTTAAAGGAAGGTTACAGTTAGATTTTGCTTTAAAAAATAATAACAAGAAAGATTTGGGTGATTTGGAAATCTTTCTTCTCAATAAATGTTTGATAACTCTCCTAAAAGAGAGTTACATTCATATGTTTTGATTAAATTTTGATGCTAATCTTGAGTATTTTTTGTGTTATTTTAGGATTTTTATGCATTCTAGGATTTTAGTTGAAGTTTTTATTTTAAGTGTTTTAGGGTGTACTTTATCACTTTTAGGGATTGTTTTGCTGAAATTACATTCTAAGCATTCGTAAGTTTTGGTTTTCAAGATGTAACCAATTGTGATGACTTAAACTCTTGCTCTTTTGTCATTCATTGAAGATTTCCAGTTAAGGTTGAGTGTTTACTATATTTTTAATGCTTTCAAATATTTAATCACTATTTGAAAGAATCTATATATATTTTATGAGGCTTATTAAACAATTCATATATTAAGATCTATTAGTAATTACCATGAATTGTGAGAATGTTGGAGACCATGGTGAATGCAATTTGTGTAGTCGCCATAGGAATTCTATGATACATTCTAGCTCAAGATTCTTTTACTTCTTGGATCAAAGACAAATAAATAGGTAAAATTAAGGTTATTATTGAAATCCAACATGAATGACTTTAACTTACCTTATGCCTAGCAATTGGTGAAATCAAGAAATCCTAACACTTGTTTTACCTTGAATTGACTTTAGTTAATCATTTGCCTTAGTTTATTATTTAGTCATTTAATTAATTCTGGTCTCTCAAGAATTGATTTCTCCAAATATTAGTGAAGCTAAGAATTTTAATGCTTATTTCTTAGTCCTTGTACGAACAATACTCACTTATTTCGATATTGCTTGATATGATCTTATGCACTTGTGAGTATAGAGAAATTGGCCCATCAAGTTTTTGGCTTTGTTTCCAAGGACGGTGTTTAAATATCATTGATGCCAACTAATTTTGTCTTGTGATTTTTGTGCTTAAAATCATACTAATTGAGAGTGCAAAGTGTCTGCAAATGTAGTTGGGGTTGAGTAAGTAAGCTTTGTAGGGCAAACCAACCAAGGACACAAAATAATTCATGCTACACTATGTACAACCCGGGGGTGAAGAAACAACCCAAATTTTTTGTGGAGTAATTAGCGAGCATAAAGGCCACTATTTAACACCAGCAACAAAATCTACCCTAACAAGTAGTGACAAAGCCAAATTTGGAAGAAATGCTAGCCACCTTCATAAATGAGACAAGTAGTTTGGAGGGAAAAATTGTGCAAATCTTAAAACAAATGGCTAAGATACCTAAAGGTACTTTGCTAAATGACACAATGACCAGCCCAAAGGAGAAAGTTAAATCAATAACTTTGAGTAGTGGAAAAATGCTAAAATGATCTTGAGCTGATGAAATTATTAAGGTAAGAGAGGAAGAGGTGATCGAGGAGTCACCTAAACCCGATGTTGATACAACTAGTGGTGATGTCGTGCCTAGGTATCAAGTACCTAATTGAAGTAAGAAGGAAGATGAATGGAAAAAGCAGTTGCCCACACATGCATCAGTACACATGATTCTATAACTGCAATGATTGAAGCAGTAAAACAGGGAGAAAGAATTTTCTAAGTTTATTAATATTTTTAACAAATTAAAAATTAATATTCCTTTTGCTGATGTACTTTCTCAAATTCTTATCTAAGATAAGTTTATGAAGGATATCCTATTTCATAAGAGGAAATGGAACGTAGTCTAATGTTCTCAAAGATATTGCCTCCAAAATTGAAGGATCCAAGGAGTTTCACTATCCTTCGTAGTTTAGGCATTATTTCATTCGATAAAGCATTATGTGATATAGGAGCCAGCGTCAATCTAATGCCTGTGTCATTTTTTAGGAATTTGGAGAGAAAGAGGCTAAACCGGTGATAATGACTCTTCAATTAAGGGACGGGAGGATAAGGAGACCTTATGGAATCATTGAGGATGTGCCAGTGCCACGACGAGTCACTATTACCACTATCCGCTGTCAAACCCTCATCTACGCGACCTTTCTCCATATGTTGATATTGCATGGTACAGTCTTGGGCCTTCACCTGTTCTGGTGTCTCTATTACACTGCGCGCCAATAGCTTGATCAGATTGCCTTGAGTTTGACATTGAAAACGAACAAGTTGGGTTGTAAAACTCAAATGACCACGGATGTTCAAAGAGACTCTGCGCATTGGACTGCAATGGCTGGTCGTCCATGGTCGAATGCATGAGAGACATCATTGGCCCCATTCCATACACCCCTACATTGTTGCTTACATGTACGTGCGGAATTTCCTCAGTCTCGATAAACAATTCAGCACAAAAATTTGGATCGGCATCAAACAAATCAAAAATACCATCCATACCACATCATCTGTCAATGGAATGCCAGAGTAAACACCACGACTAACTATATGCCTATACACAATACTCAATTTCATCTGCTCCCTATCAACCTCAATGAATTCGTATATCTTGTCAACTAACTCAACAAAACTAATCCGTTGCTTTATTCGGAATAGTTTCTTGCTCATCATTGGCCGGTAGGACATAGTACCGACCTTCATATGTTATTTCTCCTCCCCAATAAAGGAGAATGTGACGGGGTCTATCAAATGCCATTTTCCTTGTAAGGATGGAACATGTTTAGACCCGATTTTTGGATAAGGAATATGTTCTTTTAAAAAAAAAATTTGATAGAGTTACTCTATATCTTCAAGATTCCCTCTAACGCCGGTCATACCCGATAAGGGTTACAAACAACACAACAAATTGGCAACACTTATAAGTAATACATGCCCGACAAGGGCTACAACCAATGAAATAACCCGAAAAGGGTTACGAGTAATATATGCCCGACAAGGACTACAAAAAATGCAATAACATCCCACAATGTCAGTATAACAAACAACATAACCACAAATTTCACCGCAATCAACAGAAACCAAACCTACAACATATACCGAGTCAAAGACCATTCTCTCTAAATATTCAAAAAAAAAGAGGGATATAATTAAAGCAGCATATTATTAAACTAAAATACAAAAACATAAAAAATATAAACTACCAAGTTAAAGGGAACAAAATATATTTATAAAACATTTACATTAACAAAATTAAAAAAATATATTAATTAAAATTATTGGACTCCATAAAAAAATTAAATTTACCTGAAATATTTTGGTGGTGGGTGGCGGTGGTGGTGGTTGTGGAGGTTGTAGTGGTGGTGGTGGTGGTGGAATGGAGGTGGTGATTGTTGTAGAGGGAGGAAAAATAGATGGTGGTGGAACGGAGAAGGACAAATTTCTGCAGAAATTTTGAGGAGGAGGAGGAGAGGTTTTTTTTTTTTATTTGGGGATGAATATTCTGTGAGGCCACGGCTGGCCTCGCAGAATAAAAGGCCCGACTGACCTCGCAGAATGCGAGGTCAATTCTTTTTAAATTAAGAAGACCTCGCATTCGGAGAATGCGAGGTCTTCCAAAAATTTTTTATTTTTTATTTTTTAAAACAATTCTGGAACTTGCATTCTCCGAATGCGAGTTCCACCGACCCGGAATTGGAATTTGGAATATGCATAAAAAAAGAACAATTTCTTGAAAAGAAACACGATTTTAGAAATTTTTCCAAAGTCGGCTAGTTTTCTATTTTGCTAAATGGCGAGGTCACAGATTTCTTCAAAGTATCACGAGGAGTGAAGTAGGGAGATCCTCTATCTTCTTTCTTATTTATTTTATGCCTGGAAGCTTTTTCTAGGGTCCTTTCTAATTTAATTCAGGGGAGGTCGGTTATTCCTTATGCAATTCCACGTAACTGTCATTTATGTCTAATATTTCTTTTACAGATGATATGATAATTTCTCTCAACGGCATTGCCATAAAACCAGGAATATAATGACACTCCTCTAGACTACCAACGTGGGTCGAGCCAAAAAGTCAATACATCCAAAAGCTCCTTATTCTTACCTTCTTCATTTGGTGTGTCGGCCACAAGAGTGATTGAACAACTTACAGGAATAAAGAACTGTTAGCTGCCCATTCCTTACCTTGGATGCATTTTATATAAGGGTCACCGCCAACTACACCAACATTATTATCTTGTTGCGACTAGAGAAGATTCAGCAACGGTTAGGCTAAGAAAATTTTTGGCATGGAGATCAAAAGAGATCTAGGAGTCAAAAAGTTATTTTTAACCCAGAAAAACTACCTAGAAAAGGTCTTGGAGAGGTTTGGCATGAAAGATGCTAAACCTGTAAGCACTCCTCTTGTTGCTTATTTCAAACTGTCAGCTACTCAATCACCACAATCAGATGAAGAGAAGCGGTATATGGCACGTATAGCTTATTCCAGTGCAGTCAAAAAAATTATGTATGCAATGGTTTGCACACGTCCAGACATTTTACAAGCAGTTAGTATGGTAAGGAGATTTATGTCTTGTCCAGGTAAACGTATTGGCATGCTGTGAAATAAATTCTCAGATACTTACGAGAGACTTCAGACCATGTTTGGAGTTCGGAAGGAATAGAAACATTTTGTTTGGCTTTGTAGATTAGACTATGCTGAAGATCTTGACAAAAGAAGATCACTCACAGGTTATGTATTTTATATTGGTGGTTGTATAGTTTAACAGCTGAAAAGCAACCTTACAACATTAGTAGCCTTGTCTACTACTGAAGTAGAGTACATGGCTATCACTGAGGTAATCAAAGAAGCCTTGTGGTTGTAGGAATTATTTGGCGAATTCAGTCTACATCAAAGTGAATTACTATTCACTGTGATAGTCAAAGTGCTATTCACTTGAACAAAGACCAAATTTATAATGAGCAGATGAAACATATTGATGTAAAGTATCACTTCATTTGGGATACCATTGCTGAAAAGAAAATCTCTGTCCAAAATATCAATACCAGAGACAATCCTACTACTAAGTTCAAACACTGGTTGAATTTGATTGGTGTTTGTGGTAATGATTAGGCCCATTGGGACTTATTTCGAGAAGGTGGAGCAAATTTATTATTTTGTGTCAGATGCAAAGCCAAGGTAGAGATTTTTTTTGCATACATGTGTGTGTGGCTTTGGCCACTGACACACACAATCACCTAATTCAATTCCTTCACGAAATTGAATTTAGAGAAAACATTTCAAGGCATGGCAAAATTTTCTTGGCCCAAATGATCGTATTTCATTTGGATTCTTTTGGAAAATTTGCCTATAAATTGAAGTAGAAATCCATTTCCTCAATGCACCAAATCGAAACAAGAACACAGAGTTCTTAACAAGTGTTTAGGATTTATTTTTGGTTTACTTCTCAGGTGTTCATTTGGGATATTTCTCTTTCGGTCTTTCGGGATTTTTCCCAAACTTTTGTATCTTATTCATATAGTGAAATATTACTCCGCTCTACCCGTGGACGTAGGTCTAATTGACCAAACCACGTAAATCTTTGTCTCTTTTCATGTATATTTTCTCTACATATTTCGTTATTATTTTCGTTATTGTTGTTAAAGGGTTCGCAAAATTAATTTAACCAAATTTCCTTGGGCACGGATCCTAACATGACCTAATTAGAAAGTAACAGTCTAACATTCTCTAGTGAGGCATCTTTGATTAGCATTGTCTATTCCTCCTGAATAATGAGAACTTGGAATGTAGTTAATTGTTGATCGAATATCAGGAGTGTGCTCAAATTAGGCGAGAAAAGGGACTGGAAAAAGAATTGCTTCTGCCTGTATATCTGTTATTTTCTCCATCTAAGCCCCTATAGCATTCTCGATTCTGTTGATAACAATTTATTGTATTTATCTTGAACTGCAGCTTGGAAACACTTTGTAATTGAGTCTTTATAACTTTACGGAATAAAGTTATTTTTCACTTATTTTGATCTAAGTTTTGCTTGGTTTTGAGATTGTTTTAGATGTTTCAAGTGTGTTTTATTAATTATTAAGTTTAAAGTGTTTGGTTAGTGTTATGTGTGTTTTGTGCATTTTGTAGGAGAATGGATGATCAAAGATTGAAGAGGAACTAAGAAGATCAAGTTAAGATAGGATGTACTGATGCGGCATTCTTATGTTGTGTATTCAGCAGTGCAATAGCATTCTTTACTGAAACTAAATAGAATCTGAGTACAGTGTGCCATGGAACTCTATAAGCTAGAAGGCAATGTAGCACTGGAACGTTACAACTTTTCTAGAATGGGCCAATTTCTAAGTTTGTTCATTTTGGCTCTGGTTTCAAGCCCATTTGAAACATTCTCGACCTAATACTCTTCCTAACCGTAGGAGGCACCTAGAAACTATAAATACGGCATCATAGGAGCTTTTAAAACAACCATCAATTATTGTGACATTATCAACCATACATTAGTTTTTAGGAGAAGAATAGTTTCCTCTTCTAAATGAAGATTCAAGGACCAATTCTTTGGCCACATCTTTGAGTTTCTCAAGAGGTTGCTTATTTTACTATTTCTTCTCTTTGATTTTATTAAAGATTCGATGTTGATCTTTTTTTATAGCTGTGGAGTAGTTTGTTTTAAGGGTTTGATATAGCCATAACTATGTTTATGCACTTTTTTATTGTGTAATATTTAGTTCTTTTGTTTCATTTTTAAGTGTGCGAATTTGTTGTCTTAATGCCTTCTTATACGTGATTTTACATAATTTGGTTTAATTATCTGTTTGAAAGGAAGATTTAATCCTCATAAGTTGATCATCTATCTGAATTCAACTATAATCATAGGTATAGTAAATCTCACCATAAAATTCGATAGGATTACTTGACTAGAGTAATTTTAAATAATTTATATGACCAATTTAGTAACAGCAAAAAAGAGATCTAACAACAAGGTGTTCTGCAGTTTAACACAATTCTTGTGATATTTGCATTGATTAATTCTAAGAAGACTTAATTGATAGCAGGTAGAAGGAGAATAGTACTAACTTGAGAAAGGTTGTACTCATTAGAGAACTCTATCGACCTACAATTTTCTTAATTGAATTCTTACAAAATTTAGGGGTGTGTGATCATAGTTGGCGGTGAATTCAATTTCCCTAACGGCTTAATTAATCTAGTTAAATTCCATTTAGTTCAGTTTAATTGGTAGTTAAAATAATGTTTATTGAATTCCTAGATAAGTGGAACATTGGCTGCAATAATTTGCCTTATACATCTGTGATAACTCTCGTGGGAACATTAGCTGCAATAATCTACATTTGTAATAGTCATTGTGAATATAATACTCTTACTCTTGATTACTTTATTACTTGAGCGATTAGTGCACTTGCTAGTAGATTTAGCACGTATCAAGCTTTTTGGTGCTATTGCTGGGAATTAATTGATTTAGAGTATGTCAGTTTGGTTAATTAATCTTGGAATTTTTATTTGCTTTTGTTTTAATCATTGTTTGGTTCTTCAATTTACTTGTGATCTTTCTGGTTTATGACTAGGATTAGAGGAAGTGATCTTGAAGAATTGAACTCTGAAATTGGAAGAACAATCCAGCAAATTAGGAGATACACATCTAGAGAAATGCAATGGTAGACAGTGTAATACGTGGGTAAAAATGAAACGTAGAGTACAACAGGAATAGGAGTATAAACTGATGAAAGATTATGTTGCACCTACGATGACAGGAGCTGGATTGAGTAATTAGAGACCGACTGTGCAAGCAACAACACCTTTGAGATTCAACCTGCTATAATGAATATGGTTCAATCTAGTCAATTTGGTGGTTTGTCTCAAGAAGATCCTAATGCCCATCTTACCAATATCTTGGTGTTTTGCAACACATTTCATTATCAAGCGGTGTCCAAAGAAGCCATTCATTTGCGATTGTTCCCATTTTCTTTACAGGATAAATCTATGTATTGATAGACTTCTTTGCCACCAGGGTTAATCACCACTTGGGAAATCATGGTGGAATATTTTTGGGGAAATATTTTCTCTCTTCTAAAACTGTACGTTTGTGTAACGAAGTTACTTCTTTTGTGTAGAATGACTTGGAGTCTGTGTATAAAGCATGGGAACATTTTAAAGATGTTTTGAGGAAGGAGCCTAACCATAACCTTTCTTTATGGTTTCAATTATAGACTTTTTATAATGGGGTTTATCCATCAGAAAGACACATGATTGATGCAGCATCCAGTGAGAGAATCATGAAGAAATCATCTGAAGAATCATGTTTATGAGTTGTTAGAAGAGATAGTTACTAATTCATGTCAATTGTCAAATGATAATGTTAATAGGAGAATTGCAGGAATTCACAGTGTGGATCTATCTGTATCCTTTGCAGCACGATTAGAAATTATTCAAAGGAGTATTAATAATCTATCTGTTAAAATTATGAATGTCAAACAGGTAACAATTTTAATGAGAATTTGAATGAATGAGCTAACTGTGTTTCTAATACCTTAATCAAGAACAATCCATACAGTAATGCACATAATCCTGGTTGGAGTAGTCATTCGAATTTTTCATGGAGTCAAAATCAGCAAAGTATGAGAGGACTACCTTCGGGATTTCAGCAAAGGCAAGAGGAGAGATTGCAAAATGAGTCTAAACTAATTTTGGAGAATGTGTTATCTAAATTCATTAGTTCTTCTGGTGCTAGATTTAACAATCAAGAAGCATCACTAAGAAATTTGGAAGCATAAATTGGACAATTAGCCAATATGACGTCTGGATGTCATTCACAAGGGTCACTCCCTACTAACACTGAACAAAATCCTAGAAGCTAAAGTGGTAACACTGAGAAGTGGTAAGCAATTGGAAAAACCAAAGCTAATAGTGACAGATTCTAAAGAAAAGAAGGATGAAGATAAGGGTGAAGAGAAGAAAGTAAAGCAAGAAAAGAGATAGTCAGAGAAAGAGAAAAAGGAGGAACATGTATAAATTCTTAAGAAATTTTTAAATCTTTCATATCATCAAAAGTTTAGACAAGAAAACTTGGAAAAGCAATTTTCTAATTTTTAGAGATTTTTAAACAATTGCATATTCACATACATTTTTTTTGCAGCTTTATAGAAGATAACTAATTATGTGAAATTTCTAAACAGGTTTGTCTAACAAAAGAATAATTGAAGAAATTGGAATTGGAAGCTAACGAAGCAATGTAGTTCTGTTTTGCAAAGCAGGTTGCACAAAAGAGAATTGTTCCTGGGGCTTCTTTTTTTCCTTGTTCTATTAGTAACTATACTATGTTTTAAAACATAATGTGATTTGGTTGCAAGCAAAAATTTGATACCTTATTCTGTTTTAGCAAAGCTTACCTAACTTCAATAAGGGACACTAAAGTAGTTTTGCAATTTATTGATTAATCCGTTAAGCAAGTTAAAAGAATTTTATAAGATGTGTTGGTTAGAAAAGTGAAATTTAATTTTCCTGCATATTTTATAATTCTTGGTATGACTGTAAAAGGGACGTCCCTATCATTTTAAGTAGACCATTTCTTGGTACAGGACGAATCCCTTTGATGTGCAAAATGGGAAACTAATTTTGAGAGTGAACAATGAGAAATTAACTTTTGAGATGAATAATTCTTTGAAATACCCATCTGATTTCTCTTCATGTTTTACTTTAAATGAGTTTGAGAATGAACAGGAAGAACTAGAGTAAGATCAAGCATTGAAGCAAGACATTAAGGATAGTGCATCAACGGAGGATGAATATGAAGAAGAGCCTGATGAAATAGAGAAGTTAATTTGTTTCAGAAGTCATGGAATCATGAAGAGAAAGACAAGGCTCCTAAAACTGAACTTAAGCAATTACCTTCTCATCTTAAATATGCTTTTCTAGAATCTGACTCATTTCTTATTATTATTTCTTCAATGTTGATAGATGACATGGAGACTAAGTTGTTGAAAGTTTTGAGAAAGCGCAAAAAAACAATTGGATGGACTATAGGTGATATTAAAGGTATTTTGCCTTCAATTTGTATGGATGAGATACTCATGGAGGATAATGTCAAGCCAGTGATGTAGCCACAAAGAAGATTGAACCCTACACTAAAGGAAGTAGTCAAGAATGAAGAATGAAGTCATTAAGTTGATGGATATAGGTATAATCATATCCAATCTTTTATAGTTCATTGACTAGTCCAGTACAAGTGGTACCAAAAAAAGATGAGATTATAGTTATCAAGAATAATAGTAATGAATTAATCCCCTCACGCATAGTGACTGGTTGGAGGTTTTGTATTAACTATAGGAAGTTCGGTTGGAATGAGTACATGAGGAAATATCATTTTTCGCTTCCTTTCGTTGATCAAATGCTTGAGCATGTTGCAGTCATGCTTTTTTATTATTTTCTGGATGGTTATTTGGGATTGCATCATGTGGTAGTGCAAGTTCAATTAACACATCCTCAACTGTCCACTAATTTCCGCTAGTATATCGTTACCAATATAGTATAGTGAATAGGGATCGTTCCTATGAGGAAATATGTAGACAAGTACCGAAAGCGGATAACAATTTCTATTTAGACTATCCAACAAAAGTTTTAAATTTTTTGAAAGTAAAATAAAACTATCAATATTTGTAAAATGCAATAAACAAAACTAAAAATAAATATTTGAATTAGGAAATGATAAGAAAACGGGACAGCTATTAGCCTAGTCATTTTCTCGATTTAATTCAATACAGTGACCAATCAGTTCAATCACACATTATGGAGATTCAATTTCCAAATATCAACTCAACTCCGATCCCTCATGATGATGAGTCTATTACCTATCAACCTATCTAGTTTTAGGCATAAATTTCTATAAACCTAAAACCAATTCGATCAAAGGGGTGTATGGAATTACTATGAACTAATTAAAAATTTATATTAATCATAACCACGAATTAATCCAATCAAACAATTAATATTGTTTAATTTGTGATAGTTATTATGAAATAATATGAATGATCCGATTAATGGTTAATTAAAAGAATTCATAGGAAAATCGCGTCGTCTGTACCTAACCCTAATGGATTTAGTTTATGATTGATAATATAAAAACCCAAGCATTGATAATAATGCAAGAAAATGAATTAACCATTGTATTAGGTTTGATACTGCGGTTTGCATAAAAATAAATAACAAAAGAAAGAATGGAAATTATTTGAAAGAGTAAAAGAAATTACCAATAATCATTTTGTACTAGAAACTTGAATTAAACTTGAACTTATCTTTGAAATAATATCTTGAAGTAGTGCAATGGAAGAGAAAATGAAAACCCTTACAATAGACAGCACTCTTTCCTAAAAAAAAATAAAATAAAATATGATAATAATATGATACCCCTATTCTTTCTCTCTAAATCTACTATTTATTTCCTACTAAACTCCTAAAAATTAGGAGGTTTTTTAATCAGGTAAAATGCCAAAATGAAGGACTAATACAAATAGGAAACTAAAGTCTTGCCAAAATCAGGATTGTCCAATTCTGACTCCTGCTAGCAGCTTCACTGTGGCCAATATTTTATGCTTGAGTTGGTTCACTGTGGCAAACAAACCGTCTGTTTCCCTAAGTGCTTGGTTTCATTCACCGAGGCGAATGACCATTATGTCTAATTTCATTTTCAGCTTCTTCGCTCATACTTTGAGTTTTCAACTTGGTTATTCTACCTTTTTATCTGCATAGAAGCCGAAACAAACAAAAATACTAATTTAGACACAATTAACACTAAAATCACTTAAAAACAAACAAACTAATCTAGTTAGACTCTTAACACAAAACATCACGAAAGCACAATCATACCGGATTCAGCACATTAAAAACTAAGTCCAAAAGAGTACAATAATAACCTTAATTCTAAGGTTATCAAACTTTCCCCAACTTAGCCTTTGCTCATCCGAACAAAAGAAACAAGAACTAAACATAACCAATAGAATGCACAGAACCTAATTCTATTTGAACTGTATCAATGATAGTGAATTGGTTGAAAGATAACACGTTAATTAAATTTGTTCCTTGCATAAGAGAAATTGACCCATGATCACACAATCATCATAAAAATGCTAGACTCTCTGCTCAAAAGAAGGAGAAGGAAGTAGATCCGCTCAGTTCACTAATCTTGACAACTTACGTCAACCTTAGTTATGCCATACGACAACATGGTTGGCACAAAGTATAATCATCCCATGAATACTAATCCAGACTAACTCTGACCAAGGATCAAATTGGACTTTTAAAGCTTGTCATGTAGGCTAAGGGACAGGGTAGGATTAATATAGATAAAGTAGCTAAAATTAGCTTCATCAGACATATTACAATTCATCTTTAAGCCACATCCTATGTCCACATTAAATACCACAAAATTTAGCCAAACTGCAAAAATATGAATTACTTACTAACAGAACTTAACACTTGACAAGGTAGCTAATTTTTGTAGTAGCTACTCCATTACTGACACAAGAGGTAATGATCCTCTTATTTACAATTTCAACAAACAAATAACCTAGTTTTATTTTTTATTTTTTTATTTCAATATAGAAGTCATACTTTCTTCCGACTTCTTTACAAAAAAAGCACACGTCTTCCCAGCTAACCATCATACAAACTCAACATTATGATGCCAATATAACATCAATGCCAACCAAGGTGATGGGTAAAAGAGAAGTTAATTACAAAAAGGTAAATTGGCTACTCATGTGACTAAAACAATAAAAATATGGTAATAATGCTAAAAGAGGGCTAGTAGGGATACTATATCATAAGGTTTAGGATTAGACGGTCCAAAGAATTTCCAAATTCATTTCATAGTCCAGAAATTATTGAACTTCACCCATATTTGGCAAATATAGGACTATTTCAACTCATTGCCTTAAGCAAAAGCAAGTTTCAATAACCCATCAAGATTATCACTAATGAATTAAAACTAGGCTCCCCACTCAATCACATCACACTTGGCATGTATATGTGGGGTGATAGAATTTCACTTTGATAGTGCGTAATATCCTATTAATCCTCTCATCAAATGGACCATAGTAAACGTGATCAGGATCATCAGGATGGGTTGGTCTAAGAAGAAAACCCTAATGTAGAACCAAGGTGATGTCCTCATCCCCTTTATCATCATTCTCAAAATAATTTGTGACAGAATCCTTGTCAAAATAACTTACTGCGACTCGTTGCATGCAATCTTGATATTGTTGAACAATCTTTCCAATGCTTGGAGGTTAATAATCTTCTTATAGGTGATATTCACTTTGCCAGTAGATGTCACACCTTCTTGAGCACATAAGGTTGTGATGACACCTGAAAAGATGAAATCCATGTCTAATTCATCACAACCTTTCTTGAAAATCATTCAGTTGAATGGATTTAAAATCTCCACTCCAAAATTAATATCCATGCCCTTTACTAGGATATACAAAATCAAGGATCTTTCTCTGCTCACTATTTGTGGTTGTGCCACAGGCATAAGATTCATTCAAACAAAATGATTCCAAGCTCTTGCCTTTAAAATCTGGAACCGGGTCTGGAACTATTTGTAGTATATGAATGCGTTTTTACTCTAGGTGCCTCTTGAATTTGTTAAAATGGTGAAACCTCTTCAAAGTTAATATCATCAGACATGAATTCTATAAATTCATTAATAGTATTTGATTTCAACGCATAAGTATTGCCCAGAAATTCGTAAACCAAATCAAATAACCCTGGTAATCTCAGACTAAGGCAAAACTACCCCATTTCCTTCTATCTATTTCGCTCAAAAAGTAATCTTGAAGTTCATGAGCTTCATGACAGGTGGACCACTTTGTTGAACTCAAATCATAATAACACTGATGGCAAACATGGTTTTTGTTCATTAAATTTTCAATGCGTATTGAGCATTTTCACCAACAAATTTATCTTGGTTTTAACCACCCACTTCGCTAGCTTTTTGATGATATTTCAACTCAAGAAACAAAACCACACAAACTGGATAAAGATTCAAAATAAACACCTACTTTTCAAATTCAAGTCCACGAAAACATTAGAATTTAAATATCGACAAATTAAAATCCTCAAATAAAGAAAAAAGTAATTCAATAAAAATTCCAAAATCTACCAAAAAGAAGTAACTACCAACAATTAAGGAAAATAGTTTTGGAAGGATCATGCTTGTTCAAAGGAGAATGAAAATTTGAGATAAAGATATTACTTCCTTGATGTGCAAAATTTTCACAACTTTGCCTCTAAAAATCCTGGATTAATGGTGAATGAAGAAGTTTCTAGGAGTGGGTAATGAGTTTTGATGAAAAGGTAGAAGATTTCTTATACACATTTATGGTGCTTTGTAAGATTTATGGTGGTGATAGTGGTGGATTTAGGGATGGGTTTTGGCTTGGGTTTTGGAAGGGAGAGGAAAAGAAGAAGAATTTGTGGGGGAAAATGAGAGGGAATCGGGTGTAGACCAGAAAAAATAGGGGTAGTACGAGGCAAGGGTATGTTAAAAATTGTTGGACTTGATTTGGATGTTCGCCGTCACTAATATTTTTGCCTTGGAGTTGGTTGCCACGGCGAACAAACATTCTGTCTCATGTTTCAATTGGTTTGCCATGGCGAACACAATTGCTTTTGAGTTGTTTGTTGCAGCCAACAAATATTTTGTCCATGAATGTTACTTGGTTTGTCGCAGCTAACCAAAAAGTTCTTGATTTGTTTGTTGCAGCAAACAAACCCTCTGTCCGAACACAAAATTTTTTTCCCAGACATACCAAACACTCATTTGCATCGCCTAACTTGTAATTAAACACAACATTAAAACATTAAACAATGAAAACTAAAAGAAACCATATTTAAAAACAACTTTAAAAAAATGGTAATACATCCCTGTTTAATTCTTAGGTTGCCCCCCAAGTGGTGCTTCTTTAAAGTCAATATCTTGACTTTAAATCTTGATCATTCGAGGTGCATAGTTTCATGTCCAACATCAACTTCTCATCTGTGGTATAGCTTGAGCCAACTTTCATTATTTTGGAATGTTGATTCCTTGCCTTTAAGCTCTACCACTGCATACGAAAAATGCTTGAGCTACTTCATAAGGTCTTCTCTACTGGGATTTCAACTTTCTAGGAAATAGCCATAAGTCTAGAATTGTAAAGTAACACCTTATCATTGGCATGAAGTTCTTTGTAGAGAATGTTCCATTTTTGCCACCTTTTAGGTTTCTCCATATAGAGTCGTGCATTGTCAAAGGCTTCGGCACGAAACTCTTCCAACTCAAAAAACTTCATTAACCTCTTCTTGGGGGCTGCCTTATAATCATAATTAAGGGCCTTAATTGCCCAACTTGCTTTGTGCTTCAATTCCACGTGTACGTGACATTCTTTCCCAAACACGCAACCTATATGATGACATACTAATATGGGTTTTGAATGCTTGTTGATATGCCCATAATGCATCATCCAATTTACCAGACCAATCCATTCAAGAAACATTGACTATCTTTTCCAAGAATCTTTTCAATTTCCTGATTTGATACCTCAGGTTGTGATACGGGTTGATGCCCAGGGTATGTAGAACTTGGTCACAAACGTAGGGTTTATATGCACAAGCGAAAAATAGTTGTTAATAGACCTCCTTGATTAGCCACAAGGCAATCTTTTAACTATGAGCAAGGAATTGATCCAAAGCCTAATTGGCAGAAAATCAATACTGGTGTTGGGTATAACCTCAAGTGCTCAATCTTGAAGCCCCAACTAGATTCCTAGTCTAGACAAGACTAAAGAGAATCTAAAATTCTAATTTACTCGTATGAGAGGAAAAAGAAAAACTGAAATCTTATTGCCAAAATTCATTCTTCAATTGTGTACAAGACCCCTCTATTTATAGTTGAGGGTGGAGCAAGATTCTAGGACTAAATTATTCAATGTGGGATAGCTAGTTTTAATAGTTGGGTTGAATCCTACAGCCCATTAGCCTTTAAACCCAATTCTTGTACACTTAACTAATGGCCGAAATACATAGCCCAAAACAAATAATTACGTCTTGAAACCAGCCCAATTAAACACACTAACACTTAAAACATTGGGCTCAAAATAAAAGACTAGACAACTAAATAAAAGAATATTCCATGGCCGAAATAATGAGACTAAATTTCGGCCCTTCAGCTTCTCATCCTGTCTCTTATACACATCTAGATGATTGTATAAGAGACATTCTAAGAACATCTTAGACTCTTTTGTGGACTTCATCTCCAAAAGGTTTGTGAGCTCTTCTTGATCTTCAATAACTTCAACTAAGCCCAACATAGCTTTATTGAGGTTCTTAGCTCTTGATCTCGTAATTGGACCTTGTGGAACTTGAAGTGTGGATTCCGTGAGCCTATATCGAGCCTTCGTGGACAATTGATCACTCATCAAGTCCTTGGGATGTATCATCTCCCTCCCCCTTAGCAGGATTCGTCCACGAATCGTCACCTATATCAAAAACAAAGGGAGAAAGATCAGTGACGTTAAAAGTTGCAGAAACTTGAGAAGTCACCAGGTAAGTCTAGCTTGTATGCGTTGTCGTTAATGCGAGCCATGACTTGGAACGGTCCATCACCACGTGAATCTAACTTAGATTTTCTCTTGTTGGGAAATCTCTCCTTGCGCCAATGAACCCATACCCAATCTCCAGGTTCAAAGACGACCTTCTTGCGACCCTTGTTTCGCACCTCAGCTATCTTAGCATTTGCTTCCTCAATGCGCTTGCGGGCCTTCTCGTGCAACTTCTTGACCATTTCAGCCTTCTTTTGTCCATCTACATTGACAGCAGAAGAAACTGGTAGTGGCAGTAAATCCAAAGGAGTAGTGGGATTAAAACCATACACTAATTCAAATGGTGAAAACTTAGTGGATGAATGCATAGCACGGTTATAAGCTAATGAACAAAAAACAGAGTGTACCATTATAGACTTCAGTTTGACCGTTTGTTTGTGGATGGTAAGCAGTAGAAAACAACAATTTAGTACCCAATTTATTCCATAATACACACCAAAAATGTGACAAGAATTTAACATCCCTATCAGAAACAATGGTATGTGGGATGCCATGCAAGCGCACAATCTCCCTAAAGAACACAGATGCTATATGAGATGCATCATCAGATTTTGTCTAATGGTGCATAAGATGCCAGAACTTGAGTCGTAGAAATTGAAGCGTGTGTATTATGAGTTAAATTGACTTAGATCTTGGGATACCTAACACAAAATCCATGGAAATATCAGTCCAAGGATGACTCGGTACAGGTAGTGGCATATAAAGACCATGCGACTTCAATTTGGACTTGGCACGTTGGCAGTCAATGCATTTATTACACAAGTTCACAACATCAGACTTCAGATGTGGGGCCAATGAAAATGCTCTTGAAGTGTGTGCAGTGTCTTTTTGATGCCAAAATGTCCCATCAACCCTCCCCCATGTGATTCCCTAACAAGAACTTCACGTAAAGAACATTGCAGTCTGATGTTACACAACTTGTCTAATAAGTCTGATACACTTCGTGTCTCTTGTACACAATGAAGTTTGCATTTAGACATGCAGTATAAGTATCAAAAAAATCATGATCAGAAACATACAAAGATTTAATATGCTCAAATCCAAAGAAATTAGCATGCAATGTAGTGATCAAGGTGTACCTACGGGACAAAGCATCTGCTAGTCTTATATTGAACCACATAAGGAAATGACTCAATGAACTCACTCCACCTAGCATGTCTACGACTCAATTTGTTTTGGCCCTTTAAGTGCTTTAGAGACTCATGATCAGAGTGAATAATGAATTCTCTAGAGTATAAGTAATGACTCCAATTTTCCAAAGCACGTACTAAGGCATAAAGTTCTTTGTCATAGGTGGTTAATAATTTAAAGAAGCACCACTTAATTTCTAAGAAAAATATGCAATAGGTTGCTTCTTTTGTAACAATACAGCTCCTATACCTATGCCAGATGCATCACATTCAATTTCAAAAGAAGTATCAAAATCTGGCAAAAGTAAAAGAGGGGCAGAGGTTAACTTAACTTTGAGCGTGACGAACGCCTTTTGTTGAGCTTCTCCCCATCTAAAGCTGACGTTCTTCTTGATACACATCTAGATGTGTATAAGAGACAGACAGATTAAGGAGATGGGAAAAAAAGGTAGACTTTTTGTTTGATTGTTATGACTATTCAAACTAAAGCTTTTACAGTAAATCAAAATATCATCAAAATAGACAACGACAAATTTACCAATGAAAGCTCTAAGAACATGATTCATAAGCCTCATGAATGTGCTCGGTGCATTAGTGAGACCAAACGGCATGACTAACCACTCATACAAACCATGTTTGGTTTTGAAAGCAGTTTTCCATTCATCACCTTCTCTCATCCTAATCTGCCAGTATCCACTTTTTAAATCTATCTTAGTGTAAGTGCTGGATCCATGTAACTCATCAAGCATGTCATCAAGACGGGGAATAGGATGGCGATACTTTACCGTGATTTTATTGACGGTACGGCTATACATGCACATCCTCCATGAAGTATGCAGGTTTAGGTACTAGCATTGTCCATTGAGCAACGGGCTCATAAGAACTCTTACACGGCATTGACTAAGAGAAAGTATGGACTTGCTGTTGAATCTCCTTAGTCTCCTCAGGACTAGTTCTATAAGCAGGACGATTGGGGATCACGGCTCCACTCAGCAGCTTAAGTCGATTTGATGCTAAATGCCTCGAAGAGGAGGCAAACCAGGGTATGTCTTCGGGAAAGACATCACTAAACTCCCGCAAGAGAACTTTAAACATACTTGGCAGAGAATCATCTAAGTCGTGGTAGAGAAATAAACATCCTTCTACACAAGCAAGACCATAGACAAATTACACTTCTGTACGTCTTTAACTTGCAGGGTTAATTTTCCATCTTCTTTCACTTTAGACTTAGCAAACTCCCTTTCATTAGTCTTCTTTGACCTAAGTTCGGCCAAAGTCTTGTTATGCTCATCAACATTCTTTTTAATTTGATTTTGCTCTTGAAGGACTTGTTGGGGAGGTAGAGGATGCAACACAATGGTTTTACCACCCTCTTCAAATCTAAGACAATTAGTATGACCATCATGCAGTGTTTTCCTATCAAATTGCCAAGGGCGTCCAAAAAGTAAATGACTTGCATTCATAGGGACGACATCACACAATACTTTGTCATTATAATCTATTTGCCTAGGTTAATTGAGACATGCACTTGCTTAGTTACTTTTAGTTCACCATTGTCATTTAACCATTGCAGTCTATAAGGTCTAGGGTGTTTAAACGTTGGCAAATTTAGCTTATCTACCATGTATTGTGAAGCTATGTTCACGCAACTCCCATTATCAACAATTAAACCACAAGTCTTACCTTGGACATGGCATTTGGTGTAGAATATGTTCTCACGTTGTACCTTAGTAGGGTCGTCAGTGGCTTGAGCTTGCAATTCTAGTCTCAAGACTTGTCCATCCATGCCGTCCTCATGGTATTCATTGTCTTCATCTCTCAAATCAGGTCCTTCTAATGCCCGAATAAGAAAGTCTTATACACTAACCCTAATGGCAATTGGATGAGTGAAAGTGAAGACGAGATGCCACCATTGAAGGACCTGAACTGTCTCTTATACACATCTAGATGTGTATAAGAGACAGGTCTAAATTACGAGATCAAGAGCTAAGAACCTTAATATGAGAAAATCTCCAATTTGAACTGGAAGTAGAGCTAGACTTGGATTTACCTCGGAGAGCCTTTTCTACCTTCTTTGCCCTTTGTAACAGCTCTTTATAGTCCAAGTACTCGTGAAGATCAACCACGTCTCTTATACTCTTTGTTGAGGCCGTTGATGAATCTCTCCATGGTGGTCTCTTCATCTTCATACAAGTGAGCTTTGCTCATTGCCATCTCCATCTCTCGAGCATACTCCTCCAAGTCAGATTTTCTTGTCGGAGAGATTGGAGCTTCCTTAGCTGTTCCCTGTGATAATGAGCAGGTACAAACCTCTTTCGAAGAAGGGGTTTGAGGTTAGTCCAACAAGTTATAGGGTAATCACCTATTCTACGTCGTTCTTTTAATTCAGATACATACCAAGTCATACACATAGTCAGAAAAGCAGGATACAGCGAACTTATATTTCTTTTCGTTTGAATAGTCATAACAATTAAACAAAAAGTCTACTTTATGTTCCCAGTTTAACCTATTCTTCAGGATCAGCTTTATGACATGGAACTTATATGCATTATTTGCTTGCGAAAGCCAATTTGCGTGTCCCCTCCTCCTGGGTGGTGAATCCTCCCTTGGTTCTCGTCGAGGGTTATGCCTTGGAACTTGCTCTCTTCTTTGGATTTGTCGTGGACCACGCCTTCTATCAAAAGACAAATTGGTTAATTCATCATAATCTAAATCATAATCAGACTCTCCTTTGTCTTCTTAAGTATTGGTTTGGCGTGTGGTCTCTCGATTTGGAGTAGTTGAAGTAGATGCTTGTGGTTTGCCTCGAAGTTGTTGAATTTCAAGACTCATAGTGGCAAACTTCTCATCAAAGTCCTCCATCTTATTTAAGATCCTTGCCATTACACTTTGCATAGCAGTTTCTTGCATCTCCTTGTTCCTCTGTTGCACGTCCTTTTCCTGTGCCATAGTCACAAACAAAGACTAAAGAGAAGAGAGTTTTTCCAAAAAAAAAAAAGGTTAGTGATAATCAATAAGAGAGGGTTTCACTCTTTGGGGAGTAATGCACTCAAGTCCTCACTTTGGGTTTTATCACTCTTAATGATCTCACCTTACTCTTTGAAAATCTCACTTCACTCAAAGATTCTCTTATGAAGCCTTGTAAAAACTATGAAAATAGCCAAAGGGTTCCAAAAGTTGATCCTCAAAGCAACCAATCGTATTGATTGGAAATAATGTCCAAAAGGATCTCGGATCAATATATTTTGAAAAATTTAGGCTTAACCTTTCGGATATGAGTCAAGGCAAAAATCCGAAAGCAAAAGGACACAAAGAAAAGCACAAAAAGAACAATAAGATCACAAAATTTAGTAAAGAGAGTTTACAAAATTAAAGAAGATAATTTCAAAAGAAAGAAAAGAAAGTAAATTTTTTTTTAATGAACAGACCGGTGAATGTGAATGAATCGGTGAACAGTATGATGAACAAAACCAGTTTTTTTTTTTTTCAATGAACAGTACCGGCGGTGAACAGTATAACCGATGAACAGTACGCGATGAATAGTATATGAGTATATGAATAGTATATGAACAGTGTGATGAACTTACAATTTGAGTTTGACCAAAATTCTAGCCAAAGCTCTGATACCACGATGATACGGGTTGATGCCCAGGGTATGTAGAACTTGGTCACAAACGTAGGGTTTATATGTACAAGCGAAAAATAGTTGTTAATAGACCTCCTTGATTAGCCACAAGGCAATCTTTTAACTATGAGCAAGGAATTGATCCAAAGCCTAATTGGCAGAAAATCAATACTGGTGTTGGTTATAACCTCAAGTGCTCAATCTTGAAGCCCCAACTAGATTCCTAGTCTAGACAAGACTAAAGAGAATCTAAAATTCTAATTCACTCGTATGAGAGGAAAAAGAAAAACTGAAATCTTATTGCCAAAATTCATTCTTCAATTGTGTACAAGACTTCCCTCTATTTATAGTTGAGGGTGGAGGATTCTAGGACTAAATTATTCAATGTGGGATAGCTAGTTTTAATAGTTGGGTTGGATCCTACAGCCCATTAGCCTTTAAACCCAATTCTTGTACACTTAACTAATGGCCGAAATACATGGCCCAAAAATAATTAATTACGTCTTGAAACCAGCCCAATTAAACACACTAACACTTAAAACAATTGGGCTCAAAATAAAAGACTAGACAACTAAATAAAAGAATATTCCATGGCCGAAATAATGAGACTAAATTTCGGCCCTTCAGCTTCTCATCCTAGGCTTGATCTTCAATGATTTGGACGTCCATTACTAAGAACATCTTAGACTCTTTAGTGGACTTCATCTCCAAAAGGTTTGTGAGCTCTTCTTGATCTTCAATAACTTCAACTAAGCCCAACATAGCTTTATTGAGGTTCTTAGCTCTTGATCTCGTAATTGGACCTTGTGGAACTTGAAGGGCGGATTCCGTGAGCCTATATCGAGCCTTCCTGGACAATTGATCACCATCAAGTCCTTGGGATGTATCAGGTTGTCTAGAAGTTTGGGGATAGTAAAGTAAAGGAACTTTATGTGTTACCCCATATTTGGACAATAAAGCTTCAAACTGAGAATTTTTGAAGTGTGAACCTCCATCACTGATAATGGCTCTTGGAACTCGAAAGCTTGAGAAAATATTGCGCTTGATTAACTTGGTAACTACTTAGGCATCATTTGTTGGTACTATCAATGCCTCAAACTATTTTGAGACATAGTCTATAGCAACCAGGATATATTTGAGGGGGAATGAACTTTAGAATGGAGCCATGAAGTCAATAACCAATACATCAAACTGTTCCAGCTCTTAAATATGCATCTCATTCGTTCAAGAAATATTTCTCATTTATTTACAAGCATCACATTGCTCCACAAATAAGATGGTATCCCGAAATATTGTAGGCTAGTTTAATTCACTCTGAAGTTCCTTGGCCGCTATGCGTTAACCAAGTGAATTCCATGGTGCCCTCCTACAGGGAGGAGTGACACATATGCTGCATGCACCTCCAAATCATTTGGTTACTGCACTACTTATACAAATATTGTTCATCCCAATAGTAGAATTTCACGTCAAAAAAAAATTTCTTCTTTTGATTGTAATTTAGTCTTGGTGAAAGAAATTTTGCTGACAGTAATTAACCAAATCAGAATACTATGGGTTGAGACTCACTACTATCTACCTCTCTTCTAGAAACTTCTCACATATCAACAATAACTCCCATGCATTCCTTAGAGGTGATTGACAATTTTGACAAGTGGTTGGTCACTGTATTCTCACTTCCTTTCTTGTCGACCACCTCCCTATTGACTTCTTGTAACAACAAGATCCAATGTATCAATCTTGGTTTTGCATCATGCTTGGACAATAAATATTTTAGTGCGAATAATCAATATGCACAATTACTTTAGAACCTATAAAATAAGAAGAAAATTTATCAAAAGCATAGACTACATCTAGCATGAATTCTTTTTTAGTTATAGAATAATAGATATGAGCTTCAATCAATGTCTCAGTGACATAATATACAACATGTAAAATCTTGTCCTTTCTCTAGCAAAAGATTGCACCTATGGTGTAATCACTGGCATCACACATCAACAAGAAAGGTAAAGACCAATCAGGTGATACATTTATGGATGTTGTTACTAATGCCTTTTTAAGATCCTCAAATGCATATAAACATTTTTTCAAAGTTAAAAACTGCATCTTTTGCAACAGCTCATGCAGGGGCTTAGAAATAAGGAAAATTTTTCCCATAAAAGTCCAGTAGAATCTAGCATGCCCTAGAAAACTTCTAATTCCTTAACATTGGTTGTTGGAGGTAGTTTTTCATACAATTCAACTTTGTCTTTATCTACCTCTCTCCCTTTAGCATAAATTTTATGCCAAAAATAATTTCCTTGTGTATCATAAAATGGCACTGTCCCTAATTCAGTGCATAATTAGTTTCTTCAGCAACATCGAAGGAACTAAAGACAAATTATGTAAAAAGTCATCAAATGTGGTTCCAAAACATAAAAGTCATCCATAAACGCCTCAATGCATTTGTCAATCATGTCATGGTAAATGGAAAACAGGTAAAGAGTGTCCGATCCATTGAATAGATCGAAAGGCATCCTCCTACAGACAAAAGTGCCATTGGGACAGTTAAAAGTCATCTTTTATTGGTCTTCTGAGGCTATAGCTATTTGAAAATACCTAGAATAATCATCAAGAAAGTAATAAAAACCATGACCAACTAGGCATTCTAGCATTTGATCAATGAAGGGGAGGAAAAGTGATCCTTCCTGGTGGCATTGTTCAATTTTCTATATCCAATATAAACCCGCCATCTAGTGACTACTCTAGAAGAAATCAATTCATTATCATCATTCACAATTACTGTCATTTCCCCCTTTTTAGGAACCACTTGAGTAGGGCTAACCTACGACTATGACCAGTAATTTCATTACTTCATTTTTCACAACTTCTTTACCAAGATAGGTTTTAGTTGATGCTGAGGTTGTTTGCATGGTTTATAAGCATCAATCTTTAAAATATTATGCATGCAAATAGTAGGGCTAATCCCTTTAATGTCATTTAAGCTCAAAGTTGCAGATCTATGCTTTTGCAAAATATCAGGTAATTTTTGCAATTGTTTAGCAGATAGATATGCACTAACAATAATAGGTAGAGTTTCATTTTCTCCCAATGATACAAACTTCAAGTGAGAAGGAAGTGGCTTACACTCTACCTAGGGGGTTTGTTGGTCGGAGACCTCCCCCTTACCTATATCATTCTAAGGTGTTGGCTCATTTTCTGGGGGATTTGCCTCTAGCATCCTTATGCAAGCCTTTGTTGCATCATCATGCTCGTCAGCATTCTGTGCTTGCACCAAGGTCTTTTCAATGGAAGTTGTGGAACTTGACTCCAGTATAATTCATCAGAAAGTGTGTCAGCTAAATCAGTCATCACAACATCATCATATGTAGAAGGAAGTTTAAGTACAGAATGAAAAACAAAATTGATAGTTTGATCATTGACTCTTGATTGGAACTTCCCTTCTTACATATCGAATAGTGCTATGTTAGTTGCTAAGAAAGGGTTCCTAAGAATCAATGCCATATCCTTGTCTTCCTCCATGTCAAAATGACAAAATCCGCTGGTAGGTAGCTTTTGTCTACATTAACTAGAACACTCTGTACTATTCCCAACAGGTATTTTATGCTTTTATCAGCCTATTGGAGTGGAACATTTGTTGGCTTAAGCTTCTTGTCATTCAATCTCTTGTAAATAGATAGTGGCATCAATTTAATCCTAAATCACAAAGTGCCTTTCCAAAAGCCATTCCTCCAACAGTGCATGGAATGGAAAATGAATCAGGATCTTTCATCTTAGGGGCAACCTTTATTAGAGGACGACACTGTATGTCTCTTTCACGTGTAGAATTTCATCACCTAACAGTTTCCTTTTATTAGAAAGTATTTGCTTCATGAACCTTGAATAGCTAGGCATCATTATCTTCTCAAGGGTCTCTATGAGTGGAATATTAATTTTTACCTTTCTGAGATTCTCCCAAAACCTCTTGAATTTACTGTCTCCTCTTTAGCTTTTAACTGGTTAGGAAAAGGGATCTTGACTAATGGGTCAACTGGTGATTGTCATGCTTCCTCTTTGGTGGAAGCAAGTACTTCTTTCCCGCTTGTACCTGCTCATCCCGCTTTCCCTCACTTTCCTCGGGCACTTCAATTCCAACTGCTTGCCCACTCTGCAATATAATAGCTTTTGCTTGCTCTCATAGATTGGGGATTGTGTCACCAGGTACTGTCGCCATTGGCCTTTTTGCTAGATTATTTGCCATTTGTCCTATCTGAATCTCCATATTTTTAGTTAAAGCCACCTAATTATTGATCCTATCATTAGTAGAACTCAAAAACTGATTTGTTGAATCTCTAACCTACTAAAACTCGAATTATAATTATTGGATTTGATTGAATTGTTTCTCAAATTGAAACTGCTGTTGTAGACCTGAAATGTGTGTTTAGCATTGGAGTTATTTGGCTGAACATGAGTTTGGGTTTGCTGATTTCCCCAAGAAAGATTTAGGTGATTTCTCCAACTTGACTTGTAAGTATTACCAAACTGGTTGTTTAGTAGCCTGTTCTGATTCTGTCCTTGATTACCCATGTAATTGACTTGCACATGACCTGAAAAAGAAGAAGAAGAAGAAGAAGAATAGCTTAGTGTGTCACATTGGCCATTAGGATGATCACCTACACAAAAGTCACGAACATGTGGTTGTGGAGTAGCCACAATATTTGCTGTCATCCAATCCATCCCCTTTGTCAGCTATCCCAGTTGATTTGCTATGAGCTTGTTATGGGCCATTAAAGCATCCATGGTGTTCAATTCAAGCATCTCTCTTCTGTGGTTTCTTGTTTGAGAACCGGATGATTGATAATAGTTGTTCGACATTTTGTCAAGAAGTTCTTGGGCTTCTTTTGGTGTCTTATCCTAAGATAGTGATCCATCACTTTTGCAGCTAAGGAATCAACTGACTCACATGTCTCTTGAGATAAACTGTTGTAAAAGGTTTGGATTTGCATCCATTATTGCAAACCATGATGAGGGCATTTACTCAAGAGATCATTGTATCTTTCTCAAGCTTCACTGAGATTTTCCCTGTGTTGTTGGGTAATGAAAGTGATGTCGTTTCTAAGCTTAGCCATTTCAGAGAGTGGAAAGTATTTCGTCATAAAAGCTTGGGCAAGGCATTCTAATATGGTGAATCTCCCTTACTTGTACACTTGTAGCTAGAGCTTCACTTTGTCTCACATTGAAAAAGGAAATAACCTCAACTTAAGAGCAGCATCACTTACACCATTTGGTTTAAAGGTATCACACACTTCCTCAAAGTTCATCAAATAGCTATTTGGATCTTTACTAGCTAATCCTTCGAACACTGCATGCTTTTGAAGCATGGATACGAGACTAGGTTTTATATCAAAGTTGTTAGATTGAATGGGTGGCGGAACAATGTTGGGATATAGAATTTGATCGTCCAAAAGTAGGTAACATGTAATCCTCTAGAGATTGATTGTTTCTAACGACTCCATCATGACCATTGTCTCCAAATTCCCCATTATTCCCATTGTGACCATTGTTTCCTATGTTTTCTAGATTCTCTGGTGGTATCACTAGTTGTCTTGGTTGTCTCTCATGAGCTATACTTAATTTTGCTTCCTATTGTAGTTGTCGTTGCGCTTTTTTCTGATTCTAAGAGTTCTTTCAGTCTCTAAATCAAAGGCTATAATACTGCAGGCAGAGCGCATAAACTACAAACACTCAAGAATAGAATTACGTGCCTAGTATAAATAAATAAATCACAATACACAACCAAATAAAAAAAAAATAACATTCACAAGGAAATAAATTTATGATAAAACAAAAAGAAAGAAAAAGGTTTAAATTTGGAATTGTCATGGCTTTTAATATTGACAAAAATAATAATTTCCCCGGTAAAGGCACCAACAACTTGATGTGCCACATGTTGTATAATGCAAGTTAAATTAACCTATCCTCAACTATCCACCGATTTTTGTGAAGTATAGGGTTACCAATGTACTAGGGTAAATAGGGATCGTTCTCACAAGGAAATATGTAGACAAGTACCAAAAGTGGTTAACAATTTCTATTTAGACAATTTTAACAAAAATTTTTAATTTCTATAAACTTAAATAAAATAAAACCACCAGAATTTGAAAAAGCAATAAATGCAACTAAACTAAAAACTGGAATTACCAAATGAAAAGAAAACGGGTCTACTTCTAGCCTAGTGATTTTCCCAATTTAATTTAGTATACTGATCAATTGGTTCAATCACACACCAAGGAGATTCAATTTCCCAATATCAACTCAACCCCGATCCCTCGCAATGATGAGTCCCATCAACCTAACCGGTTTTGGTATAGATCTCTCTAGACCTATATCCAATTAAATTTAGTGATTTGGTGCGTGGAATTAGTATGAACCAATTAGAAATTTATGTCAGTCATGACCAATGACAACAAATTAAACTAATCAAACAATTATCATTGTTCTATGACGGAGGGTCAACTCTTATGTTACCTCAGGCAATCTAACCCACCAATCTAAGCCAAACTAGAGTTAGCCACTCTCTATAATTGTCTAATTTTTTATAAATATTATGTAAGAGTGAAAATGATCTTATTAATGGTTAATTAAATTGATTCATAGGAAAATTGTGTTGCCTACGCCTAACACTAACAGATTTAGTTCAAATTGATAATATAAAAACATAAGAATTGATCATAACGCAAGAAAATGAACAAACCATTATTTTAGGGTTTGATATTGTGGTTTGCATAAAAATAAATAACATAAAGCAAAAATAAAAATTAATTCAAAAAGTAAAAGAAATTCAAACTATTATTCTAAACTATAAAAATTGAAGTAAACATCATTTTGTCTCTAAAATAATATCTTGAAAGTCGTGAAATGGAAGAGAAAATGAGAACCCTAACTAGGTTTACTCTTCCCTTAAAAATAATAGAAAAAATGAAATACGATAATAATATGATACCCATGTTCTTTCTCTCCAAGCCTACTATTTAATTCCTACTAAACTCCTAAAAATTACGAGGTTTTCCTAATCAAGTAAAATGTCAAAGGAAGGCCTAATACAAGTAGGAAATAGAAATCTCACCAAAATCAACACTTTCTAATTCTGGCTCTCGCCAGCAGTTTTGTCAAGACGAAGGTTTTTTGCTTGAGTTGGTTTTCCAGGGTGAATAAACCATTTGTTTCCCCGAGTTCAGTGTTCGCCATAGTGAATCAATTTGGCTTCTAGATGTGTACCTTGGCGAATGACCATTACGTGTGGATTTCATTTTCAGCTTCTTCCCTCGTACTTTGAGTTTCCAACTTAGTCATTCTACCTTTTAACATGCATGGAAAACGAAACAAACATAAGTGACTAATTTTGACACAATTAACACTAAAATCACTTAAAAACACACAAACAAATCTAAATAGACTCTTAACACAATAATAAAGACTCATGCACACTAAAAACAAAGTCTAAAAAAGCACTATAGTAACCTTAATTCTAAGGTTATTTGGGATATAATCAAATAATTATAGCTCCAGAAGATCAGTAGAAGACGCATTCACTTGTCCTTATGAAACATTTGCATACAGGAGTATGCCATTTAGACTATGCAATGCTCTTGTATCTTTTCAGCGTTAATGATGGCAATATTTGCTAATATGAATGAAAATTTTCTGAAATTTTCAAGGATGATTTTACTTTATTTGGTCATATATATGCTAGTTGTCTTGATAATCTATCAGTTGTTTTGCAGCATGATAAAGTGGCAAACCTAGTTTTAAATTTGGAGAACTTCCAATTTATGGTGCAAGAAAAATTGTGCTGGGTCAAAAAATCTTTGAAAAGGGGATTTAAGTAGATAAAGCCAAAGTAGATGCTCTTTCAAATTTACCACCTCTCTATAGTGAAGAGAATTTAAAATTTTCTTGGTAATACAGGCTTTTGTAGATGAATAATTTATTTTTTTTCCAAGATTTCTAGACCCTTGGTTAGTTTGCTTGTTAGAGATGCTTTTTATTTTAATAAAAAGTGTTCATATGTCTTTTAAGTTCTGATCAAGTTGTGGCTTCGCTAGACTAGAGTTTATTATTTGAACTGCAATGTGACGCAAGCAATGGTGTAACAGGAGTAGTTTTGGGGCAAAAGCATGGTAAAGAGTTTCGTGTGATTTATTATACAAGCAGGACTTTAAATTGAGCTTAGCTCAACTATGCTACGACAGAAAAGGAATTTTAGCTGTGATTTTTTTGCTTTAATTGAACTTTTACTAGTCCTGAGTGAAACAAACAAAACGAAATAGATAAAACACATAAGACTCATTAACCTTCTTTAATGCATCAATAGTTGTAACAAGGAGTACTATACAAGTAGAGAAATGAACTCAACCTGTATATACAAGAACATTGTGAATCAACCCCTATATCATCATTTTGAAATTGCTAACCTCCACTCATGAAAGTAGATATATATCACTGGCTCACTAATCGATGAAAGACCTATGGAACATAAGTTTAGCTAGCAACAAACATGTTGGAAGAAATAGAACACTCTATGCTCATTAATGCAAATGAAATCAAACCAAGAATCAAGTAGGTGTTTAAAGATTGTAACGTAGGCTAAGGGACAAAGGTAGGATATACATATGCATATATAGATGTGTGTATTTATAGATACACACACAAACACACACATATATATGGAAAAATGTAACTCATATCACCTTCAACACATTAATGAATAACTTGAACCATAGTCCACTATAACATCCCCCAACAACCATAGCATTTAACCAGTTACAACTTCCAAAGGCAAAATGTACATTCTTTATTACAATTTAGAAGGAATTGTCCTTCTTTGTTCATAATACTTAATACAACTTAGAAGGAATTGTCCTTCTTTTCTTTCTTTCTTTGTTTCTTTTATTTTCTTTCACATTTTTTCTATTTTTTTTCTTGTTAACACAACAACAACATAAGGGTTTGCATCAAACAAGATGTATAACTTTAAATTTTCCCCCAACAAACAGTTCCTTTCCATCTATTCACCATTACATCAAATCTATAGTATTAATACCCAAGAGAAATGAACGCTAACTAATAAGGTTATGGGTAGAAATAAAGGACAAAATAAAAGAGTAAGTCGACTAAATAACATAGTTAAACAAGAATTAAGGCTTATGAGGCTCAAAAGGGAACACTAAGGATAAAGTGTAAATTAGGTGAGCTTTTTGGCTCAAACGGCCCAAAAAACTTGACTAAATCATTTACTTGGACTAAAATTCACTCGTACAAGTATATAAATCCCACACAATTCCAACGAATATCACAAGCAAAAATAATATCGCGATGCAATCACGATTAACACTCATTTAAAATTATCTCATTTTCACACCTCACTCAAGGAAATATATTTAAGTGTATAGTGGTAACACTTTTGCAATTCAAAGGGATCAAAGAGCAAAGAAACTTATATCACACACTTTCAATTCATTCACTCGAACAACCATTAGTCCCCATGAAACATATTTAAACTATAAACACGTAGTCAGAAACGTTAATGAATACATGAAAACTATTACTAAAAATAGAAAATCATTTTGTTTAGCCCTCTACAAAACTTCAAGAAAAGAGGGTATAGAAATGTTGAAGGCATATATAGTCAAATTCCCAAGACTGATAAAACTACCTACTACTAATAAGACACTAAAACAAAAATCTTTTTGAAATTTTCAAAATCTTTTGTTTTTTTTTTTATAACAAAAACAAACCCTAAAATACAAAAGTTACACCACCAAAACTCACAAACAATACATAAACACATTCCAAAAATATATGCACAATAACATCACCAGCAGCACAAATAGCCCCCAACTTAAATGGAACATTATTTCCAATGTTTCCAAGACACAGAACAAAACAAAATAATCAAAACCTGACTACTCATAAAACTTCAAGCCTTTATTACCCAATCGGGTTCTTCAAAAATTAAAGTACATAAAGCATAAATAAATAAAGAAAAAAGAAAGAAACAGGTCCCTAGTACAGCTAAGGAGGCTTAAGAAGTGTGTGGTAGTCCTTGAGAAGCTTGCGGTATCATCTAGCACAACCAAAGAAACATCGAGTTGTGGAAGCTATGGAAAATTGTGCCAATTTCTTAACTATCATTGAAGTAACCCAATTCACCTCAATATTTTGAGCAAACTCATGCTCCATTGATGCTCCAAATGGCTTCACATCTTTTTCTTTAAAATAGTTCTAGGAACTAAACACTTTTCCTAAAACTTAATTGGTTCACTTTCAAGGCAAGTGTTAGTCCCAATGCTAGTAGGTAAATCAACGCCATAGGATTCATTCACCC
The DNA here is from genome assembly GCA_025175665.1 of Cinchona pubescens. Classification (NCBI taxonomy): domain Eukaryota; kingdom Viridiplantae; phylum Streptophyta; class Magnoliopsida; order Gentianales; family Rubiaceae; genus Cinchona; species Cinchona pubescens. Next base: position 504,942 of record JANKKI010000143.1, read on the forward strand.
ATTCTTGTTCTTCATTGTAGACCTCTTCTGCTGGCATGTAGACATCTTTTATGTCCTTGTTCCCTTCCATAACTTCACTAGCTTGATCTTCCATTACACTTCTAAAGGTAGAATCATCAACTAGACTTCTATGAGTGTCCATGGAGTAGGAATGTGATATTCTTGAGGCCTTTCTGCCAGTTGTAGTGAAATCTACTCAAGTTGAATCTCAAGAACTGGATAGATGCCATGTGGTTTTGCAGTACAACATTCATACGCCTTGTTTCATTCATAAAATTAGCATGCATATTCTTGAGCTCCGTAGTGGTTTCCTTTTCTGGTTGATAAAGTGGCTGAGGCTGTTGGAATGGATATAGTGGCCTTTGAACTCCTTGATTACTCTATGAAAAATTTAAATAATTTATCCATCCCAAATTGTATGTATTGGAGTATGGGTTGTATTGAATCGTTTACTAATTAGTTACATAGTTATTTTCTCTTGCACAACTCTATTTCCATTTGCAGAAATTGACCATCGGGATGATTACCTGTATAAAAGTCACAAGAAAATTCATTAGAATCAACTAAATTGACTGAATTCAAATTCATACCTCCAATTTGCTTTGTAAGGATTGCTAGATGATTTGCCATTGACTGTGTTTTTAGTGCTATGAGTGCATCCATGGTCCCTACTTCGTGAACTCCTCTCCCTCTAGCAATCTTCTCTAACGCAAACAATATAACAGAAAAATAATTCTAAATTAGTAACAAAACTAGTTGGTATCAATTTTATTTAAACTTCAATTCCCAACAACGGCATCGAAAACTTGACGGACAATTTCCAACACTCGCTAGTGCATGAGATCGTATCAAGTAGTATAGATAAGAGTACGGTTGTCATACCCATGAGGAACAGGAAATAAGCACTAAAATTAGCAATTTCACGATTATTTGGAAAAATCAAATCTTGAGAAAGTTGAATTGATTAAACTAGATTAACTTAAAATTTGGGCAATTATTTAATAAAGCAAATTCAAAATTAACAAGCATTTGGATTTCTTGACTTCACCAATTTCTGTGTGTAAACTTAATTCAATCATATCCATGTTTGGATTTCTAATGTTGCTAGTTGAATTTCCTAATGTAGCCATTACTCAATGGTCATAATGCAACAATAACTCTACTTTTACTAGTTTATTTTTTTTCAATAAGCAAATGATAAAGTTACTTTAGGTTCGTCCCAGTCTAACATTGGGAGTTCCTAAAGAATCTAGGAAAATACATCCAGAAATAAAATGTAGGCACATCACTCAAATGAAAAGGAGTTCCCTATTACTACTATCTTCTTTTGATAGCAATTTGGCCACCGAATTTGCTGATATATGTGTTGAAGAACAAAATTGCCATGAGATAAGGAGCCTTGTATCTACTGAATGAGCCCATCTAATTTCCATGGAGTTGCAGATTTATTTGTTACAATGTCATGGAGAGCTTTTGAGTCCAATTCAATTGTCATATGCGAAATTGAGTGCGTCAAACAAATGCAAAAGTACGTGACCTTCAACTTGTAGGTTTGTACCTTCCTCAAAAAAATTTCCGAAGCCAAAGATTACATTTCCTAAGTTAGTGTGCTATTCCTCCACCACCTATCTTACCTGGGTTACTCAAGGTCTCATAAGAGCTGTCTACATTGAGTTTAACTCCAGCAAAGTCCCTTGACCATCCAATTGCTAAAGCTTGAGAAATATTGCAGTCGAGAGGAAAAGGAGAAAGGGGATGCCATACTTCGGGAAGAAAGAAACTCCGATATGGTGCTAATGGCCCATTGCCCCAAATGCAAATAACCCTTAAAAGGAAAGTGGCACCGAACCAATCATAGAGTCCGTAGAGGATAAATCAGCCAAAGTAAAAGGCTTTTTTGTTTGACTGGCATTCGACATCCATGAAATCGAAGCCTGTGAAATTATACCGCATGCCAAAGGAAGTTGGAGTTTGTCAGAAAAATAGGACCATACCTCCCTTGTCAATCTACATCCACTGAACCATTAAACCAAAGAATCCTAAGATGCACAAGCTGGACACTTTGATGGCATAGAGAAATGAGCTTCATGAAAATTTCTGGAAAACCATTTAACAAATGCCACATGAATATAGATATTTTCAGTTGAATATGTGATACTTAGTAACCCCAAACTATTGTGGGAGTATAACGTTTGTGGTTAGATTGCCAAATGAGGTTACAAGCCGATGCCAAAGAAAATTTCCCAGATGATTTCACATTCCAAATAAGCTTTTCCGGCTGAGATGAAAAGTATAGCCGCATAGCCAATATTCTACGTTTATCCTTTAACGAAAGGAAGCTCTCTACGGACCGAAGATCCCAGCCTTGCAAATTAACATATAATTGATAAATGGAAAACTCCGGCAAGCTAGGATTATCTTCGTGAGCTAATGGTCCGTCCCCAAGCCAATTGTCACGCCAAAAGCAGTTGTTTCTATTTCTAATTAGCATTTGAATGCCATTAGCAAGTAAATGTTTGACACGCTGCATTCATCTCCAAACTGAAGATAGCGTGGAGCATGTCCTACCCGAGTATTTTGTGTGCATGAAAGCAGCCCACAGAAACGATGAATTCTAGTAGTTCCACCATAGCGTCAGGGAAAACACATCCACCACATCTTGCAAGGTTTTGAGAATATTCGTCTCAACCCTAGGCCATTTTCACCCGTTGGCAAACAAAAAGATTTCTAAGAAGTCTAATGTTGTTTATTCCCATTGTCCAAGTCATCCCAAAAAATATCAGCCATAATGTGTTCAATTCAGTGAAGTGCTCCTTTTGAGGGATCCATGACCGATAGAACATATATTGTTATAGAGGACAAGACATGCTTGATGAGCACTAGTCTTACCCCCAGTGATAGAAGCTTATGCTTCCCAAATCTTTCATCTCAAATTCATTGTTTAACCGAGACTTCAAGGTGTAAATTTCTGTCAAATCCTTGGCAGCAATAAGCATGTCATCAACATATAATAACAAATAAATGAAAGAACCATCATTCAACTTCTGGAAGTAAACAAAACTATCATACATGCTTCACAAATAACCATGACCCAACATAAAGGAATCAAACCTCTTGCACCACTATCTTGGAGATTGTTTCAATCCTTACAAGGATTTCTTTAGCAGGCAAACATGGTCTTCCTATTTTCTTTCAATTTTAAATCCTTCGGACTGTTTCATGTATATTTGTTCTTTAAGTTTGCCATGTAAGAAAGCTGTCTTAACATCAAGGTACTCCAATTCCAAATCATAAATGGCAACTAAAGCAAGTAGGACACGTATAGAGCTATGTTTAACAACAGGTGAGAAAATATCATTAAAATCAGCACCTTGTACCTGACTATAGCCCTTTGCAACTAAACTTGCCTTGTACCTTGCATCTTTAATCCCTGGAATTCCTTCATTTTTCTTGAAAATCCATATGCAACCAACAATTTTCTTTCCTGACTTCGGCTTCACAAGATCCCACGTACCATTTTTGTGGAGAGACTCAATTTCTTCATTCATTGCTATAAGCCACTAGGATGAATCAGCACATGAAACTGTCTCTGAATATGTAGATGGTTTACCGATTTCTTCAGTCTCCTGTGCAACTGACAAAACATATGAAGCCAAATTCGCATACCTTTGAGGTAGTCGAATTTCTCTCTTCGAATGGTCTATATCTCTAGCTATGAAATATTCTTCTTCTTCTGGTTCAGCTTCAAGTGTCTCATCTACATCTAGTTGAACTGTAGAAGAACTTGGTTGAGAAGGACTAGTGTTGCCAATTCGACCTCCACCTGCTTCTGTATACTCTCATTTCCATCAGTGTTACAAGAACTAGAAGACTCTTTTCTTGGATATAACATAGAAACTTAATCAAAAGTTACGTCTCTACGAATTATGAATTTAGGTGATTTGGGATCAGGACACCATAGACGATATCCTTTCACTCCAGATGGATACCCAAGAAAAATACACTTTTTATCTCTTAGTTCTAATTTTTTGTCATTTACATGCATGTATGCAGGACACCCAAATATTCTTATGTCAGAATAATCAGCAGGAGTACCTTACCAAATTTCCTCCGGAGTCTTAAAGTTCAGAGGTGCAGAAGGAGCACGGTTGACAATGTAACAAACGGTAGAGATTGCCTCTACCGAGAAGTCATTCGTCAATCTAATATATTTGAAATCATGCCACGAGCTCTTTCCAAAAGAGTCCTGTTCATCCGTTCCACCACACCGTTTCGTTGAGGTGTCATTCTCACGGTATGGTGTCGAACAATTCCTTCATTCTTGTAGAATTCATTGAATTCGCCTTCACTAAATTTAAAGCCATTATCTGTTCTAAGTCGCTTGATTTGTTTCCTGTCTATTTGTCAATCAAAACTTTCCATTGCTTGAAAGTCAGGAAAACATCATTTTTGTATTTCAGGAAATACACCCAGATTTTTCTTGAATAATCATCAATAAAAGTAAACATGTACTTGGCACCACCTTTAGACGGGGTACGAGAAGGCCCCCAAAGGTCTGAATGAATGTAATCCAAAGTACCTTTTCTTTTGTAGATTGCTGGAGATTTGAAACTGACTATTTTCTGCTTTCCAAAAGCACAATGTTCACAAAAATCCATCTTCTCAGTACTTTGTTCGCAAAGAAGATCTCTTTTACTAAGCATGGATAGTATGCACCTTTCTCACTCATATGCCCCAAATGCATATGCCATAATTTGGTGGTGTCAGCATCAGATTGATCTGCACTAGAAACTGCAACAATATCTATAACAGTAGATCCTTGCAAAATATACAGCGTACCGGACCTGTACGCCTTCATGACCACAAAAGCACCATGAGTGACTTTTAGAACTCCACATTCACATGTGTATATAAGCCTATGGTGATTCTAGTGTGATGTTGTAGTTGTGCTTTCCTTCTAGGTTGAAAACTTGTAATGTTCATGGTTTGAACATATGTAAATATTTGGGCTTGTATTTATATAGGTTGTGTATGTATGTTTTGGCAATTGTTACTTATAAACGTGATAGACAGCTTTGTATCCATCTTTACAAATCAAGGATGTTTACTGTAACTACTTTAGCTGGAATATCCCTACAACTACACACGCTCTTGACTCTAGCCAAATCATCTTTTTACAATGTTAAAGAAAATGGGCTTCCATTTTAAAACCAATTGATGCGATGATAAGTGGAGTGGCCCAAGAATTTATTAATTAGTTCAAGATCTTTTTGGCTAGTCGATGTGGGATTTATACTTTTAACACCTTTAACACCCCCTTTCACACGTGACTTGGGTTGGACATGAAACCCTGTTACACGTGGGTCAGACGTATGAGAGCTTGTTGGAAGGGGCTGAACAAGATCCAAGACACGTGTGGATGGATGAAAAACACTTGGAGGCTAGCTCTGATACCATGTTAAGAACATGGACTTCCATCTTAAAACCAATTGGTGATAAGTGGAGTGGCCCAAAAACTTATTAATTAGTTCAGGATCTTTTTGGCTAGTCGATGTGGAATTTATACTTTTAACACCTTTAACATACAAAAATCTCAGTTGACACTCATGCCAGTAGCTGATAGATTAATATGGAATCCAACCTCCTCAGGTGCTTTTGTTGTCTCCTCAGCTTGGGAATTGATCAGACAAGGAAACTGGATAACACTCCCCTCAAAATTTTAAGCTTCATGACCAGATGGAAGTTCCTTAATAACATCCTTCCAACAAATGATATACTTCAAAGGAGGGGTTTTGCATTGCTGTCTAAATGTGTTCTTTGAGAACATTTTGAATCTTTACAACATTCCTTTATCAATTGTTCTTTTTATCAAGATTTGGTATTTATTGTTGTCCAATCCTTTAAGCACATTCGTCATAAACAACTCATCTCATGGTGGTCACACTCTAACAAGCATTCAGCCATGGGGATTTGCTGCATTCTGCTCCAATCATTTGTTGGGAACTTTGGAAAGCTTGAAATGCTAAATGTTATGATAATCAATTCACCCCACCATATCATGTCATCAACAATCTTTGAAATGGACTCCAAACAATTGCACCATATCATTCAACACAAATGCAACATTCCACAAAAAATTGATAGGTACATCACCAACACTTGGGTAGCCTCCTTGGGCAAAAACTTCTCCTTCTAGTGCTCCTTCACAGATGCAAACAAAGCTTCGGACTTGATGGCAAATGATTATTTTTCATATTGCATTCCCTCTCTCCCGGCTCTTTTCACTCTTCAAATATCCCCAGTCAACTATGTGGCATTGCTCGACTAGACTCTATGGGATGTGTTAACATTAGACTCTGTAAAAAGCCACCATGAAGCGTAGTCATCAGGTTGTAAGTTACTATTTTCATCAATCAAATCACTACTTCATTAAGAAAAATGTGGCTAAAAACAATAAGAATTGATGTAAAAGCACTTTTTCATCATACACTTAGGCTTTCGAAGTTTTAATTTGGAAAATTTTGATCCTAGCTTAGAGATTTATGGAAAAGGTTTAAAATTCCAAAAAGTTTACTACAGTATATGAGATCGAAATAAATGAATTCTAGTTTGAGAAAAGAAAAATTCATGTGATAAGAAATTTTTAAAATTTATGCTCTAACTACTAAAATTTGTGAGTTTCATATTTTAATCATAAATTAATCCAATAATAAATATAGCAAAATTTTCTAAACTTTTTATTTGATGCCAAAACTTTGTGGACGATTTAATTGTATCTAAAAAATTAATTTTGTAATAATTTGCAACGCAACTTGTTGAAAAAGCATTATATTTCCAATATATTAGCATATTTAGTGGTTGTAAAAAAAATTACTGGGAATATAAAAAATTATTAGATTAGGTTTTCTTTTAGAAAAAAGACAATAATGCATACACCATACAACACATGGTTTAACGGTGGCAGACGACTGGGGGGGCTGGAGTGACAGTTGGTCACCGAAGAATTCCATAATCCTTTTAATACGTATATGGTGTGTACAAAGTCGCTGATAAAACATTAATAAAATAATGTATTTGCCCCCATCCAAATTACTTGAATTTTTCTTCCAGCAGTTAGTTTTGTCACATTTTTTAAAGCCAATTAGATTGTCTGTCTCTTCCAACTTTTGTATTCTTTTATAGGCCATATAAAAATAAGCAATGATGTTATCAAACAGTTTATTGCACTGAAATTACCAAATTATCAATTTTATGCTTACATATATTACAGTTGGAATTTTTTTTTGTAGTGCGCCTTCTTTCCTTATATTATGAATGTCACATTAAAATATTTTTTTTTCTTTTGGTTTCCAAAATAAAACTTAATATTGGCCTCCACTTCATCGTCATGCAAGTTAATTGTATATATCACTTTTAATTTTAGTTAAAAAGAAAATCAATGCTTTAAATATTAATTTGCCTCATTTATTAACGACAAGTTCTTATCATGCCATTTTTATGTAACCTATGATTAATTATGCTATTTTAATTATTTTATTTGTTCTTATTGTCAATATTTATAATTCTAATTTGGTTATATTTATCATGTGGTGCTCTAAATTAATATAATGAATTTGATAGAACACGTAGATAGATTTGATTATGTGATAAAACATAATATTATATAGATTGGGATATAAAAAAAAAAAAAATTAAAAATAATTTTATTGTCTATACAAGCAGGGGACATAGTGTTACAATAAAAGTTGGTATTACGTGTTTTTGACAGTCAAGGATTTGAATCTTGAAAATAGACACTTGCAAAATATGCAAGGTGAGATTGTATATATAAACCAAGTGGTCCGATTATTCCTAATCTCACGCATAACAAAAAAATTGAAGCACCGAACTTCCATTTATATATTCTCATCCCCTCAAAGAAATATCTTTGCATCAGCCCGTGATTTTAGCTCTTGACCATTTTTGCAGGATTGTAACATACAAGTAAGAATACAATTCTGTTTAGGTGATAATTCTTTAACATTAAGTAATCTTTTGAAACGAAGTAAATCTGGTCAACATATTTAACTTTATTAGCTCAAAACCCAAGGCTCTATTCTAATATGTGATGGATCACTTCTTTCTCCAAGGATGTGGAGGTCAATAAAAATTACTTTGTTTAATAGATTGGTTAACATTATTTCAATTTTTTATGCATGGGGATTTTTTTTATCCAAATGTATAACTTCGAAGACTTAATAAGTTCTTTTGATATTTAAGAGATCAAAATTAGGATCCAAACCAAAATTGAGGGATAAATGAAGTAATTTATTCAAAAATTTGTTTTCATCCATTGTCCTCGTTTGACTCATGCTTCTCACGTGATTGATGTCTGGTAACTCAAAAGAAACAGAATTTTTACTGGGGACTTTTCAATTTTAAATGTGCAAGATAAGGAGCCTTAAGTTTTTTTTTTTTTCCCCTAAAATATGACGGACGGAATAGAATCTTGGATGAATGTTAATCGTCAAATGATGCCATTTACCCATTCTCAGAACATCTAGATAATAAGGTTTTTTCTAGAGCTCCGTGACCATCTTTTTCAGGCTCTAAAATCTCTTATAAAACGTGAATATTTTCAAAATAATTTAGTAATATTATTCTTAGTGTACCTTAAATCTGTGTACATACCAGATTGATATAATTCTTAAACCTTCTAAAATATCTATGCAACATATTTTCTCCTTGTCTTCTCATATTAAATGTACATATGAGATATAGATATTTGTTACCTAGTGACATTCTATAGTATAAGTATACTATTCAATCAAAACTACATTGCAAGGTTGAAAGAAATGGAACATAAGTTTCGGTTTGTTTTTTTTTTTTGGGTAGAATAAAATTAGGAGGAGGGTTAGTTACTCCTTTTTCTCTATAGTTAGGGCAGGTGCTATTGATGCATATTTCAATAACTTACAATAGTTCTTACCGATGATCCACCAAATAGGAGATTAAGGGTACCGAGAGCCAAACTTGGGACCTTTTGATGGCCTGGTTGCAATGCTTATCATCTGAACCAACCTTTGTTGGCAAGTTCTGTATTCTTTGTTACAATATGAATGACTTAAACGTGGAAAAGAAATAAGTTGAATTTAATAGTATTATAGACAAGTATCAAGCAAACATAGTTTGTTTACAAGAAATTAAAATTGAAAAAAATGAAAAATGATATCATTAGTACTAAAAAAATGAAGATGGAATCTTAACAACTTGGATGATAGTATTCTTTCTCAAGAGGTTGGTACAGAAAGGATAATTTTTTATCATGTTGTTTTTCAAAACATGGTGGAGTTGGCCCTTAGATTCTCATGAATGTATATGCAGATTGCATCCAAGGAATAAATACTGATTTGGTAGAAAATAGTACAGAGAAAGCCTGCAATGGAAGGAGTATAAAATGGGCCATGGTGCATAGTATGGGATTTAAACCTCATTATAGAAGGCATGGAATTAACCTTTCATGAAAAACATTCCACATGCACCCTCGTCATAGACTGGCCAACCCAGAAAGACCAAAACCAATAACATAAAGATAGCATTTAAGAAAAAAATATGTTGAGTTCTTGCAGGAGTATGAGTTATAAAAACTCGATACAATAGGTGGATCAACCATATACTAATGTATCGACCACAAACAAGGATGGACAAAAACCTCCCAACCTGATCAGTTTTTAATCGTACTTTTAGATGCTATACTCCTAATCTTAGGGCACAAATTTTTTCTGAGATAGAAATATCATTATGGTCCCAAGTATAATTATCTTTATGGTCACATCCAATAAGGTCATTTATTTATCACCACTAGTTAATTTAGTCACACATCTTCAAGAAATGGGCAACCAACGATACTTAACGGATTGCCACTAAATTGAAAAATAAAATTACCATTTTCGTCTTTTATATTTGAGATCTTGTCCAATTTGGTCCCATCCAATATAATTTGTACCAATTTAACTCAAGAGTAAAACAAAATATGAAAGTTACGAACATAAAAAAGATCACCAAATTTTCATGATAATTCTATTATCATTCATATCTTGAATAAAACGTCATTCTAAAATATACTAGAATAATACTCCAAAAATTTGATTTGAAAAATTCACATGGAATACGACACTGAAAATTTCCTTCCCAGAAATGTTTAAAATATTAAAATTTTTCATTTGTTAAAATTAAACATTCTCTGGTAATGTTTTCAAATTTTAAAATATTGTTTGTTTAAAAAGGTTATGTATCTAGATGAAAGCATGTTTTTTAAAAGCTTCAATGCCAAAACAATTCCAATTGAACAGAAACTAAATTTTAAATTTTACATTTCTAGAAATTTGATGATTTTTTAAGTTCGTTTGATATTATTTCAAATCTCAATATTTTTAGTATAAGTATCACACTTTCTAGAAGTGGTATACCAAACGTAATTTTTATTATAATTTGTCTGCAAATTATATGTATGATAATATTTTTTTTATGAAAAATTGGCCATTTTTATGTTTCTAAATATTTTTATATTTTTTATGTTTAAGCAATAATTTTTATGGAAGCATTACAAGAAAATTTTCAGTTTGAGCGAAAGCCAAATTTTTAAATTTTAAATATTTTGGAAGTCTTGGTGACTTTCAAAATTCATGTGGTGGTTCTTTTAAACTTTAATATTTTTCACAACAATAGCACACTTTTGAAGGTGAAATTCGTGGTGAATTGTTCAAAAAAAATATTTGGTTATGTATGATAATAGAATTACCCTGAAAGTTTTGGTAAATTTTTTTTTTATTTCCAAGTATTTATATTTTTTCACATTCAAGTCAAACCCGGACAAATTACATCGGATAGACTAAAATGGATGAAATTTCAAAGATAAAGGATCGAAATTGTGAAACCCAGTATTTTAGTAGCCTTGTTCTTTGATTTTAACTGGTTTAAAATATTTTTCATATTATTTTTAGTCATAAAGTACTTCAACTTATTCGTTTTTCAATTCGGCAAATTTTTCGATTTACGCTATTTCGGTACCGGGTAAATGTGTCAAAAGTTGGAATAGGTGGATATTAAAAAAAAAGTATAAGAGACAGTTTTAGGCTATCAGACCTGTCTCTTATACACATCTATCGAAAATAGTTAATAAGTAACAACTATTTTACACATCAGACTATTTGGTCAACAGAGGTGTCTATTTGGGTCAACTTTTTCTACTTTGAATTTGATGCTAATGACATTCTCTATCTTTTAAATTATTGTTGTGCGGACAATTTTTTGCATAACACTCAAAATATCTTATTTTATTTTCATAAATAAATCTTGATTCTAAGATTTATGTATTTTAGCACTTTTGGCTTATGGGCTTTATGATCTCAAGCTTTAATTTCAAGTTTTGTAGGATTCTTTATGGCTGAGAAAACCCTCTTTGCAGCCTTATATGTGTTGATTTATGTATGTTATGGGTAACACTTTAGTGTTTTGGAGGTTGGGAAGTGATTGGGGTTGATTTTTAACAACTTTCCATGGTTAGATTACAAATTTTAAGATTATGAGTTGGGGTTTTGTCTTCCATATGTGACCTAGAGTGTTATGCTATGAATGCTTATGTCTATGCACATAATGATGTTTTAAGAGTGTTTTAAGGTTAGTTTGGATAGGAATTGAGACTTGAAACCAAGTGGAATTGATTTCCCTTCATTTTGTAAGTAAGCGGAAGTTTGGCGCAACTAGGATAATTTGGATAATTGGTTATGTTTGAAGGATCTTTAATGATCTTTTGATGATTTTAAGTGTTTCCTTGGTAGTGGGTTGGATAGGAAGCATGTTTGAATCATGCGTGTGGCTAATCGGTAAAAAATTTTAGTTTGGTAGTAAAGAGGAATTCCACCCATAGGTTGTTGCTCTAATGTTTTAATAGAGTTAATTGTAGTGGTTATGGGGTATGGATTGTTGTGGAATGCTATTGATATAGTCCCGGCTATTGCTCCGGTGAATCTTTCCGTTTATGGATTTTGTTGGTTGGTTGAATATGTTGTTTTGAGTTGGGTTGTAACCAAGGTCCCTTGAATACCTTGGAATTGGATTTTGTTGGTTGGTTGAATATGTTGTTTTGAGTTGGGTTGTAACCAAGGTCCCTTGAATACCTTGGAATTGGATTTTGTTAGCAGGGAGGATAGCCTACTTATAGCCTAGGGAGGGGCGAAGTTTTTCGGTTTTTCGGAAAACGAGCTTATTATCTCCTAATCTAGTGTAATACGAATTTGAGGGGTTAACTAAGTGTTTTGACTGGGTTTTAGCTTGTCGAAGTTGGTCGAAATTGTGAAAAGGTCATTTTTGACCAAAGAGCTGTTGGTGTCGTTTTCTATCGTTTCGTGGACTTCCTCTTATACTACATCTGAAATTTGTATAAGAGACAGTACTAGCATGATTCAAACATGCTTCCTATCCAACCCACTACCCTGTCTCTTATACACATCTAGATGTGTATAAGAGACAGGGATTAAGATAGGTGGGTAACATAGACCCTCTTCCACTTGTATTTTGTTTAACGACTTTCAAATATGTTTGGATGGATTTTAGAATGTGTATGATGTTTGGAACTGCACTTTTACCAAGTTTTGGAACTATTACATATGAAATCGGGACCAAGCTATTTTATGTTAATCAATTGATATGTTTGCAAACTCTTTTGATATGAAAGCATTTTATAACTGTTTTGGCTCATAGGTGACCTAGGTATATAATTTTGGATGTGTTTGGAAATGTTTGATTTGGGAGAACCGGTTCTATAGTCATCCATGGGACGCCATGGTGATCTGCTATGATCATTATGAACTATTTGATCGGGGAATTGTTTTGGCATTGCTTTTAAAAAACATGCTTTCATCTAGATACATACTACATCCTGTCTAGATCTACACTATCTACTGTGTATATACCTTTGAGCCTAAAAGTGTATCATGCTATTTTATTGGGAATGGATTGAAACTGTACTTGGATTTGTTCGCTATGCTTTAGCATACTATGTTTTGAAATGATTGGATCTTTTTGGCTATGTTTTGGACATGCCTGACGTTTAAATGGCATGATACATTTTAGAAACTACTTATGATTATGGTTTATTGACGTTTAAATGGCATGAGACATTTTAGAAACTGCTTCATGACTATGGTTTTCACAAATGTTATTATCTTTATGTTTTCTTTTTATCGAAATGCTTGGCCCCATTTGAAGAGCTTTTATGATATCCACTGAGCTAGTTATGCTCACCCCACGTGATTTATAATTTTTCAGATTAGGTGCTCGTTTTTACTCTCCACGTTAGCGACTTTTAGATTTTCTCCAGATTCCACATTACCGGTAGGACTCTCGGATAATCTTCCAAGCTTCTCTTTGTTTGGAGAGGGGTAGTGTATTAGATAGGTTTTGTATTGATGAACTTTGTTTTTGCTGTAGCATCTTTTGTACTAAGAAGAAATTTTGTAATTCGTATTTTTGTGTAAAATGAAATATTCGGTTTTATAGTTAAGTAATGGTTTGATGGTTCTATTACATTGCAGTTAAGTTTGTTTCTCTGTTCGTTTGTGCCTTGCGCTTTGGGCTGGTGTACCATTAGCGCGGCGTGTTACGGTCCCGTTTTGGGTCGTGACAGAAATGGTCAATCTTTTGTTCAATTTAACAGTCACATGCGATCATGTGATATTTTCCCTTACTTTTTCAAATTTTTTGTTAATTGTCCTAGATTGGCCACTTTGATAAAGAGGAGGGACTAAAATTGGCTAGGGATGATAAATAAGGGACCAAATTGTATAGGAGCCTAAAAAAGGTATGATTTATTTTTTTTTAGAATCCAACCCTTGATCATTCTAATCATTCTCCACTCACTATGTGGGGCAATTATAAGCAATTCTCTCCTTTGTAGTTTTAGTTATTTTCTTTTGTCTTCTTTAGTTCTTTTTTTTTGTGTGGTTATTGTAAGATCATTCCCACTCACTATTCAGGCAATTTTAGGTAGCGATGTGGATTAGCCTAAGCATCTAAATTAAACACTCACTCTCAAGTTACAAAAAATTTACTTAGACTACAATCCGCAATCTTGCAAGTATGAGAGGTAGATTTGTAAAGAGTGGTGAGAGGTATCGTTCCTACAAAGATGGATCAGTGATTAGAAGGATTCCTAGGATATGAGTACTATCTAAACACCCAATTCAATTACGATTAAGCTAAAAATACAATTAAACTAGTAGAATGATAAATAAAAAAATAAATTAGCAAATAATTAACACATTCAAACAAGAGGGATTGGGCTACTACTATGATTTGTTTACTTGATTTGGTGTCTTCTAATGGGTGATATTCAATAGGTACGAATGAGATTTCTCTCCCAACAATGAACCAATTCTTGGGCCTAGCTTATGGTTCTAGTCTAATATATTCATGGAGTTCAAGGAAATAATTAAGGAAGATAGCATCTTGACTCGACCACTAACCAACCTAACCAAGTAGCAAAGTAGTCTAAGAATTAACACTCAGCGCTCGTATGTTGTGTTAACCTCACGAATATGCCTTAAAGGTGGTACCTTTCCCTCTCATCAACATTGCAAAATATTTGCCACAATTCTAATATCTACCATCTACTAGTCTACCCACTTAGAATCACCCACACATACGCAAAATTTACATTTCATAGCCCAATCCCCTAGTAGTTTAGCTACACATGCTTCAGGAAGTACAAAATAATATATATATATATATAAAGGCAAGCTATAGCTACTACTAAGGTAAGAACTACAAATAACTTCAACAAACACAAGCTAGTCATAATGCAAGAAACGTAACATGTGCATGAAAATAAGAGATATTTATACTAAATAAAGTTAAGAAAAAGGCTAGCAACTATTGTGCAGAAAGTTCTAAACTTGCATTAATTAAAGAGAGTAATTTTAAGACATAAATGCCGAAAATTGTAGAAGTACAGTAAATGCTACAATTTTACTAAATATGATAAAGTTCTTCTGCTTCTATAGCGACCTTATCTAGATTAGCTACAACTGAAACTGTTACACCGTATACTATGTGTTTTAGGCGTACATTCTAGGGTAATTTAAAATTCCCGCAGCCCCATTCCAAAATTATCATAATCTCTCTGTCTGGAATCTTCTCTCAAACTGCAGTGATGAGATTTCCTTCTTAGATTATCACTATGTTGAGCAGCTTAAGTTGACCAGGGTCTTCCGTCATTTGGTTACCATAGTAGTGAAACTTGTATTGTGAATTTGGCACTGCAATGTGGAAGTCTTGAATGGCTTGATAACTGCAGTGGCGGGATTTCTCCTTTCGATAATTCATAATCGTGGTGTTGAAGCTCTTGCAGCCTAAACTTTGATCTTCAATGTTCTTCTAATTGCAGCTCTAGGCCTTTGCTTCTTCAATCCAACAAGTTGCTGACCTAATTTCAACTAATTCCTAGAATTATACAACGAAAACCAATAAGCACCATTTAATCATTAATTAGTGCATAATTACTACAACAAGACCTAATATTACTCTAAGACCACTAACACTACTACTAGACATAAAATTCAAGTGAAAACACATAAGAACACCTAAAATGGAACTAACATAGTCAAAATGGCATGATTTTTAGAGGTAAAATAACTCTATTTACTAGAGTTATCACACCCCCAAACCTAGTGTTTTGCTAGTCCTGAGCAAAACAAGGAAAGAAAAAGAACCAATGACACTACCAAGTGAAAAAAAGTGAAATTAGGAATATTGAACTCTATAACACTTGGCACATATGAAAATGGGGTTTTAGCTCAATAAATTCAACATTTTCATCCGGTTAATGTACCTCTACACTTATAAAAGTGCACACTAGTTTATGTTACAAACACTACTTTGACAAATGAAGTGTTAATGAAATGCCAACTCAAATGCGGGTTAATCTAGGGTAAACAAGTCAATTTTCTCAAAAACTTGTTTCAAGTGTTGAAATATCCTTAAGACTTGTTTTAAGATCCACAAAATGATACAAATGAACATGCAAGTATATTTGTTTACACTGCAAGGTTTAAAAAAGAGCATCAATCAAATCAATACTTCATCCACGACATATCAAATATCTAATGACCTAGATTAAGGATCATTTAGGATTTTTTAAGCAATGCTTCACTCCCCATTCACATCATTATCTACTACCTTTTTACCTTCTTCATCCATTAAATTAAAATTCTCTCCAACCTTATCATCCAGTGTTTTACCACTCCTAATCATGATGGTATGCACTTGCTCATATCCATAGTGGTATCTTGGATTTTGATCTCTTGGTTTAGGAAGAGTATTACTCAGAAGTAGGAGAACCACTAGTCTTTTTTGACACTTGCCTTGGCACTTGCCCCAATTGAGACTCCAAATTCCTTGTAGAAGCTCCTTGATTTCATACAAATGCCTCATGGTCTCTCCTAAGAGCTTTATTTTCCCTTCTTATCGCTTCAAGTTCCCTCCTGGCCCTTGCAAGTTGAGCATAACATCTTCGGTTCTCTTTGGTGAGGTGGATTCTAGGATGATTGATTTTGACTGAAGGAACTAGGTTGATATGAGGATCTTGGTTGAGAATGTTGAATGTTAGATTGGTATTGCCTTTGGTATAGAGGTTAATATGGTCTAGAGGAAGAGGCTTGATCATCGTATGTGAATTAGTTGGTATTTTGGGATGATGATTGACCACCACATGAGAAATTACGGTGGTTCCTCCAATATGGATTATAGGTGTTTCCATGACAGTTTGGTGGGTTTCTGGATGACGAAGCTTGGTTGGTCATTCCCCATAGGCATCCAACAACTCAATTGCCAATTCAGGTGATTAGCCAAACAAAAGCCACAGACCAATGGCAATTGCATTTGAAGTGATATTGTGTTCACCTTTCCAATGTTCTCTAATGCCCATGTGAGGTTGGCTATCATATTCGATATCATGCTATTTTGATCCAACAATACATCATTATGGTCAAGTTGTAGGACTTCTCTTTGGACTTGAGGTGGATTTGGAGGTTGGAGTTGTGATTGTGGTTGTCACCGAGCCATGTTGGTAATAGTTTGAGGCCATGGTATTGACTAGTTGATAACTCTAGGAAACTAGAGTTATATGTAACTTAAATTTGAGTATTTTTGCCTCTAGTTTTGAGCATTCATAGTGATTTAGTACGTGTTTTTGTCTATTTTAACTTTTATGTGTTAGAATGTGTTATTACTTGTTTTGGTACTTATTTAGGTGTTATTTACCATATTTAATTATGTCTTTGTGTTTAGAATTTGTTTGTTTCTTTAACTTAACTCCATTGAGAGTTCGGTTTTTGTTCATTTTTGTTAGCCTTTAATTTTTTTATCTCACTTGTGATAATATTTTTTAATGCATTAGATCTATAGTCTTTAAATTGCTTTCTTAGTATCTTAAATTCTAACTTTAGTTAAAACTCTTAATAAATCACTTCAACCAGTAATCTAAGTAATCAGTAATTATCAGTCAATCCTTATGGGTACAATTCCTACTTCTCTTTACTACTAATTGACAACCGTAAACTTGCTGGATACCACCTAGATAGTAGTAGGACGTAGGTGCTCTATAAATGATATACCTAGGTATTTCAAAAGGCATCAATATTTTTGGAACCGTTGTCGAGGTTTGGTTTTCAGTAATATTGATATAATTTGGTTGTAAAACTAGATTGAAGTTCTTTATTTTTCATGTATAGTTGTCTCATCTATTAAAAAACCAAAAAAATTTGCTTTTCTTGTATAGTTGTTATACCTATTTGAAAAACCAAAAAGATTTTCACCTTGTAGTTATGTTCTTATCTTAAAAAATGCAACTAAAGATTTTCTTTGTAATAGATCTTTTAGACTAGCTAGTGGTCTAAACTTTGCTTAATTTTCTTGATTGTGTTGTTTTAGTTCTTTATATTTACTACTTTTTTTTATCTTGTTTGTTGTTCAAGAACATGCAAGGAACTAATTAGAACTATTCATACGATGAAAATTATCATTTTTATGCTAATGGAGGTATGCCTAGTGAGCATGATTCTTGTTATGATTATTCTTTTTACTTCTTAGATTATCAAATGGGATTGTCTAACCATCCATATCCATATGAGAGCTACCATGAAAATTCCTGTTTTTTCCCTCTTCTACAAGACCCATCATATGAACAAATAGAGCCCCATTTCCTTCACCAACTGACTCAAGAAAGTGAAGAGGCAAGAATGATGGATGTGAGAATGATGCCACAAGAACACTAAGAAGAACTAGCCCAACTCTGAGAAGAACAAGCCAAAGACCAAGAAGCACACCTTCAACTCAAAGGAGAGATAGTTAGATTTGACCTTTGAAGACCAAGACACATCCACCATGAGGTTACAAGACCAACGTTCAGAAATTCAAGGAATGATAGTGGTGAAGGCTAATGGATTCCAACACTCCTACTATTGGATAAGAACCGGTTCAAGAAAAAAAACACAAAGAATACATATTGTAGGAAACTAGATGCTAACGGCCTATTGAGTTTAAAATTCCAACAATCAGGACATTCAACACTTGTTCGGAGCAACCATCAAATTTCCTTTATTATCCATCAGGTATTTAGATTAAAGTAAGTAAAGTAAAATAAAGCAAAAATATATAAAAGGGAAAGGAATACTCTCTCAACACCAAGGAGATTTTCCAAGATTATTGTAATCCTTGGTAAACTTGCACCATTGGTTACCTTCTTCGAAGTCCTCAAGTATTTGAACTTTGGCACAAGTATTTGGCATCTCCCCAGTCTCCTCTACAAAGTATCCTTCTTCCACTCGAGCCGAATCTTTCTAAACAAAGACACGAAATAAATTCTAAATATAGTTTAAGAACCTAATAAAATATGATAAATAACACTTAAATACGTACAAAAATGCTTAATAGCACATTCTAAGACATAGAAGTAACAACAGACAAAAACACACACTAAATTAGTAAGAATAACCTAAACTAGAGGCAAAAACACTCACATTTAGGGTACATATAACTCTAGTTTCCTAAAATTATCACACCCCCAAACTTAAGCTTTTGCTTGTCGAGTAAAAATAATTAAAATAAAATAGAAGAAAAAAACGACTAACATAAAACACATAACACCACCATGAAAATTGAAATGTTGAACTATAATGCACTAATCAAGAGAAAAAATTGGGTTCTAACTCAACAAACTTAATATTTTTATCTACCCCTCCATTTACAAAAGTGAACACTAATTTTTTTTTTACAAATATTACTTTGACCAATGATGTATTCATCCAAGTCAAACTTCCCAAAAATTGCCCAAAGTATAGAAAGATCATTAGGACTTATTTTAATTGAGCACAAATCAATGCTATTACCAAATGAACATATAAGGATATTTTTTGGTATCGCAAGGTGTAATAAAAGATATCAAATAAGGCAATGCTTTATTCTCGACTCACTAATATCTAATAGCCTAGATTAAGGATTATTTAGTACTTTAAAAAGTTTATAATGTAGGCTAACATAATAAGGTAGGATATATTTGAATAAGCGTGACTTAAATCATCTTAGTCATTCCATTAAAAACTCTTAGACCACTGTCCCATGCATAAAAGTCCCAAAAACAACATGACTTAACCAACTAACACCTGAATGACAAAAATAATATTTCTAACTAAATTAACTTTTGAACGCAAGATGAACCATCTTCATTTGATAAGAACACAATACTTTCAATTTTCTTTCCTTTACTTCTCTTTTTGTTTTTTTCGTTTTCATTTTCATTTTTTGCTTTTCTTTTGCTTTTTTTTTCTGTTTGCAACCATAACAATAACATAACATAACAATAAAAAAGTGAAAATATAAAAAATATTGAACTCTTAAAACTGACTTCATTTCCCAAAGCAATTACACAAAAATTTTACTTCAAACCATCATTAAAAGCCTTAACTATTACATTGGAGAACTAAGATAGATTCCACAATAACTAAGGTAATGGGATCTAGAAATAAATAAATAAATAAATAAAGCAGAATAGTCAGTTATGTAGTTGACGAAGAAATTAGGCTATAAGGCTCAATGAGGACACTAGAGATAAATTCAATATAAGGTACGTTTTTTGCTCAAATGGTCTAAGAAATGCCTAGATCATTTCCAAAAATTGGCTATTTTTGCTAAAATAGGGGAACACTACCCTATTCAATGTCCTAAACCACTTCACAAAACCCACAAAATATCCAAAAAATGCAAGTTCGTGTAAAATAACCAAACGATAGCCTAACTCATTTCCATCTCTACCTATTAACAATTTTTACAAATCTTGAAGTGTGTAAACTAAGTTAACAATCAATGGAAATTGACATTAGAAAAACACTTATCGAAAAAATACTAGATGGTTAATCAAAAAGCTCATGAAAATTTGGACAACATAATAACCAAGTGAATGTGAAAGAAACCAATTAAGCAGAAGTTGAACCAAAATCACTGTTCCACCTTTAATCTTGGAATTCATCAACAATATGCACAACACCAAAAAGGCTAAGAAATGAGACAATCGACCTAATGCATTAAAGTAAACATTAACACTTAAGAAAGTATTTTTATGGAAGCAATTAAAGAAAGAAAGTAAAAAGAAAGCATTTTTAAGAAACATTTAACTAATCTAACTACTCATTATCACTAAGCAAACACAATTAAACAAAACCTGTAAACTATTCTAAGGAAGCATGTAAAAGGAAAATATTTTTAGCAAGCAATTAACTATCCTAAACTACAAATTAGCACAAAGAATTCATAATTAAGGAAAGTCCATTAGCTAATGTACCAGTTAAACTAACAAAGGAAGAAATGAAATTAAACGAAAAGCCCATAAACTAATCTACCCTAATTAAATAATTTGCCCAAACTATAAATTACCATTAAGAAAGTATTTTAAAGAAAGTCCATAAACTAATCTCACAATTACACTAAGAAATCATGTAAAGAAAGTAATTAGATAAAAGCAATTAAACCAATTAACTAAAAGAATATGAAATTAAAGCTTAACTAAAGGAGTTTTAACATAAATAAAGCACTTATAATTAAAAAGTTTATATCTTTAACTAGGAATTTTAACCGAGAAGAAGAGAAATCCTAATATAAGAAAACCCTCCAAAAATGTGGAGGAAAAAGGAAGAGAACTAATTTCTACTGTAGCCTACTCCTACTAGCTTAATTATGCCTCAAATGAGTCTTAAATGGGATTATATAGTGCTAGGGTAGTAGCAGAATGGTGTACCAAAAATCAGCCCCGAACAAAAACTTTTCTGCTCTAGGCTCCTTTGATGTTGCGACACCGAAATTTGTACTGGGTTCAATGTCGCGACATCAAATCTCCGTGTCGCGACATTGATTGAACTCTAATTCTATTTTTGTCTTTCTGGAAGTTTGGTTCAGTGTTGCAACACCGAGATTTGTAATAGGTTTGGTTTCGCGACATTGACAAAACTTTTGAAATGTAGCAATTTACTGTTTTGCTCCGAAAAGCACTATCTAACGTAATACATCATTTTCTCCTACCAAACTGTAACACAGAAAAACATTATTAACTATAATAAACACTTAAAAAAATCCTTAAACATTAGATTAAAATTCAAACAAAGGAGATCAAAAATAAAAGATAAACAAAGACGAACAAAAACCTAATCACCATAGTGTGCAACTTAAATTGAATAAGGTTTTCCGTTAGTCGGTAACCGCGGTGATGAGAGTTGTATTGTGGAATCCGGCATAGTAGTGTGGAAGTGTTGAAGTCAGGAATGGCTGGGTAACCGAGATGGTGAGATTTCTTCTTTGGAATTCATAACCACAATGTTGAAGCTCTATAGCCTGGACTTTGCTCTTTGATGTTCTTCTAATTGCAAGTCTAGTCACCGTTTGCTTCTTTAATCCCACAAGTTTCTTCCGTGCTTGCAACCAATTCCTACAATTTTACACCAGAAACCAATAAGTACCATTTAACAATTCATCAGTTCATAATTACAACCAAAAGACCTAATATTACTCTAAAACCAATAACACTACTACTAGACATAAAATTCAAGTGAAAGCACATATGAACACCAAAAATGGGACTAACATAGACAAAATGGCATGGTTTTTGAAACTAAATAACTCTATTTACTAGAGTTATCAAGTAGTTCTCTCCTTTGTGTTTTTTAGCTCTTTCTTTTGTCTCTTTTAGTTCTTTTCCCTTTTTATATTGTTATTGTAAGAAAAGAGTTGTTTCCTTTTTCCTAAAACCTAGTTATTTTTAGGTATACAAGAAAAATTACGGAAAATATTATTCTTACATGCAAATTTGGTTAATTTTACTTTTTTGTTAACTATTATAGTACGAAAATTAATAATTGGAACAAAGTTAAAATGTTAAGAAAACAGTTATAAAAGGCACCACAACCACTACTAATACACTTACCAAAATTTAACATCTTTGGCAAAAACTTCACGGAGTATATACCAGTACCCAAACTCCTTATATTTGATTCCTAACCCAATTATCTCTCAACTGATGCTCTCTCGAACACTAGATACTTGTAAAGTAGTCATATTAAGACCCTAGTTCAAAACCACCCAATAATAGCAAACTACTGAATTTTGCAATTTTACACTTTTGTGTAGCAAAATTTATACCATCGAGTTGTTAGAAAATCATTTGCCATCATCTCGTCTCCGAAGCCAAAAGCTTATACACATCCTAGATTATAAAATTGAAAATTTTCAGCCAATTTTTGAGATCACTACAAGAAAATGCCTCCATTGTGATTACTTATAGTGGAATTGTAGCAAAATATCTCAGAGATAATTGATGAGGCACTTATAGGTGAACGTCGAATAAAATTTGCCAACCATTATACATAAATGACATCATTAAAAGTGATGGTATCAAAATTGGATATGAAAGTTTTAATTCTTATGTTTCCAAATGTATGCAGTAAAGGAAAGTATGAAATTCTTTGAAGAATTAATCGCATACTTTCGTTTCCTCCAATTTTGGAAACCCGCTTTGGATTATATCTCTAGAGCTCAAGCTCTTACTTTTTCTTTTTTCCCCAATATCCAAAACCTTCTATCTCTTTCACATATTTTGAGCTGATGCATGTCTTTTTTATATTTTCAACCTCTATGTTTCTTTCCATTTTCTTTTGAATATATTTCCTTGTTAGATTTTTTGAAACCTCATGCTACTCTTGTGAGCCTTACTCGAATTGAAAGGTTGTCTTGTTTGTGTTTTGTCTTAAATCAAGGCTTTTTGTCACCATCCATTGGTTTTCTTTTCTAAATTGGATGTGGGCTTATATACCAATGAAGGCATATTTATGCTTTAGTTTTTGTAAGTAAACTTTATGGAGTGAAGTTCGTGAAAATTTTTAAATACAGTTTCGAAAAATTTAATATAATCATGGTTTAATTCAATTCTTATATTTTTCAATTGTGCCTATTAAAACTAATGGCGGAAACTTATTTCTTTTAATTGGCATGCTTATTTAGATCCTAAAAATTTTAGTATATTTGCCAAAAAATGTTAATGGGTTATAATTATTTTCTTATTTTCTTATCTGTATGCTTTGATTTTCTTTTTTGAATTTCTATAGTTTTGTCATTGCCTTTGTTTGTGCATGTATTTATATGGTTTTTTAGAAGAACATATTTTAACTTCAAATATATTAGGAAAATAAAAGAATTTGTCCAAAAGCTATATTTTCTACAAAATCCTAAGCCAATCCTTTATTGAGGAATCCATTTTGCCAACAGTAGATAAATGAATTTCTTTCATTTTCATTCTCCTAATTTGGTGTGTTAGGTTGGAATATTTCAAGAATTTTCTTTTGGCACCAAACAATAACAATATTTTTTACTTTTTCCCCCTTCGGCTAAAAACAACTTGTAGAGTTATTGAGGTTGAGTTACTTTTAGTTCTAATACTTCAAGAGTAATATTAAACTTAAAATATCTACTTTTTTAAGTTCAATTACTGACATAATTTTTGTTTCCAATTCTTGTTAATTTATTTTTTTATGGGTCCCACAGTAATATAGCTATCATTATACATCAGTTACATTATCTTATAGTTTAACTTTAAACAAAATCAATATTTTGTTAATCATAATCACTTGTGAAGTATTTAGTCCAACGTGCTCAAGTCTTTTTAATTCATATTGATAAAATCTAAGATGAAAAACATCAAAAAGTATTTTTCAAAAGATTTTTATTTTTTCATTTACATACCAAAAAATTGTATCAAAATTGACCTTTTTCATGTAAGTTATTTTTCACATAAATTATTTCCAAAGAAATATTTTACATCCAGCCAAATGGACAAGAAATACAAATCATAGTTTCAATTTCTGTCCACTATGGTGGCAATGAAATTGGCTAAATTGAAGAGTATCAAAACAAATAAGATCATAATAAGAGTAGGGAGAGCAAAATCTAGAAATTGTACTCTTGTCCTTCCAGTAACATAATAATGATCGCAAGCATTATGATAGCTCTACAAAGTAGAGTTATTTTCATTCATTTCAGTCTTGATTTTAGCTACATCCTGAGTACATTTTACTATTTATGTGCGTGTTTTTAGTATTTTTTTGTATTTCAACATTTTTATGTGTTTTTGTAGTTTTTATATGTTAATGTGTTTTGCATGTTGGATGATGGTTTAGAGTTGAAAAATATGAAGAGAACATGAAGCAGAGCACAAATGAAGAATAATCTTGCAGGGCATAGTGCAGCGGCATTCTTGAAAAGCTTAATTCCAATGTCATGGAATTTATCACTGAAAATCAGAACTTGTGAAAATAGAGTATACGACGTGACGTCAAAATTTTGATGGGTCAATTCACAATTTCTTCAACTTTTGAGTCATAATATGAGCCCATATGAACCTAACTCAGCCAAAAATCCTAACTTACATTCCAAGACAAATTGTACCTAGGTAGTAATAAGATGTTTAATGATTTATTTTAAGATGTAGTAGGTTAGACTAGAATAGGTAATAACATATTGTAGGAGTAGTGTAGATTAGCATACAACTCAAGAAGATGTTGAAGGATTGCCAAGAGAGTTTCGTTCTTCATCTAGTTGGAGGTTCAAAGACGTGATTTCTTCTCCAATTCACCATGATTTCAAGTGTTTACTTTCTTTTACTTGTTTTTATGTATTAGTTTTTGTTGGGAGTTAATGTAGTCCAACTACATGCCATGAGTACCTTTATTTGAATAAAGATTCAATCTTTTATTTTGTTTGACAATAAGAATATGTGTTATGGTTCTTAATAGTTTTTCTTCATATGACTTGTTCTTCAATCATGTCTACAAATGAATATAAGTCAAGAATAATGTACACCATTCATTATTTATGTTTTACAATGCAATCTGATTTTGAATGAATTGTGTGGTCCGTTTAGTAACTTGAAATAGTACTAACAACCCGGAATTTCATATAAAGATCCTAATGTTATGATTTTATTTTCCTAAATTAATACGAAAAAAGACTTCTTTGATAGTAAATATAATTGGATTTGTTATTAGCTTGAGAAAGAATTATACACATTAGCAATTTTTTCCATCTGATGCGAACCCCGCAAATAAATTGATGAGACCTGAAATCAATGCGGAACCCAAGAATGCCTAAACAAATTTGACTTTACGGATTCAAACCCATTGATTAAGAAATCAAGAATCTGAAGTATCTGAAGTATCTGTTCTTAACTGTACGAGATATTAACCCGTTGTCTATAACGAGACAAGAACTGATAGTGTTCAAGATAGGTAGTCACAAGAATCAATCTTGCAAAACACCCAAGTCTTTCGAAGAAAATTTGGAGAATTTTCTCACAGTTTTTTTCTGAATATTTAGGAATGAATAATCAGCTGGGGGTGTTTTTAACATAACAAAGGGCTGGCCAAACCCAACAAAATAGGCCTAATACTAATATGAAACATTCTTGCCAAGTCATCCTAGCAGGTTTAGGACTGGAATACTAGACATAAAATCGGCTAAACTAACATTGATATAGGCTGATATTTTCACCCCAAATAAAACAAAAAATCCTACGAAAAAATGATGAAAAATAAATCCCAATTTAATTAGCAATGGATGACCGAATAGGGATTATGAATTAGGGTTTTTTGAACCCTTCTCAGAGCTCTTTAACTCTTGGGCTTGAACTTTATCCTACCACATGTGCTTTACTTTGAAGAATTGTACTTTACATATTAATGAATTAAGGATAGTCCAATCTGACTTGATCATAACACCACGAATATGCTCCAATCTTGGCTACTTTAAGTCCAAGCTTTCTCCAGTTTTCATCTCCTGAACTTTGTACATTATTAGCCTTTCCATACTCGTATCATTCCCTCCCTCCTCGAAAAGATTCGTCCTCAAATCTGAACCTGGATGGAAAGAACAAACATTAAACAAAGTAGACAAAAATTTAAACAAATATCTCGCCAAAGTAAGCAATAACAATTGCAATATATGCGGCTCAAACGCAAAAGTATCAAACACCAATGTTGAAAATGGATGTTGGGAAAATGGCTTGTGAAATAAGACATCATGGAGCACACAAACCCTAAATCATGGAGCATTTTGCTTCAGCTAGCAAATAAAAAAAATAGAAGATAATTTTGAAAGATTGAACCAATCATGCTTAAAAAGTTTGTCACGCCACTTTAAATGTTGATGCATATCGAAAGAACAAAAGAACTTAAGCACATTGTCGTGTGGAAGCTCACAATTGTTACCCAAAACGTTAATGAACTTAACACAAAAAGAATGGTATCATGAGGCATACAAATTAGCTCAAGAAAAACAAATGTACAAGAAGAAATAGAAACATTAAGTAAGGAAAGGGACACAGTACAAGTACTTAAAAAAATTAAAATTATAAAAATTTGCAAATCAAAATTCCCAAGTACTCCCTTCGCCAAACCATTTGCACTTAAGTTCGAATGATGTATAGAAGTCATGCACAAGAGCTTTGCATGTGATAGGTGCAAATTCAAAATTTTCATTGTCTCCACTTGCTTCTTTGAATGGCTACACAAAAGAACTTTAAAGAAAATCGTTGGGCAATAAAATATGAAGGCACTAAAAAATGCTTTCCTTGATGAACAAGTTTTCTTCCTTTGGAATTACCATTAAAATTGATACAAATAGGAAACATTCTTGCCAAATCCTAGTAGGCTTAGGACTGTAATACTAGACATAAAACTAGCAAAACTAACATTGATATAAGCTGATATTTTCACCCCAAATAAAATGAAAAATCCTATAAGCAAATGATGAAAAATAAATCCTAATTTAATTAGCAATGGATGGCCGAATAGGGATTATAGCAGAATTGGGGTTTTTCGAACCCTTCCTGGAGCTCTTTAATTCTTGGGCTCGAAAACTCTTGGACTTGGACTTTGTCCAGCTACATGTGCTTTACTTTAAAGAATTAGACTTTACGTATTAATGAATTGAGGATAGATAAAATCCAATCCAAATTGATCATAACACCACAAATATGCTCCAATCTTGGCAACCTTGAGTCCAAACTTTCTCTAGTTTTCATCTCCTAAACTTTGTACATTATTAACCTATCCATACTCGTATCACCATCTTAGGTGTGAATCTTTTCTTATTTCATTTGAGTCTCATGGTTATGTTAGTTAGTTGAAGTCAATTCCTTAGCATCCTTAGTCCTTGTCCTATTGTCTTTATTTATGCTTTTGTTATATAATTGCTTTGTTATTAATTTAGTTTAGTTAATTACTTTATATTTTCTTTCAGTCTATTAGATAACGCTACATTCTTGTTGTGATTATTTGTGAATACTTCACTCTTTCTCATTAGAACTCTACTCTTTTTATCACTTTATTACTTATTCAACTAAGTGCACTTACCAGTGTTGCTAGTACACATCAAATTTTCCGTGCCATGACAACAGAAGAGTTTGATTAATCATTCTTTATTGCAACTTCGCTTATTAATCTATAGTGAGTTCTTGGTTAATTTTCTTTTAAATTCTTTTTGTTTAATTTTTATTATATATCATATTTCTTATAATTGGTCACATGATGGAACTTCTTGTGCTTATCACCATGACTCAAGAGAAACTACAGTTCACTTAGAATCATGGGATAGGAAGTTAGACAATTAGATGCAAACTACCCGTAATAACTGTGTTGGTAACCACTTGAGCTTTCAATGTCAAATAGGTAGCAACTTTGATTGTTCTTCTTATAATAATTCTAACTTTTCTAATTTCTTCAATAGGTACAATTATCAATGTGATCCTACATACAATCATGTTTGGTAGGAGTATGAAAATTATTCAGGGTATCAAGATTAGCAATACTACTCAAATCCGCAATATAAATTCATACCACAGCCAAAAGACGAATTGTCTCATATGGAAAAGAAGTCCAACCTCTAGGAAGACCTAACAAGATTGATCGAGTCAATGGAAGAAAGCTCAAAGAATGAAAATGAGGCATTTCATAACTAGTCCGGAGAAGAAGGTTGAGCAACCAGAATCCCAAGAGAGGAAGTTGAGGTGACAAACATGGAACATCATGAGCAGCCAACTACAAGCAAGGATTCTTATCGTATAGTAAATGATAAGGGTACATCTGGAAGGATCAAGACAACATTGATTTCTTGATGATGAATATTATGGTATTATTTTTGCTCTTATGGACAGATTTTATGATGGGTTTGACTTGGAGGAAACTTCACCTCAGCCAAAACTTCAAGAGCCCGGTAATGCTAAAGATATTGAGGTAGAACAAGTTAAGCCAGAATTTACCAACAAGATGCCCTCAGTTATAAATGATAATATTGATCGAAGTTACCATGAAGAAGATCGATCATCAAATACATATGGCCATGACTATTTATTGAGTACAAAGCACTTGGGTTTTGTATGATACCTCTCTATGGGCGATAGGAGCCCATCATCTGAAGAGATCAAAGCCACCATAGCTTTGCCATGAAACTTTTCAATGGTCTTTAATGGGTGCAAATTATCTGAAGATGAAAATCTCCTTGGCTTCATTAGAGGAGTTTTGTACTTGTGTTTTGGCATGCGTATTGTGTTATTTTTAGTTCGGTTAATGTTTTTTTCATGAATTTATAATGGTCTATCATACTTATTTACTTTTGTGTTTATTTGTCATTATTAGTCTTGAGGATCAGAATGCTTAAAAGATTCCCTAGCTCAGGATTTCTATACCCTCTTTAGTTGAAGTATTGTAGAGGATTACAAGAATATTAGTTAGATTTTTAGTTTTTGTTTCATTTTAACATGGCTTTATTGGTTGGTTATGTTATGTACTTTTTTCTAGTGTCATGTTTGTCGTTGACTTTATTACGAGCTATGGCTTAATTATGTTTCAGTTGGTGCTTTGTTTTAGAGTAAAGAATAGCTAAGGTGTATTGAATGCTTTGGCTATTGATCCTATTGATTTATGATTTGCTATTTTTTTACATTGAGTGTGTGAGTTTTGTGAGTGTCTCCAACATACAGTGAATAGTTTGTTATTTCTTTTCAAGTGTTGAGCACTTATCTGGCATAGACTTGTAATTTAATTTAACTTGTGACATTTGTTAGAGTAGCTTGGATCTTTCGTTAGAGTGAAATACCTACTAAACTTGAATTGTGTAAATGATCTAGGCCTTATTTAGACCATCTGAACTTTATAAACCTTTGATATTCTTGTTTGAATTATATTGTTTAACCTTAATTCCTTTTTTCATTATCCTGTCATTCAACCATTACCTTAGACATTATTGATTTTGTCTAAAAGTTCTTCAATCCCATGATGATGGTTATTTTATTTCTCAGAGGATATTATACAAGGAAGGATGGTTTCTTTATTGACTATATAAGAGGTCACATGACTTCAAATTCTTTGCAGATATTCTTCTGTCACTATAGGAGATATGAGAATGTGATGAGATTATTTCCCTCAAAAGAAAATCAAGGAAGGAAAGAAAAACAAAAAAGAGAAAAACAAAAAGCACAAAGAAAATAAAAGAAAAATAAAGAAGGTTTGTAAGTGCTTCAAGTATATATAGTAAACATTGTTCTTATGGGATATTATGAGATCATGGTTCAATATTGGTTAATGCGTCTAAGGTGGTTTAAGTTACTTTTATATCTAAATTTATTATTCTTTATAACCTTAACCAAACAGTATACAAGCTTACAAAGTCATAAATAATCATTGGTTTGAGCTAGTTTTATTAGTTAAGATCAGGTGAATAACTACTTTCGACTATTGTGTTACTTGTTAAACCTTGTAATCACTATGTTCTTGCTAACTAATATTGTTGAGTAAGTTTACGTGCTGAACTTTTGTTGTTGTTTTATTCTTTGCTGAGTGATTTGAGTATTGGTATTTTTATATTAATATGGGATCTTCGATCAAATTATTTCTATGGACTTAAATGGTTATTTTCTTCTTTACTTTGTCATTGATTATTAATACCATTATGATTTATATAAATTCTCATTTGTGTTATTAGTCTTGTTAATATGGATGTTTATGTGTTTGTTGTCTTCTTTTGCTCCGGACGAGTAAAAGTTTAGCTTAGAGCATCTAATAACTCTACAGAATAAAGTTATTTCTATTCATTTTGATCTAGATTTTGGCTACATTCGGAATACATTTTAGTACTTATGTGCATGTTTTTATTGCTTTTCGCATTTTTATATTTTTATGTGTTTTTCAAGTCTTTATGTGTTGTTGATGTATTTTACAGGTTGGTGGACCGTTTGCAGCTAAACGTACGACGAGAACATGAAGCAAAACTTAAAAGAAGAACGATTCTACGAGGCATACTGTTGTGGCGTTCTAGCAAGGCTTATTTCCAGCGTTGCTACATTCATCGATGAAAATCAGAACTTTCGAAACTAGAGCGCTACAACACTTTGACCAAGACAAAAGCCAGGCCAGTGTACATTAAAATTTTGGATGGGTCAAGATGCAATTTCTTCACCTTTTGGGTCCAGATTCGAGCCCATATAGACCTAACTGCGTCTCAAAACTTTAACTTACACTCCCAAACACGTACTAACTATAAATAGGACCCTTAAGGACCTATTTTAATATATAATAGGTTAGATTAGACTAGGTAGTAATATATTGTAGCAGTAAAAGTATGGTAGATTAGTTTACAAATGTAGAAGATTTTGGAGGATTGTCAAGAGAGTTTTGTTCTTCATCGAGGCTCAAAGACATGATATCTTCTTCAATTCACCAGAAATTCTTGTGTTTACATTCTTTTTTTTTTTTTTTATGTAAAAGTTTTGTGTTAGGAGTTCATGTAACCTAACTCTATGTATGAATACTTTTATTTGAATAAAGAATCAATCATTTTATGTTGTTTGTCCATATGATTACGTGTTCTTATTCTTAATGCTTTTTCTTCATATGACTTGTTCTTAAATTATGCCTAGAATTGGTATTTAAATATTAATCAAGAATAATTCAATACCATGATATGTATATGTTTATAATGAAAATTTGTTCATCAATAAATCATGTCTCTTGTTCGTTTAGTGGGTAGAAAGAGTATTAACAATCTAGAATTCCAAAGATTCTGATTTTTAATTTTATTTCTCTAGATTAATTTGAAAAGGGTTTTTCAAAAGTAAATCTAACTGGAATGGTTGCTAGCTTGAGAAAGTCTAATACACATTAAGGAACTTTGTTTTCTTATGTGTAATTAACTGTTTATTATTTGATTTCAACCTCATGATTATCTAAGTTAGATAAATTGAATTTTCTAACATTCTTACTTCTTGTTCTTTTGTCGTTATGGATGCTTTTGTTGTTTAATTGCCTTATTATTAGTTTAATTTAGTTAGTTACTTTATCCTTTCTTTCGATCGCTCAGATTATACTATAGTCTTGTTTTGATTATTTGTGAATCCTTTACTTCTCCGTGGGAATGATTCTCTACTTTATCACTTTATTACTTGTTCAACTAGTACACTTACTAATGTGACTGGCAAGCATCATATTATATTCTCATTTGGTAAAATAGCTGCTAGTATTAGTGGTCGTATATATAGTGATTTCCTTCGTAGATGAGTCTTTATCCATATGAACTCCTTCATGATTGCAACATCATAACTATTAAGAACAAATAATAAAATAAATTATTCTTGCAACCATATATATCAACATTGGTATGGGATAGTCACCAATAGCTTGAACTAATCTATGTGAACTGGTACCACCATTAATTGGAGTCTTCAATAACCTTCCAATTCTTGTCTCTTGATATAGTGGAAGTTACTTATGACCGCCTGTGTACTAACTACATATATTTCGTCATTCTAGAGTTAACTTTAGAAGAATTTCATGCATCACTACAAAAGAAAACTGAATATTTACAACATATAAAATGTGACATTAAAGGTCAAAAAAACAGTTGCCAAAAGCCATTTGTCGTGCTATTGCAGCGCAACATTTTTGGGTTGCAAATACAGCCATCACAAAAGAAAGTAATAATTTTAAAAGTTACGCCGCAAGTATTAGCGACACTATGCTATTTGTGACATAATTTTAATTTTACTGTACCACAAATATTTTTGTGACATATTTGCGGCACAATTTCAATGTCTTAAATGTATTGCGACACTTCTTTTGCAAAACAGTAACGACCCTAAAATAAATGAGTGGGTTACATTTTAATCCAACAATTTTTGTATTATGACATTTGAAATTTCTATCAACAACTCAATAAGTCACACCATTAGTTAAATACTACATGCTGAACCAATGCACTACTAAATGTAAAACAGATGACTCGAAACGGTGCAGTGCTAGTTGATACTGCATACGGAATTGAAAACGCGGTGAAATGTGCTAGCAAATGTAAAACAGAAGAGCCAAAAAGGTCAAGTGCGGGTTGATACGTGGATGCCGACACGGAACAGAAAACGCGGATGCTCCGTGCTCGCTCTCATTAAGCTTGAACTTTAATTAAGGGGTCGATGATGCGTCTCTTTTATGTGCTAAAAGGGTATACGTTCTTTGCCCGACTTGCGACAAGTGTTTAGATACTGTGGGTCCTTGTAAGATCTTCTCTAACTTCTTTTCCTATTGTATGGGTCCCCAGCTACTGCCTACAAATTAAGTACAATTTTCCTTTTGTCTAACTTTCTTCATTTTTTTTTTATTTTTTTATTTTTTTTGGGGGTGCGTGGTTTGATTGGGTAAATAACGCTATTCGTCCCTTATGTTTGACCCCTGATTCCTTTTGACCGCTAATATTTTGAACGATTCTATTAAGTCCCTCAATTTTGATATTTGACTTTTAATCCCTATGTCAACTTCTATTAGTTATGATGTTAACTACTAACATACATCGTACATCTCATGTGACTCAAGCAAGGGCATTACACGAAATTTTTTTAGTGATTTACTCCATTTGTCTTTAAATTTTAGGTTCAGATCCTACTTGTCCCTCAACTTTAGGTTCAGATAATATTTCGTCCCTCAACTTTGGATTTAGATAATATTGTCCCTCAAGTTCAAAAATAATCTATTAAGTCCCGAAAGTAAAATTTTTTTAATTTAAAAACACTTTTGACCACTCTAAATCAATACTTTTTGCCATTCATTAGATCAATCCTAACTCTATTGCTAGCAAGTTTTTTGACATAATTAAATTAAATATGTAGACAATATTTGAAAAAAGTTTCTTAATGTTAAAAATATTTTCATCCAAAAAAATATATTCATATTCTGATATTACATATCCTAAAAATATGAGTAAAAGTTAAAATAAAGTATCATATACAACGTAAGTATTGCTTTCTCTTACATTAAAGAAAAACCTTATCTAAAATTTTTCTTATTCAAACTAATTTACATTAGTAATTTAATTAAATATATTAATATATTAGAAATGTCATGATTTGTCAACAAGTTGCTCTGTAAATTATAATAAAACCTAATACGCCAGATAAAATTAATCTTTCGCAAAATTTGTGTGCCAAATATAAAAGTCACGAAATTTTGTTGTACTTTTTTTTGGGGGGGATACATACTTAATTTTCAGTACAATTTATATCAACTCAAATACAAAGTTTAAAAAAAATTTAGGAACCAAATAATAAATTTAAAAATCTTTTATCACACTTATTTGGATGACATATTGTGTTACATTTTTTGGAATTCTGAAACCTTTTATAATTAATTTTGTAAGATAAAAGTAAAAAATTTTGAGTTAAAACTTTGAGAACTTAAGGAGTCTCTAAAAAATTATTTTATATACAAAATTTTGAACCCAAATTTTTTTATCCTAATGAAAAAATTTTAACGTATTGAAGCATATTGTGTATAAATTTAGACCTTAATGTACTTATTTCTTCAACGATGTATAGGTCGATAATTCTTAGTGTGTTTAACAAACTAATGAGAACATATTCTTTTATGCATAAGGACGTTTTGAATTTAACTTTGTTACGTTGGGGATCTGAAACGTTTTTTTGTTTTCGAAACATAAGGGACGAAATAGGATTTGTACCAAAAGTTGAAAGACAAATAGAATAACTTAGCAAAAAAAATTTCAATCCAACCATGTCCCTATGCCAATCACATGAGATGCACGTGACTGATTGATTCAATAGGGTCTTTTGAAACATCGGGCATGGAATAGGACCACGGATCAAAATTAAGGAATGAATGGTGTTATTTATCCACTTTATTTAGGTCTTGTTTTCAATTGCTTATTAAAAGTTATAAACTGTTGTTTTGTTTTTTAAATTGAAAAAGCACTTTTAAAAACACAGGTGTAGAGTTGCTTTTGAAAATAATTTTTATCTTATATAAATATGAAAAACAAAAACGTTTTTCACTTTTTGTCCTTAAGTTCTATTAAACAAATAATTTTTCAATTTCAAAAAATATATATACAATTTTCAATAAAGCTGTTAAGAACAAGCCATTATTATAGTTGGACTTAGCTCTCTTACCCAAAAAAAAAAAAAAAAAGGTTGGACTTAGCTCAGAAAAATTTATTATGCTTACATAGAAATTCCATTCTAGTAATCAGACCAATGACTCATTTTTACAATGGTGTAGTTTTTAATAATTAAGGGACAACGAAACTTAAACATCAGTTCTCCTAAGATTTCGGCCAGAATAGCAGACAATTAGATTATTTTTCCTTAACCAACTCATTGTGACTGAAATTGGATTATTTATTACGTTTTGACTTCTACAATTGACTAAATTAAGACACGTGTATACTTTAAATTATTCACATTTCATAATAACATCGTGTAATAATGTTTAATCTTTGTTACCTTTTCTTTCTATCAAATGATGGAATTTAAGAAAATTCTACGGTCCCCTTGAGGGAACCATTCTCTTGTACTTTAAAAGTTTGTACAGTACAACACCATATGTTTTAAAAGTTTATACTGCACAAACCTTTAAAGTCAACGAGATAATTCCCTAAAAGAGACTGTAAAATTCCCCAAGAATTTAGTAGGATTTGAGAAATATTAGCCAAACATATTACATCATCTTGTGATTCATGTTGAAATTACATGACAGAGGTTGTCTTCCATTCAATATCAATACTAAAGCAAAAGTTTTATAACTATCCCTATTACAAGACTTTTTCACAAAGGTAAAAGAACAAAAAGTGAAATTTTAGCAACCAGTATATTTGCAAAATTACATCAAGAACTATCATGTATCTTTTCTTGATTAATTGAAGTCTCCACAAATAAAGCATCAGACTAGACTTCCACTGCAATACAAAGTTTTTTTTGAGCTTGTTGCAAAGCAAACCGCTTCAGTTTCAACAATTTTGACATTAGAAACACAATACTCTTGGATTCCCAGGCTCATTTAAGTTGTCTAGTAGAATTTCTAGCCATCACACCAATCCCATATCTGCAGTTTTATGATGAACTGTAAAAAATTTAGACTATTTTTCATTTATGCATTTTATCCTTACGTAGGGGCCATACTAATCTTTAATAACCATAAGAAATTAAAGTTATTCCTAATCTTTTTAGTATGGTTTTTGTACTAATTTTGAGGATTTTAGGGTTTATGAGCTTGTTTTCATGCAATGATTTCTACTTTTGTTGTGTTAGTGAGTGTTTTGCTCAATGTTTAAGTGTTTATTTATTGTTATTCATATTATATTAATGCATTTTTGTGTTTAAGTTTATGTTTAGTACTTGCATTTTGAATTTTACCCATTTTTGGCAAGAACTAGGGTTTTGTGTTTTTCTTCGCCCGTGATTTCTAGTTTATGTGAGGTTTTATGTGTTATTTTGGTGTTATATTATAGATATTAACGTGTGCTTTTATTCTACGATCGCGTAGGAATAAAACTACGTCAATTGGACATCAAACAAAGATTTTAAAAGCAAAACAGTAAAACCTAGTATGCTGGCAAGGGGAGCTCACCTAAGTGAGCTCAACAGGAAAATGGCTCACTTGAAGCAAGCCTTGGCAGAACCTTGCATGCCTTGTGTGAGTTTAGCTCGCATGTGGTAAGCCATGTCGAGCAGTTTCACAATTTTTAATGTTGTTAGGATTTCGGGTGTCTGTTTTTGGCTCGTTTTAATGACCGTTTTGAAACTTATTCAGAACCCTACACTTAGTAACTCCTGAAACCTATAAATAAGGGTCTCTAGGACCTTAAAAAACACATTCTCTTCCAGCTTCCTTTCAGGGGCCTGTAAGATTAGACTAGGGGTTTCTTCCTTTTTCAAGAAGAGTTGAAAAGAAGGTTCAAGATTGACAATCTTGGATCAAGAACTTGTGATTCTTCATTAGAGAAGCATTCTTAAACATTTTTAGATCATTACTATGCTATTTAATTCTAATTTTATTTTTCTTTTATTGTTTGTCCTCAATCTATTCTTTATTTATTTACTTTTCTATATTAATTAGCAGAGTAGTTTGCATGCTTTAAATGTTTTATTTTCTATTTATGCTCTTAATGGATGATGCCAATTGCATATGATAATGATTGATTTGGTAGATTAAGTCGTAAACTAACAATTAGACAATTATAGTGAACTAGATTAATAATTAGGGGAATTGATAACTCTCATAATTAATTTATTGGTATTTCAAATAGAAAATCAAGGGCAGAACGAAAGTTGATTCTCCATTTTAGACCCATAGTAATTGGAGTAGGTTTAATTTATAATCTTGATAAACTAAATTACCTAGTTAGTCACCTAGAATTCTATAGGGTAAATGGTTAATCGGGTAGTTGTAGGTGGTGGGAGGAATCCAAATTAGAGTAATTAAATTTAACGATCTAATGACGTGAGGAATCAGGATCATGTTAACAATGAGACTTGACCTCTGATGTGTTTAATTAAACCTATTAATTGAGTGAATTAATCAAACTTGGGAATTGGCTATCTAACACAAATCTACTATTTTTTCTAGTTTGGCTCTTTAATTGTAATTTAACTTATTCATTGTCAATTTTTTAGATAGAATTTTAGTTAAAGAACTGGCACTTGTTAAACCAATCTATGTAGGTTCGACACGTACTTTTGCAATATACTATTTGAGCACATACACTTGCGGTGTGTTATCTAGTTGTTAGTAGAAATAGGTGATACACATTTTACAACTAGATATTTTATGCATCAAGTTTTTGGCGCCGTTGCCAGAGATTGGATCTTGGGCAATATTGGTATAATTTGGCAAGAATGCTACTTTGAAGTATAAATTGTGTTTTAAATCGTGTATTCTCAATATTTTGAAAAATAAAAAATGTTTTTGCTTTTTAGTGGATAGTTTAGGCTAGCTACTAGACTAAACTTTCATATGTTTCCTTTTTGTGTGCTTTTATGTTAGTACTTGGTTTTTCTATTTTGTTTTTGTGTCAATCTTAGTATAAGAACATACAGGAATGAATTGAAATCAATCATGCCAAGAATATTATCATCCTCATGATTATGGAGGCACGACCAATGAGCATATTTCTTATGATTGTCCTCCTACCCTTAAGATTATCAAATAGCATGGTCTAGCCATCCAAATTCTTTTCCAAACTGCCAAGAATACCCTTATTCTTTTCCTAAATATCAAGAGCTTCCATATAGACAAAGTTATGTTCATCCCTTCCAAAACAGTCCACGTGGAAAGGCAAATTATTACCTTTATGGGGGAGATAGAACATATCTATGAAAGCATGGCTAAATCCATGTCTATTCGGCTGAGATCACGAGAAAGTTGACACTCTTAAGGTTGTGCTCAAACTAGGTTGTCTTGCACTTGTTAGGAAGGTATGCCAACTCAAGAGGAAGATTCTACGACAAGGTTGGAAATGAAGATAGTTAACTCTATAAAAAAGAATTATTTACATGCATTTTAGCTTGAGTTTTAGTCGGTTTTCGTGGCGTATTATTCATTTTTTCTGGTATATTAGTCATTTTAGGGTTTTAGCACCTAATTATCGTTTTATGTGTTATTAGTGTTTAAATACACTTATTTGTATGTTTTATGGCATTTTATATGTTGGAGATCAATCGGAGGCCAAACGAGTCAAAAATAGAGCAGAACGGAACAAAATAACAGAGCTGGCCACTGCGCCTGGGAGACTTGAGCTGCACCCAATGGCTGTCCCCTAGTCACAGGACCAATATGCTTGGGGAACCTGAACCGCACCTGGGCTATGGGCTCAATGCATGAAAATGCGAGTTTTTGGCTTTTACCACTTCGTAGGGGCATTTTTTACCTCCAAACTTGTAAAACCCTAGTATGGGTTATAAATAAGTGTTCTTAGAGAAGAAATTAAGGAGAGAGACAAAAGTTAGAGTAGCATAACATCATATTAGGGTTAGTGCAGCCGCCAGGAGAAAATCATTAGGAAGAACGAAGAACACCGTTCCAAGAAGAGGATTCGCACGGAGAAAGTCAAGAATCAAGCCTAAGCCCTAGTTTACTTTCTTCTTTCTTTTCTATTTTGTTTATTACTATTTCAATGGCTATATGGTTGATATGATAATGTGGCAATGTTGTATTGTAGGGTTGCAGGAGGATAAATTGTGTGCAAAAGCAAATGATATGTTTGGAAAAAAAGTATAAGGGTAAAGAGTTCGGTTCAAAAAAGTGAATTGAGCATTTTGAGGTATGAATTAAGCATTTATTACTACATTAGTCTCGCCTTCTTTTTTCTTTGAGAAAATTCTTTTTGTGCAACTAGAAGAGCTTGTGCATTCAGAATCCACAAAAAAATTTCCAGATTAGATTCCTTTTCAATCAAAATACTAGCGCTAATCACTTCAACAAATGGGCATCCCTGTATAGTTACGAGCTGCTTGTAATATGGGTGTTGCAGAGTATGGATAAAGATTTTCACCATTCCAGATTCTTCCATAGAAGGGTGAACTTGAGCAGCCATATCTCTCCACCTCTGAGCATAAACTTTGAAGGATTCGCTTGGTTTCTTAAAAATGGACATTGATTTAAGCCTATTTGGAGCATTGCCTATGTCGTGCTTGTGTTGACTCACAAAACAAGTGGCAGTATTACCCCAGGAATGAAGTTTTGAAGGATCCAACTTCATGTACCATTCTAGTGTACTACTGCCAAACAAACTTTTCTAAAATAGTTGCATTCTTAATTGCTCATCTTTAGCATAAGCCCCTAAGTCATTGTAGCATAGATTCTTAAATGTATGTATGGGTTACCAGTACCAACATATTTGATAAACTCTGGCAATTTGAATTTTTTAGGGTATTGTGAACTAGGGAACAAGATCAAATCTAAAAAACGAGTTGTCCCATCTGAATTAAAAACCCTTCATGGAGCGAATGGATTCCTCTAATGATTGCAATTTCAAACTCAATACTTTGCCCTCTTTAGACTAGGCTAAGTTCGTCTCACCTAATATTACATTATTAGTTATGACTGGGGGAATATGTTTAGTGTTGATAACAAAAGGAATTTGATTGTTAGGGGTTGGTATTTGACCAGTTGGTATGACAGGGGCAGAGATCAAATTTTGGCCATTAGGATTCTTGTCTTGGTCAGGTGAAACAATAGTAGAAGCTATAGGGGTATCCGTTAGGGGTAGACTTTGGTCAATGGAGGGTTCAAGATTTGCAATTTCAGGGCCCATTGAAAGGTATAGACCCATCATGTTCATAAAGTTCTCCATTTTTGTGGTGGCCATGTTGTCCTTTTTCTATTGCATCAAAGTAAAGTACACCCTAGAAATTGCCTCTTGGGCAGTTGAGGATTCAGGTGCTTGAACAATAAGGAAACTTTGGTTAGTTTTTCTAGTGGTCATTGTTTGCATAGCTCTTGATCGAGTAAAGATGGGATCATGATTTGAAAAAACTTGCTTACGAGAAGTTATTTTGAAAATGGGCAGAATTTTGACAAAGAAAAAAAAAAGGAAAACATCAGAATTTATTGAAATGAACGAAATGATCATGCAGATGTAATGCAATGCATGCAAAATAAAAGTTTAAAAAAAAATGAGGTATTAAACTTATCACTAAAATCAAATACATGTCCCACCAGAGAAAGGTTTTAATTTTACAACTAAAAGAATGACATAGAATCATTATTTTTCTTTTTTATAGCTGATTCTTTTTCACAGGGAATTCTAATGTAAAACTTTTCTTTTAAGACAAATCATAAAATAATTATTTGATAAACATATTTGCAAAAAAGAGAAAAAAAGATTTTTTTATAAATTTTTTAAGCAGGATGCATAAAATTTTTTTGCATGCAAAAAGGAAATTAAAGTAACACTGTTATGAATTTTATATTTTATAAAAATGCAAATTTTTAATTTATGTTTATGAAATAAAAATAAATCATTTGACTTCACTCGGATAAAATATGTGTACAAAAGTAAACTACATGGATCATGAGCTTAGGGTTCACTAATGCATTTTAAATTCAAGGTTTAAGGCTCCTGAACCTTCAGACTTAGGGACCCAAAAGTAGCATTCTGCCTATTTTAAGGGTCCCAGGTCGGTGGTTCGAGTTAGAACCATTCAACGCCTATACGAGCCCATAGAGGTTATGCAAATGAGTGATATGTCACAAGGTATTCCCTTGAAATAGATAAATTAAAGCCACTCAAATGAGATATTTACAAATAACAATTTACAAGGTTATAAAAAGAAAAATATTTAACTAAACAAATAAACATAGAAATAAAACATAAAGCAAACTTTACATGAAATAATAGCAAGGAGAAAAGATCAACTCAAAAGGTCTTAACATTAAAAAATAAAAAATAAACAATGCTCAAACTCTCTAATGTCCCTAGTGGACTTGTCAAGCTATCACGCCCCATTTTTTAACTCCAATAGATAACAATAATGAAATTAAATAAAGAAAATAAAAGAGAAAGGGGCCCAAAATGGTTGAGAAAAAATGTGACAGTAGGCCCAAATAAATAAATCTAGAAAAAAAAATTAAATAGGAGTAGCCACTCGGTATTGAATTTTCGGTCTAAGTCACCAAGATTGGATCATTCTCATACACTTAAACCATTATCTCGATGACTCCTAGTCATTCAAAAAACTAGAGATTTGGGTTTGGGAGTCCTATAAAGAAAGCATAGACTACTCTACAGGTAACTTAGGCACCTTGTCACTCGGTGAAATCCGAGGCTAGTTTAAATTAATCTTTTAATTTCAATGCAACAAAATGCGTTAATTGATGAGAAAGCAAAAAAAATAAAAAAAGGAATAAAAAATAAGGGACAGCAGAAAAATAAAACAATTTTACAATCCTATGTCCCAATAATAGGCTCAAATGAGCTCTAAATAAAACCAAATAAATAAAAGAATAAAATATATTAGCCAAAACTAAACTAAGTTTTTCCAAATTCAAAAACTCATACTCAAACATACAAAGAACATATTTATAAGAGAATATAGAACATGCCAAGAATCATATAAAGTCATATAAATAAACAATGATTTCAATAAAAAAAATTCCAATTTAAATTGCCTTATATCATAAGCATTTTACAAAAAATAAATAATGACTTACAAACTCCTAACAAATTTAGACAATAGGAATGGCAAGATCCGGCCTTCGTTGATGATGATTATGACAACTTCTTTTCCTCCTTACCAAAATCATGAAGTAATCTTCTAGTAGAACTTGACTAGTGTATGAGTTGTTTGATTATGAGAGAGTGAGCGAGTATGATATTGAAAATAAATATGTCCATTATCTTCCAAGTCTATACAAGGGAGTAAAAAGGTATTTATAGGGGTTTTGAAAAACTAGAGATAGAGTTAGAATAGGATAGGGATAGAAGTGAAGATGGGGATGGACATGATAGTGATAGAGATAGAAAAGAGAAAGATAATGATAGATAGAATAAGGTTGTGATAGAGATTATGATAGGATCAGGATAAATAAAATGGAGATAAATATTTTTATTTTTATTTTTAAAAAAATATAAAAAAAGGTGTCTACAGTCACAACTTGGAATGAATTGGCACAGAAGTTCCTGACAAAATTTTTTCGCCATGAAAAATAGAAAAATTGAGGAAT
Source organism: Cinchona pubescens (assembly GCA_025175665.1). Classification (NCBI taxonomy): domain Eukaryota; kingdom Viridiplantae; phylum Streptophyta; class Magnoliopsida; order Gentianales; family Rubiaceae; genus Cinchona; species Cinchona pubescens. The sequence continues at coordinate 547,565 of JANKKI010000143.1, forward strand.
GACATCACATCTTTCATGCAACATGGAAATGAACTATTGTTTGAAGCATGGGAAAGATTCAAGGACCTACTGAGCCTGTGTCCTCATCCTGGGATTCCAGATTGGCTACGAATTCAAGTTTTCTATAATGGGTTGTAAAGGGCAACCAGAACTATCATTGATGCAGCAGCCTGTAGAGCTATCATGAATAAGTCCTATGGTTAATACCTTTAAAATGCTAGAAGATGTATCTTCAAACAATAATTAGTTGTCAATTGAGAGAGCCGTACCTAGGAAAATGGCTGGGTTTATGATGTTGATGTTTTCACAGCATTCCCAGCATAGTTAGATGCATTGATCAACAAGATTGATAATATGGGTATTCAAAGTAAACAACATCAAAGTCCTTTCATATCTTGCGACGTATGCCAGGAGGGACATTCTATATAATAGTGCCCTAATAACTAGAAGACGGTTAACTATGTTGGAAACTGCACCGAAACCAAGGAAATCCATACCCGAACACCTACAATCCAGGTTGGCGAAAACACCAAAATTTTTCGTGGAGTAAAAATCAACAGGATGGACCATCATCATCCATGAGACCACATGCACCACCAAGGTTTAAAAATCAAAATAGAATGCCACAACAAGGAATGAAAAAGAAGGAAAGTATGAAGGATTTACTCAGCAATACATGGCAAAGAATAATGCAACAATTCAAACTTCATGCATGAATGCATATTGCAAAGCTTACAGCATACATTCAAAATCTTGAGAGTCAAATGGGGCAATTGGCCAACTCTATCAACAAAATGCCCTAAGGTACTCTCTTGAGTGACACCAAGGTAAACCCAGGAAGGGAAGATAAGGAACAATGCTATGCGGTGACACTCAGAAATGGTAAACAATTGGGATTCAAAGACCACATTGCCAAGGTAAATGATGCCAATCTTTCTAGTAGGGAAAAAGATGTAAGTTCATAATCGGTTGCATAAGAAGGTAATCTAGGCAATGAAGTGGTACTCCAAAGGTGCCATTTCCTCAAAGATTGAAAAATCAGAAGTTAGACAGAGAATTCAAAAAGTTCTTAGTGGTTTTCAAAAAGCTTCACATTAATATTCTTTTTGTTGAGGCATTGAAACAAATGCCGAGTTATGTGAAGTTCATGACAGACATCTTGTTGGAAAAGAAGATTGAAAGATTTTGAAATTATTGGCCTAACGGAGAATGTAGTGTAGTGTTACAATAGAAGCTACCACCTAAGATAAAGGATCCTAGAAGCTTTACTATACTATGCACCATTGGAACACAATTCTCAGGTATGGTTTATGTAATCTGGGTGCAAGTATTAACTTAATATCTCTGTCTTTTTCCAAGAAATTAAATGTGGGAGAAGTGAAGCCAGCTTCAATGACCTTTCAGCTTGTGGATAGCTCATTGGCACATCTAAGAGAATTCACCGAGGACGTGTTTGTAGTGTAGATAAATTTGCATTTCCGGCCAATTTTATTATTCTTGATTTTGGAGAAGATGAAAATATTCCTATAATTATTGATAGACTTTTCTTAGCTACAAGCAGAACCCTCATTAACGTGTAGAAAGGTGAACTCACCATGAGAGTGAACAATGAGGAGGTAAAATTTAATATTTTTAATGCTATGAAAGTGTTTGATCAAGATGAGAAATAGTTTGTAGTTAATACTATACCAAGGGATGACAAAGATGTGGTATCTCAACACTACAAAGGGCATCTAGACAATGCCAATGGAGACAAAGATTCCAAGGAGTCTCATGAGAAGTTGGAAGACAAAGAAATTGAAGATATTGTAAAAGAAGTGGTGAAATGATCCACTACCCCCAAAGAGGGAAGATCCAGGGAGTACCTTGTCAAATTGGTGGTGTTTCAATTGATAAAGCTCTTAGTGATTTTGGAGATTGCATAAATTTAATGCCTTTATCTATTTGCAGGGAAGCTAGTTTGACAATCAAACATAACACAGACAAACCCATTCAACTTGTAGATAGAAGTATAAGGGACACACAAGAAATAGTAGAGAATGTGCTTGTTCAAATAGAGCAATTTATCTTCCCAGTGGACTTCATGATAATATACATGGAGGAAAACAATTGTGACGATAGATTACTAATCTTAGGAAAACCATTCTTGACCACTGCCTGAGCATTGATTGATATTGGACAAGAAATGGTAACTCTTAGGGATCACAAGCAGAAAATATCATTTCATACTGTATAAGATCTGCAAGTAAAAAGATATTAGCATGAGCATTTCATTGGTTTCAATGGTGGTGTGAGGAATCAACTTAATGGTATCCCCAATGGATATTCAAGAAGTTCAATCACATGAATTAACAGCTACGTCTAGTTATAAATGTCAAACAAATGCTTCGTGAGAGGCAACCCATGTTTTATCTAACCTTTTACCTTTTTAGTTATTTTGCATGCTTGTAACATTATAATTTTGAACTAACTTTTTGATTTTTACGTGTTTAAGTGTTATAAATAAAGTATGGAAGTGATTAGGCATCCAAACATTGCAAAAAAATGGAAAACGGTTGAAGGAACAACTGAATAACCAAGCACGGGCAAGTAGACCTAGTGCGGGTATGCCTTCTGAGGATGAGCCGTGCCTAGCCACTGTTGTTTAGGTGCGGATGCGCCCTCACAGGCTGAGGCATGCCTAGCCTACTCAATTTTAAGGAGAAGGGTTACGAATTGCAGCCCAATTAGCCATCACTTATTGCTACAATTTTCCCACCTCCAAAACTCTTCCAAACACTTCAAAACCCTTTCTAACATAAAATCCACTTGATTTACACTTGAAATCTTGCATAAATTTCACAAAAGAACTCACCTTGGTTTGAATTTTCAGCTTATTAAAGAAGAAGAAAGGGTTTTCAACAAGAACATCAAGAAGGCTAAGTTCTTGGAGGATTCTTCTTTCAACTCAAGTAGGTTCGAAGAAGGGTTATAAGTTTCAAAATTGGTGATTGCTATCTATTTATTACTTTTAAAGTTAAATTGTTGACTTTATTTTTACTTTAATTGGAGAAAATTCTTAGTTGAAAGTTGTAGTCTTCTAGTATTTGTGTGTTTGAAATTGCATAGGAAGAACTTGACTCTTCTTAATTTGACTTAATTGGTATTCTTATCTTGTTCATTACCTATTTAAAAATTGTTTTAGCTTATTTGTTTGAATTTTCTCTGTTACCATAGCTTCTAAAAGAAAGAGTATTTTGAATTTTGAAATTGTAATAGCTTCTAAAAGAAAGAGTATTGCTAAGGCTAGTAGTTCTTCAAAAAAAAATTACTCGAAATCTCAATTCCCTAATGATAAAGCTTATGATAAGTTTATTGAGAACTCAAACAACAGGAAGTTAATTCTTGAAAAAGGCTTTAAACTTGATGTTGCATGGACACATAGTTACCTCTTGAATGAAGTTGAAAGCATGATTCTAAAGAGATGTTAGGTTAAACTTTTTATGCATCAAGAGTTTGCCATTGAACTAGTAGTAAGGGAATTCTATGAAAATGTTCTTGAACATGATAATGGTTTTGTTTTGGTTATAGGTAACAGAATTCATTTTACTCGTGATTCTTTAAATAACTATTTTGGTATTTCATCCATAGATAGAGATGGATATGCTAATTACCAAAGACAGTATGATCCAGATCCAAATTCAATTAAAATGTCTAAATTTATTCGTAATGGTGTTGAAGTGACTTGGAATGTAGCAAAAAATGCTTTGGAAACTAAAATCACTTATTTTCCAATGAAATTTTTATCCCCAATTGCAAAAGTTTGGTTTAATTTTATCAATACTTTAATTTTTCTAGGTTTGCATGCTAACAATGTGACTAAGAACTGAATTGTGTTTCTGTATTGTTTGTTAAAAGGGAAAAGCATTGACGTTGATTGTGTTACTCATGATGAAATTTTTCATATGGGCAGAGAAAAGTTAAGGGACTTCGGTTTCCTTGCTTAATCACTCAATTGTGCATTAATGCAGGTGTTTGCTGGGATGGCAATATCGATAAGATGATTGCTACGAATAGGCCAATCGACAGTAGGATGGCCACAAGAATGAATCCAATTTTGAAGTAATCAAGAAAAGCCAAGCCATCAAGCTCAACCAATCATCAAACCACTAATAGAAGCATAAAGAGCCGCTTGATGAATCTTGAGCGACAAATGGAGCATCAATATCAATGCATGAAGCCATGGGACAATTATTCCATTTTATTGGTGAGGCCTCCAACATTGAGGCTCCAATTTTACCGGCTACTCCTGATATGAAGAGCTGCAAGTAGAGGATGATGAAGAGGAGGAAAAGAATGATTGATGAAGCCACAACCAATACAAGTGAAGTGTTATTGTTGTTATTTCTTTTCATCACTTTATTCATTTTTATTGTCTTAGTTATTTTAAGTTGGGGTATGTTTGTGTTTTTAATGGTATGATTGTGAGTATGTGTTATGTGTTGGGAATTATTATTTTATTTATGTTCATCTTTGGTAGTGTATTTGTTCTAGAATTAGGTTTTCTTTTCAAATATTTTTTGAAAATACAAAATGATTTTTCATTTTTAGGTAATTTTTATCAATCTTAAGGATCTGATTATATTAAATACTCCCCAGCTACTGGATGGAAGCTTTTAGGATTTCTATGCCCTCTTTGCCTGATGTATTGTAGAGGACCAAACAAAAAGATTTTCATTTTTAGTGTCTTATATGCGTTCATTAATTTTATTATATGTGTCAAGGGTTTAAACTCTAAATGTTTCAAAGTGGAATTTGTGTTGTTAGAGTGTATGGATTGAAAATGCATATAAGTTTTCTGTTGCTCTTTCAACCTTTTGAATTGTGAAGTGTTATCACTGTACATTTAAATATATTCTCTTGAGTGAGGGTGTGAATGTGAGGTGTTTTTAATGAGTGTTAATCATGATTTCCTTATAGTATTTGTTTATTATGTGACATTCGTTAGAATTGTGTGTGATTTATATACTTGCAAAGTATGAGTGGATTATTGACCAAGGAAATAATTTACGCAAGTTCTTTGGACCGTTTGAGCCATAAAGCCTACCTAATTGTCATTTTATCTTTAGTGTCCCCTTTTAAGCCTTATTTTGTTTCTTAACCATGTTATTTTAGCTGACTTACTTCTTTTTTATTTTACCCTTCTTTCTATCCATCACCTTAGTAGTTAGTGTTGGTGGTCACACACCAATACCACAGGCATGATGTTATGGATGGTTGGGAAGGACATGAGTTGTGTTTTTGTTGGGATAAAAAGTCACATTATGACTCTCACATTTGTAATAATCCGCTATGTTATGGAATTTTGTTTTGAAGAAAAGAAAAAAAAAAAAAAAGAAAAAAATGTTGAAAAGAGGAAAAAAAGAAATAAAAGAAGGACAATTCATTCTAAGTTTGTGTTGAATATTATGAATAAAGGACAATTCCTTCTAAGTTGTAATAATGAAGGTATATTTCTTGCCTTCGAAAGTTGTATTGGTTAAATGCTATAGTTACCTGAGGGATGTGCTAGAGGATTATGATTTGAAGTTATTCAATAACGTGTCTAAGGTGATTTAAGCTACTTTATCTATATACATTTATCCTACCTTGATCCCTTAGCCTATGTTACAAGCTTTAAAGACCTACTTGATCCTTGGTTTGAATTCATTTGTATTAGTGAGTATTTTGTGTGCCTAATATTTGTCCCTTGCTACACTTATGTTCAATAGGTTTTTCAATGATTAATGGGCGAGTGCTATCTACACAACATTCATGATAGGAAAGTTAACACTTTCATGATGACGATTTGAGGTTGATTTGCAATGTTCTTTTATATCCATGTTGAATCCATACCTCCTCTTGTTTAATTTTTCCTTTATTACGAAAATCGTCATGCTGAAGAAAGTTAATATGCCTGAATATGTTTAAGTGTTTGTTTCACTCGAGACGAGAAAACGTTGAAGTTAGGGATGTGTTAACTCTATAACAGAGAGTTATTTTCATGCATTTTAGCCGGTTTTTTAGGTATCCTGTTCATTAAGTAGGGGTATTTTAGTAAATTTTTAGGATTTTATTGACTAAATATTATTTTTTCCTCTTTTAGTGTTTAAATACAGTTATTTAATTGTTTAATGGTGTTTTTATAGGTTTGGGATCAATCGAAAGCCAAACAGATAGAGCTGGACATTAAGGCTGTGCCTGGGAGACCTGGGCTGCACCCAGGGGCAGTACCCTAGGAACGATGCGCCTAGGGAGCCTGATTTGCACCTAGGCTATGGGCTCAAACAAAATCCTAAAAATGAGAAAATGTGACTTTTTGGCTTTTACCGCCTCATAGGGGCATTTTTTTCCTCTAAACTTGTAAAACACTCTCATGCGCAATATAAATGTTCTTAGGGAAGAAATTAAGGATAGAGATATAATGTAGAGTAGTGTAACATCATATTAGGAATAAATCAGCCGCCAGGAGAAAATCATTAGATAAAGTGAAGAACACCGTTCAAAGAGAAAGATTTGCACAGAGAAGGCCGGGAATCGAGACGAAGCCATAGTTTAGTTCTTATTTCTTTTTCTTGCTATTTATTACTCTTTCAACAGTTGTAATTCATTCTTTTGATGTATTTTACTCCATGATTATGCACTAAACCCTAGAACTGGAGTTTGTTCAAATTTTACCTCAAAATTTTATTAAATGCTATTTATTTGTTCCTTTTAATTTCACATATATGAGTTTACTTATTTGAATTAATCTTAAAGCCTTTAGATGATTGGCCACCATCTAGAGTGATTTGTAGACCCATGATCATTCGAATCAACAGAGGATACTTGGGGTTAGGACGGGTTCAAATAGCCCCATTTCGTGGGTACGAATAGAAATATACCTGCTCATCTTAGATAGTCAATTAGGGTTACATTTATGCATTAATCAATGTTTTAGTCCATATAGACATATAGTGGACTAATCAAGATTAATAATTTTGCAATGAGTCTGTTAGGAACTTGCAGTTATCACTAAACACCTAGATTAGTAAATGGAATATGAAATTAAAGGAATGATAAATTAAATTAATTAATTGGATTAGTACATAAAGAATAAATCCTAGGTTTTAAATGCATTGATTTCTTGCGTGGTTATTTAATTAGTTTTTTCTTGCTTTAGTTATTATTCTACTATTTCATTGTTTAGATACTATCATGTATGTGGCATTCTGGTAATTGTTGACATAGTTAAGTACAGTCCTCATGAGAATGATCTATACTTTCACTGTGTTACTTGTTCGATCTGTATACTTACGGTCAAAAATTTGTGTGTGCATTATACCACATGTACCTTGTGTCTTTAATTAGACTGCGGACAATGATGATTGCATATATGGTGGAGTTAACAAGCACCTTTGAGTGCCGAGACAAGTCCTTAAGAAAATTAGAAACGCGACTTTCCAACATCATGAATAAGTTGGTAGGTAAAGTTCAAGGGATTCCTACTCTACTCCTAGTCAAAGAGAAAGATGGATAACTTGAGAGTAATTATGAGATGACTAGGTCATGGAGCATGAGCAATGAAGTTGAACCAAAAGATTTCATACAGCACTTTATCACACATTCCATAAAGATTCCATACAATGTATTGATGAAGTTAGCTTAAGGAGTGGAAGATGCAGCGTATCTAATAGAAAAAGTTAGGGAGAGCAAAGGTTTGTACGCCAAGTTTCAATATCCTTGGGAACTTTGAATGCGCTAAGTAGTGGAGCACATTTACCAAGGATTTTGAAATCCTCGACAAGCTTTCTTGGCTTTACTAGGGGTATGTCTCAGAATAATTAATTTTAATTCTGTTTTTATTTATGCTTTCTATGTTTATTTTAAGAATCCGATGGGATAATAAAGGCTTGAAGCCTCATGAGTAGTTTGATTGATATGTGTTTTATTTTATGAATTACCTTTGATTATTCTTGGATAATATGCATTTGTTTAGCTGATGACAATGACAACAAATTGTATGCTTATTTCATGAAATTGCGGTTGTCATGAATTTTCAATTGAACTTTGACTAGGGTTTTTTCTTTGGTTATGGAATTTCTAGTTTATTATACATTCTCTTAATTGACTATATGAACGGTTTGATGAGATTTGTATGAATCCTTAGTTTGACCTCACACTTTTTCCTGGTTAATAAATCTTTTTCGAAAATTAATGCAACAAAAACTAAGTTAAGGGGTATGATTTGGGTATAGGTGACCTTTTTTGTGCTAAATCTCACTTTTCATAGCTAATTGCCTTTAGTTTTATTTGAATTATTAAACCTCGTGAAGTCTGTATGACCCCACTTAGATTTGCTGTGTTAGCTGGAAAAAAGGGCAGTAGATTCCTAGATTTGTGTTTTGATTGAGCCTTGTGTTCTTGTGAGTTAAATTAACTTGCTCTTATACTTGGTAAGGTTTTTAATTTATTTTGTGAGTAATTTCCATAATTAAAAGATAAACTAAGTTTTATGTTAAATTTTGATCATTTGATTGCTTTCACATTCATCTTTTATGCCTATTATCCTTGATCGTATAGAGTTTCAATTGTTCAACTATGGTTAAAAGTGGTTCACTATTGTCGTATTGTTTAGGCTAGGGGTTTATGTATTTTAGTATTTTTGTTTTGTTTTGTGCTTATGTAATGTTTTAAATATGTTTAATTGGTACTTTGTATGGAATAGCTAGGGCGTATAGGATGTTTTGGGCAGTAATCCTGTTGATTTATGAATTTGTTGTTGAAAGTACAATCAAAGAGTGAAACACATGTGAGTTCATAAATTATATTGAATGTTGTTCGTTCTTATGAGTGATAAATATTTGACAATGATTTATGATTTGTTTTACCTCCTGACACTGGTTGGGGTAGGTATAGCTCTTAACTTTTGGAAATATGAGTGAAACTGGATCATGGAAATGATCTTGGCCTTTTTTAGACCATTTATGCATGAATTGCCTACCTTATATCAATATTTATTCCTAGTCCCTATTTGAGCCTTATTGACCTATTTTCTTTCTTAGGCACATAATTTAGCCAATTTACTTTCTTTGTTTATCCTCTTTTAAATCCATCACCTTAGCCATTGTTGATCTCTTTGAGTTCATTGATACCATGGTTGACTTATTTATGATAGTAGTTGGAGAGTTTTCTTTGTTTTATTGATGGGGAAGAAGTCCAGTATTTGATTTTAACATTTGTTAATAATCCCCAAGTAAGTTGTGATGTTCAATTGGAAAAAAAAAAAAAGGAAAAAAAAATGAAGAAAAAAAAAGAAAGAAAAATGCTAAAAATGCAAGTGTTATGTGGTGTAGAAAAAAGAAGGTCTTCATTCATGTTATATGACCTCCAAGTTCTAGTTGATTAACGAAGGGCTGATTTTCCTTCAAGTTTACATCAGTTGAATTATGTGAGTTTTTGAAACGTTACTCAAAGGATTATGGTTCGAGATTTCTGGTTAACATATATAAGGTGATTTAAATAATTTATATACATATTTATCCTTCCTCGTCTGTTTGCCTATGTTACAAGTTTATAAAGTCCTAAATAATCTAATTTGAACTAATTCGTACTAGTAAGTTTGGGGGTGAACCGTTGCTTTCAACTTTAATGTCACTTGTTAAACCTTGTAGTCAATGGTCTCTTCCAGATAAGAATAGTGAATTCTTATTTGTTCTTATTCTTTGTGGAGAGTTTGGGGTAACATTTGCATAATGACGGGGTTTTATTAGTCAAATTGTTTTATATACTTGTCTAATTCTTCTATTCATTACACTGTCACGAATTGTTACTATTATTGCCTTCTGTGGAGTCGTGTGTTTGTGCACTTAGTTTTTTAGTTGCTCAGGACTAGCAAAACTATAGATTTGTATTGTACGAGGTTAGACCGTAGTTTGTTGTGGTGGGATTTACACTCTATTTCAATTTGGGTTGATCGACCTTGGCTTATTGGATAGGATTTCAATGTGATTTCGGACTCTTTTGAGTATCTAGGGTCTAGTTATCTAAATGTCCAGGCCATGACAGATTTTAATGCTGCAATGCAGGATTGTGGATTAGCTGAATTGCCGTTTACTAGGAGCAACTATACTTGGTCTGGGGTCCACCAAGGTCGTAGGGTATGGAAGCATTTGGATAGACATCTTGCCAATTATGAGTGGTTCAACAAGTTTCCTAATTTTTTGGTTCAACATCTTAACCGGGAATCATCTGATCACTTCCGCTTTTTATTATCCCTACTATCAGAGGATTGCTCAAGACCTAGACCATTCTATTTTCAGTATATGTGGATTGATTATCCCGATTTTCTTGATGTTGTTAGAATGGATTTTTCTCGCCCAGTGAAATATCGGTTATGGTATGTATGGTTTTGCGTGGAAGCTAAAGTGGCTGAAATTTGCGTTGCGTCATTGGAATTAAAAAACATTTGGTGATATTTTTCAAGCTATTAGGTCGGCGGAAAACTTGGTGAGTGATGATGAATGAGGTGCAAATAGATAAAAGAAGGGGATTCTAAATACCAAATTTTTTCATTCTTCATTTGTCGACCAAAGAGCCTTCCTGACAGTGCAGCAGATTAAGGACTTGGCTGTGGTCTGGCTTGAGCAAACCAAGGATATACGACTGGAGGGTGAAAATTTCTTCAGGTCTTGGCTCAGGGAAAAAGGTGTGAATGAGGCTTCTTTGTATCATTTATTAGAGTTCATTCCTTCGTCAGTGTCACAGAAGCATAACTTGAGCCTCACAGTTCTACCATCCGTAGAGACGGTTGAAAAAGGTAGTCTGGAAACTAGATAAGGAGAGTGTAGTGGGACAAGATGGTTTTACTAGAGTTTTTTTCTTGCATTTTTGGGAAATTATCACACACTAATGTGATGATCTTTATTTGGTTGTTTCAGAGTTCTTTTCTGGAGTTCCAAAACAACGTAGCATCTATAGTGTTTTACTTGTTCTACTCTCAATAAAAGAAAACCCTAATTCATTTGCAGATTTCCACCCAATTGCATATGTAGTTTTGTCAATAATATTTCTCAAAAATCTTGGCGAATAGATTGGCTGATGTTCTTCCTTCTTTTATCTCTCCAGAGTAATCAGGTTTTGTTCACGGGCGCTTTATGGCTAATAATATTCTTTTGGCCCAGGAGCTTTTTTAGTTATTAGATAAGAAGGTTCGGGGGCATAATTTGGTCATGATGCTAGACATGATAAAAGCTTTTAACCGTGTCTGCTGGCTGTTTCTGGAAGTGGCATCACTAAAGTTAAGGTTTTCTTTCACATTTGTGCGTCTGGTTATGAGTAATCTGAATGCTAGTTAGTTATCTTTGACTTCATGCGAAGTGACGAGCTATTTTCAATCCTCGCATGAAGTCAAGCAGGAGGATTTGCTCTTACCTCTACTCTTGATTATTACTTCTGAAGTATTATCCCGCGGATTTAAGCATTTAGTGGATTCCAAAAAAGTTCTCCCTTTCTCCTTGCCTCGTGGCTGTATGAGTGTCTCTCACTTGGCATATGCAGATGATTTGTCAATTTCACTCGAGGTAACAAAGTTTCCTTGCAGTGGCATTTATTGTTTCTTGACATTTATCAGTCAGGGACTGGTCAGTGTATTAACTTTTTGAAAAGCTCTCTTATTTTCCCATAGAAATGTAGCCATGCATTCATCAACACAGCAGAGTCATTAACTAGGATGCGTAGGATGTCCTTGCTGATTAATTATCTAGGTAGTCCAATTTGTCTTGGCAAGAAAAAAAGGGCTTACTTTGATTCTTTGATTGACAAAGTTCGGGGAAAGCTAGATGGCTAGAAACAAGAGCTTCTTTCTCAAGGTGGTCGCTTGATTCTTATTCAACATGTTCTCTCTTCTATCCCGATTCTTATTATTTTTGTCTCATAATCCTCCTAAAAGGGGTTATATATCGGCTAGAAAATCTTTTTACTTCCTTTTTGGGGAGAAACATACTGAGAGTCCCACAAGCACTGGAGAAAATAGGCTTCATTATGCTAACCAACTTTGAAAGATGGTTTGGGTATTCAAAACTTAGAGACAGTGGAGGAGGCATTTTTTCTCGAGATATGGTGGCATTTTTATACCTCCTCCCCATTATGGGCTTCTTTTATGCGGACGAGATATAGGAGTTGTAATACAAGTCTTTACTTCCCTACTTGGAAATGCATGATGAGGATTAAACATGTTGCCGATGCTCATATGCAGAAGCTTATTAAATCAGGGAAGGCTTCTTTCTACTTTGATAACTGGCTAAGAGATGGTTCTCTAATGGATCGAGTAAAGGATGTTCGATTCCCTATCTCAAGGTTAATCAATTTATGTCTAATGATACTGGTTGGAATTTTGATGTTTTGCCACAATTCTTGCCAGATGACTTGCAAAGGAAGGTTCTGTGAACAGTTCTCCACTATTTTCCATTCTTTAGAACATGATTCATATGTATGTAAGGACAATCCACACGGTATCTTCACTACTTCGTCTGTTATGAGATTTTGAGCAGACAACAAGGCATTCTTCACTCCCGAGCATATATTTGGAGTTCAAGAATTCCCATAAAAATCTAAATCTTTCTTTGGAAGTTGTTGAATCGCTTTCTTCTATTTCCTGACATTCTCATGGGGTTTGGTTTTTCTTTGCCATCGAAATGTCCTTTTTGTGACTCTGTGGATATACTTGAGAATGCATTTATCAGTTGTTCATTCGCAGCTCAGATTTGAAGAAACTTTGATGTGTTTGTGTGTCTTCCTTAGGTGGAGGTGAACTCCTTGCTTCATATGTTTCATGTTTGGTTGATGTTTTCATCTTCATCAGCAAATGGCCAACTTTGAACATTGTTGCCGGTAGTGATTTGTTGGCAAGTATGGTTGGAATGTAACAACTATTTCCATAATAACCAGGTGACATTCTTTCTCTTTTGTTTTCAACAAAATTGTCTGGTATGCGGCTCAACTTTGCATGGCGTACCAGATAACTTGTTTTCCATGTAATTTTAGGGTTATTCCATGTCCGCCCCTATCCTCATTTCTTGGATTAAGCCTTCTGTTGGTTGATGTAAGTTGAATGTGGATGGATCTTCTCTCAACAATGGACTCTCTAGAAGAGGAGTTATTTTACGTGACTCTTTAGGGAGGTTTCTCTCAATGTTAGCTTCTTGTAATGGCAAGAGAACCAACATGGTTGCCAAGTCACGTGCCTCCTTGATGGTTTGAAGATGTGCATGGGAATGAATATCCAGAATGTTGATGTGGAAATTGATTCGGAAGCTTTGTCAAATATGGTTAGAGGCACATATGGCCACATTGAAGGATGGACATCGCTATCCGTGAGATTATTTGGTTGTAAGCTCAAGGTGACTTCACTTGGCTCATCTTGGTTCTTCTTCAAACATATCTCAGACTTTTTCCCCTTCACATCTTCAGATCTACCCTAACGCACTGGAGGAGATTCTTTGCCTAGATAAAGGGGGGAGTTCCCTCAGTGCGATTTAGGAATTAATTTTTCTACAACTTTAGCTCTATGTATTTTGCTTTATTATTCAGAAAGTTAGGCCTAGTCACCCTCCTTGTATCTTTCTAACTATTCATTAATAAAATTGGGAGTCGTGCCCCACCTTCAAGCCCCTAGTGGTTAACTAGCTAAAAAATATACCAGCAAAACTTTAAGTTGGAGGCTGTTGATGACCCAAAAAATTTAGAGTTATTCTCATTCTTTTTCGTATGGTTTTTTTACTAGTTTCGATAATTCTAGGGTTTATGTGGTTGTTTTCATGCATTTCTATTTTTATGTGTTAGTGAATTTTTTCCTCAATATTTAAGTGTTTATTTACTGTTAGACATATTATATTAATGAGTTAACTGTCTAGGCTTATGTTTAGGTTTGTGTTTATAATTTTAACTAGTTCCAATGAGAACTAAGGTTCTTGTGTTTTTATACTTGTCTCTGGATCTAGTTTATATGACTGTTTATGTGTTATTTTTGCATTATATTATAGATATTAATGTGTATTTTTGTTCGAGAGTTGTTTAAGAATAAATGATGCATCAGTCGGACATTAGACGGAGATTTTAAAAACAAAACAGTGAAACCGCACATGCTGGCAAGGGGATATTGCCTCAAGACAGCTCAATAGTCAAATTGCTCGCCTGAAGGGAGCCTTGGCAGAACCTTGCTCGCCTTGTGCAAACTTAGCTCGCCATGCCCGATAGTTTCACAATTTTAATATTTTGAGGGTTCCAGTGTCTGTTTTGGGCCCGTTTTAGTGTGTTTCAAAATTTATTCAGAATCTTACACTTTGTAACTCTTAAAACCTATAAATCAAGGTCTCTAAGACCTCAAAAAACACGTTCTCTTTCACCTTTCCTTGGGGAAATGTAAGATTAGACTAGGTTTTTTTTCCTTTTCCAAGAAGAGTTGAAAAGGAGGTTTAAAATTAATAACCAAGATGTTTGGACCAAAAACTTGCGATTCTTCATTAGAGAATCATTCTTAAACCTTTTTATATCTTTATTATGCTATTTAATTCTAGTTTTATTGCTATTTTATCATTTGCCTTCAATCTGTGCTTTCTTTGCTTGCTTTCCTAAATTAATAAGTAGAGTAGTTTACATTATTTGAATGTTCTTATTTTCTTTTTATGCTTTTAATTTTGTTCTAATTTGTCACGGATTAAGGTTGGACGATGCCAATTCCATAAGGTAATGATTGATTTGGTAGACTAAAGGGTAAATTGACAATTAGACAACGACAATGAACTAGAATGATAATTAGGGGAATTGATCACTCTCTTAATTAATTTATTGGTAAATCGAGCAGAGAACGAAAGTTGAACCTCCATTTTAGACCGTTTAGTAATTGGACTAGGTTTAGTTTATGATCTTGACGGACTAAATTACCTAGTTAGTCACCTAGAATTTGATGGGGTAAAATGTCAATCAGTTCGTTCTTGGTGTGGTAGGAGGAAACCTCTTTTAGACTAATTGAATTGAATGACCTAATGACACGAGTAATCAAGATTAGGTTAATAATAGGAATTGACCTCTAATATGTTTAATTGAACTAGTTAATTCAGTAAATTGATCAAAAACCGTGATTGGCTAGTCTAATCCTAATCCACTATTTTCGCTAGTTTAAGTCTTTAAGTCTTCAATTCTTATTTAGCTAATCTTTTCCAATATCAATTCTTCAAATAGCATTTGAACTAAAGAATCAGAACTTGTTAAACTAATCATTGTGGGTTCAAGTTCGACCCCTACTTCTACTATATACTATTTGATCTCGTACACTGTGGTGCATTATCTAGTTATTAGTAAAATGGATGATTATAAATTTTATAACCAGATTTTTATACCATTCTTACCTCAATTTTCACCCAATAATATTCTATTTCATCCCTGATGTTTCAAAACAACTTATAACATTTCTTCATTTACATAATTAGAATTTGAAGTTTCTGTTTCCATGCCAAATTTCTCTTCATTTTGAGTTAACCTACGTCAGTTACGTGAGATGCACACAAGTCAGGCAGTGTCATTGAATGGAAAAATACTCAATTCTTCACACCACTTTAGAGATCTTGTTTGGTCTTAATTTTCAAAAGAACCTATTAGGTTCTATTCGTTTGGTTCACGGACTGGATGAGATAGGCTGTCTTATCCTCAGATAATTAATCCTAGAATGAGACATCCGTGTATCAATAGTCTAGTTATCAAGTATTTGGCTGATATTGAGTGTCATGGATATTTGAAAAATAATAACCATCTTGCAATTGGTTCCGGATCAGATTAAACTGGATTACTATTTTATTAACCAAAATACGCCTAAATTTACACTTTATTTTTGATAATCCAATAATATTCCAATTTTATTATTCTGATTATAATATGCTAAAAATAAGGTTGATAATTAAGTAAACTATTAATATATAAAATAATTAGCATTGTTCATCTTGACCTACTAATTCAATAAAAAATTGTTAACCTGATCTCTTTCAAACTATAAAAATTGGGCATTTGAATTTGCAATGTTACTAGCTCAGGAATTATGAGTTAATAGTTTGCGATCTAGTATAGCTTGATCCAATGCATATGTAGGGTTAATCGTATAATTTTTACATATTATGACCTAATTATAAGAGATTTTACCTCCTCCTATACTCATACACAGAAGTATTTGTGTAATTACTAGTCTTTTTTATTTTTTGAAATCCATTTTATAATTCTACATATTAAAGCATTAATATTAAATGACTTTTTCTCCTATCCTACCCATTTGTTGGTATTTATGTAATTTGAGAGTTAAATTTTTCATTTTTAAATATTTGAAATGCAAAATTGCCATAAATATATGGAGCAAGTACACCCATGTAATATGATTGAGTATCAGGTCAATTTCTCTTCACCTGTCAAACCGAGTTGGGTCACCCATTGACCATATGGACCTAATACCCGATCCACAAATATCTATATAATACCAATATGACATCATATAATGTAGGATTATAAAGTTTATAACGGGTAAATTAGTCAAAATTTTTATTATCCCATCTAAGAGTCATCCCAAAATAACTAACACCATCCCATGGTATTATTTTATTCCTTTCACAAGGGATTAATTCAGTTAGTTAGGATACTATTCCCATGTCAAAAAAATCAACCAAATATAGAATGACATGGTATTAATTATCCAATACCACATCATCCCCTGAACCAAATGAACCCTCATACAAATTTGAGTTAAAAAGTCCCCATGAATAAAATATGATTAACCCTTTCCTACTTTGTCGGTGTAGAGGATTCTTTTACACCATTGCTTGTAGATGCACGACACATAACCATTGTGTAAATTTCAAATATTATTTTTATAGAAAAAAGTATTTTGATCCCTTACATTTGGATTATACTACAATTTAGTCCCTTATGTATTAGAACAATCCAATTTAGTCTTTCATCTTTCAAAATGTTAGTCAATGTAGGGATTTTGATGAAAAAGTTGGACAAATTAATAGTGAAAGTCACGTAAATATTATGTGGTCGTTAAAACACAATTCTTGTTCCTCATTACCCCAAAATATTTTTTTTGTTTGCGCTCATTTTCATAACCTTAATTTTGTCCAATCATCTTCAATCAACCTTTAATGATAACAATTAATGAAGCAAATTTTATTGTTTTTAGGTTTTTAAACTTCTAGTTATTTTTGTTTAACGGCCATGTGATGTTCATGTGGCCTCCACTGCTAATTTGTCCAACTTTCCCATCAAAATCCTTACATTGGCTAATATTTTAAGAGCTAATGGACAAAACTAGTTTGTTGTAATACATAAGGGACTAAATTAGGGCACACCCAAAGATAATGGATTAAAATAGTCTTTTTCCCTTTTTATATGTGGCACATATCTATGCCCTCTTATATAAAAAATTTAGTACACCAAGGATTCATGAAAAATTAATCCAAAAAAAATGAAGTTACACTCAAAGTGTTCATAATACCAAGTGTTTTATGGTTAAGCATTGCTTTCTCTATTTTTTTAAGAAAAAATCTTCTTTAAAAATTTTACATATCCTAATTAATTTTTGTTAGCTTTATTAGATGTACTAATATATTGAGAAGCATGCTTTATCTAAAAGTTTCTTTGCAAATGCTTTGAAACTTAATTTTCTTATTATGAGTAAAAGCCAAAATTTACTTGTTAGTCGATAAATTTGTGAATGAAATACAAAACTTAATTATAGAACTTAGGAGTCAAAACACAAATTTTAGAAATTTTCAGTCACAGTTATTTTCCTTTGATCATATTAAATGACAATCTATTTGATCTCATGTATCGTATTATACCATCGGAATTCTAAAGTATATTCTAAGCTAAAACAAAAGCTTCCAGCTAAAACTTTCGGAGCTTAAGAGCATTGTGAATAATATATTTTACATCTAAAATATTGAAACGCAATGACCAGTTTTTAAATTAGTGAATTATGTCATGTTCAACAATTTAGACCTTAAGTACAACACTTTCTCCAGTGACGTGTAGGTCTTTTTTTTAAATTTAAACCACCTGTAAAGGTGGGGATGGACACCCATTTTATTGATTAAAACAAATTATACCAGAAAACTTCTTAACAATACAATTTAAACAAAATATACAAGCATGGATGCCCTTATATTGCCTTGAAATCTGCAATATGCTTCCATGGTAGCTCACAATACATTGTTAAGATTTAAAAACTTGCTTCAAATTGGTTTAAAACCTCATTTTTATAGAAAAAATACAGCTCCTAGCAACCGAAGAAATTTGTCCAAAGATCAGATCATTGGCATTCCGTGCTTCCTGTCTAGTTTGCATAGAGAGTGTTCTTGCTATATACATCTTCCTTCGTCTAGGTTTTTTGATTAGCGAGATCTTTTTAGGAGATAAGTTGTCTATATTTTGCAGCTTCTCTGTAATCACTTGACTAGCTTTCCTCCATTCTTCTATTGAAAGAGGATCACTATTAGACATTATTTGGAGAATCCAAGTCCGAGAAATATGTTACCAATTCTTGTGTCAAGTTCTCATATCTCAAAAACAAATCATCCTTGCACTAGAAATAGGTAAAACCACCTTAATTACTGAAATTTGAGATTGAGCTTCATGCGTTTGAATGGTTTCTTGGAGGAGAGACGCTTCTGCTTGAATTGGATTGTTATCTAATTCCATAGCAACCTCGTCTACCTGGACTTCTTGAGCATCGTGGCTTGTCCTTTCTTCTCCAGCTGCTAAAATTATAGGAATATCCACAATGCATGTGTCTGCTGCAATTAAATATGGATAAGGAGGATTTTTTTGTTGAGAATTTGAATTTGAATTTGAAACAGTCAAATCTCTCTCTTTAACCGAATCCAGAGGATCTCCTTTATTTGTTGGATTCAAAATTTTAAAATCCTGATCTTGTGGAGAATCCTCTCCCTTACAACCACCTTTGATGTTGGCTCCACCACCCAAGCCTTCTCATGAACTGGTTGCACCACCTTAGAAACTGGTTCTTCGTGTGCAATTCCCAATGCCTGCTCCTAAACTATTGATTGGAATCCATTGAGACTTGGATTTTTTGCCTTGTTGAGTTGTAAGTGCCGCTTTCTTGTCTTGTGCCTCTAGACCTTGTGACTGTTCGTGGACTTTGTTCTTGGCTAAAGCATTATCTGCTTGTTTCTCCTTGGCCATTATTGCACAACCCATGCACCCGGAAAGACTTGCCCTATCTTATGGCATTTAGTACACTAAAGGGGGAGTTCATTATAACATATTTTCTACCATTGACCATCCTACGACACTCCTAGCCATAATCTTAGAGGTAATTTCCATAAAAGATGGATCTCCACACAAACTTTAGCTGTATTAGGACGTGTGGAATTTGTCGTAGCTAAATCCAATTTGAGGGGTTTGCCCACAGCCTGGGCAACAAAGAAAATTGAGGTCTTATTGAAGAAGACCACCGGTAAACCTTCCAAAGTAATCCAGATCGTTTTGGTACAATGGATGGCTCAATATCTGTACGAAATAATGGATGCCACTTAAAAACTCTCATAAGAAAATCATTGATGAACCAAGTGTTCTTAAGGTAACATCTCAAATAATTCTCTTCCGAAGATAATCAAATCAAAATGCTGGAAATCTAGAAAGCCCAAGGTGAATTCACCCTTGAAACTGATAGTTTGAAAGTTTTTGGCGTAATATTCCCATAATCGGCTTTCCCTTTGCGAAATTTCCCACTATAGTGAAACGAAAAGGTTCAGCCAATTTCTTAACTTCATCTTCTTAGAAAAATGCGGCAAGCTCATAAGTTTGCAATGTCTTCAATAGTTGTGTTGGCCCAAAAAGTAACCTAAGAGGGGATAAATTAGGTTGTTTCAAAAAATAAACCTTTTAATGTGCTTAATGAGAAATGCAAATTTTATGCAACAAATAAACACTTAAGCACAAATGAATACAAAATATATTCAATAATTGAAACTCAAAGAACAAATATATTAAGATGATTGAGATAGAGAGCATCAAACCAAACTCCCAAATTTCTCAAGTTTGGAATATATCCACTAGTAGTGCTTCTTCAAAGAATGAGAGTCAATAACCTTCTTGTACACAAATTAGACTCACCCTTGCACCAACTAAGTCCCTCTAGTTGAGCCAAAGGATTTTACAATACAACCTCACTTTTGTACACATGTTATTCCTCCACTCTTACACTTGAAGATCACTAACTAGTCTACTCTTACTCACAGTAATTCTCTCTAGTTGAGTCGAGAGAACTACACTACCCAAACCAATACAACACACAATATTTTAGCCTATTTGTTCCCAAATAGCTCTTACAAGTGTTTGTACTGAATGCAGTAGTTCCTACTCTCTATGTTTTGCATTTACAGACTTGAGGGTAATTATAGATGCTCAAAAACTGCCTTCAACAATTCTCTAACGGCTATTTTCTGTTTACTGGAAAACTGCCATTAGATCTTTCGGACGACCGATGCAGTGTGGTGTGCGTCCGAAACAACTAGTCGTTGGACCTTTCGGATGGCCGCTGCTAAGCTCTGCGTCCGATGCTGCGTCCTTTCTCTGAGGGTATTCATTCGGACGTCCAAGGATGTGTCCGAACTTACATTCGGTCGATGCAGTGTCTTCTGAAATATGACCGGACGTTATTCTTCTTCCGATACTGCTTCAGGTTCTTTGTGTCGGATGACTGTCTTTCGGACAGTCATTTGTGTCGATAAGTTTACCACTTCCAATGCCCTCTAGGCATGTATCGGACAGTCACTTGCGTCTGAGCCCCTTTCTCTCAGACGGTCTTCATCATCCGAATCTTCTTGTTCTTTTGCATTCTTGTTTACAAGCCGTTAGTATGATTTGGTCATCATCAAAACATGATTATCATAATTGGGGTCCAACAAGTTGATCAATTTGTGCTGCTGGAGTTGTCAATGAAAGTTGCTTACCTTGAAGTAAGTCTACAAAAGAACGAGCTAGCCCTCCAGTAGGAGGCCGAAGAAGGCTACATACATCCATTGCCATGGCAGTGAAGTCAAACCCTAGGAAAATTGTAGAGAGAGAAAAGTGCAGAGAGAAGATTATTCAAGAAAATATGTGTGTGGACTAGGATTCGATCCCGGAACCAAAGTAACAATGATGTTAAAACACCAAGGATTACCACAACACCTAGTCGTCTAGGTTTTTGTTACGTGTAGGTCATTATATAAGTTGATTTGTTTAACAAATTGACGAGCAAAACATAATTTTTAGCATGGGGGCCGTTCAAATCCAAAATTGACCTACCAGCTCTGAAACTCGAATGATGAAAATATTGCTCCAAACTTAATTGAGTGAAAAATTTTGTGATTTTTCAAAATTCATCAGGTGCCTCTACTAACTCGTGTGCGTTCCAAGCAATTGACACCTGTTAACGCAAACCAAAACAAATTTTGCTAAGGGACCTTTTAAATTCAAATGTCTAAGTTAAGATATCTAAATAAGTTCTTTTGAAACGCCAGTGACCCACTTAAAACATACAAACCAAAGAAAAAAAAAAAAAACCAATGTCGGTGATGGAAAAAAAATCTTAGGTCAAAATTAAGGGGCGCATTGTGCCATTTACCATGAAATCAAATGCAATCTTCGTTCATTTAGTTATACAAAACCCTAAATCACAATTGTTTATATGTGTATTTGAATGCAAACACCAGTGACCCAAAACATAAAAACCAAAGAAAAAAAAACCCAATGTCGGTGATGGGAAAAAAATCTTAGGTCAAAATTAAGGGGCGCATTGTGCCATTTACCATGAAATCAAATGCAATCTAGATTCGTTAAGAGTTATACAAAACCCAAAATCACAATTGTTTATATGTGTATTTGAATGCAAACACATGCAATAGCTCATTAGCCGTACGTGCCGATCATATTTTTGTTGAATTTGAACTTCGGGTGTCAAAATATAACTAACGAGAATTATTTTTAGTAATTTATAGAAGACTTGTACACTAGGGTAAATATTTTTAGAAATTTTCTTTTCGTCAAATGTTGTAAAATATTTTTTCTGTATAAAATATTTTATAATTTTTCTTTTTTTTGTCTGAAAACAACTTATGGAATGTTTCATCGTAACTTGTTTTTCAAATAATTGAAAAGTGATAATAAATTTTGAATACTTATTTTTATAACTTCATTTATTACATTTACTTTTATTTTCAATTTTTGTTAATTGTTTTCCTCTTAATTGTGGGTCTCATAAAAATATAACTATCATTAGGTATATTTTTCACTGCATTAGTATCATTTAGCTTCAAACAAAATCAATATTTTGTTGACTATATTTACTTATGAAGTATTTTTATAATTGTTATAAGTTTTTTTAATTTATATTCATAAAGTTAAAGATGAAAAATATTAATAAATTTATATTTAAAAAAATTTTCACACCAAAAAAATTATATAAAAAATTGATTTTTTCGTGTAAAATATTTTACAAATAAAATCTTTTCCTAAACGAAACATGTTACGTCCAACCAAATGGACCTTGTAGAGACGTGTATCAAATAATCATGTTTACAATTCTAAATCACATTTCGGGCGCCCTTAATTGTATCGAATAACCACAAGTTCCAGGCCCATATATATAGCTCCTATAATCTTTCTGAATGCCATATCTGCATGATGTTACATTCCTAGTGATAAGGAGGAATCTTCTTGGAAACCGCATTGTGTGGAAGAGAGATATCCTGAAGAACTTTCAGCCGAGTAAACAGTAGTGGGAAGTAATGATAAATACACCGAATAGGTGGAATATTCTCCATTTGAGATTGTGTGTAATATTTTTCCTTGTTTGTTCACATGTCTGGTTTAAGATCCTTTCCACTAAGCTAATGGTGTATGCCAGCTTGGCAGTCTAGTCGTCGACTAGCAGGAAACATATCTACATAAAGAATCCTCAAGGGGTACACAAAAGAAAATATGTCAGATTGGAGTTAAGGGACAAAGTTTTCTTTATTTATATTTCTCCAAAAGTCGGCAATGCAATTCCTCCATAGGAACTGTAATTGGAGGAAAATATATTTAAACAGCTTCGAGGCCGAAAATGTATATGGGATACAGTTTCACCAACCAAATTAACTATGGCTGACCAAGAAACCAAAAAAGATATAGTTTCACCCGGGTAAATTGTCGTTTTGTTTTTTAATTTGGCCCCATCTATATTCTAGGCGTGTCCTAGTGTAGTCCAGTTAAATGTAGTATTGTAGTTATCTTGTGATTATCCTATTTGTGGTTATCCTGCTTCTAATTGTAGTTATTCTAGGCCTATATATAAGTTCAGCTTCTCTACTCAAAATACATCAATTATATTAAGAATATTTTTATTTTGAACTCACTTTATCATGGTATCAAAATCCCATCTTGAGACCGAGTAAAATATTTTGCCAAAGTCATAAATGATCTCATCTAATCGGACACAACAAATTGTCGTCGCAAATAAACCTTTGAATTCGAGGCTACTTTCAATGATGATCAAATCGACCTAAAAATTAGCCCGAACGGATCTAATGAATAAGCAGCCACACTCCCACACACACGGCCTAAATATCCTACTCATGCATGCTTTACACGCGCCGCACACAAGCCACTAGATTTGTTTCACACTCGCTTCTTCAGCGTGTCTTCCAGCATCCACTCATGTCAGCGCTGCATCGACATGACATCAGCGTCTTATATGACATCATCACCAGCCACGTGAGCGCCACACAGGTGCCATGCAGGCGCCACGCAAGCATCAGTCTGATCAGGTCGAAACGATTCAACTGTGGTCAGAATCAAACAATTCAACAACGACAATTTGATTGATTTTTCTCTAATTTGACCAGTTCCTTGGACTTTTCCGTGCTCTGAATCCATTTTTTGCCTCATATTTTGTAAATTTTGTTCTGAAACAAGCCTATGCCCAAAATTCACTAAAATAGTCATGGCATCTGCTTCTCAAAAATCTCAACCAACTCAGCCAAAAGAGAGAGACTTAGAAGAACTGTGATTTTTGCGGACTCTGGGGACACAATTTTGCAAAATTCCACAAGCTCTGCATTGCTGCAGAACGTCGAGATGGTTACAAGCCTATTGTTGTTGTACAAGCTGATCCTTCTCTTATGCCAAAAATCAGTCATGCCAGTCCAACTCCTTCCATATCAACATCAGACTTGGAGGCATTTATTAATCAGTTCTTATGTCATAGAGAGTTTGCTTCCTCCTTTATTCTTTCTGCCACACCAAGTACTTCATGATTTATAGATTTTGAATGGTTCAATCATATATCCTGCTATTCAACACTTAACAGTACTACAACACTAGTTTCTAATCCTTCTTCTATGCGCATTACTAATGGCTCTTTCTTGCAAATTAGTCCTGTTGGTACTGCTGCTACTTCTAATTTTAGTATTCCCTATCTTTATTATGTTTCTGACTTGTCTTTCAACTTACTATCTGTTGGACAACTGTGTGATCTTGACCTTGATTTATATTTTTCTAAAAATGGTTGTACTATTCAATCTATAGACCAGCAAGTAGGTTGGAACAGGCCGTAAAGTTGTTGTCACTTGGCATCCTTATATCTTTCCCTTTAGACTAGTAATGTTGCTCAGAATAAAGTTCTTTACAATTACGGTATTCCTGCCTAGCTCATTCTTTGTTGTCTGGAGTCCGTCATTTAATGTCTAGCGATCTTTCAAGTTCTGTTCTAGATGAACTTTGGATTGTATTTCCTATCGATTGGGAAAACAAGAAGTTTAACCATTTAATTTAAGTGATTCTATTTCATCCAATCCTTTTGACGTTTTTCATTCTAAAATTTGGGGCCCACCTCCTACTCCAACTCTAGGAGGATCACAATATTTTATTATCTTTGTTGATAATTATTCTCATTTTAATTGGATTTACTTGTTGGAAAGTAGATCTAAATTTTTAAAAATTTATCGTGAATTTCTTAATTTGATTAGAACTCATTTTTCTAATACTATTAAAATCTTTCGTTCCGATAATATTGCAAAGTATGTAGATTCTTCCATTATTTCCATCTTCTATGAGGATGAAACTATCAGACCTCAAAAATCTTGTCTAAATACATCTTGATAAGATGGTCAAGTCGAGCAAAAACATTAGTATATCCTTGAATCTACTCGAGCTCTCATACTCTCCTCAAATGTTCTTGAATCATTTTGGGGAGAAGTCACTCTTACAAGTATCTTCGTCATTACTCCAGTTTTATCTCCTACTGTTACAATAAATTTTTCCTATAAGTATCTTTACAGTATACATCCAGATTATCAAACTCTTAAAAGAATTGGATATGCTTGTTTTGTCTTACTTCCCACTCATGAACGCACTAAGTTAAAGTCTCGCTCTAGACCTTGTTGTTTTCTTGCCTATGACATTCAGAAAGCACTTCATTGTCTCAAACAATCTCCCCAAGTTTGGTATTCAAAATTCAATACTTCCTTGGAGAAGTTGGGTTTCTCTAGTAGCACATACAATTCTGCTTTGTTCATTAAAAATTCTTCGTCAAGTACCATTTTTCTTCTCCTTTATATGGATGACATGATTATGAGATCATGGGTAATGATCCCCTAGCTATTCAACAGTTGAAAGAGTTTCTCAGCATGCAATTTGAAATGAAAGATCTAATACCTTTTTGCTATTTTATTAGCCTCAAAGTCTCTAAATCTTCTACATCCTACTATCTATTTCAAGCCAAATATGTCTCTATATTCTTTCTCATGTGAGTGTCACCGATACCAACATTGCTCATGTTCCACTTGAAACAATTATCGAGTAATATATCCTACTAATTGGGAACCTCTCATATATCTAATATGATATCACCAATTAGTTGGCAGTTAAGTCTACCTAAATGCTACTAGACTAGATATTACTTATGTTGTATATCTAGTAGACCAATTTATGTCTAATCCACGATCGACCCAATTTATGGCTTTATGAGAATATTGATATTTGTGAAAGGCACAATGTTTCACAGGTTACACTTCCCTTACTTTTCCTCTTTAGAATTACGTGTTTATTTGGATGTTGATTGCGTTGGAGATCTTACTGATCCGTGTATATATACAAGTCGATGTTCTATCACTAGCTATTCTTTCTTTCTTGGTGATTCTCTCATCTCTAGGCATAGTAATAAGCAATTTGATATCTCTCACTCTAGTTCAGAGTCTGAATACAGTGCACTTGAAGATACCATTGCTGAGTTTTGGTTGCAATGGCTTCTTCATGATGTAGGTGTTCGTTTGCCAAACAACACACCTATTTACTGTGATAGAGTCATAGTGCTCTCCAAATCACTCATAATGATATTTTTCATGAGTGTAAAAAACATATTGAGATTGATTGACATTTTGTGCAACATCATTTTCTCTAACATACACTCTTTCTTGTCTCTATTTCATCAGATAATCAAGTTGACGATCTTTCCACTAAAATGCATCCATCAGGGCGTTTTCATTCACTTGTGTCCAATTCAAGCTGTTGTCAACCTTACAACCTTGAGTTTGAGGGGAGTGTTAAATGTAGTATTGTAGTTATCTTATACTTGTACTATTCTATCCCGTACTACTTATGTTATATTATTCTACTTGTAGTTATCCTACTCCTACTTGTAGTTATCCTAGTCTTATATATAGTCTCAGCTATTGTACTCTAAATATGTCAATCATACACTTTATCTTTATTTTGTACTCACTTTATCAATCCTTCATATTTTAATTTCTTACATTTAGTCCATTACGTAGTAAGAGTTAGGGAATTTAGGATGCTTTACTCAATAGATCTCAAAATAATCAAATGAAATAATCATGGTTGCTAACATAAGTCGTAGAAGGGAAAAACCTTATTTACTATAGCAATTATAGGTAGAAATTACTCTTCGAGGAAATATATAAGCACTTTTCATAGGAAAAGCTTGATTACAATGCTAAGGGATGCTTGGTTACAGGGTGTAGAATCTAGGAATTGAATTCAACCCCATACTTGTTGCGTAGTTAACAGGTATGGTATTAAAATTTTAGAATCATATGAAAAGAATTAAACTCTTAAAGGATTTTAATAATTTTCATTATTGATTCCACAATTAGCAAGAAAAAATTCTCAAAAAGAAAATCTTTCTCTGGCTTCTCTCCTCCATTCCTTCTACTCCCTTCCATCCTCGCAACCCTCCCCTCCTCCTCCTCTTCCCCCTTCTCATTCTTGTAACCTTCTCTTTATTCTTCCTCGTCGCTCTCCACCTCTGCCCCTCTCTCTATCCATCTTTTCCCCTCTTGCCTCATCTCTCACTGTCACTTCCTCTCTTTTCCTCTTGCACAATAGATTAGTAATGGATGTAGTGATAGTGGTAAATATTGGTCATTTGTAAGAGGAAGATGACGGTTGTTGACACATCTCACTTAAATTCGTAGGTCGATGTGTATACTGGTGGCTAGTTAGTGGTGATCAGTGGTAGGGCAATGGTGGTTAGTGGTGGGAGGAAAAAAAAAAAAAAGAAGTTTTTTTTTTAAAAAAATAAGAATTTTATTTTGTAAAGATACTTTCCAGTTTTTTATACCAAGCAACAGTAATTATATTGATATCTGGGAGCTCTTTGTACCTATATAAACTTATCATGTATAATTTTGATTCCAATTCAAATTCGAATTGTGGAACACAAACCAAGCACCCCTTATTCTTTAATATAAGTATAAAGGGCAAAGCAGTACTGAAAACAAGGGACAAACACAGTTGTATTTCTCTCCCAGACATCTGCAAAATTAAAAAATAGACCAAATTATGGTATTATATCTTGGATCCCTTTATCATAAATTAGCAACATCACCTGAGTAGGACCCCTTGATCTGTTCCACTACCATCTAGATCCATTGATCCTAAAGCAATAACACTTTTTACTTGAGAACAAAGCAAAATTTGTAGTTTAAGCAAGTATATGACATATACCATACACACAAGGCAAATAATGACATTAAACCATTAATCTCTCTTATTGTACGTGTGATTATGCTTATTATTGTGCTTACCTACTTAAAGCTCTGGTTATTATCTGTAGAAGCCTTAATTACTAAGTCGATATAAACGATGATTATTTTTTATGCAAACATGATAGTGCTTTGTGACATGCACTTTGATAATTTGAAATCAAAGAGTCAAAATCATGCACATTATACGATACTCAAAACCGAAGCCAAGCAAAAAAAGCAGTAAACAAAAGCATATTCAATTAACCCTTTTTCAGTTTTATACTTTGGTCAAACCAGATCTAGAAGGTTCTTATGACAAGTTGTACAACTTATTTCTTGTAGCGTTAATAACATTTTACCCCCTGAACTAAGTGGGTATTTACACTTTGCCCTCCTGAATTATAGAAATATATATTTCGACTCCATTAACACTATTCATCTATTATCAATATTGCAATCATTAAGAAAATCTAGTTAAATTACTAAAATACCCTTTGTACAATATTTTAATTTTTCTGAATTTAAATCTTAATATTGACGTGATAATTATTTAAAAATAAGCAATTTAACATTTTAATATAATCCATATCGATATATTTCCTAGTCAAAAATTTTAAATTTTTTGATTTCATTTTATATTATTTAAAGATTTCTAAGTTCAACTATAGTGGTAAAACCAATCCAGAATGGACTTATTTTCAACAGCAAATTTTTTTTAAAGGTATTCTATGACAATATATTTTCACTAAAAATTTTTTATTTTTTTTATTTCTCTTAATATTTTACACTTTTAACATAAATACATATATATATGTGTGTGTGGGTGTGCATGTATGTATATGCATATTTATACATATATATATATACACACACACATATACATATACATATATATATATAAATATTCATGCATACATATACATATATTTATGTATATATGCACATACATATACATATATATACACAGACACACAAACACACACACATACATATATGTGTGCATATATATGTTTTTACATGTATACATACGTATATATATACAAATATATATAAGTATATATATATATACACAGATACACACACACATATATATGTAAATATGTCTATATACAGATCTGCATATATATATTTGTATATATATATATATATATACGGATATATATACACATACCTATATATATATAAACATATATACATATATGAATGTATATATGTATAAACATATGTGTATGTATATACATAAATACATGTCAACATATATACATATATATACATATGTGTGTGTACATATATATATGTGTAGACACACATATATAGATATACACAACACATATCTATATGCATATATACATACATATGTATACATATATATAAATATATATAAATATAGACGCACATATAAATATATATATATGACACATATATCTATGTATATATATCGACATATATACATAAATACATACATACGTATATCTATAGATATATATATGTATGTATATATAAACAAATATATTTATATGTGCACAAAAATATATATATGTATGTACGTATGTATATGTACACTTGTATGTATATATATATATATAAATATATATGTATACATGCATACACATCTCTCTATGTGTGTGTATATATATATATATGTATCTATATACATATCCCTCTTATACATATATATATACATGTACATACACATACATACATATATGCAGATGTATATACATATATCTATTTACATTTGTACACACATATATACGTGCATATATATATATCTATGTGTGTATGTGTGTGTATATACATATACATGTAAATATATCTATATATGTATATAAGTATATAGATATATTTACATATGTACATACTTACATACACACATATATATACATATACAACATTATATATATAAATATTTATATACATAAATATATTGTGTGTGTATCTATGTATATATATGTGTGTGTGTGTGTATGTATATAAGTATATAGATATATTTACATATGTACGTACTTACATACACACCTATATATACATATACAACATCATATATATAAATATTTATATACATAAATATATTGTGTGTGTATCTATGTATATATATGTGTGTGTGTATACACACACACATATATGTATATGTATTTCTGTGTGTATACACACACACACACACACACAACATATATATATATACACAAAAATATGGGTATATGCGTGCATTTATACATATCTATTTGAATATATATATATAAATATATATATATATATTATTTATACATATATATCGGTGTGTGTGTGTATGTTTATATATGTGTGTGTGTGTGTGCATGTGTATAAGTACATATTTGTATGTTTATATACGTGCATAGATACATATCTATTTGAATATATATATATATATAAATATATATATATATTATGTGTACATATATATCGGTGTGTGTGTGTATGTATATGTGTGTGTATGTTTATATATGTGTGTGTGTGTGTGCATGTGTATAAGTACATATTTGTATGTTTATATGTGTGTATATATATATGTGTGTGTGTGTGCGTGTGTATATATACACACACATATATATGCATATATATACAAATAAGTGTGTGTGCGTGTGTATAAGCACATATTTGTGTGTATATGTATATGTATATATGTATGTATACATGTATGTATGTAGGTTATACACATATATATGTGTATATATATACACACATATATATACATATATATGTGTGCATATATGTGTGTGTGTGTGTTTGTGTATAGTACACATACACGCATGTATGTGTGTATACACACACGCACATATGTGTATATGCGTACATATATATATGTGTGTGTGTGTGTGTACACATACACATATAATATATATACATATAAAAACAACACACACACACACGCACATATATATATATATATATGTATATGTGTGTGTGCTTGTGTGTATATATACATATGTATATTTGTATACATATGCATATGCATATATGTATATATAGATACACAGACACACACAGAAGGATATATATATATGGAAATAAACCTTATTAGTTCCTTACATTTCGTATTTGTATTTTTTTTGTCCTTCACATTAAAAATTATGCATTTTAGTCACTCAAAAATTTCATAAAATTTTTCACAAAAATAAAGCCGTTGAAAATTTAGTAAATTTGTTTTCTAAAATATAAAATTTGATGCAATTTGAAAATTGTTCATTTGAGAAATGATAATGGAGCCGAATTTAAATTTAGAGGTTTTCCTGAATTTTGTGATCACAACGGTATTTCACATGAATTTTTGGTTGTTAGAGTACCTCAACAAAATGGTGTTGTTGTAAGAAAAAATAGAACACTTCAAGAGCCCGCAAGAACTATGATCAGTGAGTGTGATTTACAAAAATATTTTTGGGCTGAAGCCGTTATCACGGCTTGTTATATTATGAATCGAGTTCTTTTGAGACCTATTTTAAACAAAACATCTTATGAACTCTTGTTTTGCAAGAAAAACTCGTTGTGAGATATTTTAATGTTTTTGGTTGTAAATTCTTTATTTTAAAAATCAAAGAAAATCTTGAAAATTTTGACAAAAAATCGGATGAAGGAATTTTCTTAGGATATTCTAGTGACAAGAAATCATACCGAGTATACAATAGAAGAACTCTTTTAATTGAAGAAGTTGTGCATGTTACGTTTGATGAGACTAATGATGTATATTATTTCAAAGAATGTTATTATTTCAAAGAATGTTTAGTAAGATGAAGATGTAGGTATACAAAAGGAACTTGAGAAACTCACTATACATGAAGAACATCAAGAGACCAAGATAAGTAATGAGGACGATACTCATCACTTGAATGAAGAAGGACAAAAGAACGAAGATTCTCCAAAAGATTTTCCAAGAGCATGGAGATTTATCTCAAGTCACCCTCAAGAGTTGATCATAGGTGATCCATCCGATGGGGTAAAAAGTCGTTCTCATAAACGTTTGAATAATAATTGTGCCTTACTTTCTTACATTGAACCTAAACGTGTGGATGATGCATTGAATGACGAATCTTGGGTTTTTTCTATGCAAGAGGAACTTAGCCAATTTGAGAAAAATAATGTGTGGACCTTGGTTGAAAGACCCTCAACTCATCCCGTGATAGGAACAAAATGGGTTTTTAGAAACAAATAAAATGATAAAGGTGAGATTATTAGAAATAAAACTAGACTTGTTGCAAAGGGGTATGCTCAAGAAGAAGTGATTGACTTTGATGAAACATTTGCACCCGTTGCTCGTTTAGAATCTATTCGTATGTTTCTTACATATGCATGCTTTAACATTTTCAAATTATTTCAAATGGACGTCAAAAATGCATTTTTGAATGGCTTCATTGATCAAGAACCTTTTGTTGAACACCCCTGGTTTTGAAAATAAAGATTTTCCAAATCATATTTTCAAACTTTCAAAGCCTTTATACGGATTAAAACAAGCTCCCAGAGCTTGGTATGAAAGGCTAAGTGGCTTTTTAATTGAAAATAGTTTTAAAAGAAGTGTTGTTGATACCATTCTCTTCACCAAAACTAATCTTAATGTTTGTTGATTGTTCAAATATATGTTGATGATATTAATTTTGGACCAACTAATGAAAGCTTGTGCAAGGAATTTTGATGCTTAATGCAAAAGGAATTTGAAATGAGTATGGTGGAAGAATTACAATTCTTCCTTGGACTTCAAGTTCACCAAACAAAAGAAAGAGCATTCATTACACAAATCAAGTACACAAAGGAGCTATTCAAGTGCTTTGGGATGGAAGATTGCAAACAAGTCGGAACACCAATGTGTAGTTCAACCAAACTTCACAAAGATGAAAAAGGTAATAGTGTTGATGAAAAACACTAAAACACTACAAAGGTATGATCGGAAGCCTACTTTATTTGACAGCTATGTTTGTCTGTATGCTAGATTTCAATCTTGTCCTAAAGAATCACATTTAATTGCGGTAAAAAGAATTTTTAGATACTTAAAAGGGACGATGGATTTTGGCCTTTGGTATCCTAAATCCACTAATTTTGATTTAATTAGTTATTCTGATGCTAACTTTGCTAGTTGTAAAATTGATAGGAAAATTAATAGTGGTATATGTCACTTTTTGGGTAATTACTCGGTGTCCTAGTTTAGCAAGAAGCAGAATTTTATTTCCTTATCTGCTGCGGAAGCCGAATATATTGCATGTGCCTATAAGATGCAATAATACTAGTGCAATTAATCTCAATAAAAATCCTGTCTTGTATTCTAAAACCAAACACATTGATGTCAAGCCACACTTTATTAGAGATCTTGTGTGCAAAAAGGAAATTTGTATTGAATTTGTGTGTACAAAAGATCAACTAGCTGATATTTTTACTAAACCTTTGCTTTTAGATTGTTTTGAATTTCTCAGAACTCATTTGGGCATTATTGATTTCAAAACTATATCAATTATGCTTTTGGACAAAAATATGCGTACTAAGGTATCTACTCTTTCGGATGAACATGAACGTTCGAACCCTCTCTTTTGCCCCAGATGCTTCCAATCATCCGAACTTCACCTCTCACTCTTCAAACTCTCTGAAAATTCTTACGGACTATTATCACCGTCCGACATTCTTTCAGACGCACCGCATAGCGTATCGGCCGTCCGTTCCTCTGTGATCGGACGCACGATCGTACGTATACCAATTGTTCGGATGTACGAATCTACATACGATAGTTCTACTCATTCAAATCCCTTCATTTTCCCCTTATCGGACACACCATTCCCACCGAACCCTAACTCTGGTGTTTTGAGAGTCCCACTTCCAATTCCTTCAATTAGTTCCTTTTCCTCTAAAATTGCTCATGGAATCTCTCTTGCCAACTCCTCATCCATCTCAATTAAACCTCTTTTCACCATTTTAACATCACATTCTTTAAAATTTCTTAAAAATCACTTACTCTCACTTTTTCTCTTTTCCACCTTCCACTTCAAATCAAGATGGTATGATCATGTGGAGGATCTTCAACAGCCACCAGAGGGAAGAAATCAAAAGGAAAAGCTCTGATGCAGGTCAAACATCATCAAATCCTCAATCCACCTCCAATTCCTCTCTGCCAAAATTCATTGATGCCAAGGCATCAGATAGGTAAACTTCCCTTCTTAGCAAGTCCATAATTATTCAACGTTCTGTTTCACAAAGTCTATTTGATGAATTGAATTTACCTCTTATCAAGGCAGATGAACAAATGCTTTGAAAAATAAAACTGGGGAAATTTAAATCACATGAATTTACTTGTCTATCATGATATGGTGTTGCAATTCACCGCTAATCTTCAGAAGGGTTAGACTATTCGAACCTTAGTCTCTCGTGTGAATAATGTTAACCTTGAAATTTCCTCCAGTGTCATTAATTCAATCTTTGAGTGTAAGGTTCCTTCTCCTAATGAAATTTCTTATTTTTCTCGTTGGACAAATGACCTGCTATAGATTCTCGTTTTGATATAGAAGTGGTCAAACAAATTTTCAATGTCAATTCTAAACAAGTTTCGGAAGCCAAAACTACTCTACTTAGTCCTGCCAATTTGCTACTGCCTACTGATAGGCATCGTACTAAGCCAGGCAAATGCAACTGTACTTATTTTATTATGTCTATAAAGGCATCAAACTTGATTTTGGTTATCTATTTTGCTCCTTTTGGGAGCTTTTTTTGACTGATATTCGTAGGAACATTCATTTTGGAAAATTCCTAAGGTACTCTAAAGTTTTCAATCACTTTGACATCCCGTTTTCAATTAAAAAACAATACCCTCCTCATTTCAGCAAAGCTTATATTGAATGAAAGGGTTTGCGCTTTTTTAATGATCAACAGTTTACAAAGGCTACATATGAACTTGAAAAGTCCAAAACACATGCTTCCATTTTCGGTCTTGCACTACCTCACTCTCCTCCTTCTCAACCCTCCTCTTCCACACCTTCCCTATCCCATGACCCCCACATTCCATCTTTAAAACCCTCACTTTCCCATCTATGCACACTTGTTACCTCTCTGAGTAATCAAATGAGCTCATTTCAACGCCGCACCCTTCAGAAGTTAAAAAGGCTAGAGACAAAAGAAACTATCCTTCAAGAAGCGCTTAGTTTGGGAATGTCTGCCTCAACTCAGGTTCAATTTGCCAATATCTAGTCCAATATATTCTTGAGTCCTCTTCCAACAGCGATGACAATGACATTGAAGATGGTGATCATTCCAATCCTGAGACTATTTGAGGATCCAGTTGGTGCAACCAATCCTGACAAATCCACTGCTCCTTTTATTGATGTTGATGATGATGAAGACGTTGATGATACATTCAACTACATCATGCAATGCCGTGATCCTCAAGACTTGAATGAACAAGACTGTGAGGCTATGGAGGATGATGCACCAGCCAAAAAGTGCAAAAGTGAGGAATGTTCCAAGAAGAAGAATGATTCAGCTTTCACCCCTTAGTTTCCTCTTAGTTTCTCCCTGTGATTTCTGTTCTTAGACATTTGTTGCACTTGGTTGTAGTTGACTACTTGCTGAACTTGGTTATAGTTACTGTGATTGCTTACTGTTCTTGTTTTTTGTTTTATGACTATTTTTACCATTATTGTGGCTTGCGTAAAGGGGAACATCCTCTTAGGGAGAGCTTATTTTTCTTTGATGATGCCAAAAGGGGGAGAAAGATATCTATTTGAGTGTCTATAGCTAATTGTGTGATCATGGCTGTTTGATTTGCCTCGTGATTTGTATCATCACAAAAAAAAGGGAGATTGATGACCTAAAACCTTGGTTTTGATGATGACAAATGTAATCTAACAATCTTAACTTGAGCTGTTCAGGAATTCTAGTTTATTTGTTCTTAGCAGAGTTTTCGAATGAAGTACATCATCCGAACATCATTATTTTTCTCAGACTCACAAGCTTGCCCGAACAAGATTTCCATGGACACAATGCACCGTCCAAAGGATCAGGTAGGAAGCAAGATTTTGGAGCACCTACAACAAACACACAAGCATGTCCGAACGAATTTATCTCGGACGCAATTCACCATCCGAAAGGTCAAGTAGAGGCAAGATTTTAAGGCATCTACAATAGACGCATCTAACTATTCGAAGAAAATTATATCGAATGCCTGAAAGAAAAGCATCCCTGATTAAGTACCAAACTTTTCGGACACACTACACCATCTGATAACTGAACTTATCAACATACCTAGTTTGGACGAAGGAACGGACGCAATCTCGGCCGTCCGAGAATGGCATCCTCAACTCCTTGTTATTTTAGATTGAATGATTGTTCGGATGCTCAATAATAACCTCGAACGTTCGAAACCCATAATGGCTAGTTTTTTTCAGCATTTATTATCTAACTGTTAGGAGGTGGTTGGGAGCTGATTTATTGCGCCTATAAATACCAACCCTTCTGTATTATGTATATTACCTTACACAATGAATACAAGCAAACAGAAAGGCAATTTGAGTGCAAATTAGCTCTTTAGTGATATTGTATTAGTGTGTATTTAAGAGTGCTATTCAAAAATATGGAGTGGAGTGATAATCTTGTACAAAAGTGAGGTTTAGTGTAAAATCCTTGGCTTAACTAAAGAGAAGTAGTGTGAGCAAGTGTGATCCTACTTTGTGTACATTTGAGATTATTGACACACTAAATTTGAAGGAGCATCTTAGTGGTTTACTACTCCAAGCTAATTAGCTTGGATGTGTTGTTCGTTTAATCTCTCTCTTAATTCATTCTATTCAAAATTTTACACTTAATTGCTTATATTTTTATCATCTTACTTGTCAAGTACAAAAATTTGAATTGAGCATCATTTGCGAAAAAATTTTTAGAAACCTAATTCACCCACTCTCTTAGGTTGCTTTGGGACCAACAGAAGATGGACATGGTAAGCAACATCAATGTCATTTTCCAATTGTTGAAAATAACCTTGAGAACACGTTATAGAGTAGTGGAGGACAAGCTGGTTCAAGTGGATAAATTATTATTCTCGGTGGATTTCGTAGTTCTAGAAATGGGAAAGGACGCTAGCGTATAATTGATCTTCAGGAAACCATTCCTATCCACCTCTCCTGCTTAAATTGTGGTCAATGAAGGGAAGTTGAAACTCCAATTTCAAAGCAAAACGTTGAATTCAATGTCTTTGAGTCATATGAAAAAGCTAACTCACTTATTCCTTTTGTTGATGGGTCAGAAGAAGAGGTGCTACATGTTGAGAAAGTCATTCACTCGAAGGAGAAAGTAGGGAAAAATCATATAGGTGAAGGAACCACCAAAATTTGAGGAGTGAAAGAGAGGAATCAAGGGTTCCCGAGCCAAGCATAAGGAGTTCAAAATTAGGGACAATGTGATGATACCGAAAGAGAAGCCTTGTTGGCAAAAGAAAGGCAAAATCAGTTAGGTTGGTCCATTCCCTATCTCAAACATTTCATTGAATAGATGCATCTACTTGAGGGACGGCGACAAAGAGTTCATGATGAGCCAAAGCAATTTAAACTTGTACCCATGGAGACTGAAGGAAAAAGGATGCACCTCCGTCCTTTATGCAGATGCCTAAAGCTTTCCCATGCTATAGTCAAGTTAATGACTATAAACAAGTGCTTTTGGGAGGCAACCCAAGTTTTCTTTCCCTTATTTATGCTTTAACTTATTCTTGTGTTTATCTAGTTAGTTGGATTGTTAAGTAGGGTTAATTATCTTAAATTTGTTTTACTATAGTTACTTAATTTTTTTGAGTGTTTTTGTGGAATGGTGAATATGAGAATGACCTTTAAAATGTTGTTTTATTGATTTTAGACGATGGACAAGTCAATAGGAAGAAGTGGAGAATCACTAAAAAAGAGAATTTTGGGTAAGTTTCCATGACCTCGGTGTCGAAATTCACAACCGCAATCATCAACCAAGAGGCGCCACTAGAAACAAAACCGCATTCCACATCTGATGCCACAAAAGGGTTCAAAAATTGAAAATTTGGTGAAGTGTTGGTAATTGCGGTGTCAATTTTGAAACCGCAGTCACCAATCAACAATGCTAAATGGAAATAAAATCATATTTCAAAACCACAATGTCAAAGGGGGTCAGTTAGTTCAAAAAAATGTTTATGTATTTGACACCACGGTTTCAAATTTGAAGAAGGAAAATTCACAACTATGGAATCTAGCCCATTCAACGGTAACCATAATTGGTTAATTTTGGTTGATTAGTTTGTGCTAAATTTGCAATATTGTTGATTTGTTGAAATTTGGAGAAATTAAAATACCTGGAGGTAAGAGACAAGGGTAAAGGTAAGGCTGTGGCTACCAATTCACCCACCAAAAAGAGAAAATGAGGTTGGCTAGTCAATCGTCCAGAAAAGGTGGTAACAATAGTTATGATGAAAACATGTTTATGAATGCTAAGGCCACCAAATTGTTCAAAAATCATAAAAACATGCAATTGTCCAAGAGAGGGGTTTTCACTTTTCCAAAAGTTGGGATAATTATCAGGGATGGAGGAAACGGATAGATATACAGTTAAGGGAACGAAATTAGGTATTGATGCCAATATTCCCCTGGGGTATGTTAATTTGGTCAAAGAATTTCAATGCAACCTTTGTGGAATACAAGAAAGCAAGGTTTATGTTAGGGGCAAGTGAATAGACATTGGTACGAAAAAGATCAATGCCTTCTATGGAGTCCGTAATCTACTTGATAGTGGTTATGTCGACTTGATGAATCCAAACTATAGGAGACCCAACTATGCTAACATAATGAGGCATTTGTGCTATTGGTGATCCCATTTGGGAAATGAACGCTGCCTGCACCAAATACTTGGGGATAAAAATGAGTTTTCTTCAGCTGCTGTCGAAAATAGTTTTACTTTATAAGTTGCCGTGTATGGGGGTCAAGCAAGGTTAGCTTTTTCCAAAAGAACAAGGCTTGTTTGGTATTTGCAATCATAGAGGGGTTGTCTATTGACATGGGTTAGATCATTAGGGTGGATTTTCTATAAATGTACAATCAGGCCAGCCATCCTTTGTATTACCTGGTTTATTCACTATATTATATCTTGATGTAGGTTGCAAAGTTTTGCCCAACAAGAATCAAGCCTTCCAAAGGAGTAGCATTTATGGGACTTACATGTGAAATATGGTTAAAGAGTTTCAGAGGCATCACCTAGTTGTCGAACAACCAAGTGCACCATTTTCACAAGTGCTTCCACAAGCTCCATTCATCAACATGACTGACGGATACGTGTACAACCCTCCTAGGACTAACGGTGAGTGAAACGAGAGCTCTTATAGCATCTGCATGGCTATCGCACTTGTAGCCAATTAGTCCTCCACAACAACATCACTCTTATGGGTCAAACCCTCCAAACTACATCACTTGACAAATGGATTCACCCTAGACCACCACCTCTTTGGCATTATGGACTATTATGTGAGCAAACCTTCTTCCAACCATAACCAATTGAAAAGGTTCAAAATGCACAAGGTGGTGAAGAAGAAAGAGCCAAAGTAGGAGCCAAATTTGAAGAGAATCAAGGTGGCGAACATGAGGGCTTTCGGCATGATTCCAGTGATGAAACTACTAGATCTATGGAGGGGACAAGGAGGATGATGATGAGGAGGAAGATTGACTGCTCACTGCTCAAATGAGAAGACCCTTTTTTCCCTCCTTTCATTTACATGCTTTTACCCCTATTAACCCCATTATTTCATCATGCTTTGAGTAATTGAGGTGACATTCCACCTACATTTTTTTATTTTCCAGCTCATGAATTGATGAGTTTTTAGTTTCATTAGTCACATTGAATTGCTTAGTCTAACTTGGTAGTTAACTTTTGTGCTTTGAATAATTGTTGAGGCTAAGTGTTCCATGTGATGATGATGATGGATTGATATTTTTGGTGATGACCACTTAGCCCTTGTTTGGTGCTTTTAGTAGAATAGGATAACTATTGGGGCGATTTCGCACGATCACCTTTAAAATATTTAGGTGCTTACATTAGTTATTTTTGGTGATCTTTGGACCCATTTGATAAGATTCTAATTTAGTTATTTCTTTACATGGTTTTAGTAGTATTATCCTTATTTTATGTCTTTTACTAATAGTGGAGTGATGGTGAGTTGTCCTCATCAAATGAATAATGTAAACCATGTGGTGGTGTTTATTGTCTTGTTGATTGGAATGTGAGTTTGTTTGTTTTTGTTGATTGTTAACGAAAGTTAAAATTGGGAGTCGAACACAAGCTCCACTTCATGTGAAAAAAAAATTGGGATTCAACACTTAAAACTCAATAATATTTTTATATCACTTCATAAAATGATTTTCTTAACTAATTTCACCTCAAACTTTATTTTTTCCGTCAATGTTTTTCCAATGTCAAGGTCTAGTGCTTGTTGATTTAGTTCAAACACCTCAAGATTTTTTAAATTTTTTTAAAGTAGGAATGGCAATGATTTAAGCCATCATTTATTGTCATTTTGCATGAATTTGCATTTCCGGATATTTGTAGGTTTTGTGAGGTAGTTTAGGACACTGATTATGGTAGTGTAGATCCTTTGTTTTTGTGAAGTACTTGTGAAATTTGGGTTTTAAGTGATCTACGCCTTGTTTGGACCATTTGAACCCATTGAGCCTTATAGGCTAATTTCTTTGTCAACCACACAACTTAGCTAATCCATTTTATTTATTTCTTCTCTCTTTATTCCATCACATTAGTCATTGTGGAATCCATCTTAATTCTCCAATATAATAGCTTAGACTTCTACGATGATTTAAAGGAAATCTTTGTTTAATTGTTGGGGGTTAAACCCTTAAGAATCAATTATTATTTTTATTCCCTTGTAGTAATTGTTTAATGTATGCTATTCATGTTTTCTGCAATTTTGGAATTTCTTTTAAAAAATAGTTTACTTTTCGTAGACCTTTTAGTTCTTATTTGCATAAAAAAGTTTCATCTTACCTTCAAAAGATAATCTAGTTAGAAATAATATTTTTGTCCTTCAAAGTATTAATTGGTTAAGTAAAGTTGATTTGTGAGACTTATACATATGAGATAATAATCAAAGAGTTTGAATTCAAATGACTAAGGAGATTTGAATCACTTATATCCAAATTTATCCCACCGTATTACCAAAGCCTACATTACAAGTTTAAAAAAGTCCCAAATGATTATTAATCTAGGCTAGCAGGTACTTGAGGGTGAAGCGTTGCCTCATTTGATGTCTTTTGCTAGGTTCGCGGTGCCAACAAATATTCTTGTATATTCAATTGCATGGTTTTAAATGTTTCTACATGAGTCTTAATTATCCTTCCTATTACTTTATGCAATTTTTGAGAAACTTAACTTGTGTATTCTAGATCAACTTACATTTGATTTGGCATTACATTAATTCATTATTAATCAAAGTAATGTTTGTGATACAAAATTAGTGTGCAATGTCAAAATGATTGGGTAGTAAAAACGCTAAATTTGTTGAGTTTAAACCCCATTTATATATTTTTAAGTGTTTTAGAGTTCAACATTTCCAATCTCCCACCTTTGCTTTTGGTAATATTTCTAGTTATTTTTCTTTTCTTATTTGATTTGGAACTAGCAAAACGCTAGATATTGGTGTCTGATAACTTTAGCAAATAGAATTATTTGACCTCTACAAACCATTGTATTTTGCTTGTATTAGTCCTAAATTATATGTTTTTATGTGTTTTTTTATTTGAATTTCATATTTAGTAGTAGTAATATTAGTGCTAAATTAGGAATTTTTGTAGTATTTATGCACTAAATGATGATTAAATTGTACTTAATTGTGTTTTGGTATGACTCAAAATATTTATAGGGATAATTTACAATTTGAGGCAGAAACTTGAAGAATTGAAGGAGTCAACGACCAAAGTTGTGGTTAGAAGAATTTGAAAACTAAAATCCAAGGTTGCTGGGCATTGAAACTGCGGTGCTAAACTACAGGGCACGAAAACTCACACTGTGGTATCGAAACTATTAAAGACTTCATGTGGTTGACACCGCGGTTATGAACTCAAAAAGGGAAATTTTTACACTGTGGCATCGACCGAGTAAACTTAAGTGCTGCACCTTGATGACGAAGTTAAAGAAGGCAAATTCACCATCGCAGTCCAGACAACTTTTTAGACAGAGAATATTGGACATTTTTTGAAAAGCTAGGAAAATTACGAACTATCTTGATGTGTGCACCTAAACTACATAATAGAAGGTGTAAGAATTTTAGTTTAGGGTAGAATAGGAGAAAACTTCTTTAGTAGTAGTAGAAACCCTCTTTATTTAGTAAAACTGTAGCATTTACTCTTATTCTTTTCTATTTCATGTTTTCAGCATTTTTAGCTTTGAAATTTCTCTATATAATTAAAGCAAGATTATAATTCTCTATATAATTGTTTCTAGCCTTTTTATTAGCTTTCATTTAGTACAAATATCTCTAATTTTTATGCTCATTTTATATTTCTTGCAACCATGACTAGTGTATTTATGATGATGATATTCTTAACTCTTTCCTTAGTAGTAGTTATAATGTGCCTTTACTTTTCTTTATTTTGTGTTACTTTAAGCATATGTGGCTAAACTATTAGAGGTTGGGCAATGAATATGTGAATTTGATACGTGTGAGTAATTCCAAGTGGGTAGACTAGTAAATGGTATATATTTGAATGATAGTAAATGATCTGGGGATAAATGGTTAGAGGGAAAGGATCTTCTTTTGAGCAATACTTGTAAGGTTAACACAACATACAAGGTTTGAGTGTTAATATTTAGGCAGGTTTACTACTTGGTTAAGTCAGTTAGTAGTTAAGTCAAGCTACTCAGAAATGCTATCTTTCTTAATTAGTTCCTTAAAATCTATATAAAAAATTAGACTAGAATCATGAGTCGAGATAAGAGATCGGTTCATAGTTGGGTGGCAACTCTTAATTGTATCCCATTGAATGTTAGCCCATTAGAAAACCCTACCTAGTAAAAGAATCATAACCATAGCCCAATCCATCTTATTTACTTGTGTTAATTTAGTTGTTTATTTATCATTTCACTTGCTTACTTGTTACCTTAGCTTAATTACACTTCAAATCAGTTGTCTAGATAGTACTTGTGTCTTGGAATCTTAGTAATTACCATACTATTTTCCATTAGTTACAATCCATCCCTTATAATTGCAAGTGTACAGATTATGATCAAAGCAAGTAGGTAGTTTTATTACTTAAGAGTGAATGGTTGAATTAGATACTTAGATTACACCAAGTCATTAATCTATGTTCATAAGATGACTATTTAACGAAGAAAAATTGTGGGCTAATATTCTTTGAGCTTACCTACTCTAAAATTAACCGTTTTTGCTAAATACAAAACTTCATTATACCTTAGGCGAATGGAGGTCTCCTACTGATTTACATCGACCCTATAATATGAAAAAACTCTAACATTGTATTTGGGTAGAGGGATTTGGGTGGATTTGATTTGAAATCATAATTCATAATAAGTTATCCAAATAAGTTAATTGATTTAGTTGTGGATTTGAAATCTGCCAACAATTGGGAATGTGATTTTAGTAGTTTAATGAGAAGACTTAAAATTCACCCAAATTTCATGTCATTTCAAATTCACCCAATTCAAATAAATTCATTTCAAATACTTCCTTCAATTCAATCCACCCATCCAAACATAACCTTTAACTCAATTTTGAAAAGCATGTAAAAGCTGCCTGATATTTTGTGGATAATGATGGTTTCAATGCTCAAACTAAATCTCACAGTTCCTAGTGTATTAGTGAAAGGATTAATTTCATTTTGCACCCTTCAATTTATACTCAATTTTCAATTTTCTACCTTTAATTTTAATTTTGGAAACTTTGCATCCAAACTCTCAAATTTGTCCTACTTCTGTCCAATTTTTAAATTATCATCAAAGTTAATTGAATCTTTGCTCTTGCAACAAAAATCTGATAGCAACATTGTGTAAATCTTTCTAAATCTATTGTACACATAAAAAGAGTCTGTTAATTTTGGTGATATAGTTAAAATTTGAATTGAGATGGAATAAATTTGAGAGTTAAGGGCAAAATATCTAAAATTCAAATTCAAATTTTTAAGTGAAAATTAGATATAAATTGAAAGATGCAAAATAAAATTAATCTATCATGAAATAAAATTGAGACTTGGCCTGAAAAGGATAACCTATTTTACATTAGCTATATTGATTTTTAAGTCTGTCATGCAGGCTCAAGTTAAAGCCTTAAAGGGGTAAGTTGTCTCAAGTAAAGTTTTAACGGTCAAAGTAGAAATTAGGTATAATACGTCCGGGGTAAAAATGGTTAACTTGGATTTAAATCAATCAACGTTGTCTTTTCAAACAGCTTCTCAAGACTGGTTACTTTTAATAGATTTTGTGTATTTTGTGACTCCATTTAGAGTAAATGGAAGGGTCTCTATTTATTCTAAAAAAAAATTTAAAAAGTATTTTAAAAAATCAAAACCGTGATAATTTATATCATGTTTTAGGTAAATGGCTTGAGATAAATCAGGAAAAATAATAAAATTTTACTATTTTGTTAAGCACTTGTATATTTCATTAGAATTTGAAAATTTTTGTATTGTTTAAATGTGACATATAAATGTTAAAAAATCTAGACAAAAAATAATTAAAAGCATATAAGAGTTTGCTGAGATGCTTAATCATTGTCCTTGAAAGTGAATTCGCCCCCCACAAGATCATAATCTACTGATGCAGGAAGGTCACT
This sequence comes from Cinchona pubescens, assembly GCA_025175665.1. Lineage (NCBI taxonomy): Eukaryota > Viridiplantae > Streptophyta > Magnoliopsida > Gentianales > Rubiaceae > Cinchona > Cinchona pubescens. The sequence continues at coordinate 592,415 of JANKKI010000143.1, forward strand.
CACTAGGATTCAACGGTAGCCTCGGTCGCGTCCACTCGCAAGCAAGGGTTCAAACTCAAAACTAGACTACTCAGTACCAAAGAGAAGAGAAGACGAGGAGTTATTTCGGTGGTATTAAAGAAGTCCTTAAGGCCTCTATTTATAGTGATAAACTCAGCCAGAAATTGGAAGTAATAACACTCTCTTGAGAGAAAAGATAGGTGGCTTAGGAGAAAAGAAAGGAAATCTGTTTGCCTTGGGAGAAAAGATAGGAAACATAAGTAAAGTTCACACGGAATAGGTAATTAGCATACAGAATAAGTAATTAGCACACAGAATAGGTAATTAACATACGGAATAGGTAACAAAAATATAGGAAAGAAAAACGTGACAGAAGTAAAACTCTAATGATTTTGGACCTGTACCACACCACACTGCGCCAGACGGGCGGGGTGTGTGTGTGTTTGAGGAAAATCCCCAAACTATCAACCATGCATAGTCTAGATTTTCGACTAGTATTGAACATTGGCAAAACACCAAACTCATATAAGGTGAAAACAACCAACACAAAGTTTCAATGTGAGACTAAAGATTTCACAAAAAGGGGGGAACACAATTTGAGGGAAAATCTAAAATTTATTGAAATTGTATTTTGGAGGCAAACTTCCAACAATCCCCCACATGACTCAAAAATACAAAGTGGTACTGAGTAAAGAAATCTAACACATAAATGATGATGTCTTTTGGACTTCAATCGCACTTCGTGCATTCAATAGATAAGTGACAAAAGTCTTGAACCTTCCTTCTTGAAACACACTCCTACAGCTGAGCACATGTTATACTTCAATCCATTATAAGCTCTTAGTTTGGTGCCTTTCAGGACCATGCACCCTACCTGAATGTTCATGAGTGCTCTAGAGAAGAACCTATTAGTCTCATAGGAAGCAGCCCCCACTTCCATACTTATATAGGTGACCTTATCAAGTGTGTACTGCCACCCTCACAAATTATAGACAATAAGCACTATCTACACCATAGGGAGGGACCATATATGATAACGCAATTGGAATACCTTCATGACATACTATTACCCATTGAACCAACTTCATAGGATCTCCACTAACGTAGGTTGGGTTGTCTTCAATTCCCATCAACGGATCTAATTCTCATCCCTCTCAATGTCTCTTGGACTAACTTTTGGTTCAGTCTCTTAGTCAAAGGATCAACCAAATTTTGTTCAAACCTCACAAAGTCCATGGCAATGTCCGCATTACTCATGAGGTATTTCACAATATTGTGTCTCAAACGGATATGTCGGTTCTTCCCATTGTAAATTTTTCTTTTGGCTCTTGCGATCGCTGTTGTGAATCACAATGCAAAGAAACAGAAGAAACATGCTTTGGCCACAAAGGAATGTTAGTCAATAAATTATGACATCATTTTGCTTCTGAACATGCTAACTCTAAAGCAATAAATTCATATTCCATTGTAGATTTAGCATTACATGTTCGCTTATATAATTTCCAAGAAACAGCACCTCCAACAAGAGTAAAATAACCACTTATGGAGTTAGTCTCATTATTATCAGATACCCAACATCACAGTAAGCTTCTAGCATGGAAGAACTCCCAGAAAAATAAAGTCAAATGTCTAAATGCATGATGCCTTTTAAATATCTAAGCAATGTAGATAATGCATTCCAATGATTTTTATCAGGATCATGCGGGTATCTACTCAATCTACCAACAGTATCTGCAATATTAGGACGAGTACAATTCATCAAGTACATCACACTCCCAATAATTTTGGCATATTCAGTTTGTGAGACACTATCACCTTTATTCTTTCTCAAGTGCACACTAGGATCATAAAGTGTACGTACGGAATCCAAATCAAAGTGGTTAATTTTTTTAAGAATTTTTCAACTTAGTGTCACTGAGAAAACATGAAACCATTGTTACATTTTGTCAACTAAAGACCCAAAATAATATCAGCTTTACCCGTGTCTTTCATATCAAAATTATAAGTAAGGAAAGAGTTGGTTTGTTTAACAATAGTTTCATCAGTTCCAAAAAGATGCATGTCATCAATATACAAGCAAATCAAGACTCCAACATTTTCATGAAATCTGCTATAGACACATCTATCAGATCAATTCATTTACCTTGAAACCATTACAAACAAGAGTCTTATCATATTTTTCATGCCATTGTTTAGGAGTTTGTTTAAGGCCATATAAGGATTTAATAAGTCTACACACTTTTTGTTCTTCTCCTTCAACAACCAAGCCCTCAGGTTAATGCATGTATATTTCCTCATCCAATTCACCATTCAAAAAAGCAATTTTTACATCCATTTGGTGCACAAGTAAATTAAAAATGGAAGAAATAGCAACAAGCACTCTAATGGTGGTTATTCTAGCAACAGGTGAATAAGTGTCAAAGAAATCAATGCCTTCTTTTTGTGAAAACCCCTTGGCCACTAAACATGCCTTGAAATAGAACCATCAGGCATTCATTTCTTTCTAAATACCTACTTACAACCAATGGGCTTATATCGTCTAGGTAAATCCATCAGTTCCCAAGTATGATTACTCATTATGGAGTAAAGTTCATTTCTAACTGCATCTTTCCAAAAACTGACATCAGTTGAATTCATAGTTACCTCTTTAAATGTTTTCTGATCTTTTCAGTTATGCAAGTAGTTATAAAATCAGGTCCAAAATTAGTTTCTACTCTTGCCCTTTTACTTCGTCTCAGTTTTAGAGTTTCTTTATTATCATGTTCTTCTAAATCTTGAACTTCTTGAGATAACGTTTTCACAGAATTTTTATTCATTGGAAAAACATTCTCAAAAAATTTAGCATCTTTAGTTTTCAAAACATGATTAGACTCCAAAACCAAGAACCTATAGGCAACATTATGATGTGCATACCTAATGAAGACACTATCAACAGTTTTAGGTCCAATTTTATTCCTTTTAAAGTCATGTATCTCTACCTTAGTTAGACACCCCCACACTTTGAGATACCCAATAGTAGGAGAATAACCTTTCCAAAGTTCATAAGGTGTCTTAAAAGTTTTCTTGTGAGGTATTCTGTTAAGAATATGACAAGCAGACAAGATAGCCTCCCCCCATATGTTAGTTGGCAACCTAGAACTTATTAGTAAAACACATTGCACTCATCATGTCTTTAAGAGTCCTATTTTTCCTTTCTACAACTCCATTAGATTGAGGCGAGTAAAATGAAGTAGTCTCATGAATTATACCATTTTGTTCACAAACTTTTTGAGTAGATTAGAATCATATTGACCTCTTCTATCAGACCTAAACCTTTTAATCTTTTTCTCTAACTAATTTTTAACTTCATTTTTGAATTTAATGAACATTTCTTCAACTTCATCTTTTCGACTTAGGAGATATAACTTAGTGTATGTTGAGTAATCATGAATGAAGGTGATATAATATTTCTACCCACCTCTACTCATATTATTCTTAAAATCTCCTAAATCACGGTGAATTAATTTCAAAAGACTACTAGTTCTTTCAGTGGACTTAAAGGGTTTCTTTTGATGTTTAGCTTCCACGCAAATGTCACATTTTGTGAACTTATGATCAATCAAATTAGGAATCAAATTTAAAATTTTCATTCTCCTTATGGAGTCAACATTCACTCCATGTCCCATACCACATATCAATAGAATCAACAATATAATTAAAAGTAGCATTCTTATTCATTCCATTGCAAGAAGCATCAAGTACAAATAAACCCCCACAGCAAAAACTCTTTCCCACAAACTTTCTATTCTTAGTCAAAACTAACTTATCACCTTCAAAAACAATTTTAATGACAACCTTATTAAGCAAAGAACTAGAAATTAAATTTCTTCTCATGGATAGAACATGCAGCACATTGGTCAAAGTAATAGTCTTTCCAGATGTAAAAGTCAAAAGGACTTCTCATTTGCCTAAAGTTGAAGTAGTACGAGCATCTCCAACGAAAACTTGCTCCCCATTGCTCAGTCCATCATACTCAAGGAAGTGACATTTGTCAACAGTGATATGCTTCATAGCTCCAGTGTTCACAATCCATTCGGTTACATTATGGGCCAGGTTTGCTTCGGAGACAACAACAACAATTGCCTCATCATCGCCTTCAATTAGGTTCACTTGATTGGCAATAAAGGGTGGTTGCTGCTCTTGTCCCTTACGAAACTTGCATTGTTTGCCTTGTGACCTAAAACTCCACAAATATAGTAAGGTTCTTTAAACTTTATATTAATCTTACTAGACTTTTTAAACTTACTAGACTACTTGCTACCCTGATTCTAACCATTGTTATTCCAACCCTTCTTAGATACACGACTTTCACCTTTGAACCTTTGAGAAGCTCCTTTGGGTTTGCTATCCACTAGATTTACCTTGGTTGCAAACTCATAAACCAAATCAGACTTATCCTTTAGACGGTTGCTCTCCTCAATCTAAATGTGAGATATCACCTCATCAAACGTTATAGCAGTTTTGTCATGCTTCAACGTATTCTTGTGCTTCTTCCAAGACGATGGCAATTTCTTAATCAAGCAGCAGCTTGGAAAGCATCATCAATTATTCATGCCTTCTTAAGAGATGTCCAGAATAATATTTTGCTATGCATGAATTTGGTCGGTGACAAGTTTGCCGTCAACCATCTTGGAAATCTAGGAATTTGGCGACCACATACTTTTTCTTTCCATCATCTTCTAAGTCGTATTTCTTATCTAGGGCCAGCCATATTTCCTTGGCAAACTTATATGGGCGATAAAGATCATATAGGGCGTCGGTCATAAATTTCAATATGTGACCCTGGTAGTTCGGTTGTCATCAGCATAAACCCTAGTGGATTCAGAAGGGGTAGCATCTCCGAATAGGACGTAATCCACTTTGAGGATTTGTAGGAAAAATAGAACCTTTTCGGACTAGCGTTTGTAATTCTTTCCATCAAACAGTTGCAATTTGGACATGTTAGGAACACCAGCGTTAGCCATCACAACGACAGACAAATCACTTTCAAGATTGTTAGAAAATCTAGACAGAAAATAATTAAAAGTAGAACAGATTTTGCCAAGGCGTATAATCACTGTCCTTGAAAATGATTTCGCCTCCCACGAGATCATAATCCACTGATGCAAATGGGATCACCGGACGGTCACTCTCTAGACCAAATTCAACAGCTGTTTCAGTCACGTGCACTCGCAAGCAAGGCTTCGAAATCAAAACTGGACTACTCAATACCAAGGAGAAGAAAAGAAGAGAATTATTTCAGTGGTATTGAAGAGGACATTAAAGTCTCTATTTATAGTGATAAACTCGGCCATAAATTGGAAGTAATAACATTGCCTTGAGAGAAAAGGTAGGCAACTTGGGAAAAAATAAAAGAAATCCGTCTGCCTTGAAAGAAAAGATAAGAACCATAAGTAAAGTTCACATGGAATAGGTAATTAGCACATGGAATAGGTAATAAAAAGAAAAACATGACGGAAGTAAAAACTCTAATGGTTGACACGCACACAACACACCACACCTCACCAAGTAGAAACACGCATGTGTGTGTTTGAGAAAAATCCCCAAACCATCAACCATGCATAGTCTAAACTTTCAATTAGTGTTTCACATTGACAAAACACTAAATTCATATAAGGTGAAAACAACCAACACAAAGTTCCAGTTTCATGTGAGACTAAATATTTCACTAAAATGAGGGAATACAATTGGAGGGAAAATCAAATTTATTGAAATTGTATTTTAGTGACAAACTTCCAACAATAAATTCAATGGTGATTTAGAATGAATTGATTTTTTTGGTATAATAATCAATTTAATGAGATAAAGATATCGTATGCTTTCATGAATTTCATGTCCAACTATTTTGAACCAACCCGAACTACAAAATTACAAACCACATCTCAAGTTTAAAGCACAAAACTATGAACAGAAGACATGATCAGGAACTATCCATGCATAATATTCTAATGGAACTTGTCCTACAAAAAATCTAATCGGATAAAAATCAAATCTCCCAATCTCTTAACTTTTAGGCCATTAGTTTCAAAAAGGAGAGATCAGTGTCTTATCGACAAACTATCAATGTTATTTCTAACACACGTCCAAATCCTCATAATCTCTTTATTGCAAACCAAGAGAATCTAAACAAGGCATGTGGCATGCCACCTTATCTCTTGTATATGATTCTTTCTAGGATACTCTTTCAGCTACAATTTGAGAAAGAGAGATCAGCCTTAGTAAAAGTTGTTAAAACTAGGCTTTTTATTTTTAACTCCACACAAGGATAAGCAATTAATAAGACAAGGGAACACTGATTGAAAGTGTCATTAAAGTGGGATAGTGATCAAGATAGGCAATTACCCATTATTCTTAATCTAATAGGTTTAAGCAGCCTATATATATATCAGTTTGTAATCCTACTAACCTAAAGACCTTTTTTATCTTCTTTAATCTCAAAGGCATGATGACTAGCATGTTGACCAGCCATAAACGTGGCAATCCACCCTATCATGGCCGGCTTAGTGGCTATTCAATGAATTTGTCGAGTTATCATTTGTTAATCCTTGATCTTTATTGGACCAATAAGACTCTCAAATTGTATCATGACATATTGACAGCTCCTTTTCAACCCTCCTGTTGTTTAGTCATCAAATGTAAATTTCACATACCAACAAAAAAACTGTGAACATTAATTTACTAACCATATTCATCTCCACATTCCAAGAAATTTTGCATTACACTCCATCCACGAATGATTTGACGCTAACAAATTGTGCTTCATTTATCATGAAAGAGTTGAACCAATTCAGAAAAATGTAATAACTTTCTCTATATTATTGGTTGTTATTGCCAATTTTCCATGCTATACTACCTAAGACGATGTTGTAAGTCAATAAATAATTGGGTTAAAAGCAGAAAACCCCATCAACTTACATCATAGTTATTTTTGTCCTCTTCTATTTTTTTAATAAACACTTAACCCCGTATTTCATATTCTAAGACAAAATTATCTCTACTATTTATGTTTTATTTTGTTTTCTTTTTCCCTCTTGATTTATTTTTCTATTTATTTCACTTATATTTTTTTGTTTATTTTTATTTAATAATGAAATGAAGTAATAAAAAAACTAAAAGAAAAAAAAATTGACTCAAAAGAAAATTTAAAAAAAAAAACATATTCTTAGTATAATGTAAATAAAATTATAGTATGGAAACTAGTGTGGAACCTTTTGTTTCTAGTATAACAATAATAAAACATAGTACTAAAATATTATGATTGTTTTTTTTTTTTTTTTTACTTTTAACCCATTTATCTTAAATTTTCTTTTTTGTCAATCTTTTATTTTTTTTGCAATTATTTTATTGATTTATTTTATTTATTACACTGTAATAATTAATAATTAATCTTTTTTTAGTTAAATCATCGATTCGTTAGTAGAGGCTTGAATTCCCATTTTATTGATTCAAGAAAAGTACAAAAAAAGTAAGATTAGGCCAAGACCTCTTATAAATTATTTGAAATGAGTAGGAAGCCGAATAAAAGGCATGCTCGGTTTATCCAAGGCTACTAAGCCGAGAATGTCCCGAGGAAGGAATTGGGAAGTATATATTGAGGACGATCTTGCTATTATTAATAATTAAACACAAGATTATATTAAAATAATATTTTTTTTTTGGTATTATAAAACATATTTAGTTAAAAATTTTAATAACACAGTATTTCAATACATGAAAATAAGTTATGAAGAAAAAATAAACAAAAAAGTATAAGTGAAAATAAATAAAAAGAAATGAAGAGGGAAAAAGAAAAACAAACTAAAAATTAAATAGTTAGGATAATTTTGTTCTAAAACATAAAACAGGGAGATAAGTGATTGTTAAAAAAAAAGTAAATAAGGAAAAAATGCAACTATAGTGTAAGTTGATGGGGATTTTCTGCTTTTAACCCTAAATAATTTAGTTTGTGTAAGCAAAGGGAAAGAGAGATGAGGCCCTACGAACATGAGACTACAGAGTAAAATCTTAACTACTTACTATACAATATGAAACGAGTATACAACTGTTAAGAAGACTAAAAAGTATGGGGCCTTGCTTCACTTTGCCCCTCCTAATCTATACCCGATCCTCATTTTACACACTATATTATTTTTTGGATATTTTGTACTATAAACTCTCAAATTTATCACATTTTAATTCAATTATCAATATGGTTACCAAATTTAATTGCATTGATACTAAATGCATACCATACACTTGTTTAGGAGCGTATTGCACCAATAGAAATAGTCATGACTAATTTCACTTTACACCCCTAACTTATGATCAATTCTCATTTTGCACCCCAAATTCTAAATATTGGACACATTGCACTCCTACCTCTTATATTCATCACACTTTGATCAAATTTTTATTAGTGTTAAAAATTTGACTAGTGTTCTACTTTATGCGTAGTGTGCATGGTTGAACTATCTGTTAATTTTAGTAACAGAGTTAGAAATAGACTAATATTGGTAAACCTAATAGTTCATGGTGCAAATGTTCAAAAAATAAGTATAGGGTGCAAAACGAAAATCGAATATAAGTTAGGAGCGTAAAGTGAAAGAAGTCTAAAGCAGATGTCACATTAATTCTAATTCATTCAATTATTTAGGATATCCACTTGGTATTATAAATTGAGTACCAAAGACTTTTCTAAGACTAAATATGTTAATATTTTTTCTTTGAGGTGAGGCATGTTCTGTATGATAATAATTGTTATAATAAGGTGCTTCCCATGTAATCAACACTTATCATATTTAATATATTCTGACCCCTTTACTTTTTGTCCTATGGTGGCACATAGCTCTTTTGGGAATTGTTTATTAATGGTCGGTCTCCTTCTAGAAAACAAATGTAGTAAAAGGATTAGGTTTGTAACCACAAATGAATGACTAGGTCTCTAGCTAGTTCCCATTTCACACTACGAATCCATAACCTGAGGAAATTGAGTGCAATATCTGTTCCAAATTATTACAGTTTTTATTTTATATTCTTGTGTAAAGAAAGCTGGAAGTCTTATGAGACAATTATGAGGGCCCCTTTTAGGTTACCATGCTCTCTTGTCTATTAGAATCCACATAGATTTTACTTTAGTGGCCCCATGGGCGCAAATGGTTTGGAAAATATGGGCTATAAGGAATGTGACAAGAAATTTTCATATTCCTTTGTTCCAACAGAAAATGTACTTTTGAAGCTAGTTGTACTCTAATTTGTTAGGAAGAAAATGAGGATGATATGATATTATAGGATGAACAAAGATGAGAAGAAGACCAAATACTGGCAAGCAAAAAAAAATTGTGGGAGTTGCATCTTTAATGACTTGTGTGTTTGTGGATCAATTGTTCATTTGTAATAAAATTTTCAAGGAATTTTAAACTTCAACATGATTGAGATGTGATAAAAATCTCACTAAAAATCCTGTGACCCTCTTTTTCATTCTTTTAACAAAAAAGAGAGGGTATATTTATATATATGGTAAATTTATTATGGTTATTTAGTACTGTGTCCTGTATACATATATATGCATGTATTTTTTGTATTGTTGAGTTGGTGTCAGAAATATAATTGAAAATCAACTTCTAGCTTTCCATATAGTTCATGGACCTTTAAACAGTTCGATCAAGCTTTCAATGACAAAATGATCCTCCTGCAAGAAGAAACAGATGTGAATCTATCCCTGCTACTGACCCAAGTTCACAAAAGCAAAACTGTAGATCAGCACGCAAATTATTTTTTATTTACTGATTCTAATTTCAAGGCCTATCCAGCAAATAATAATTTGGAGCAGTAAAGACGGGTTCTATCAACTTGAAAACATTACGCAAAAGCGCATATATTTAAAGATCAATGGTATAACAAAGGCAAAATTTTTAATGATACATAATAGCCGAGTACTGGTTACTTTACAAATCAAACACAAACAAAATGATTCTTTTCATGGGAAGAAAGACACGAGAAAATAGATCTTTCAGTTTTTTCCACAAAGATGTCCCGTCTTATGTCCATTTTTCATCTTCTTAGGCTGAGGACAATGGCACAAAGAGGTCCAAACACAGGAAATTATAGCTCTTCCCCCTACAAAGCATACATTTATTTTTGGAAATTCACGTGTCCCGTGGACCCATGGAGGCCATGCCAGCAGAATGATCCAGGGCTGGTCAGGCAGTCCTTCTCATCCAATCTGAAATTAGATACGCGATGTTTGCTTTTCAACAACAGCTTCATATGTCTTCAAGGAATGAAATCATCAAATCATAGCATTTAAGACTCAAAACTTCAGCCATAGGAGGGAAGTATAGGAACTGGAGGAACGAGGGGTGCACTTTCTGGTGAAGCAAATACCTTTTCTATAAATGGTACAGTGATCCTTAAACGTGGTAAATGATGGATTAGGACCACGGACATCTTTGTCTTTGATGGAAAAGGTGAAAATGTGGTTGAAACTGTTGATATAATGCAAAGATTTGTGAATCTTTCTTGTAACTTTTATGTTCAACTTGGCTTATATGATGGCTTTTACTTTGAAACTAAATTCTAGAATAAAAAGAACTAAAAAGAGAAGTACCCCATTCCAAAGTAGTCAGTCTTCATACGGATTCTTGACACTGAAGATACTTTGACTGAGCCACTCAAATCTCTCTTTAAATTCCCTCCTCAGCCCTTCAAGTCTTTGCTCTTCCATGCCTCTGCTCTTGCTCTTACTTCCAGAGAAAGTATACAGCAAATCCCTAAAAGCTTCAACTTCTGCCTCTCAAATCTCTGTAGAAGAAGAATAACAATGAAATTCCCAGTTAGTTTTGCCAAACACAATAACAATCTTTTTATTAGAGTTCTCATGATTATGTTACTGAGTTGTGCAACTATTAGAGTTGACTTCTGTTTCTCGAGTATTCCATCTTCATTAAAGGCACTTCCTCTTGAAGGAAATTTCAGTTTTAACGAAAATGAGTTTGCAGCCAGAGATTATGGCAATCAGTACCATTTCTTACCTTTGGCAGTTCTACATCCTAAATCAGTATCCGATATTGCCATCACCATAAAGCATATTTGGCAAATGGGTCCTCTTTCAAGGCTGACAGTTGCAGCAAGAGGCCACGGTCACTCAACACGCGGTCAGGCACTAGCTGACCAAGGTATTGTAATTAATATGGAGTCCCTCAGCGGACAAAAGATGCAGTTCAATACAGGACGGTTCCCTTATGTGGATGTCTCAGCCAGCGAGTTGTGGACTTCAAGATCCTGCATGAAAGCTTAAAACATGGACTAGCACCCAAGTCTTGGACAGATTACCTTCACCTTACGGTAGGCGGTACACTGTCCAATGCAGGAATAAGCGGGCAGGCATTTCGCCATGGCCCTCAGATCAGTAATGTCCACGAGCTGGAGGTTGTTACAGGTTAGTATCAGAAATAAGGGGCTTTCATATTTTAGTTTTTCGAACATAAGACTAAGGTCAAAAGGAAACAAATATAACTTGGACAATTGAGAAGCCGATATAAGTGGTGGGTTTTCATTTGTCCCATCTGATTTTCATATTATGAGAACTACAGAAGCAAGTCAATATTATTCCTAGTCTCATGAGCTGGAATTTAACATATTTCTCCTTTATTTTATTGAAAAAATTATCTAATCCCAAGAATAAATTAATATTTACAAGAATGAGTATCGAACTGGTTGCAGGAAAAGGAGAAGTTGTTAATTGCTCAGACAAAAAGAACGCTGACCTCTTTCAGTGGCAAGTGTTCTAGGAGGACTTGGGCAATTTGGCATAATAACCAAAGCAAGAATCTCCTTGGAGCCAGCACCAAAAATGGTAAGAATACAATGTTCTCCCATAAAGCAACTGAAATGCTGCTTCAGTTCAATAAGATCATTCTTCAATAATCAACAGGTCAAATGGATCAGGGTGCTCTATTCAGATTTCTCCACATTCGCCCGAGACCAGGAGTTTTTAATATCTTCAAAGAAAACATTTGATTACATAGAAGGACTTGTGATAATAAATAGGACTGATGTCTTGAATAACTGGAGATCATCCTTCAGCCCACAGGACCCAGATCAAGCCAGTAAATTCATTTCAGATGGAAGAACGCTCTACTGCCTTGAGTTAACCAAAAATTTCAATCCTGACAAGGTCGACACAGTAAACCAGGTGAGGCATGTCAGGACAATGTGATCAACTTAATCCTACCTTCTCAGTTTGTCAGCCAAATGAATCTCACAACTTCTGATCTATGACAGGAAATTGAAAGCTTACTATCAAAGCTAAGCTATATCCCATCAACGCTTTTCATGTCAGAAGTCTCATACATCGAGTTCCTGGATAGAGTTCATACATCAGAGCTAAAACTACGATCAAAAGGGTTGTGGGATGTTCCACACCCATGGCTAAATCTTCTCATCCCCAGAAGTAAAATAAAAGAGTTTTCTCAAGGAGTTTTTGGGAACATTCTGAAAGATACAAATAGCAGCCCCGTACTCATCTACCCGGTTAACAAATCAAAGTAACAATCTTATAACAAAAGTATCTCAAGCATTGAAATTTAAAGGGTCATATTGCTCAATAAAATGATTTACATGTATTTTACAGGTGGGACAACAGAACTTCGCTTGTTCTCCCAGAAGAAGATATTTTCTATTTGGTGGCATTCCTTTTCCATGCAATTCCTTCATCCTCCGGAACTGATGGCCTAGAACCCATCTTAACCCTGAACAAAAGAATTTTAGAATTCTGTGAGGTTATGGCCCACCTTGGAGTAAAACAATATCTAGCTCATTATACCACTCAAGAACAATGGCAGGTCCATTTTGGTCAAAGGTGGGAAGTCTTCGTACAGAGGAAATTGGCTTATGACCCTTTAGCAATCCTTGCTCCAGGGCAAAGAATTTTTCAAAAGGGAATATCTATATTATGACATAGAGAACATTATGACAAAAAGGAAAGATAGGTCTTACAGCTAGACCAAGATATGCAAAGCAGGAGTCAGCCGAAAATTACTATTGAAGCAACTAAAGGGGGCCATAAAGTAAACCACTCAGTTACAATTAGTGTAATTTGATAACCTTAAGTCCAATATTTGCTATGCTTTTTCAGAAGGGCACAGCAACTGTTTCAAGTTCAACTAGTAATACTGTAGCAAATATTTCTTGAAATGAAAAACATATGCCTATTAGAGAGGGTTTTTACAGATCATCAAACAAAAAATAAAAAAAGTAGCTTTTCTCATAATGTAAATATATGATGCCACTAAATCTAATTCAATTTGAGACATTGATAAAAGTAAAAGAAACACGAAAACAGGTGACCAAACAGTGTTCCAAATTGATAAGTGTATCTGGGATTTAAAAGACTCAAAACTGGCATTATTTTGACCATCATGTAGAGGGTTATTCATAGTTAAAAATGAAGTAAGAAGAAGGTTAAAGAACAACACTTTAATAGGAAGACATTGCTATAGACCGTCAAGGGAATGACTATGATGCACTAAAACATTTGGGCAAAATGGTTAGCTGCAATGTTTCCATGATGATGAGAGCACAACAGAAAGAAACAATTGCAAACAATTCTAATTATGCACCGACCATACATCCGAAATTCACTACCTTGAACTTGGTAACATTCAAGTGAGAGTACAGCGAACATTAGCCTATAGAACCTAGCTCATGTAAATTATGCATTCAATCAATTTATATATCTTGTCCGATATATTTCCTAATTTTTGCAATGTGTTAGTCCAAGTTCACTGAAGTGTTAGTGTTGCAAGTATTTAGGCATCCTTTTTATACATGACTATCAAGATAATTTACAAGTAGAGAATAAAGATCAGGCCTTCTTTTAAGTATGGAAGGTGGTTTCTTCACATCAATAGTTGAATGTCCGTCAACAATATGAGACTAGACAAATTAAAAAAGAGAATTTTAAGGAGCATAAATGTAACTCCACACTGCTCTTCAGTAATCGACAGGATTACCAACTCATTATCTTTTAATTTTCTGTGAAAATTGTTTAATTATATTATGTATCATTGATAGAAATAACAAAAAATTTCTAACAGAAGGAACAAAATTATTGCTTGAACTCATTACTTTCAGCAGTTAAGATAAAAACTGTCATGTTTAGACAACAAACCTTCAACATTGGATACCTTCAAAAGGCTACAAACCACATTATTTCTCTTCCAATTTTCTGTATGATTTTGTGTCTTTACTATATGAGAACACTTGGGCTCATCAGATATCTGCTAAGGGGAAAGCTATAGACCCTAGTAAGAAAACAAAATATCATAGTTAAACTTTGTCTATTCAAAAAACAAACATGTAATCTCAAAGCCATTTCATAGTCAAGAATAATGCTTCTTTAAACCAAACTTCCTTTTCATAAACTACTAACAAAATAGAAATACACTTTAAAGCACATCTTTGGTAATCAGAACTTGCAGCTTCAGAAGCACTAGAATCTTCAAGTGATTCTTCTAAACTCCCAACTGTTAGAACCTCTAAAAGTGAGAAACTACTTGTCACTCAAATTAAGACTATTTCACAAGAAACGTGAAAAAGAACACCAAGCATACAAGAATGTACTATTCCACATACAGAGTTAACAGTTGTTCTGGGTCATCTGGCTACTGCTCATACAGTATCTCCTTCCAGTATCAGCCTATAAAAAGTTTTCATTATAACAGAATACCAAGACATCCACTGGAACATGATAGCCATCATTGACTACCACTTCCCAAAACACAACTATAAAAAGTAGATTTACGTGAGTTCTTCCATCGAATATTTAATGTTACCTCTGACAGCAGGAGCTTGCCATCTCACCTTTATCTTGCTTTAAGGGTGACAGAAGCAATCAATGCTAGTGGACAGGGCACCAAGTAAAAGTCTGTAATGTGTCAGAAATGGAATTACTCAGCGGTTTACCTTGCTTGAATGTATCACTCTTCGCATTTTCTTTTTTGATGATGGTGAAACCCAAATGCACAGAGTGTTTTAAAAGTTCCACTCAGTAATTGAATGTGACAAACAACAAATATTCAACATATCTTTCAGAACAAATACAGTCATTCTTCATTTCAAGACAGTACCGAAAAGAAAAAGGAAAACCAGAAAAAAATATGGTTATACAGCTCTATTCAGTAACCAAGGACCAATCAATGAAGAATACTTTCCCATACCACATACTCCAGTGCAGTAGTCAATGTAACAAGAGCGGCTAACAGCATTGATCAGATCACGTTAATGGAACTGTAAATGTAGAATTTCACTTTTCCAGATTCCAAATTATCATGAGGATTTTATATAGGTTATTCATGTATTTATCAGTTAATACCAGATTGAGTGCATATAAGTTACAGCCTGTCCCATTTTCACAAATGTATTTACATGTATTGTCTGTTTAGTAACTGATTTCCTAACCACATTTTTGTCTCTGGGAAAAAAAAGGAGAAAATTTGAAAAGTGCTCAGGCAAGGGCTATTTTATAGTTTTCCATATCCCATTTATTGACTGATGGTAAGAAAGCAATTATATTAATTTTTCTTTTTTCATAAAGGTTATTTAGAGATAATCCAGGATCTCTTTACTCTCACCCTACCCAACCAAGTAAAATTTATTTATCTACTCTCTATTCACTTTGAGAAGTAAACCATAATTCAAGCACTAAAGGCCATTCCAATCTTTGGTTGTATGACTGCCATTATCCTAATACATGCCGCACGTAACTACAGAAACACAATAGAAGAATGCCAATACTGTAATAAGAAACTGCAGAGTAAAATAGCTCACAAGATTAATATAGCATGAGAAAACTAACATAAGTTGATGAGGAAACATTTTTTAGACACATAATTGCCAAAACTGACCACAGGAAACCAAGCTATATACTAGGGATGCTGACCAGATTAACAAAAATTGGCCCACTTTTACCTCCCAGAAATCCACAAGTGCTTTAGGTAGAGGGATCACTGCAATAACTAATGAAGATAACCAGGGAAAAAAATCGTAAGAGAGTAAACAGCTGAAAACAATTATATCTCAGTCATCAAAGACAACCTTTTACAAGTTTCAGAAGGACTGAGTCAATCAAATTGGGAAAATATTAAAAAAAAAATCACTTGAATATCTTCACTAAATTGTTGAGGCATTTCACAAACTTCATTGAGATAATCATTAACCAATAATGTGCTTGAATCAAAATGATCTCAAGCATTGTTTTGCGAGGATATCCAAGAATTATCTGAGGTGAAAAGAAGAATGTGGACGAGAGATAGAGCCAATGCAATTGTGGCATCTCTCGACTGTGAGATATGCAAGAGAGCAGAAGCTATAGAGGCAAAACAGAAGTCATTTTGAAGATATAGGCAAAAATTCAAGTTCGAAATTCTTGCTTAAACCTCTGAAAGGTTAAACCACCATATCCAGTCCAATATCTGAAAGCAAGAGCAAATAGTGCGGTCATGATGTTAAAAAATGCAGCAACACTTTTATCATCTTCTGCAACTCAAAGATCAAGCAAAAGAAAAACATATCTGAGGCAGCAACTTTCCATTACAAAAATGTGTTAATAAGGATCTTAGGTGGCAGTCCTGGGCAATAAGATTGAGTCGTTCATTTCAAATAGCTACGATACCCCATATTCTGCCTAAAGCACAATATCTTCAGTGTTGAGGACCATGTTCGAGTTGTCTCAACTCTCAACATAATTATCTGACGAACTTTAGGAAGAGTATTTGACAACTCTTCTTGATGATCCACAAACCTTTTTTTTATGATGACATATGCATTTACCTCTTAAACAGACAAGCTATGCAGGTTTGCTATATTATTTGCTGGAAACAAAGCTTTCGAACGCAGTACAACGTCCGAACAGTACTACATTTCTCGGACGAACAAGATCATCCGATAGAGATTACAATGGACGCTATTCACGGTCCGAACAAATAGATAGAGAACAAATTTTTCATGCACCTACAACGGACGCACAAGTGCGTCCGAAAGAATATTCCTCGGACGTATTTTTCCATCCGAAAGAGTGAAGCAGAATCAAGAATTTAAAGCTCTACAACGGACACATCCAACTGTCCCAAAGAAGTTTACATCGAATGAAGAAAACTGTCCGAAGAGATAAATTCCCTGATAAGGCATTAAACCTCTCGGACGAGATATACCATCCGAAATATGATCGGACGCTGGGTCGGACGCACAACAAAAACATCGGACGTCCAAAACCCATAACGGCTAGTTTTTAAGCATTTATTATTGAGCCGTTGGAAGGTGGTTACAACCCAATTTATTGCTCCTCAATATATAAATACCAACTCTGATGATATTGTAAAAGGTATCTTACACATTGAATACAAGCAAGAAAAAAAGTAATTTGAGTGCAAATTAGCTATTGAGCAAAAAAGTATTAGTGTGTACTTTAGAAGTGCTATTCAAAATATTGAGTGGAGTGATAATCTTGTACAAAACTGAGGTTAAGAGTAAAATCCTTGGCTCAACTAAAGAGAATTAATGTGAGCAAGGATTGTCCTACTTTGTGTACATTTGAGATTATTGGCTTACCATATTTGAGGAGCATTCTAGTGGATGAACACTTCAAGTTTGGTAGTTTGGAAGTGTTGTTTGTTTAATCTCTTTATTTACCTTTCCTATACTTCTTAAGCTTAATTATTTTTATCTCTATCAATCTATTTGTTAGTACAAAAGATTTAATAAGTGCATATTTTGCAAAGTAATTTTTTTTGAAACCTCATTCACCCCCTCTTAGATTGCTTTGGGACCACACTTCTGTGTTCTCTAAAATAATTTTTCTCATTTTAGCCCAATTAGCTTTATGTGTTCTTTCAAAAGAACATGTTGTCAACGTCTCAAAGCTTAGCTTTAGAATTATGCAAGTGTCACTGTCAGTTTCAAGTTAATGATAACATCATAATATGCATCACAAGAAAGGAGCAAGCATCCCAAGATTATGCAACAGAAACACAGTAAACGTATTGCAGGCCACCAAAATTTACAAACATATTTTAGCCACAACCCTGTATCTTTTCGGCAGATAATGCATTGCTTAGAGCAATACTATGCATAACAAATATACATGTGGTAGCAGCCACAAGGTTATATCTCAAATGTCAAACTACCACTATGGGAGCATAATGCAACTTTAGCTTTCTTCGTCCCATTAAAATTTTGATTACTTAAGGATAATGCAAATAATGTATCCCTGGAAAAGAAATGGAAACTTGTGCCTTAAGAGATTCTGAAGAAGGTCAACCAGTATAGTGCATTAATGATTGTAAAATGTCAAGAATGAAAAAGTTCCCATAAAAACTGGTAACTGGACGAAAAAATTTGCTTATACTAATAGATAGGTTGTATGTAACCAAATGTGATGGAACCTTGATGTTGCATGAAAGGAAAGATTGTGCGATTCCCTAAAAAGAATCATTTGGAGCTGCCAGACAGCAAGAATTATTTAGAAAATACTGGATGATACATCTCTCATGCTAGGAAGCTCAAATTGAACAATGAAAGAACGAGGCAGAAGGATTCCCCACAAGATGCAAGAAGTAGCATGTGGGAGATGAACAATGAAATCAGATATAGCTACCAATGACCTAATGTACCAGCTACCAATGACGTAATGTACCACAGCTACTGACGAAGCATACTCCGTCTCCTATTTGAAATACTTGCTTGAAACTGGTTTCTTGACAAACAAGAATGGAACAAGAAAAATAAGTTTTCCCAGACAAATGACGACAAGATAATCCTATAACATGAGAAGGGAGTTTTACATATTACTGATATCCACATGTGATGATGTTTTGAGGTTTACGTATCGCTGATAGACACAATTGACAGCCTAGGGGCTTGTATTTTGGGAAATTTCTAACACTCAATTTAGTTGTTTTATACACGAGTTTAAAAGTGAAAGTTTGAGATCTAAAACTAATAAAATGAATAATGGTATTTATATTAAAAAATTTGGGTTTGAGTAGTTAACTGGCTTGATTAGAATTAATTGGCTCAAACTTAGGTTGATTGCTTGCTTGACTCTAGGTCATAAAAGACTAAAATACCCTTGTGACTCCAAGTCCACGATGATGCATGTACGTCTTCTATATGTTGCAATATTTTGGCATCATCAATTATTATTATTGGAAACTTCGACGATCTCTTTTAGAAAATAATTCCCTTTTATTTTAAATAGTTGTACAGTACAATAACATGCGCTTTAAAAACTTGTACTACACAAGCTTTTAAAACAGAGGGAATGGTTCCCTAAAAGGAACTGTAGAATTTTCCATTATTATTATTATTATTATTATTATTATTCTATTACAATTATTGTTATTATAATTATTCTTGTTATTATGATTATTCTTATTATTATTATTACTACTGTTATTATCATTATCATCATTATTATCATTATTATTGTTGTTGTTTGGCCGTGGTCGTCGTCATCATCGTCATCGTCATTATTATTATTATTATTATTATTATTAATGAATAAATGAAACTTTCATTCATAAACTAAGAAAAAAAACACAGTGCATTAAAAAGGCAACTGCCTCAAATCTAGTTGAGCTGTAATTTATAGCCAGATTGGGAAATTAAAGTTCCAATCAACATTCTAGCCAGATTGGGAAATTAAATTTCCAATAATCATCCTTGCAAAATTTACGAGAACATTATGCTAAATGATGACTAATATAGTTATCGTCCATTCAAATAAAAGAGAAGCAAACTTTGCAAAAACTAGTTGTAAACTTACAAATATCTTCCAAAATAATAGCCAGTGCACATCATCGTTTGCCTTACCATTAGTCATATTTGCTCAATAACAATTTTGTATCAACATTTTCTCACCCCTCTTGTTTGGCTCTGATCAAAAGCCTCCTTAATTGCTGAAGTGGAGACATGATTAGTAAAGTTATTCACTAAAAACCAAGTTGCAATAAATTCTCCCCTCTAATTTCTTGTTACTATGCTTCTCCCAGCTCTCAGCTTTCCACTATTTAAAGCAGCATCTATGTTTCATTTAGTACGTCCTTCTATTGGTCTGTATTGCAAATTCCTTCCATTCTCCTCTACAGAAGCCAGTCGAGTAGTTTTGTTATGTGTTAGCATAGTATCAAATAACAGTCATTCAACTACGTCATTTTTAATTATCGCAGTTCTCCTTTACTATTCAAATGAAAAATTTAATCATTCCTAGAATTCCAGAGAGCATTTACTATGAGAATGACACTTTTTTTTTCCTTCTATACTTTTTGCTACTCCTCTAATCTTATCCCATCAGTTGTAGAAGTTTTTCTTGAACTCCTTAATTCCTTCCCTCATTGCATAGGTGATGTTCTCCAAATTCTTTCAGCATAAGTGCAGTAAAATAACATATGTTCTATAGTTTCAAGTCCCTCGCCGGTTACCACCACAGTTACTTGTTCTGGTTGTGATCATTCCATTGATAGGAAGTACTTTATGTAAACATTTCTGTTTGAAATGTTTTAACTTGTGTTTCAAATTAGGACCCCATAAAAATTTCCAGGCATCAAAATTACATTCGTTCCTACTAGGTCCACTCTCCATTCTTCCAGATTTTAACTTTTCCTTCTTTATGTTTTGCTTCGTAATACCCAAATTTGAATGTATACTGACCTTAAGAAGAATGCATCCACACTATTTTGTCTCTTCCACCAGCCAAACCGATGGGTAATTTAAAAATACTATTTACTTCTGCATCACTAAGTAAAGCTTTCAATTGCTCCTCATTCTAGCGGTCATCCTTGATCTACTGACGCAAATTTTGTATTTGAAGAATCATTAGGTTGTTCAATTTTATTATTCTCTCATTTTTTATATTTCAGCCCATTTATCTTCTCGCATTTTGACAGTCTTTCCATCTCCATTCCTTTTTCTAGATCCATCTTCAATCGGAGTTCTTGTACTAGTTAAACCTTTCCAAACCCATGATGCATTCATTATCTTGGCAGCTTGCTTCCCATAAAGACCTATATTAGTCCCGTTCAATAATTTACTAACCAACAGATTTGGCTTAGCGATAAATCTTCAAACTTGTTTAACTACTAAAACTATATTGATATTTGCGTATCTCTAAAATCCAGTCTTCCTTTACCTTTGGCATATGAGAGTCTCCCCAACCTCAACTATTGTATCTTCCTTTCATGATTATCATTTCTCTACCAAAACAGAGCCATTTTTTAGCAGATACTACACAAATTCTGACGAATCTTGAAGCAAGATATGCCATAGTTTAAAAGTTTTCTTTTCCATCTTTGTATCTAGAAACCACTTTATTTTTCACATATTCAAAAACTTGATGTTACTTGATCTTCCAATAACCAGTGACAGGCCTAAGTATTTACTTTATTTGACCAATTTCTTATATTCCCAAGCCCTGTTACAACTTGATTCTTCACTTTTACCTTAGCATTCTTACTGAAACTGATGACTTATTTGTATTTATAAGTTGTCTTGATGCCCTCTCACACTTGGTAAGGATTTGCAAAATCTGTTCTGGAAAAGTATAAACCCGCATTTTTTATGTATTGAAAGTTTCTTACTCTTATCTCTGTTTTATCATTTGACGTCCACACCACAAGGAGCTAGTTGTTAAAAACTCAAGGTCTAATATTTTTCCAATTCATGTCTTGAAGTGAAGAAGAACTGGAGTAGATTTGGACAAATCTCCACCATTCTAACATCTTTGGAATATCCCGCCATGTGGATTGTAGTGTTATTGACTCCTATAAAAATTTGTAATTGTTTCCCCTATAATCTTGTCTACAACACTTAGTTTACACACATTTTTACCTTTCTCCATATTAAGATTCCTTCTAGTTCTATTCCTCCTTGTCCTCTGCTAGATAGATCGAATTTGCCCATTATGACAACATTCTTCCATATCAAGTACTCAAATATACAGATACTATGTCATTCACAAATAATGGTGTCACACTTTCTAAGCCCAAAAAGAAGCTAAGACAATGATTTAATTTTCTCAATAAAGACAACAATAAATTAGACATGCAACCAAAAAAAGGTTAAGAAATATAATCTCACCAAACAAGTTAAAAATTAATAAAATGAAGAGAAATCGTCCAAACAAAATAAAAAAATAGAAAGAAATTACAACAATTGACTAATAATATATTTGCATAGGAGAGAAATGGAGAATAAATAAGAAAAGAAACAAATTAAACCTTTTTTTTTTGTTTAGGAATTTCGAGATGGGAGAAGAAGAGAAATGGAAGGTTGATCATTT
The DNA here is from genome assembly GCA_025175665.1 of Cinchona pubescens. Lineage (NCBI taxonomy): Eukaryota > Viridiplantae > Streptophyta > Magnoliopsida > Gentianales > Rubiaceae > Cinchona > Cinchona pubescens. The sequence continues at coordinate 614,766 of JANKKI010000143.1, forward strand.
AATAAGGATTTGTGCAAATAGTGGAGAAAATTGAGTGAAAAGTAGTTGTACATCTTGTCAACTTTTTATAATCCCAACTTTTCCACAAAATTTTTGACAAGATAATACCTATTAAATCCACAATCACCTTGTTTCTTTTGTAAACTCCAAACAAAGTGAGAAAAACTTTCTTGGCCTCTTTTTGTTGGCCAGGATTTGAATTGGAAACATAATCCTTTTTTTGAATTAATATTTTAATGATTCCTTAAAATAAGGAAAGTGATGATAAAATAGTGGGGTTTTAAGTTTTGTATTTTCACTGATACTATGAATACTTGGGAATTTAAACGAAAAAAATGCTTAGGACAACTAAACATTCTATAACAACTCAAACTCATATTCAAATCCTAAACCTACTTCAACCTAAAACTATTCCCAATTGGCCATTGCATCTTTAACTCCTTTGTTGGTTTCTTCTTAGATCTTCCCACTCCAGCATCTGTACGACTCTCAATTTCGGGCTACATGCAAAATAGAAAAGGCTTAGCCTTCCTCATTTTATTCTTTCCAACTTGGGAATTGTTATTAATTTAGAGTATGGCAGATTGTATAGTCCCTCTCAAGTATCATACCATAATTTAAAATTGATCGTTAAACATGGATAAAAATTTCTAACCATTAAATCATGTTAATTTCAAATAGTTTAATGTGCAGACTTTCACTTACAAACTCTTCCCTCATAATTGAAAATCATAGAAAAGAAAGTCATGTGCATGTGTTCTTCTATTCTCATCCCTATCTCTTTTGCTCTTCCAATTAATTCTATATTTATTTCTTTATTTTTCTTTTCAATACTCTAATCATGTCATATATGTTTAAACAAAATAACTATGATGTTTAAAATTTGATATGGAAGACTTTGAACATTATTAGATGAAGAAATTCAAATTTGATGTATGAAAGACTTGAAGAGGGAGAGTTCGAGGATTGAACTTTCACAACTTTTAAATTTCATATATAAATATGTATCTCTTTAAACCCCTAGGCTTGATTCCTTAAAGTTCTCTTTGGTATTGGGGATGACATAGGATTGGATAATTCCAGAATAACAATCAATCCATGTTATCCTATGTTTGATTGATTTTTAGAGATGGGATGAGTCATCCCAACTAATCGAATTAATACCCTCGTTAAAGGATAAAATAATCCTAAGGGATAGATGGTATTATTTATATAGGGATGACTCCAACATTGAATAAGAATATTTTGAATAATTATGTCCCTCATAACATAAATAACCTAATAATAATTACGGCCATCTTCTTCCGAGTTCCAAATGGCGTATCCCTTCCTTCAACTATTATCTTGCATTTTTTAGCATATTACATTTGCTAAATAATTTTAAAATAATATTTGTTAATTAAAAAATGAAAATAAAATTACTAGTTTGGGGTATTTCTATCAGTAAAATAATTATCTGATCTAATCCAATCTCCTACCAATCGCGAGGTAAGAGATCTCCAATAAAACTGAACATCAACCAAATACTAAACAACATGAACTATTAGTTCGAGGTTTTCCCTTTTTTCCCTTCTGGCCTGCAGTAGATGCTTCCTTTATTAAACTGCTATAAATTTTGTACACCTAGAGTAAAATTTTTAATGGTCCTTAACTAATTCTTTGTTTTGTTGTACTTTGTTTTTTTTTTTTTTTAATTCTTACTATAACTAGATATATATTTGTTATATTAATAAGGCATTTTTCATCTAAAATTAAATTACAAAAACATAAATAAATAATTTGGATTTATAATTAATCACCTATAGTAAAAGCAAATCTTAGCAAATTAATCAACTAGGAATATTTTAATGTTGTTATTTTTCACTAATAAATTATTAACCCTTATTTTTATTTTTATTGATTTATTTAGATTTTTAACTAATATTTGATTTATAAAAACTTAATTTTTGAATTATTGAAACTATAATTTCTTTATATGTATTTCAATAATTTAATTAACAATTTAAATGCACTTTGATGTAAGTAATATATATTCTATTATAAAGGAAGTTTTAATGAATTTACAACAATAAAATTTAAAAACAATTGATTTACAAAAAAAAAAAATTAGTCTTAAATCAAATTAAAATTTTATATGTCTTAATTATGCAAATAACAACAATATAGGGAATGAAGTAACTAATGACATGAGTGTAAAATTTATGTTGGTCATTAACCAACTGTTAAGCATCCTAGTAGTTACTCAAGAACTAATAGGAAGCTCCCATTTGGAGAAACATGGTCCTCCTATTTTATTAAAGCGGGCCACCCTCTCCAAATAGATTCAAAGGGAGAAAAAGAAAGGAAAAGGAAAACAAAAAAGGAGAAAATGATAAGAAAAAAATGTAAATTAAAATAATTAATATAATAGAGTTACCTTTATCCTAGAATACAAAAGAAGAGGTTAAGTATCTATAAAAAGAGTTGGTAAGGACAAAATACAACTCATGATAGAGTTTAGTGGTTTTAGTAACTTTTAACCAATATGAATAATATTTTAATCAATTATCTCTTAGAACATGTATCAAAGGCTTTAAACCATGTAGGACTTTGCATTTAGTTGAACAAATCCACATGCAAAAACTTGTCTTTGGTTGGAACATAATACATACTAGTGATTGAGACACACTCAATGTGTGTGCAATTCGTTACAAAATTATATTATCTTTAAAAATTATAATTAATTGTTTATGTATTAAATGTAAATATAATTATTTTATGTGGGCGATTTTTTTCGTCATATTATAAAAGACTTTATGTATCTAGTGTATATTTTTGGATTACTTGTAGTATAAAATGACAATGATAGGTAGCATGCGACTAACTGTAGATTATATTTGTACAATATTATAGAAAATCTTTGCAACACCATCCTTGAAATATACATATTTAATCATCAACTTGCTTGCTTATTATTGATGTGACTGCTTCGTCTTCAAACAAAGGCTTGCAAGATACTATAGCTATACATCTAATATATATGGCGAACAAAATAATCTAATTGATGTGAGTAGTAGCCATATAAGTATAGATGATATAATTCATGGTAGCGGTAATTTCGAAAATTACCTTGTAGCAGTTTTATTCAGTTATTTTTGTATTTTTTTCACATCTTCCCACTATAGTCCTTTACGTTCCTTGTAATAATTTAATCCAAATATACAAAATTAATAAAAATATATATATATTTATTGAGAAATAGAGTGTACCATCTCTATGTCAAAGTGATCAGATTTACGCATATATTTCTTGTAGTAAATGACATAGAAATAGGATCACTTCACAATATTAATAAATAGATAGTATAATATATTTTTGATAAAGTCATAAGTATAAACGAGATTCATAATGAAATAATTCTGACTCATTCAAATTTCTTCTCTCTCTAATCCCTCTCTAAACAAATAACAAAATTAGCGTTAATGATGTCGCGATATTCTCTAAAAATTCAGTTGAAATTTTGAGCATTTATGGTACATACCTCTGTTAAATCCCATCCTTCTATCCAACATATTCTTTTTGACCTATTGAATCACAAGAGCATTATAGAATTAGTAAGTTAGTATACTTTTTGTTTTCTTTAGATGGTGAGTGGTTACCTATGTTGCTTTTGCTTTCTTAATACTCTTAGTATTATTTGTCTTAAATCTGAACTATTGACACCAATAATAGTTGTCTAACTTGAACTCAATATCTACATCTTTTGTCTTTATGTTTTACAAAACATGATATGTTAGACTGTGAAATTTTTTAAAATATACAAAACGTATTATTATTTATTGTCACTTGCTTGTTGTTTTGTGAGTTTGGAGAGTTATAATTAAACTTTGCAAGATTATGATCTTGGTTATTTTTCTCCTTCGAAGAATACCATACATCTATTTGTTCCGTCAAATAATGTATAATATCTTCATTTATTGGAACTTCTGCAAATTTTGTTGTTCCTGTGATTCAAAACAAACATGAGCGTTGTTATAAGATTAATATATTTTACTAAAATAAAATAAATTCGATATCAGATTATGTATACACATAGAATACTAATATGATGAAAATTAACGAAAGAATATGTAGAATCTTAAACTTACCTGTAAATATTATATATTATATTGTTTCAAGTAAAAGAACCTCTTTATACAATATTTTTTGCGTATACTCCATTTTTTCTTTCTAATTTCCCATTCTTGACCAAACCTTTGTAGTACTTTGAAACACACCTCTAGAAAGGGCTACGTATAACTGACTATGACTAAAGACATGATTGTGAAAGAAAATTTTGACATTTAGAATTGTTTGATCCTAAGCTCTGTTAATTGTTAGTGCAAAATTAACCGAACTGGAAATTGTTTCCTTTTTAGTTCAGAAGGAAGTATGCTATCTTCTGCATTATTTAACGGTATTCGATGTAAAAAAAAAACTCCACTTACACAATGACCAGTTGTAACAACAACATCGATAACCGTTATTCTCGAAACATAGTATATTAACCATGTTCTATTGTAAAGACCCAATTCAGAGATTTCTCAAAAGAATTATTGAGTATCCATGTTTCAACACTAACTTATGTGGAGGCATACAACTTGAGCAAAGAGAATTTAAAAACTCCACATACATACATCGATAGAGGTTATGGCTATCACCATCAACTGAATCCCAAGATGTATATTTGACTTTTTCTCTACGAAAAGAGTGTATAACCATTTGATTGATGTTGTCAACATCAGTATTTTTTGGAGTGATTATTCCTCTTCCAACCATAAAGGTTGGATCATTTGCATGTTCAGCCATATTTGGAAATACTAAATCAACTAAAGCAAAAGTTGAATTATCTTTTTCTCAGGGAAGAACCAATTGTGAAGGCAACTTTATGAAATCTCCATTCAAAGTAGGCTCTATACAATTATCAATATTCAACAAAAAGTTAGAGAAATAAGGATCATTCAATGTTCTCATATTTTTCTTTAATCTCAAGAATGAACATCATTCCAAAATGAGGATTTTCGCACACTTGCTAACTCTTGTTGAATTCTAGATCCCTTTTTCACCACTGGTAGAACTTGTTTGAAGTCAACCCCTAAAATGACAACTTTTCCTCTGAAAGATAACTGAGAATATAAGAGAACTGTCCCTCAATGTCCTGTCTAAAGCTTCAATTGGATACCGATTAGTCATTGGAGCTTCATCCCATATTATAGCAGTGGTAGGCCTCAATAACTCTGAACTATTGTACTGCTTACTTATCCTATACACACTCATAGTATCAGGGTTAAGAGGTATTTTAAACCTTGAGTGTGTGGTTCTTCCACCAGATAAAAGAGTTACTGTGATACCTGATGTTGTTGTGGCAATAACAATATGATCTCTTTTCCTTAGGTATGCCAAAAGGGCCAGGTATAAGAATGTTTACCTATTCTTCCAGGCCAACCTATGAAGAATATTTTGCTTTCCTTCCACTTAATGGTTGAAGTAACCAATTGAAATGCATTATTCTAGTCAGAGTTCAAATGTTCTATTGATCTAATATCCTCATCAGGTATGTCAACTAAGAATTCACCTTCGATGGCTCTTGGAAGGGTTGAGTTGTTGTCACATTCTTTAGGGATGAAAGTAAATCAAATTATTTAATATCAAGAATGCCCTATTGAACTTTTCCATCAATTTTCACAAGGACATTGTTTGGTTTACGGGATGAACTGAACAATCAAGCATGTAGAAAAAGAATTCATACCGAAGACCGCGCGCTCTAGTTGGTTCACAATGAATTAAAATAGACACAAATAATCTTCTAAACGAAGAAAACATACGTATTAAACTTGCCTCAAGTAAGCATTGTTTAATGTAATTATCATTCTCCAAAGGTCCTCGCCTATCTACTGCTTCTTTGTAAGAGGTGCAAATAGTCCCATTAACAGTTAATAGATCTTCAAATGATTTGGGACTTTTAGCATGGAATAAGAAAGATTCAGAGATAGACTCTTTCAATTTCAGAAGGATGTACAATATAAAGAGAATTCTAATAACTTTGTTACGTGATACTCTTTCAGTCCACGCTTTAGTGTTTTGATGCCAGACAAAATGTTCAGGAATTTCATTGCATAAGTATTTGGTACTTGGATTCCTTATTCATCTGCTAAAGCTTGTATACAAGTCCAAATTCTTTGTGAAGAATTCAGTAAGCATTGTCTTTGAGTTCTATTCATCATTCAATATATTTTCAACCCTTTATTGTGTCCTAAATCACGCAAATTATATGCCCGACAGATGAATTTGTAATCTGATACTGAGGGAAACATGCGACTCATTTCAAGTTCAAAAATTTTCCATAATGCTTTTGGTATAGATATTTGTCTACCATCAACAAATTGTTATACTTCATCATAATTCGGACTAGGTCGTACCTTTACCTCTATTTGATTGGGGCCTTTAAATACATATTTGTACAAATACTTCACACATATTACAATACTTGTGATCTCTTCATTTATGTGACAGTCATATTTTAGAAGTAGCCAAGAATTGTATCCAACGGCTCAACCATTATCAACCCAAGTTTGAAAATCACAATCAAGTTATATTGGAGCCGTATTGCAACTTCTATGTATTGGAAATGAATCATCTAATATTTGAGTGCTTGAAGAAAAAGGATTATAGGAAAGGAAAATGTTTCTTACATTTACCATCTTTCATGCATGGCCTTTTTGAATCTTTGTCTCCACAAAGACCATGTATCATATGCTTGAAAATAGCTTCACACAATTGAGGCTCATACTCTTTAGATGGTATTTCTACTCTTACAACCCTATCAAAATCTTCAGGTGTTTTCAGCTTATCACTCTCAGCCACTATGACTATCCTATGAGCATATGGCAAACCTCTTTTTTGATACTCAATCACATAAGCATAAGTTAGTACTTTTCCAAGAACACTTTTTTTGTACTATATCATCCTTGAATTTATTGAATTTTGCATGGAAGATGCGTGATAAAAGATCTGGTTGATGTTGAGAAAATTGGCGTGGTAGCAATTCTTCTTTTATTTCACGCCAATTTGGATTGCATGTAATAGTTAGGATCAAATCCTATTTGCCAAATTTTTGGACTAATGCCATAGCATCTTGATAGATTGATGCATATCTCGGGAGCTCCCAACAAATGAAGAAGGATCTAAATTATCTTACGACCGACATTTCCTGATGGTATGGAATAAATTGAGTTTCACAAAAAGATTAATATTTTTGAATTACATTGTATTACTTATTTAATGCAAACCTATATCATTTTCACCACCTTTGATTGTATCCTATAATCTGTGATATAGTTTTGATCTTATAGCATCTTGGTTTGCATGTATCCATCATAGTTTGTGAGCCTCAATCTTGACGTACTTGTCCACTGTAGATTGTTGTAGAAGATGTGCAACTCTAAGTAAAATAGATGTATAGTGAGTTTAAATCTGTGCTTTTTAACTGGTTATTGTTAGTTTAAATAAAATTAAAATTGTAGAATGCGAAAAATAATATGTACGTGTATTTGCAATAGGTAGGCATAGAATTCACGACATATTACTTTCCTTCCATTCGTACTTTGGGTTTTAGCATCCCATCCGTAAGTTCTAAACGGGAAAAGAAGAAGGTATTGCAGAGTATCATAATATCCAACAATATCAGCCAGTGTGACATTAAATAATTGTCCACTATTTGATTGAACAATTATGTCTCTAGTGTTGATTTGACCCATCTCTTCACCACCAACAACAATTACCGCTACTTCAGACATGGTAAGCATATTGTATCGGTGAGGGTTAGGTGGCTACTACTTGATAATAAGCCTGCAATTCGACAAATCCTAACACTGACCCAATTGTCTAAGAATCTTAATGAATGGATTATGCTCGTCAAGAATTCTTTTTATATTTTCTACCAAATCTCTATGCAAGTTTAAATTTTCAAAAATTCTATTGTCAATTTCATACTCAGGATCCTATATAAAATTTTGGAGATGTCTACGTCTTTTATTCATGGATAGTAATAGACTCCCAATTTTATGATATATGGAACCTTGAGCTCTGAAAGAATATACTCATCCACCCTGTTTATATTTCATCAAGATGTACACCCATAGACATGACTGAGTAAATGTGATTCAAGGATTTTAATTGCTATCAGAAGTACCTTCCTTCTAGGTGTTTAAGATATATACAACATGAATAATTCAGGAAAACATGGTATAGGTGGTAAGATAATCTTTTTACTTGAACCGCACATCTTAGATGTTCCAAAAAAAAATTTGGCTTCACAATAGGGCAGATTTGCAGGGGTTGCAACTAAAAGCCTAGATTGCCAAATCGATCAGCATAATCTCGTGCTATATTGTACGTTCACATTCTACCTGTACTATTTTGAGCATTCATATTAGGATGATTGACTTGTATGACTAGACCAACTGTTTCATATGAATATATAAATTTAAGACTAATGAAAGATGATTTTTTTTGTAGTTTTTTTTTTTTTTGGACATTTGTATACTACATGTCATCTATATAAGAAGTATTTATTGTTGTATATGTGATAAGCTCATAAATGTTGTATATTTCATGTGTCATTTATCCCACTTTCATGAATGTAAGAAATAATTGAGTGAATTATAAGTTACACTATTTTATTTTTAGTTTGTGTAGATCTTGAATGAATAAAAAGGAGTCAAAATTATCAAAAAGTTGGGGAAAAATCAAAAGGAGGAAAAACATGCACCGGCGGGGAGTGAATTTGGATACTATTCGGTATTTTGAGCATAACTTTATTGTCCAAGCTTCAATTGAAGTGGGTCAAGATGATTTGGAAAGATAAGAGAGAGAGAGATACAACTTTCATGTTTTGAGTTTTTCCAAATTCTATCAGCATCAAGGTCAAAATTGAGGTTGAATTTGAAGTTAGTGCACTGAAATTTGTTCACATGCGCAAATGAGAGTGTGTGCATGTGCACAAGTTGAAAAAATAAATTTTTGCTTATGGAAATTGCACACATGCGCGAGAAAATGTTGTGCATGACATGCAGGTCGTTACGGAAATTACACGTTTTTGAAATTTTCTTCGCCCGGTTGGACTCCCTTACAAATTTTATTATATTTCTATCATCTAAGAGGGCTAAACCCTAATATATTCCTTATGAATACCCCATTGTATGAGAGTTGAACATATGATAGTCGTCATTAGTTAGATTAAACATTAGATTAGGAAAATCATATACTAGGGTTTTATTCCTCCATCAACTCTTGTTCCAACTACGCTATTGAGTTTGCTTTCTTCACTTAAATTCAATTTAATTCCAGATTTTATTTGCATTCCATAGTTTTAATTTGACCTTCTTGCGTTTACTTTTCTAGTTCATTAATTTAAATTTGCTTTTGGTGAATTTTATTGCTTTCTATAGTTTTACTTTATTGCTTTCTCTAGTCCTAGTTTTGGTAATTGTACTTAGAGACAAGGACTATAGTACATCTATTAATTTTTTCTTAGATAGAACAAAATCTTGCAATTGATTTGTCTAACTAGTGAAAGATTAGTGAACCTGGTAGTTGTCCAATAGTCCTCGTGGGAACAATCCTTACTCATCCAATCTACAAATATACCTCGTATCCTTGCAAATGTGTATAGGTATTGATTAGGGTTATTAAGGCTTAATTTATTACTTGTTTGTGAATCAAGTTTAACCTATTCAGTATTTACCCAAACAAGTTTTTGGCGCCATTGCCGAGGACTATTTTTGGCACAATATTAGGTTTAACGACCCTTACTAGATTAGACTTTTTATTTTCTTTCAATTATTTACGATTTCTTTTTGTTCTTTTTAATTTTTTTTTTTTGGATTTTTCCTTTAATATTCTAACTAAGACTCTTTCTTGTAGTTTATGGTACATACTTGTTCTTCCAACCAACCACTACATCTAGGTAATTTGGAGATTGAATAAACTATAACCAGAAACCACAGGAAACCACAAGAATCAAGCCAATGGGAGAATTTAATGGAGAATCCAAATCGTAATGTTGTGGACCAAGATGAAGTAGCAAGTAATCATGGCAACAGAGGAAATGTTAATCCTTGACCCCATAGAGAATATGTGATACCCAATTTTGAGGGAGCGAGTTCTAGCATTACTCGAATTCCTATACAAGCTAACAATTTTGAGGTTAAGCCTTCCTTGATCTAAATGCTTCAAAACCCATGCTATGTTTGGAGGTGGCCCAAACGAGGAACGGAAAACCGTTCACCTTGTTAATGTCTGATCTCAAGTACTGAATTCGAGCCTACGACTATAAACAAGGGCGCTTCTTGGGAGGCAACCCAATCTTTTATCGCTTTTTTATTGTTCTTGACATTTAGTTACTTAAGTATTTTAGGTTGTATTTATTTTTCTTTTTTTAATTTCTTAATGGGTTTAACGGTTTGTTTTTGTTTTAGTGTTAATGACATATTTCAACTCGCGTCATGGATATTTATGTAGAGATACACTACGCCAACCATTCTACATTGCTAGAGAAGCTTTCGCTTTCCCTTTTTGTGCTTTTATTTTCTTTAACATGGGGATAATGTTTATTTATATGAGTGGGGTAGGGAGTTATCTAGATTTATATTTGCTTGGTGTAGTTTGCTCAATTTTTGCTATAATATTTTAGTTTTTCTTTTATGCTAATTAGTGGAAATTTTTTCAATTTTTGGATATGATTTACAATCGCATAACATGTCTCGTTGGATTTTTGCGTAATAATTGTTAAGCTGTTCCATCATGAGTGAGCAGTCGATGTTAATATTTTCCTTGCATGATATATTTTTGAGCACTAATAACCATAAATATTTTTCTGTTGACACTTAGAGATAATTATGTAAACTCATTTATATTGCATCCCAAAACTTGTTTCATTACATTTTTGAAGCAAATTTTATAGGAAGTTTTATTTAGTTTAAAGATGAGGGTAGAGCATTCCTTTGGACGTTTGAGCCTTTCAAGCCAACCTTGTTGAAATTTTTATTCCTAGCACCCTATTTGAGCCTTAATTTGGAATGAATGGAGAGAAACACCATTTGTTTTTTTCATTAAATCTCATTTTACCTACCTTTATAAGATTAATAAATTCTTTAATTTTTCTATCACAAAATGTCCTTAAGAGCTTTATTTCACACATTAATTGTTAAGGGGATAAAAGGGTGAAAGGTAGTTGAATGAGGGTGCAAAAATTGTATGAGTGAATGGTGTACATTTATGGGGCAAGGGGTACTGGAAGGAAGGAGAAAATTTTTGAAAAGTGCAGGTAGTGTCTATCTCTAGTACATTCCTTGTTGTGATATAGGTAGTGCCTGTCACTGGTACCTGTGTTTGTAGGTAGTGCCTAGCACTAGTACCTGTATTAGTGTGATTTCGGGTAGTGCCTATCTCTGGTACCTGTATTGGTAGCGAACATAAAAAAATGATAAATAAATGTCCAAAGAAAGGTTGGCTTGTTGGGTTGAAATTGGAAAAGAAAGACTTTTTGTTTGTTGTATGAAATTTTTATGGATGTTTGTTGAATAAGTGTGGAGTTATTTTTCTGAAGGATTGGTATTTAATGTGTTAGAGAAGAAATTTTATTTTGATTTGTGGTCAGTATTAATTTAAAGCTCTTCCTTTTGTCTCATGATATCCTTATCCCTTCTTCGATTAGCCAATACCTTAGCCTAATGTTGCAAGTTAAAAAGTCCGGGTGGCGATTGGAAAATAAACCCTAGTTTAGATTGACTCCTGGTCCACGTAACTCAAGAAAATGAGTTCGGGAATCCTGTTGTAAAATGGGAAGGTTTGGGATTGATTTGAATTTCCCTCGGCACCCACTTTACCCGGCGTTGGACCGGTTGCGTGATTTTATCGCGTTTCGCTTTTCAATTTTAGTGTATTCATTATTGCCGGCTTTGTAGCATACGTGTGCTTTGAGATAGTTTAAAAGTAATAAAATATGTACATGTTAATGAGGAAACGAAAATAAGTGGTAAATATTAACATTGACAGGTAGATTTAGCCCGGGGCCAATTAAAAGTTGCACACATTGAGCTTGTAGTGCCTTTTAACTCCCAAGGGGCAAATAGTCATTTATCATGCACGCCGGAGTTTATTTCTAGCCCAATTTTATATTATTGATACAATTATTAAGTCTGGGCTAAATTGAATTTGATTCAAATACTTAACGCCTAGTTGTGCAACTAATCCAAAATTTGAGGGCAAAAGAGTAAATTGATTCACGCCAACCCCTAATGAAGTTTGAAATGGTGTTTTATGATTTATTTTTTATTGAAGGATGTGGTATCAACTGGACTTGCCAGGATCTGTCTCTTATTATATCCCCTGTCTCTTATAAGAGACAGATTGTATCCCAGTTTACAGGCACAAAACAAGTAATTTCACAATCAAGGGTAATTAAAACGTATTAAAATGCCAAACAAAAATCAAAGTAAAAACTTGGTGATTATTGACATAAAACATGTAATTTGGAAGAAATTTGAAGAAAAAAAAACAGTAATATTAAAGAAAAGTCCTTAAGGGCCTAAATGTAATTTAAAAAATTATTTGAGGGATAAAAATGCAGAAATCCGAAATCTGGAGGGCCAAAAAGTAAATAAAATTTTTTCTGAAAGCTTGGAAAGCAATTAAAAATGCCACGTCATCGATGACGTGGCACAATCTGGTGGAGCCACGTCATCGATGACGTGGCGCACTCTGGTGGAGCCACGTCACAGATGACGTGGCGCACTCTGGTTGAGCCACGTCACAGATGACGTGGCGAAATCTGGTTGAGCCACGTCACAGATGACGTGGCGCAATCTGGTTGAGCCACGTCACATATGACGTGGCGAAATCTGGTTGAGCCACGTCACAGATGACGTGGCGGAAGCTGGGACGTGCCACGTCATCAGTTTCAATCTATGACGTGGCTCAATCCGGTGGTGTCACGTCACGGATGACGTGGCACCAAGTCTGTCCCTTCAGACAACATCTAAATGTAATTTAAGAAAGGTTAGAATTCTTTTTTTTATTTTGATACCCTATTCTCATTTTCTTTTAGTTTGAAAAAAACCTTTCTAACCTGTCTTTTTTCTTATGCACATTTTGATGGACTACCAGCCTTTTTCCACCACGATTTTGGCCCAGAATATGAACGATTTTGCTTCGGGGTAGAAAAGAAAAGTTGAAGGTTGAGGAACGGTCTACAACTTTGATTCTTTGAGTTTAATCCAGTTCCTCTTCCAGACAGAAATCTTTGCTCAAAGTTGGTGGTCTGGAAAATTTTTTAGACTTAGAAATTTTCTGGAAAATTCTCTGGACCAACAGCTTTTGCTACCACGTTTTTGGCCCTCGAAATGGAAGATTTTGCTTTGGGTTTCAAAATAGAAATTGAAGTTCTAGGGACCCTATACAACTTTTGTTCTTTGAGCTTAGTCACTAATTCCTCTCTGATCGCATGGAATTTTGGCTCAAAGTGGGCTGTTTTGCGATTTCTTTTGCTTGAAAATTTTTCTCCGAAAATTTTCTCCCCCTTTAGACTGATTTTTTGTGCTTTTAACGAATGGGATTGAGTGTAGGACATGGTCAAGGTCCACCACGTGTAAGTGTGGAGAGTATGGCCATCTGAAATTTTCTTGAGAAATGGGTGAAAAGCGAGAAAAACGTGGCCAAAACAAACTGTCGATTGTGGCGTGAACAAGATGCGCTGTCTTGTTCACGCGCTGAACTCTTTTTTTTTTTTTTTTTTAATATTTAATTTAATTAAATTTTTTTTTTTAAATATTTAATTTAATTAAATTTTTTTTTTTTTTTTTTGAAAAATCTAAAAACTTAAATAATATTAAAGCTCATTCTTTGTATTTCAAAAATACATAAAACACATAATAATTAAACACCATAAGACAAATTAAGAGAGAATTAAAGGACAAATTAAGAGGAAATCAAAAAATAGGTTTATTTATTTCATTAAAAGAAATTAAGAGGGAAATTAAAAAGAAAATTGAGAGTCAAATTAAATGAAAAATAGGGGAGAACTTACGGGACAAAAATAGGTGTCTACAGCTTGCCCCTCTTTGCCAGAGTGTCGAAGAGGATCGAAGAAACTCTAGGCAAAGATTGTAGACACCGCATGACTGGATGATTCCAATCGTGCAACAAAATTTGCCACATGTCAACCTTAAGCTCATGAGGTCATGGAAGGAAAAATTCACCATCTTGACAAACACACTGGGGAGATTAGATCTATCTATTCATCCAGAGCGGAAAGTTCCTTATCGGGGGAAAGAAATGAATAAAAAGACTCCCAGTGAAATGAACCATAAGAGACATAAATGAAACTTGAAAACAAGATTGAAATCCCGATCCGGTGTTTATCGGGAGTCTGAGATTTCGAATGAAACGTAGTGTGAATGACAATCCTGTCTCTTATACACATCTAGATGTGTATAAGAGACAGGGCTTAAACGGAGATAAAATTACGGGCTCGTCTCTTATACACATCTAGCATGTGTATCCCGGCGCACGCACTGGATGAATAGATAGACTTTATGTCATGGGGAAAGACATATAAATTAAAATGAAAACCCGACTTTGTGTCATCGAGGTAACAAGAGTGAAATGAAAACCCAAACGGTGAGTTTGTCGGGTAATGTAAACTTGAAATGAAAGCCAAAAATTGTTTATCGGATAAAATGCAAACCTGAAATTCGTTTATCAGGTTAAATAAAAATGAAAATGAGAACCCGAAATTCGTTTATCGGGGATGAAAATGCAAACCTGAAATTCGTTTATCAGGTTGATGAAATGAAAATGAGAACCCGAAATTCGTTTATCGGGGATGAAAATACAAACCTGAAATTCGTTTATCAGGTTAAATGAAAATGAGAACCCGAAATTCGTTTATCGGGGATGAAAATGCAAACCTGAAATTCGTTTATCAGGTTGATGAAAATGAAAATGAGAACCCGAAATTCGTTTATCGGGGATGAACTCAGATGCAAACCTGAAATTCGTTTATCAGGTCGATGAAAATGAAAATGAGAACCCGAAATTCGTTTATCGGGGATGAAAATACAAACCTGAAATTCGTTTATCAGGTTAAATGAAAATGAGAACCCGAAATTCGTTTATCGGGGATGAAAATGCAAACCTGAAATTCGTTTATCAGGTTGATGAAAATGAAAATGAGAACCCGAAATTCGTTTATCGGGGATGAGATGCAAACCTGAAATTCGTTTATCAGGTCGATGAAAATGAAAATGAGAACCCGAAATTCGTTTATCGGGGATGAAAATACAAACCTGAAATTCGTTTATCAGGTTAAATGAAAATGAGAACCCGAAATTCGTTTATCGGGGGGGATGAGATGCAAACCTGAAATTCGTTTATCAGTCAGCGTGATTGGCATGAAAAGCTGCCATATACACTGTCGGGGTTGAAAATACAAACTGAAATTCGTTTATCGAGGTTAAATGAAAATGAGAACCGAAATTCGTTTATCGGGATGAAAATGCAAACTGAAATTCGTTTATCATAGCTGTCTCTGAAAATGAAGAATGAGAACCCGAAATTCGTTTATCGGGGATGAAAATGCAAACCTGAAATTCGTTTATCAGGTTGATGAAAATGAAAATGAGAACCCGAAATTCGTTTATCGGGGATGAGATGCAAACCTGAAATTCGTTTATCAGGTCGATGAAAATGAAAATGAGAACCCGAAATTCGTTTATCGGGTGAAAATGCAATAAGAATGACACGCACACGGAGCCATGCCATTGGGCTCACCCATGAAATGAAGTGTAAAAGGCAACTAGTAATTAACCCTAACATGGCTGGATTGTAAACTAGAACATGAAGCCCTAAACGGTAATTTGCTTCACATGACAGTATCATTTAAACTGAGAGGTTTGACTGGGAATTCAGTGCACCCTCTCCGAAGTGGCGATCACCTGTGAGGTTGATTGCTTCATTAGGGGTTGGTGTGAATCACCCTTTTCAAAATGCAAAACATAACCGTTGGGTATCAACACAGCTCTCAGGATTAGTGTATCCCTTGTTGTTTATGAAGGACATCCAATCAATAAAAATTTGCCCCAGTGTCGTTGATTTTAGCATCCAACTTTATTTTCATGTACCTGCAGGTACTCAAAATAATGCGATATTGAGCAAAGAAAACTCGAATTGGTCAGTGTCATAACATACAAAAAATGTCAATCTTAGTGAACATTACTATAAGCAAGGTGACCGAGCTCGGTAAGAGCGCCTCGTATCCCACCACGGAATCGGGTCGAACGTAGTTCGATTCAACGATGATTTTCACATATCAACAACAAAAAGAACAACTACGATTCCTTTATTTAAATCACAATGTGTGAGTTAGATAGAAGTACATGAATAAATAATACAGGCACATGGGAGCAATCTTAGTAAAAATCGTGCCATCACCGTATTAACACCGCTTTGCCTTTCATTCTAAGTTATTTGGACCCGATCAGGCAATGCTTTGGATCCATCGGATACGTGCCTCTTAAAGGCCAATGACTGTGTTGAGAGAACGACATAGAGGCAACCAATAAGCCTAACTTCAGTCAACAAATTTCGATTGAACACTTTCTCAGACGTGGACTCAGAGAAGTCATCAATCAGATTTTGACCGTTTGCTCGATTGGCCCTTTCCTCAGCGCCTTTTCAGGTTTTCGCTAAGGTTCCCCTCCCTTTTATTTTTATTTTTGTATTTTTCCGCACACTCTCCTTTTGCCTAGGCCGCCCCGTAGGGTTTTCAACCTAGCCTCTCTTTAGCTTTTGGTTTTTTTTTTTTTTTTTTTTTTTTTAAAAACAAAGGTGCCCTTTCCGGGTTTTCACCTAGGAGGTCCAAGTAAAAGGGAGGGGAACCTTAGCGAATGCATAGGCTTAAAGGGAGCAGTTTGTTATGTCCCTTATCTAAAAGAATTACCTCAGTTTTGGGCTGAGAGTCTTACTTGAAGGCAACTGATTGAATTGGGGAAATAGATTTGCAAAAAAATTGCCCCAATGTTATTATAACAAACTGAGTTTTGTTGAGGCATTTGTTTTGGTCAGCCTCTCAAACCTTTTTTTTTTTTTTTTTTTTTTGTTTCCCCGATTTTTAGCTGAGCAAACTTGCCCTTTGCTTCGTCTTGCATTGGCAATATACGTTTCAAAACTAGATCGCCAGCCTGAAAATGTCTGGGCTTGACTTTCTTGTTGTAAGCTCGGGCCATCCTCCGTTGATAACATTGGCGCTCCATGACACACAGCTGTTAGCCGTCTTTCATCAATGAGTGCAAGCTGTTCATGTCTGAGCCTTACCCATTCTGCATCCTCTAACTCAGCCTCCATAAGAATGCGTAGATCGAAGGGATCTCTACTTCTGCTCGGCAAAACAGCTTCCATTCCGTACATGAGGGAGTAAGGCGTTGCCCCAGTAGATGTCCTGATGGAAGTCCGATAACCCAACAGTGCATATGGCAGCTTTTCATGCCAATCACGCTGACTGTCAACCATCTTTCGAATAATTCTCTTAAGATTCTTGTTGGCTGCTTCGACTGCCCCATTCATTTTTGGCCTGTAGATGGTGGAATTTCGATGCTTAATCTTGAATTGGGCACAAAGACCATCTACCATGTTATTGTTCAGATTCTTGGCATTGTCGGTAACCAATGTATCAGGGATCCCAAAACGGCAAATGATGTTCTTTCGGATGAACTCTGCCACTACTTTCTTTGTGACGTGTTTGTAGGATTCAGCCTCGACCCACTTAGTGAAATATTCAATCGCTACTAGAATGAAGCGATGACCATTAGAAGCTGGCGGCTCGATCAATCCAATGACGTCCATTCCCCAAATTGAACAAGGCCATGGAGTAGTAATGTTGTGCAATTCAGTTGGTGCTGCCCTTATCTCATCCCCGTGCATTTGGCATTTAACACACCTGCGGACAAACTCGATACAATCATGCTCCATAGTAAACCAGAAATAACCTGCTCTCATTATCTTTTTAGCTAGTAAGTGCCCGTTCATATGTGGCCCACAGACTCCTCCATGAACATCCTCCACAATGTAAGCGGCCTCTTTCTTATCAACGCACCTCAAAAGACCCAGATCTGTCGTCCTTCGATAAAGTATATTGCCATTTAAAGAGAACTTGATCGACATTCGGCGTAGGAACTTCTTATCGAAGTACTAGCCCTTGGAGGTAGTTGCCTTTGAAAGCCTGTCTCTTCATACACATGAAACCATAGGCAGTCCATCAGAGCTGCCTTGAGACTGCACTACAGTACCCAGGTTTTCCAGCACCTGAAGGGTAATGGGTTCTATCACTGATGCTGTCGTCCGGATGACTGATCATTGAAGATAAGGTAGCAAGAGCATCGGCGAAGTTACAATTTCTGTGTACGAACAACATGGCAGAGTATGAGGCTTGCATACTTGGTTTGAAAATGGCATTGAATCTGCAGGTGATATGGCATGATTTTAGAATCTCTGGTTTCTGCATAGGCTTAAAGTGTCTGATGGACAAGCAAATCTGAATCACTTAACACAGCTAATTCTTTAATACCCATATCCAATGCCATTTTCAAACCAAGTATGCAAGCCTCATACTCTGCCATGTTGTTCGTACACAGAAATTGTAACTTGGCCGTTGCTGGGAAGTGTCTACCCCCTGGAGATATCAAAACCGCTCCTATGCCTGCACCGAAAGTGTTGGATGCACCATCAAAGAATAGCCTCCAATGTGGGCATTCATCTTTCATGTCTTCGGCAGTGCCAATGAACAAGATGTCTTCGTCCGGGAAGTATGTGCCAAGCAAACATGCAAGGGTTGATAATCATTCTCCCTTGGGTTCTCAGCAAGATGATCCGCTATCGCTTGTCCTTTGATAGCCTTTTGAGTAGTAAAGATGATGTCGAATTCTGCTAACAACATCTGCCATCTAGCCAAACGTCCAGTAGGCATAGGCTTCTCTAACAGATAGCGAAGGGGATCACACCTGGAAATGAGATAAGTGGTATGACCCAGTAGATAATGCCTTAGCCGTTGCGAGATCCAAACCAACGCACAACATGTTCGTTCTAGAAAAGAATAATTGGCTTCGTGGACTGTAAACTTCTTGCTTAGATAATAGATAGCCTGCTCCTTTCTGCCCGAATTGTCATGCTGCCCCAAGACACAACCCATGGATCCGTCCAAAATCGACAGATACATGATTAATGGCCTCCCTGGCTTTGGGGGAACCAACACAGGGGGGTTCAAAAGATAATCTTTGATTTTGTCAAAAGCTTGCTGACAATCATCATTCCAGTACATCGGTGTATTTTTTCTCATCAACAGTTTGAACAAAGGTTCACAAGTAGCTGTCAGCTGAGCAATGAAGCGACCGATGAAATTTATTTTACCCAAGAAACTTTTTACGTTCTTCTGAGTCTTTGGCACAGGCATATCACGGATAGCTTCGATCTTTGCTGGGTCTATCTCAATCCCCCGCTTACTGACAATGAAACCTAATAATTTTCCGGAAGGAGCTCCAAAGGCGCACTTTGCCGGGTTCAACTTTAGATTGTATTTTCTCACTCTCTCAAATACCTTCTTAAGATTGGTCAAGTGATCCTCTGCCTTCTTGGATTTGATGATGATATCATCGACATAGACCTCCATCTCTTCGTGTATCATGTCATGAAACAAGGTGGTCATAGTGCGTTGGTATGTTGCACCAGCATTCTTAAGTCCAAATGGCATAACTCTATAGCAAAATGTCCCCCAAGGAGTAATGAATGCTGTCTTTTCCCTGTCTTCCTCGTCCACTAGGATTTGGTGATACCCAGCAAAACAATCATGTAGACAAAAGTCTCCATCTCATGGCAGGCAGCACTGTCTAGAATGATGTGAATGTTTGGCAGCGGAAAATCATCCTTGGGACTGGCCTTATTTAAATCTCGATAATCGACACAAACTCTGACCTCTCCAGTCTTCTTCGGTACTGGCACCATATTGGAAAGCCAAACAGGATACCGGGATACAATGATGATTGTGGCATTAAACTGCTTGATAATTTGTTCTTTGATCTTTAAACTCATTTCCGGCTTAAACTTTCTGGGCTTTTGCTTTACAGTGCATTTCACAAACTGGGAAATGTGAACCTAAACATCTGTATGACATCTGATGCATATCATCATAAGACCAGGCAAAGACGTCTTGGAACAAAATCAAAAATTCTATCATCTCTTTTCTCTGCCCTCTAGTCAAGTGTATGCTGATTTTAACTTCTCTTACGTCCGTGTCTGTCCCAATGTTTACCATTTCTGTTTCTTCCAAGTTAGGCTTTGGTTTTTCCTCATGTTGCCCGTAATTTATTTTCAATATCACACTCGTCCTCATCACTCTCAGATTGCATAGAAATAGGGTCTTGTACACATCTAGATGTGTATAAGAGACGGTCTCATAGATGGAGTATCCGAAGGACCAAAAGCATTGATTCTGGGCCATCTGGGAGAAAATAAAGTATGAAATGAAAGAAAACAAAATGAGCTAAAACATCTTGAAGAAAAAGTTCTCATTAATCAAAAATTTGTACAAATGATCCTAGAGAACATAAACTTAACATTCATTGGCCATCCTAAAAAAAAAATCAATTGTCTTCAGAATTCATCTCCAAAAAGATGAATAAGATGAATCATGAAGGCAATACATGACTGTAGATGATGTTATCTAGTATTGAAAAAGATTCCTGATTCATCTACACATCTAGATGTGTATAAGAGACAGCCCTGCATGCACCTGTGCTTGACTAGATGGCATAAACAACATCTAGAAAAAAATACTGAAACATACATACAAAGATGAAATTAAAAGGAGCAAAGTATGAGAAATAATTAGCTTTCAGAATTTACCGAAACTCCCTGTGAATAGGGAGATCATCAGATGTCCAATTGTGCAGTTGGTCGATCTCAGCAAATGGCAGCTCAGTGTCATCCTCCTCCGCATGCTCTTGAATAATTACCCCCGCAAATAATTCGGCTATCCCTTGGATAAGGTCCTCCTTTTCAGCCTCATCTGCATCAGGGGCCAAAATGGCGGCAGAACGTGAAAAAGTAATCTTAAGAGGTGGAATGGCAATAGGCAATGCTCGACCTTCCTGTTCAGCTCTCTTCAGCTCCTTAATCTCCCTCAACTGCCTGGCATTCGGAGAAAACCGAGCCCAAATGTATTCATCTGTGTTGGTAGATCAATAGGGTGTGTTATGCCTTGCAAATTCATCCCCAAACCTTGGCCAATGCGATATCCTATACGCAGCATTTCCTTTGCAATCATTACGCTCGGGTAACCAGACAACTTTCATTGATGACTGCTCTCCAGGCACAACCGAAAGTTTTTCATCTGATTTGGCAGACTGTAAACCTGGGAGCCCCGTCAAAACCTCGGATCACCATGGATGAATTCTTGACCAGGTCATGAGAGATTCCGAGCTTATCCAATGTCTTCAAAGGACAAATATTTAAAGCAGACCCATTATCAACCATGACCCTAGGCAAATGCCGCCCCTTACATCTAACCGAGAGAATAGAGCCTTGTTGTGGTCGCTCCCTTCAGAAGTTAAGTCATCATCAGAAAACACTAGACACATCTATGTAAACAATAGATTGAGCATAGAAATTGCATCTAGCATCTTATTCAGCTGCTCCACTGCTGAATATTCACTTTTTTTGATCAATCTTAGAAAGTCCTCCACATCTTTGTCTGTTACAGCCTTAAGGGCCTGCATAGGCTCTTTACCTTTGCTACAACATGTCCGACCTCAAAACTGTTGTCCCTGTAATNTGTATTTACTTCCCGCAAGAAAGAGTAAGATTGATCGGCCGGCTTTCCACCGACTATCACAGCTGAGGGTTGGTAATTCCACGACACTGCCTGTGTGCTCTCAATTGGCAATTGTGTTGGTAGTTCAATCACAACGGGATCTTGGGGTTCTACCTCACACGGATCCACGTCTATGATAAAAGGCTCAGATGGCTCCGAATCCAGCAGAGATAAAACGGTTTGATCTGAGTCATTGTCACTTCTTTGATTGCTCCTTCTTCCTCTTCGATCTCCGCTTCTATACAAACCATCCCCACATGAGGCTCATGCCGTGGCAGCGGATTAGTATTTACTTCAGGAGCCCTTTGTTCCGGCCTCCTAATGATAATCTCTCGTGCATTGATCATGTCTTGCACCTTATTCTTCAATGTCCAACAATTAGCCGTGGAATGCCCTGGGGCTCCAGAATGATAGGCACAGCGGGCGTTGGCGTCGAACCTATCCCAACTCCCCTCGGATACTAAGAGGAGGAGCTATAGGATTCAATCCCCCTGCCGATCTCAACTGCTCATATAGTTGCTCGATGGGCCGTCCCAAGTTGGTGAAATTGCGGGGTGGTCTGTCATGTGGTCTGGCTTGGTTGGGGTTTGGTGGAGAGAAGTTATTTGGCTGGTTGGGTCTTTGACTGTTTGATGGTTGTGGTCTTGGATTATAATATGGGAGCTGTGGATTAGGCACGAGACGGCACTTGTACTTGTGTTTGGTATACGGGTTGAGGATAGTATTGAGGTGGTAGTGGAGGTGGTGCATAAAAGGGTTGTGGGTTAGGTCTTTGGTATTGATGGAAATTGCGTGGTGGTTGGCGGTTGGGTTGGTTAAAAATAAAAGTCACTTCCTCTTCCTTCTTGTCAAGCTTCTTGCTCAGGGGTTTCTTAGCTACAGACGTGCTTCCCTGCATGGATTCTATCTGAAGTTTGAAAGCCGTCATGTCAATAATTTTCCCGCTTTTCAAGCCCCTTTCAACGGCCTCTGCTTGCTGGACGATTTCTGAAAAGAGACAACCAGATAGACCTGTCTCTTATACACATCTAGATGTGTATAAGAGACAGCTTTGACCATCTCGGTCTCGGTCATAGGTGGGCTCACTCTGGCGGCTAACGCCTCTATCTTTTCACATACTCACGGTACTCCTCCGAGAGCTTCTTCTTTAAGTTCATCGAGCAAAGCAGGAGTACCGTGAGTATGTGAAAAGATAGAGGAGATGTGTATAAGAGACAGTACCACCGGTGCCGGTCAGACTCCAGGTCGGGGGGCGCGACAGCGTGGTGACTCCACTGGGGACTTTGAGAATCCGGCTTCGCACGACCCTTAACGCGTTTCGAGGGTCACTTGTCGGATTCCCCAGCAAGTTGCAGAAGAAACAGAAACTGAGCTCTTATACCAGTGCCATTGTACTTTGGAAATTCAGGATTTTAAATTTTGGCGGCAATTGCACCTCGGGAATAGACATAGATCTTGGTAGTCGATAGCTCCAAATTTATCTGTCCCCTGTTGCTGCTTCATGAAACTATCGAATCGCTCCATCTTTTTCAATAGGGCGTCATTGACAGTCGGTACAGGGGGTGGTGGTGGCATTAATTCAGCTTCCTCTCCCTAGGTGTACTCCAACTCAAGAGGAGGTGGTGGTTGTGGAATTGGATCTGTCAGTGGTGGCACGGGAGTTGGAGGAGGTTGATTCTGTGGTGGTAGTGGTAGAGCGGCATCCCCATGCCGGGATTAGGAATATGAGGAGGTGCATAAGAGATTGGATTTGTGAGACCCAGAGTTTGCCTGTACCATTGCATTTCTTGGTGGAAGGGCCCAGCAGCCATCATAGATTCCATCTGTTTGCGCAACTCTGCCATATCTGGGTTTTGATCCCCACTGGTCCCTTCCACATCTTTTGCTGGTACGGTGCTCATACTGTCTTCAAATCGGAGCTTATGTGCACGTGAGCGGGTATAAATAGGGCTGCGTTGGGCAGCTATTTTGATACTTAGTACCTTCATATTAAAACATAATAAAAGTGAATATTCCGGTTTTTGAATTCAGATATCTCTTATACATAATCATAAATGTACAGCATAAAACAGGTTCCTTCTAACATGGATTTCATGAAAGCAAAAAAAAACTCTAAAGGGGACCAAGCCCGTTTGAACTTATTCGGCGAGCTCCTTTAGATGGTCTCGTATCTTCATCACTTGCTCCTCGTACTGCAGAAGCTTGCTACGTGGCATTGAATGATTCAGCAGCCCCATTATGCATTTGGCGTCCCAGATCATCGGCCATCCCGGTGCATGCCCTCTTTCAGTTGTATTCCTGCTCTCGAATACATGATTATTGTTCTTGAAGTCTTTTGTAAGCTTGCCTGTGCTTATCTAGAGCTATTTTCGTTCCCACTCCTGTAGCAAATAGGGCACTTTGGTCGCCCTTTCAATTACTCGAGCGGAATTCATCTGCATGAAATACATGTTAGCCTTACCTGAGGCTTGTACCCCTTTAGAGCCTTTATAAAATGAACACGCAAGCTTGCAAATCCCTTTGTAGGTTATGTACCTAGGGATAGGTATGCAATTCTATGTACGGGTATCCGATAAGGTATCCCTTCTACGGCTAGTGATATGCAATAAGTAGCCTACGGTGGCCCTACATCGGTGGGGTTATCCTACATGCACACAAGGGATAATAAAACTTTGAAACATGTTGTAAGGAAGGGTCTCCTATTAGGGCTTGACAACCATATGCCAGTTTGACCCTACCTAAGGCTTATGCAATGCAAAAATTGAAATTTATTCTTTCTTGCGGAAGTAGATACAAATTGCGGGGCCAATATAAATCATACGAATCCACAACAAGGCTCTGCAAAAAAAAACGCAATGAGCAAGGGGCGGCATTTACCAAGGACCATGCCCAGATAAATGGGTGGGTCTTACCGCCTCGTGTCTGAATACACATCTAAATCCAGATACCAAAGACATAACCCACAAGCCTGTCTATGCAAGCAGCTCCCATATTATAAGGCTCTGAAGGGGTACAAGCTGTCTCTTATACACATCTCGGTAACATAGCACACAAAAATGGGTAACCGAAATCCATCAATACCGTAGGCTAACCTTATTGCATATCACTCGTGGATTGATACCGTTACGTGCACCCACATGTCACGACCGCATATCTGGGTAGATCATCTTAATTCCTACAGGGAATGTGGGAACGACACCCACAAAATAGGACATGCAATAAATGAGACATGTGTTATGCTGTGTTCACTATGTTGGAGGCGGTAAGATTCACACATTTTAGCGCGTTTGGCTCTAAAGGTTTGATGCACCCCAACACCCCAAAAATTTCCCCCAAATTAACCACAAATAGGTATAATAGCAAGATATATTAAAACATGTACAATAAAGTAAGAACAAATCACACCATAAGTAGACAGGATATGGCACACCACCACCCCTGTCTCTTATAGATGTGCCACATATGCTAACCGCGACCTAGAGCTTTAGGTTCCTGTCAATTATACACATGTTGAAATACAGTAAAACATTTGTAAAATAATTTGAAAAGAACACAGAAAGTAACAGATAGCATGTGGCACATAAAACGAGTCTAAAATCCGTAAGTCGGCACACCAGACAGCAAAATGGTTAAATACGTTAAAACAAGTGTAAATTAATTGACAAGAACAAGTAACATATAGCATATGGCACGCAAATCGAGGTATAGAGCCGGTAACATAGCACATTTTGCCGGTCTCTTATACACATCTAGATGTGTACAAGAGACAGCAATATAGAGCCAAACGCGTAAAACTCAGTGCGCCAAGATTCTCAAATCCAGTCATGCACCACCCTGTCGAATTTTTAAACCGACTGAGTCGGCCGCACCGGTGGTACCACCGCCGCCACGTGTGGTGCTCGTGAAATAGGTGATTGAATGCAAAAATCCTACTTACAATTTACAAACATAAATTACCTACTTACTATTACAAATAAAATGAATCACCTATTTACTATTACATAACGGGGCCTTCAATGCGACTATGAATTGTATAAAAACAATCTAAACTAGGAAAACAAGACTGAGTCGCCACCGGTGTGTTGGTGCGCGGACACAAAAATACATCAAAATTTAAAAGAAAATAAATTTTACAACAGGATTGACAGTGGGTTCTAGAGTGGGTACCCTGTCATGCACCGAGCCTGTCTCTTATAGGGTTTACATCTAGATGTGAGACATTTGAATTTCCTCGGCACCCACTTTACCGCGTTGCAACCGGTTGCGTGATTTACGTGGAGAAGTTTCGCTTTTCAATTTTAGTATGTCATTATTGCCGGCTTTGTAGCTTCTCGTGTGCTTTGAGATAGTTTAAAAGTAATAAAATATGTACATGTTAACATGTTTCACGAAAATAAGTGTAAATTCCAAGGTACACAGTAGATTTAGCTCGGGGCCAATTAAAAGTTGCACACATTGAGCTTGTAGTGCCTTTTAACTCCCAAGGGGCAAATAGTCATTTATCATGCACGCCGGAGTTTATTTCTAGCCCAATTTTATATTATTGATACAATTATTAAGTCCTGGGCTAAATTGACTCTTGATTCAAATACTTAACGTCTAGTTGTCCAACTACTCCAGGATATTGAGTGTCAAGGCAGCTTCAGATTCTGTATCATTTAAGAAGAGTTTACATGTCTCTTATATTGAGACCAACGAACATTAAGAGACAGGCTCTTGTTACCTCGATGTAAGAGGCGGGTTTTCATTTTAATTTATATGTCTTTCCCCGATGACATAAAGTCGGGTTTTCATTCGTATTTACATACTCTCCGGTGGAGCCACGTCACAGATGACGTGGCGCACTCTGGTGGAGCCACGTCACAGATGACGTGGCGACAATCTGGTTGAGCCACGTCACAGATGACGTGGCGAAATCTGGTTGAGCCACGTCACAGATGACGTGGCGCAATCTGGTTGAGCCACGTCACATATGACGTGGCGAAATCTGGTTGAGCCACGTCACAGATGACGTGGCGCAATCTGGTTGAGCCACGTCACAGATGAGCATTTGATCGTGGCGGAAGCTGGGACGTGCCACGTCATCGATGACGTGGCTCAATCCGGTGGTGCCACGTCACGGATGACATGGCGCAATCTGGGGGTGCCACGTCATCGATGACGTGGCACCAAGTGGGCCCTATCAGAAGGGCCTAAATGTAATTTAAAAAAATATTCTCGGGCTAAACTAAAAGAAAACTGAAATATGGGGAGTAAAATAAAAAAAACCTTTCTAACCTTTCTTTTTTTTTTTGCAGATTTTGGTGGACTACCAGCCTTTTTCCACCACGATTTTGGCCCAGAATATGAACGATTTTGCTTCGGGGTAGAAAAGAAAAGTTGAAGGTTGAGGAACGGTCTACAACTTTGATTCTTTGAGTTTAATCCAGTTCCTCTTCCATCGCTTGAAATCTTTGCTCAAAGTTGGTGGTCTGGAAAATTTTCCAGACTTAGAAATTTTCTGGAAAATTCTCTGGACCAACAGCTTTTGCTACCACGTTTTTGGCCCTCGAAATGGAAGTATCTGTTCACGCGCTGAACTCTTTTTTTTTTTTTTTTTTAATATTTAATTTAATTAATTTTTTTTTTTAAATATTTAATTTAATTAAATTTTTTTTATTTTTTTTATTTTATTTTTTTTTTTTTGAAAAATCTAAAAACTTAAATAATATTAAAGCTCATTCTTTCAGACTAGCTGTATTTCAAAAATACATAAAACACATAATAATTAAACACCATAAGACAAATTAAGAGAGAATTAAAGGACAAATTAAGAGGAAATCAAAAATAGGTTTAAAAAGAAATTAAGAGGGAAATTAAAAAGAAAATTGAGAGTCAAATTAAATGAAAAATAGGGAAGAACTTACGGGACAAAAATAGGTGTCTACAGAGATGTAAGAATAGTAAGCTATGGGGTGTTTAAAAATTCTAAGGGTTTGCATGACTTGATTTGAGTGTCTTGAAAACTGAGTTGTTATTGAATGGCTCTATATTCACACACACACACCAAATTTCATGTGTAGGGTTTTATTGGCATTTCAACTTTTGAATTCTTAGATTACTTCTTATGATGGTGTGGTTTTTTCTTATTCATGTGGACAATTTTTAAGGTGTGTTGGGTGTGGTTGTAATGAGTTAATCTATTTTAATCTTATTTTTGCTCGAGAACGATCAAAAGGTAAGTACGGGATATTTGATAAATACCTCATAAATGTCATATATTTCATGTGTTGTTTACCTCAATTTTCATGTAATGTAAGAAATAATTGAATGAATTATAAGCTTAATTGTTTTATTTTTAGTTTGTGTAGATCTTGAATGAAAAAGGAGTCGAAATAATCAAAAAGTTGGAGAAAAATCAGAAGGAGGAAAAACATGCACCGACGGAGAGCGAATTTAGATACTATTCGGTTCTTTGAGCATAAGTTTCTTGTCCAAGTTCCAATTGAGGTGGTTCAACATGATTTGGAAGATAAGAGAAAGAGCTATAACTTTCATGTTTGGAGTTTTATCAAATTCTATCAGCATCAAGGTCAAAATCTAGGTGGAATTTAAGACTGCTGCACTGGAATTTGTGCATATGCATGAATGAAAGTGTGCGCATGTGCACAAGTCAAAAAAAGAAATTTTTACTTCTAGAAATTGCAGACATGCATGAGAAAATGTTGCGCATGTGTGCACGACATGTAACTGGTTATGGAAATTACTTGTGCTTATTTCAAATTTTTCTTTGCCCGGCTGGACTCCTTTACGAATTTTATTGTATTTCTATCATGTAAGGGAGCTAAACCCTGAAATATTCCCTATAAATATCTCATTGTATGAGAGTTGAACATACGTAGTCGTCATCAGTTAGAGTAGGCATTAGATTAGGAAAATCATAGACTAGGTTTTATTCTTCTTGTTCAAGACTTCAAGCTCCATAAACTCTTGTTCCGGCTATGCTATTGAGTTTGTTTTTTTAATTTAAATTCAATTTAAGTCCAGTTCTCTTATTTCAAATTAGATAGTTTTAATTTAAGCTTCCTGTTTTTACTTTTCTAGTTCATTAATTTAAATTTGCTTTCGGTAATTTTTTTTGTTTTCTCTGGTTTTACTTTTTTTCTTTCCCTAGTCCTACTTAGTTTTGGTAATTGTATTTATTTTCTTAGCAGTTAAAATTAATTTTTAGTTAGATAGAACAAAATCGTGCAATTGATTTGTCCAACTAGTGAAAGATTTGTGAAAAACCCCAGTAGTTGTCCAATAATCCTCGTGGGAACGATCCTTACTCATCCGATCTGCGAACATACCTCATATCCTTGAGAGCTTTTGTAGGTATTGATTAGGGTTATTAAGCCTTAATTTATTATTTGTTTGTGAATCAAATTACCTAATCAATATGTTTGACATTTAATGAGTAGCAGGTTTGTGCACACATAAATTTTTGGGGTTAAATTTTAATTAATAGTACATAGAAAACATCATACCTTTTGTTCTTTCTACTAGTATGTCATCAAAATTTTGTCCTTCTTCATTAGCTGCATTTTTATGAGTCGTAATATTAGTTAAATAATGTATAGAAAATGACAAATTTCTATTTTTTTTTTATTAATTATGGCAACATGAATAAAAATTTTGTAATGTAAAACTGATATTTACAATGTACGCTTTATCATGTGAAGTTGTCGAATGAGAATATAGACCTCGACTTGAACAACCATGTTCATATGCGGATGAGTTCGGGTTTATATCGCAAGCATATGTATTATGGTTGTCAAGTGACTTCTCCCTCGAACTCTTAGGCAATTAGAAACACAAGCATAGAGTAAAGTAACTTACATGTGTGTGATTCATTTTGTTATTGTGAATTGTTATTTGATCCATATTGCTGACACAATGATCGTTGTCTTGATAATTGTTGTTGTCGTTGTTAAAAATTCATTTATGACCTTAATTGGTGCATACTATTACGGTGGTGCTCCAAACTACTTACACGTGGTTGACTTCTGGATGTCCTAACACGTTGTCGATGTAAGCGTTGATTGATGCAATTTCTTTCTCTAACTTCCATTGAATGATCCATTTAATAAGATCCTTTATTTTTTTTAAGGAATGAAGTTAGAAATTGTACACACATTTATTAATTACCAGTTAAACTTGTTAATTTATACTATTGTTGAACTATAAATAGTAGTAATGAAATTTAATAATATACTATGTTCATGTAATTTCTCAAATAATTAGAAATCATGACTGAAAAAATTATGAAGTTTGATTGGTTCAGCAAAATGTGAAGTACTTTTAATAGTATATTTTCTTATATAAATGACTTATAATTTCCCATGTACTTGTTTGCATTATGATGGGTAAGTTTTGGGTAATTATAAATTCAAAGTTGATAATGCTATTTAGATAGTAGGTTAAATGTGCTAAAGATGTCAATGAATAAATAGTCATCTATTAATTTTGTTTGTGTTATAGATAAAAGGGAAGTGAAGAGTTTATGATGTACTGTGGAATGATTTTTGTGGTTAATGAAAGGAATTTATATGTTGTTATATCAATTCGAGTAAATGTCTATTTCACCATTTACATTTATACTCGACTATTATTGTTTTTCATATTTAAAAATGTTTAAATATGTTGTAGTTCATCAACAATTTGTCATGATTGATATATATAAAAGTTTTAGTTTTTATTAAATTGTAGTCTTTTTTCATTATTATTTTTTTTATTATTTTCAAATTTTGATGTAGGAGTTAATTGCGATGTCTTTGCAAATATTCTAATAAATCGGATGATGACAATTATGGTCTAGTAAAAAAATATATTTTAATTAGCAATAGAATCATTTCAAGGCAATAAATCAAGCATACTGCGAAATGTAACTAAGAATTAAGTAATAAAATAAACATTTTTTGACTAACTGTGTATACTTGTATGTTGTTTGATATTCACAAATATGAGTAAGAAAGCACTGATATAATTGTTTTTTGGGTTTAAACTGTCAAGTTTTGATGATAATTTTTTTTAATATATGTCTTGGTTATTTTTTCTTAATGTGTATTGTCGTAAATGCATCACAATATTAACAATTTAAATTGATATGAATATTCATAGGACTTAAACTCTCGTTATAGGGTTGTTAAAGCACAAAATCCAAACATAAGTGTTTATTTTAGTCAGAGCCATGTAACCCCCACAATCGCAATAAAGTCTTAGCAATTGCAATAAATTTTATATGGAATAAGCCACAATCGCCATGATATATAAGCATGCTCAAGTGCAAGTACTTTTACTTGAATAAACATTGAAGTTATTAACAAATTGAAAATCTTTTATATATGTAATGTCACGTATATTAATTTGAATGTAAAAAAGACATATACGAAGATATTCTAGCAAAAAAAATTAGGAATAAGATAAATTAACAGTTCTGGCATATACATTTTTTTTTTAATGTTTAAGTGCATTAATTTTTTTTTGTGGCGGAAATAGTCAAGAACTCATAACTCATTGAATTGAGTTATCAAATAATGGCACAATGGCATCGTGATATGTAAAATTTTTTTAAAGATTTTTAAAATGGGATGGGTTAGTAAAGGATTACATTGAAGTTGTGGGTATGACAATTGCAATGTACAGAAATATTTATACAACGAATTTTGATGCATAAAGATTTTGAATTGTATTTAAAAATAAAATAATTTTATGAGCATACAGACATTACAATAATTTTGAATTGTATTTAAAAATAAAACATTTTTATGAGCATACGAACATTACAATGTTGCTATTATACCAAGTGACCTTAGATGGCACTGATATTTTAAATCTTGTGGTACAATATCACTCTTCTTGGTAAAGTTATAAGAGATTCCTCAAACCGAGTGTCCTTCTTGATCTTATTAATTTGTAGTTGCAAGAGTTCGTGCCACAATAAAAGAAGAGAGAATTAATGTTTAAAAGCTGCATAATTGTGTGTAAATGTAAATTTTTTTTTGTTCACGTAAATTAAGTGATGGGTAAAGTATAAACATACACATGTAATAAAATTGTAAATATACATTAAAATAGTATTTAAAATTAATTAAACTCAAATAACTACAGATAATTGTGAAGTCATTAATTAGTTAATACATGTTAATGACATATTATTGATTGTAAGTATTAACGTGAAACTACATATTCTGAAATGGTAATTTATTTAGGATTAATGACTTTAATAAATTTAATGTAATTAATAAAATTTGCTTACTAGATGCAAATAGTACTCTGAACGCACTACAAATAAAATATATTGGTTCAGAGTTATACCCTCCATGCTGATATTCCATAATCTCCAATCCTTCCTATCACGAAAAAATATATTAGTTTGTTGATGTAGTAGTTTAACATGCATGATTATAGATAAATTTAAATGGTCAAATGTGTTGGTCCGAAAGCAACCTAGAGGGGGGGATGAATTAGGTTTCAAAAATTACTTTTATAAGATTAAACTTATTGAAAATTTTTCACTAACAAATAATATAATGAAGATAGAATCAATAAAACTTAAGGAATCTAAAGAAAGTGAGAAAGGAAATTAAACAACCAAGACTTCCAAGCTAACAAGCTTGAAGTATTAATCCACTAGAATGCTTCACAAACATGGTGAGCCAATAATCTTTACAAAGTAGGGCAATTCTTGCTCACACTAAAACTCTTTTAGTTGAGCCAAGAATTTTACTCACAACCTCACTTTTATACAAGATTATCACTCCACTCAAAATTTTGAATTGCACTCTAAGCTACACACTAATACAATATAGCACTGTAGCCAATTTGCACTCAAATTGCTCTTTTCTAAGGTTTGTATTCAATGTATTAGATACTTCTTACAGAATAATAGAGCAGGTATTTATAGGATCAATAAATTGTGGTCGTAACTACTTCCAAACAGTTCAATAATAAATGCACAAAAACTAGCCGTTAAGGTTTCGAACGTCCAAGATAAAGATGATACGTCTGACATAGCGTCCGATCTCAGTGCAGTTGGTGAAGGATATTGTTCGGACGGCCGTGCATGCGTTCGTTTCATTGTCCGGACTGAGTTTCAGACAGTCCTGTTCATCTGAAGAAAGCTTTGTTCGGACAGTTGTATGCGTTCGTTGAGGAGCATGAAGAAGTTTGCTTTCTACCTGTCTGTTCAGAAGGTGAGATGCGTCCGAGTGAATCTGTATTAGACACTCCTGTTCGTCCGAGAAAAATGACATAGTTCGGACGGTGTACTACGTCCGAACAACCTGTTTCCAGTAAAAAAGATAGCAGACCTGCACATCTTGTCTTTTTCAGAGTTTAGTGCTTATGTCATCATCAAAATAAGGTTTGGGAAACATCAATCTCCCCCTTTTTGATGATGACAAACAATCATAGAATAACCAATCATATCAAATCAACAGATATGAGTAATAGCACAACCAACAATTTTGCATTGCATATTTATTCTTACTCCCCCTTTTGACATCATCAAACAAAGCTCCCCCTGAGAAAGTGCACTCAAATAACCAACATTAACATCATCAAAGTGAAACCAGCATCAACATCAATATCAACACCAACATCAACATCATCAAAATTAAGTCATGACAACAATATCTATTTCAATTCAAAATAATTCATAAAACCAAAATAATTTCAATTCCAACATCTATGTCAAATTAATATCCAAAGTCATTCCAAAGCCAAGATACATATTAATGAATTAACAGAGAATCTAAGTCGAGTCATTTTTCTTCTTAGAGAGTTTTTCGATCTTGAGCTGTTTGGAAGGGGCATCATCACCAGTAGCTTCACTAGTCGTCATCTCCGTCATTGCATCATTGCATGATAAAATTCAATGTATCGTCAATATCCTCATCGTCGCCTTCATCAGGATCAGCAGCACCTTGATCATCGATGTCTCATCGTTGCCCTCACGATCATCCTCTTCTTCGGCATTGTCATTGTCATCACTTTTGGTAGAGGTGTCGGGGGGATACTGTGATTGAATGCTAGCAAATTTAACTTGAGCTGAAGCAGACATGCCTAAGCTGAGTGCCTCTTGGAGGATCATCTGACGAGTTTCAAGTCGCTTTAACTTGCGATTAGTGCGACCTTGAAAGGAACTCACTTGAGTGTTCAAAGAACTGAGAAGGCTACAAATTTGTGAAAGTGAAGGTTCGGAGGAAGAAGGACGAGGATCATGGATTGGTGGAGGTGTTTAAGGAGAAGGGGAATGGGAAGTGCCAGACCAGAGGTAGAGGCTTGGGATTTCGATCGTTCAATATCAAAGGCTGCTTTAGTTAACCATTGATCATTAAAATAGCCGTTACGGAAGCCCTTCCACTCAATGTAGGCTTTGTTGAAGTAGGGAGGGAATTGTTTGTTTCCGCTGAAAGGTACTTGAAGATAATCAAATACTTTGGTGAGAAATTTTTCGAATGGAATGTTTCGGCTGATATCAGTAAGAAAGAGTTCCCACAAGGAACAGAAAAGATACCCAAAATCAAGAGAAATCTCTTTGAAAACACAGTAAAACAGGTAAAGCTGCATTTTTCCGGGTTCGGTGCGATGCCCGTTAGTTGGCAACAGGTAATTTGTGACAAGAGTGTATAAAATATTCATTTTAGGAATGAGCAAAGTAGTCTTGGCTTCTGAGGCCTGTTTGAAATTGATATTAAAAATTTCCCTGACCTCGTCAATATCAAATCCAGTGTCTAGAGCGGGCCATTTATCTAAAGAAAAGAAATAAAAAAATTCATTGGGGGATAAGACTTCTCATTCAAAAATAGTATTGATGATGTTGGAGAAAATTTCAAGATTTGTGCTATTCACATGAGAACTTGACACTAATGTATGAACAGTGGGGCCTTTCCTAAAATTGACTGTGAATTGGAACACCATGTCATAATAAACAGGTAA
Source organism: Cinchona pubescens (assembly GCA_025175665.1). Taxonomy (NCBI): domain Eukaryota; kingdom Viridiplantae; phylum Streptophyta; class Magnoliopsida; order Gentianales; family Rubiaceae; genus Cinchona; species Cinchona pubescens. The sequence continues at coordinate 649,666 of JANKKI010000143.1, forward strand.
GTCAATGTGAACCAAGTGACCCCAATTTTGTTTTTCAAAACAAAATTTGACAATTGGAAGATTGAATTCATCGAAAAGACTTTGAGAAGTAGGTCTTTGAATGATTATAGATTTGCTAAGAAGAGATCTATACTGTTTAGATGCCTTGGCATCGATCAATTTTGGTAGGGGTGGATCTGTTGAAGCTTGAGGATTAGCAGATGAATCCCCTTACACTGGAGCTTTTACCTTTGATTTACATCCACGAGTTGCTATTGAAGAGCCTCCACGAGATCGTACCATTGTGAAATGAAGGTATATAAGAGAAAGGAAAAAAATGTGATTTTTTGGGAAGTTGGTGGAAATTTGATGAAATTTGATGGTAGATTGATGAAATGGAGTGCAATAAGGGTAATGAACTGTTTGGGAATGAAGATTCCTCAATCAATATTATCGAGAGAAGGAAGAAGTGGGAGGAATTTTGAGGGAAAAGTTTTCTCCAGAGGAGGGTTCGGGGTTTAGGGTGAGTTCGAAAGGGGGAAAATGAACGGTTTTTATTGAGCAAAGGGATCGTTCGGATGTCCGAACGATTTGTATGCGTCCGATCAAGCGTCCGACAGCTGATGAATGAACGGTCAAAACTCAAGACACTGCGTCAGATATTTTCTCAGACGATGGGAAGCATCCGGTAGGATTCCAATGGGAAAATGAAGAAAGTGTGGAAAATTTGGACGATCATAAGCGTCCGAGGCTGAGAGAAGGTTTTCAGACGAGTGAGAGTGTCCAACAGAGGGTGTTGTTCGGATGAGCATGTGCGGCCGAACTAAGAAACTATGCCGATGTGAACTTTAAAATTCCCAGACGATTTCTGAGAGATTGAAAACGATCTAAGGCCAAGGGTTTAGTAAAAATGTCTGCCAGTTGATCTAAAGTAGACACAAAATCAACACATATTTCTTGTTTTGCAAACAAGATCTCTAATAAAATGGTGCTTAACATCATTGTGTTTGGTTCTAGAGTCCATTACAGGATTTTTTGTGAGATTAATTGCACTAGTGTTGTCACACCTTATAGGCACACAATCAAAGACAACACCAAAATCTTTTAAAGTGTGTTTCATCCACAAAAGTTGGGAACAACAATTTCCAGCAGCAATGTATTCGACTTCAACCGTAGAAAGAGAAATAGAATTTTATTTTTTGATAAACCAAGACACAAGACAATTACCCAAGAAATGACACATACCACTAGTACTTTTTCTATCAATTTTACACCCAACAAACTCAGTGTCAGAATAACTAATTAAATCAAATGTAGAGAATTTTGGATACCACAGACCAAAATCCATTGTGCCCTTTAAGTATCTAAAAATCCTTTTTACAGCCATTAAGTGCGATTCTTTAGGGCAAGATTGAAATCTAGCACATAAACAAACAGTAAACATAATATCTAGTTTGCTGGCCAGTATGTTAAATAAAGTAGGCTTCTGATCATACCTCTATAGCATTTTTCATCAACACTATTACCTCCTTCATCTTTATCAAGTTTGGTTGAGGTGCACATAGGAGTACCAACTTGTTTGCAATCTTCCATTCTGAATCGTTTGAGTAACTCCTTTGTGTACTTGATTTGTGTAATAAACGTCCCTTCCTTTGTTTGGTGAACTTGTAGTCCAAGGAAAAATTGTAACTTTCCCTTCATACTCACCTCAAACTCTTTTTGCATCAAGTGTGAGAAATCCTTCCACAAGCTTTCATTAGTTGCTCCAAAAATAATATCATCAACGTAAATTTGAACAATTAACAAACTATTGGAATTGTTTTTGGTAAAAAGAGTGGTGTCAACGACACCTCTTTTAAATCCATTTTCAATCAAGAAACCACTTAGTCTATGATACCAAGCTCTTGGAGCTTGTTTCAAACCATATAAGGCTTTAGAGAGTTTGAAAACATGATTTGGAAAATTTCTATGACTCTTTCAAAGCCGGGAGGCTATTCAACGAAAACTTCTTGATCAATAAAACCATTTAAAAAGACACTTATCACATCCATTTGAAATCATAAAAACATGCATATGTGAGAAGCATGCGAATGGATTCTAATCTAGCAACAGGTGCAAAAGTTTCATCAAAGTCAATACCTTCTTCTTGAGCATAACCTTTTGCAACAAGTCTAGCATTGTTCCTTATGATTTCACCTTTGTCATTTAATTTATTTCTAAAAATCCATTTTGTTCCAATTACGGGATGAATTGACGGTCTTTCAACTAAGGCCCATACGTTATTTTTCTCAAATTGACTAAGTTCATCTTGCATGGCAATGACCCAAGATTCATCATTTAAAGCATCATCCACATGTTTAGGTTCAATGTGAGAAAGTAATGTACAATTACCCCATCGGATAGATCACCTATGATCAAATCTTGAGGTTGACTAGAGACAAATCTCCATGCTTTTGGTAGATCTTTTGGAATATCCATCATCGTTCTTTTCTTCTTCATCATTTATTTGATGGTTTTTGACATCATTTCTTGATGTGATGTCTTGATGATCTTCATAGATAGTGAGCTTCTCAAGCTCCTTTTGAATACCTACATCTTCATTTTCACATATATTCTTTGAAATAACATCATTAGCTTCATCAAATATAACATGTACAACTTCTTCAATCAAAAGCATTCTTCTATTATATACTCGGTACGCTTTCTTGTCACTAGAATATCCTAGAAAAATTCCTTCATCCGATTTTTTTATCAAATTTACCAAGATTTTCTTTGATTTTTAAAGTAAAACATCTGCAACCAAAAACTTTAAAATAGCTCACAACGGGTTTTTTACAAAATAGCAGTTCATAAGAAGTTTGGGTTAAAATGGATCTCAACAAAACTCGATTCATGACATAACAAGCCGTGTTAACCACTTCGACCCAAAAATATTGTGGTAAATCACATTCACTAAGCATAGTTCTAGCGGTTTCTTGAACAGTTCTCAATTTTTCCTTTCAACAACACCATTTTGTTGAAGGACTCTAACGACCAAAAATTTATGCGAAATACCGTTGTGATCACAAAATTTTGGAAAGCCTCCAAATTTAAATTATGCACCATTGTCACTTCTTAATCGAGTGATCTTTAAATTCAACAAATTTTGAATTTTGGAAAATAATTTTGCAAATTTTTCAAAAGCTTCATTTTTGTGAACAAGGAATAATACTGATAACTCTAGTAAACTAGAGTTATTTTCCTCTAAATTATAGCATTTTGATCGTTTAAATTCTGAAATTAGATAAGTAATTGAAGATTTTAGTTAATTTCTTTCATATGTATTTGTATTTTCGTTCTTGAATTAATTATGATAATTTTGTGTTAAATTTTTAGTTTAATTAAGTGCTTAATGGTGTTAATATTATGCAAGTTAAAAATTAAAGGTTAGAAGCTGGAAGGAGCAAAGCTCAAGGTACCAAATTGCAAAATGGATGAAATGAAGATTGTTTCGAACTCTGGAAGGAGAGTCGAGATCGCGGTCCCAACTATTCCAGACCGCGATCTCGATTTGGGAATTCGTTTTACTATTTTAGAGTTGAGATTGCGGTCTCAAATGTTCCAGACCGCGATCTCAACTCGCTGAATGCTAAGTTATAAGGGCAATTTTTTAAACTTCCAGCCTGAAAAACCCTAATTTTGCCTTGTATAATGCTACACTATTTAAGCTAAATAAGGAGTTTTTAGTAGAAAGTTTTAGAGATTAGATAGTTTTAGATAGCTCTAGATAGATTAGGATAGCTTGAACTATAAGTTACTTTTTTTTAATATAAATTTCTCTTTGCTTTCATCTTAGATCTTCTTTAAATTTCTTCTCAAGTTCAAATTTTTATTAGATAATTGTCGTGGGTTCATCGCAAGCTTCACGTAGATATAATTTTTATTTACTTTCTTGTCCAATTTAGCAAGAATTTCTTTACTTTCAAATTAGGGTTTTTAGGAAAATTAGGGTTCTTGATAATTTCTGACATGATACTTTCTATTTAAGACTTTTCAATTTCTAGTTAATTCTTAGTGGGCTTTCTTAATTTCAATCGAAAATCCAAAAATATTTGAATTTCTAGTTTAACTCTTTTATAATTTAGAAATGAATGTTTTTAATATTCAAAGTTTCTCTTTTGTAGTCTTTTTAGTTGAGTGATTTACTTGTTTTAAATTTTAGTCTTAATTTGATTAAATTAAGTTAGAATTAAAATTACAATTTTCATTAGAATAGTTCTATCATCTACCAATTGATTTTGCTTAACTACACAAACGCCCTTAAACCTTGGTAATTGCAATCGACAATCCTTGTGGGAACGATCCCTACTTCCCTTGCTATTAGTTGACAACCGTATACTTGCGGGATGCTATCTAGTTAGTAGTAGGATTGAGGTGTTTCATTGAAATTATAACTACGTGTTAAAGAAGGCATCAAATACCCAAGTATACCTAGAATAGTCATCCACAATCACAAAAGCATATTTACAACCATACCAAGACTAGCATGTTGAGTTGGTCCAAACAAGTCTTAGTGCAACAATTCTAAAGGTTTAGAAGTAGACACATAATTCTTTGGTTTAAAGGAAACTTTAACTTGTTTAACAAATTGGCATGCATCACAAATTTTATTTCTCAAAAACTTTAGTTTTGGCAAATCTCTTACCAATTCCTTCTTAGCAAGTTTTTCAATTAAATCCATATTAAAATGACAAAGTCTTCTATGCCAAAGCCCAAGATCATCTATGGAAGCGGTGAGACATTTTATATTGCTATTACTAATTTTTTCAAGGTGAATCATATAAACATCATTGTGCCTAGCACCCTTAAATAAAACAACATGATTTTTATCAAGAATAAGACATTCATGCTTTGTAAATAACACATAAATTTTTATCACAAAGTTGACTTACACTCAATAAATTGTAGTTCAAATTATCAACAAGAAGCACATTCTTTATCAAGGTTTCACCATTTTTACTTACATCACCAATGTCACGATTGATTTTTCTTTATTGTTATCCCCAAATGTTACTTTTCCACTGTTTTGGATTTGAGGTTTGTGAAGAGAGAAGCATCACCCGTCATGTGTCTTGAGCATCCACTATATATGAACCACTTAGCATTGTTGTCAATGTTAAGTACCTACACAACAAATCAATTGATAACTTTTGGTACCATTAGAGTTAGTGAAGTTGCTATTGATCCATACGGATTTCATTCCAAGCTTCTCATTTTTCTTGACATAGCACATATTCTTGATATGTCCATATTGTTGGAAATACTTACAAATAATATTTTTATTTCCATATAAAGAGAATTTTGATTTTACAAAATATAAGTCATCCCTTCTAAACAGGACAAAATTTTTGTTGATCAATACATTTCTATATATTTTCAAATCAACATCATTTTCTCTTTTTTGAGTCAAGAGAATATTCAAATCATCCAATCTTTTCTTCAAGGAAGCTTGTTCTTCCTTGACCTTTGATTTCACACCAGCATTCTTTTCTTCAAGTCACTATTTTCTTGTGATACTCTATTATTTTCATTCACAAGTTTAGAGTTAGCATTCAATAAAGCATTTGATTTCTTTACTAACTCCTTATTTCTAGCATATGATTCCTTTAAGCTATCATGAAATTTAAAAATGAAATCTTGAAGATCATTATCATCATTCTCATCATTGGAGTCATAGTTAGAATTTACCTCATCATCTCCAATGGCCATAAAGGTCATTTGTGCCGACTCCATTTCTTCGTCAACTTCCCCTTCGAAATTGCAATCATTCCATGTGATTTGAAAGTTGTTGAAGCGGGGCATTCTTCTTTCCTTCTTTTTCTTAGAAGGACACTCATTTGCAAAGTGTCCGGGTTGACCGCATTCAAAGCACTTTTCATTTTGCTTCTTCATTTCTAGCTTAGTCTTCCTTTTGAAATTATTTGAATTGGTAGCTCCACCTCTTCTCATTCTCCGTTTATTGATGTAATGTTTAAGAAATCCGAATCTTTGGCAATGAGTGCAAGATCTTCGTCTTCTAAATTGATGGAGCCATTTTCATCATCTTCTTCAGAGGTCTTTAATGCAATGCTCCTTTTTGGTCTTGCTTCTTCATCATCTACCACTTTGGCCTTCAACTTCAATTCATAAGAAGTAAGAGAGTTGATTAGTGATTCAGTAGGCATAGAATTTAAATTCTTAGCCTCCTCTATAGTGATTGTTTTGGCCTCCCATTCTTTGGATAGAGCATTCAGGAGATATCTATTTTTTTCACCCAAAGAATACTCCTTACCCAAGGCTTCAAGATCCTTAATGATGTGATTGAACCTACAATATATTTTGTCAATATTTTCATGTGGTTCAATCTTGAAGAACTCATACTTGGTGACAAGTAAGGATTTCTTTTGCTCTCGAACATCGTCCCTCGCTTCATGGATTTCCTGCAATTTATCCCAAATTTCTTTAGCAGAAATGCATCCTTGACACAAGTTGATTCATTAGCATCCAAGCTCATAGCATTATATAGCACATTCATGGCTTTTGCATTTAAAGTCAAGTTTGCCTTGTCTTGTGGAGTGAGCTCATCCCTTGTCTTTTCTCTTCTTCTATTTGTATGATCATCAATGGTGGTAGCTTCAAAGGAACCTTCATTTACAACATACCACAAGTCAGTATCAATAGATTGCAAAAATATTTTGATTCTATCTCTCCAACTAATAAAATTTGCCCCATTGAACATAGGGGGACTAGTAATGGATTGACCCTAAAAAAATAGAGCATTGTTGGTTGCCACAATAGATCTTTTCTCAAAAGCAATTTAAGCAATAAAATGAAACCACGCTCTGATACCAATTGTTGGCCCCAAAGCAACCTAAGAGGAAGGGTGAATTAGGTTTCAAAAATTACTTTTATAAGATTAAACTTATTGAAAATTTTCCACTAACAAATAATATAATGAATATAGAATCAATTAAACTTAAGGAATGTAAAGAAAGTAAGAAAAGAGATTAAACAACCAGATAATACTTCCAAGCTAACAAGCTTGAACTATTAATCCACTAGAATGCTTCATAAACTTGCTGAGCCAATAATCTTTACAAAGTAGGGAAATTCTTGCTCACAATAAAACTCTTTTAGTTGAGCCAAGAATTTTACTCACAACCTCACTTTTATACAAGATTATCACTCCACTCAAAATTTTGAATTGCACTCTAAGCTACACACTAATACAATAGAGCACTATAGCCAATTTGTACTCAAATTGCTCTTTTCTAAGGTTTGTATTCAATGTATTAGATACTTCGTACAAAACAATAGAGCAGGTATTTATAGGAGTAATAAATTGTGGTTGTAACTACTTCCAAACGGCTCAATAATAAATGCACAAAAACTAGCCGTTAAGGTTTCAGACGTCCGAGATAGATTATGCGTCCGACACAGCGTCCGATCTCAGTGCAGTTGGTGAATGATATCGTTCGGACGGCCATGCATGCGTCCGTTTCATCGTCCGGACTGAGTTTCAAACCGGTCCTGTTCATCCAAAGAAAGCTTTGTTCGGACAAAGAAAGATTTGTTCGAACAGTTGCATGCGTCCGTTGAGGAGCATGAAGAAGTTTGCTTTCTGCCTGTCTGTTAGGATGGTGAGATGTGCCCGAGTGAATTTGTATCAGACACTCCTGTTTGTCCGAGAAAAATGACATAGTTCGGACGGTGTACTGCGTCCGTACAACCTGTTTCTAGCAGAAAGATAGCAGACCTGTACAGCTTATTTTCAGAGTTTAGTGCTTATGTCATCATCAAAATAATGTTTGGGAAACATCAAAATGATAACTTGCATTAGTAGAAATAAGTTTATTAATAACAACGTAAGTTAAAGAAATTTGCTTATCAGATAGAAACAAAACTTCTTGATAATATGCGTACAAACTACTAATGAAAGATTTTAATTATAGTTTGCATGCTAATATTCCATAATCTCTAATTTTCCCTGTCAAAGAAAAAAGAACTATTAATTGTACGGCCAATTCAAGAGAGGACATCCTTACATAAATTTCCTAAAAAATCATTAATTTTGATAAGGAATATATAGTTTTGTTTTTCAAGATTCAATTTTTTTTTTTTAAATGAAGCACAAATGGATTGTAATAAGAAAAAACAAAAGCAAAATTGGAAAAGAGAACATACCAAGCCAGATGGGTTGTTTTGGTTTGAAGAGTCTGAATCTAAAATAGAGAAGAAAGAATATTAGCAGGAATGAACGAAATTCTGCTCTTATTTTGCTAGAACCAATTGGGTAATGGATAATTGGGTTAATGTAGTTAATAAAATTTGCTTACCAGATGCAAATAGAACTTTGAATGTTAATACTGTAAGATTGGTTAGAAATTTAACCCAAATTTGAACTTTAAGGCATATGACAATACTGAATCTTCTACCACCAAAATAAATTATAGCTATGAGAAAAGGAAAACGTTGTTCACAAGGATTATATAACCATCTTCCCCCACCAATTATAGAACTTGAAACCATATATCCCATTGCTGGCTGATGGTCTGATAACAAGGATGTTCATATAATTGAATTCTTATTCAGATGATACAGTGCCTTGAGAGACTACAAACTTCTTTTCCTTCGCTACATAGGGTATCGAAAGCCAACGAGCCAATTCTATTTTGATCCCAAGGTAGAGTGCACTTTGAGCAAGCTTCCTACCAAGGTCACTAGAGAAAGGGCTCATGACATGACTTCCACACAAAAGATGTTGAGAGCCAAAGCAGATGCTATCAACAATCCATTAATGGGACTTGGCTGTAGACCACCTTCACCTGTACGAATAGCAGTTAAAAGGGCATGAACGCATCATGTATTATCAAAGAGTGAACTTTATTAAAAAGCTTGAGTCGATCAATCTTTGATAGATTGGGTAGCACTCCTGTACAAGTCTCTATCTTTGATAAATTAAGCAATGTACCATCATGTGTCTCTATCTTTGATAGGCTTGGAATGCAAGGAAGGATTTTGAAACGATCTATTCATGAGAGATTAAGTTTCCCCAAACCACAGAAATTTTTTTAAGGTATAAGAAAATGATGCCCCCTACAATAATGGAAGTTTAAGAAGATGAGTCACTAATGTTTTAAAAAATATGGTGATTCTTTTTATATGAAACAAGACACTTGATATAAAAGTAAAGGAGAAAGGTAAGGCAAGTGTAGCCTCCTGTGGTCATGTCACTATTAGAGAGGGAGAGCCTTTTGAAGAAGAAGATGTTGGAGATGCTCCTCCTAAATTTGAAGAAGGCATGAAGGCAATGGATGATGAGTTGAAGGAAATCAATATTGGTGTAAATGATGATCTTAGCCTGATTTACATAAGTGGTTGGTTGACTCATGAAAAGGAATGAGCATATTATTGCATGAATTCAAGGATGTCTTCACTTAGACTTACAAAGCGATGCCTGGCTTGGCCTTAAGAGTTGTTGTTCACCATTTGTATGTTAAGCGAGATGTAAGACCTTCAAGCAAGCTCAAAGATGTTTTTTGACCTAATTTGGTCTCAATTATAAATCTTGATTGAGAAGGAGGTAAACAAGCTTATACAAGCTAGTTTCATCTGAGAGGTAAAGCATTCGACATGGATTTCAAGCATAGTCCTTGTGAGCAAGAAGAATGGAAAAATACGTGTTTGCATTGACTTTCAAGATCTCTCATGTAGGAAAAGTTAAATTAACATATTCACAACTTTTCACCAATTTTCGCAAGTGCACGGTACTAGTGTAATAGGATGAATAGGGATCATTCCTGCAGAGACTGCGAGGACAAGTACTAGGAGTCTTTGAATATTTCTATTTAGACAATCCCAAAGTACGGTTTTAAAATTTGAAACGAATGAAATTCAAAACATAAATTAAATAAATGCAGAAAGCAAAATTAATTTAACAAGGTGTTTTCAAATGGTTAGAAAATAGTTTAGGTACTAGGATAGTAAATTCCCAAGATTTCTAAGAATCACCAACTAAGTAGTCCAGTCACACAAAATGGAGGTTCAGTCCTATTTTTCAATCCAAACCCAATCACAACTCATGCCGTTGGATATCATCAATCTAACTAATTGAGGGATTGATTCCTCCTTAACCTAGTTTCAATTATGTTGAGTATGTTTTATACGAAACTATTACCAGACCAATTAAATAATCCTGTCAGTCATGATCTTGAATTAATTTAATCTAACAACTAACACTGGTCTATGATGAGAGATTACTTTCATATCACCTCGGCCAACCAACCCGAAATAAGAGTTAGCTATGTTCTTGAATTGACAAGTTGTGTCAATCACTACCCAAAAGTGTTATCTTCCTAATTTGCAGTGTTCCAATTCAATCTATTAAAATTTACATCACCCATACCTAACCTTTGTGATTTTAGCATCATTATTGAAATTATAATGCTAGAATTCCAAAGATTTCATGAAATCATACTTATTACGGAACTAAGGTTTGCTAAGATTAATTGCAAGAGAAATAAATGGATGAAAAGGGATTGAGCCGAAATTAAATGACGAGACAAAAAGAAATTACCCAATGATGAAATCTTGGAATAATATATCTTCACTGATGAAATAAAATCCTTGCAAGAAAATAAATTGATTGTACTTGGAATTGAAAAAAATAATCTAAGAATGGAAATTGTAGTAATTAATGTCTTTGAATTGAAAAGAAATTGTGAATAGTCTAGTTCTAAGGTCTAGGGATAATAAGAAACCCTAGGTTCATGATCTAAAAGTTTTCTAGATCATAATCACTGCTTACATTCCAAGAAATTGTGCACCACAAAGAGGAGCTAATAAAGAGACCCCCAATTCCGTAGAAAGACATCACAACAATTCTTATTAGTTTACCCAAGAGTTACTCAATCAATGGGTTGATTGAAATTGCATGACGGGTAGATGTTGCAGATGATGAATTGATTTCATTTTATATACACCAATTTAAAAATGGGATAACATGCTCAATAAGGCAAGAGCTCTAGTATCATAAGTGTTTCTTCATTAGAAAGTCCGCGAATTTGATCAATTACTCTTCGTGCTCAACTAATCTATTTATTAGCAGACATAGATATATGTAGTTACTTCTTAGTTATTTCTTGACTATAAAATGACTATTTACCCTCAGTTGATATGTAATTAGTACCAAACACAATAAATAGCCATCTTTCCTATATTAAACACATCAATTATTCCAATCAATACATAATATCGAAAAACAATCACCTTCGCTATCCTAACACATTTAGCACAATAATCAGTACTTAACATGTACAAACTAAGCACAAAAAGGACTAGAGCTATCAACCCAATGAAGCTTGCCCGAAGGATGACTTTTCTCTTCCTATCACCAAATTGATGGTCGACACCACAACTAGCCATGAAGCATTATCTTAAATGGATAGATCTTTTAGATACAATTAAATCTGAATGGCGCCAAGAGAGGAAGAACTTACTACTTTCTGAACTCCCAAGGGAATTTATTGCTCCAAGGTAATGGAATTTAGATTAAAGAATGCGGGAGCTATATATCAAAGGGTGATGCAAAAGATCTTTGTGATCATGTCCTACACAAGAATGTAGATGTTGTAGTGGTAACTTGTTGTCATGTCAAAGAAGCGAGACAACCATATTCAAGATCTTGGGATGATGTTTGCGTGACTTTAATGGTACCAACTAAAGATGTATCCCTGAGGAATACTTTTGAAGCTACTTCTAGAAAGTTCCTTGTCTTCATTGTACATCACCGAGGAATTAAAATTGATCAATACAAAATTGACGCCATCTGGAATATGCTCGAGCTGCCCAACATCTATGAGCCAAAGAGTTTGCAAAGAAGATTGGCATCTTCGAAGATTTATGCCCAATTTGGTTGGACAATGGCAGCCCTTTAATCACTTGATGAAGAACGGTGTAGCTATTGATTGGGATGCAGCATGCAACAATGCTTTCAAAAGCATCAAGACCTACCGCACGAAGCCGCATTTACTAGTTGTGTCTATCCATAGTAAGTCTTTGATTCTTTATATTAATGCACAAGAACAGTCTATAGGAGCATTGAGCCAAATTGCTAATAGTGACATGGCCAAGAGAATGAATTGTACTACGTGAGCCGAATGATGAATCCAAACGAGTTGAATTACTGGTCAATTAAGAATCTGTGGTTAGCCCCTATACTTTCCAAGCAATACTGTTTGTCTCATATCTAAGATGAATCCAATCAAGTTTGTTATAACTAGGCTTGTACTGTTTGATCATCTTGCAAGACGGTACCTTCAGATACAACAATTGGAAATTATCTATGTTCCTTTGAAGGCCATCAAAGGACAAGTGCTGGCTGACTTCTTAGTTGATCATCCCATACCTGACGAGTAGAAATTGTCTAATGAGCTTCCTAATGAAGATGTTCTAGTGGTTGAGGTTCTTTTCCCATGGACAATGTACTCTGATGGTACTGCACATCAAGGTGAAGAATGGAGCTGGAGTAGCATTGATCACTTCCAAAGGGGATGTGTTACCATATTCATTTATTCTAACACTTTAATGTTCAAACAATGCTGTCGAGTATCAAGTGATTATCCTTAGTCTCAAAATGGTAGTGGACATGAAGCAACAACATCTTAGAGTTTTTGAAGACTCCAAGCCAGTTGGCAACCAAATCCTTGGAAACTATTAGGTTAAGATGCCTAAGCTTGTGCCATATTGCAACTATGCTAAGAAGCTAATGGGGTGGTTAGGTGACATGACCATAGAGCATGTTTTGAAGAAGGACAATCGACAAGCTGATTCATTGGAAAATTTGTCTTCCACACTCGCTTTGCCCAATCAATGAGCTCAAATTCCTATATGTTAAAGTTGGATCATGTCTCCTCATTTCGAAGAAGAGGAGGACCAATTTTGCTGTGGTGCACCTTGCTTCACCTACTACAAGACACTTTATTGGTAATCATTTGATGGAGTATTTTGTAGTGCCTTTGGGAAGATGAAGCCATGAAAACTATGGAAGCAACTCAATCAGGAATATACGGAGCCCATCAATCTAAAACTAAGCTACACTTCTGCATTAAAAGGATAGGGTATCATTTAATGTCCGACTATGGCAAAAGATTGAATGGACTATGCCAAAAGATGTCAAGCTTGCTAGTTCCATACCAATTTCATTAATTAGCCTCCAGAACCATTGCATCCCACTATTGCTTCTTGGCTATTTGAAACTTCAGGACCAGACATCATAGGACCACTACCAAATTCTTCTGATAGACATATCTTCATTATGGCTACAATCAACTGCTTCTCAAAGCTGGCAGAAGCAATCATACTAAGGAAAGTGAAAAAGTAGAATATGGTTGATTTCATCCGGGTAAATATCATCTATCGGTATGGAGTTCCATGATATGTTATCATTGACAATGGAAACCTTTCTACACTGCTTCAGTGAACAAGTTTCATGAGAAGTTCGGCTTCAAGCAAGGTAATTCTTCCATGTACTATGTTGTTGCAAATGGTCTTGTCGAAACTTTCAACAAAATTCTATGTAATTTATTGAAGAAGTCATCGAGAAGTCAAAAAGAGATTAGCATCAAAGGATTGGTGAGGGGCCTCTTTAGGCATATAGAACTACTTTTTGGACTCCTACTCAAACAACTCCATACGTGCTTATTTATGGTGTCGAAGCAATTCTATCACTCGATTGTCAAATTCCTTCATTAATGACTGATGTGTAAGAGGGACTTAGTGAGAAGAAAAATGATCGCCTTCGTCTTGAGGAGTTGGAGGCTCTAGATGAGAAAAGATTGGAAGTATAGAAAGTACTTGAGTGTTACCAAGCTCGCCTCTCAAAAACATTCAACAAATGAGTACAACCACATTTTTTTTTTCAATTTGGGGAAATGGTACTTGTAGTCTGAAGGCCAATCATCCTTACACATGGAGGTCAAAGAAAGTTTGTCTCTAAATCGGATGGCCGATATATGGTTCAAGAGATATACATGAATGGATTGCTATAGATGCATTAAGGGTTGGCCCATTAATGGCAAATACTTGAAATGATATTATGCATGATAAGAAGAATTCTCCTTGACGCACAAGAATAAACTGCACATTTGATAGCTCCTAGCCTTAAATGATCAAAACATATTCCCCACAATTCCGATCCAGAGTATGTTCCTATCCACCAATTAGGTAAATAACTATCAAGAGCGAAAGATCTTTTATTTTGGTTAAAGTCCCCTTTTATGAGAAAGAAGAATAGGAATGGAATAAAATAGAATAATTGCAACAAAAAAAGAGAGAGAGAGAGATGCTTTTTTTGTTTTGTTCTTTTTCCTATATATTTTTAGTTAGAAAGATAAAACTCTTGTCATGATTCATGAATTATAATGCAAGGTTAAATGCCTTTTTGTAATTGAAAATTATAGGTTGAAATATCTATGTACTATAGTTATAAAAAGTTTTTATTCAAGGATTAAGTTGTTGATCAACAAAGAAAAATGAAATTATATAATGAAAAGTAAAGGATAGGATCAATTCAAAAGCATTTTTTATTTTAAACAAAAAAAAAAAAAAAAACATTTTTTGCCACGATCTCAATATGTGGCAAAAAGGATGTTAAACTATGGGTAAAACAATAGTATTTACCACAGCATTATCACAATTTTGGTTGAGTGTTAAATATTTCCATCACAAAAACCTTACCACAGAATTAGGTCTGTGGTAATTACTTTTTACCACAAATTTGCCATGGTTTTGGTATTCTTCACAAAAAGAGAGTGGTATATATTAATATACGATTTATGAAGATTTTGGTTGAGTGGTAAATATTGCCATCACAAAAACCTTACCTCATAATTAGGTCTATGGTAATTACTTTTTACTACAAATTTTCCATGGTTTAGGTATTCATCACAAAAAGAGAGTGGTATATATGAATATACGATTTATGACCGTTGCAAAAAAAAAAAGTGTTGCAAATACGACTCACTATTTAACATAGTTACAACTGTGGCCACAAAAATTATAGTAAATGTATCTGAATATTCCCCATGGTTTATTGCTATTGTGAATATATTTTGCAATAAACTAAACCACGGTTAGGATCTGCGGAGAATTTTTTTTCAATGAACACAAAATCCAAAAATAGTTTAGATTTTTGGAGAAATATTTGCCTATTTTTGACCATTTGAATGTGAGCATAATAGTAATCATTTGAGTACAAGGGAATTATATTCCTAATATTTTCAAATAAAATTTCCTAATAATAATACATCTATATATAATGCCAAATGATTAAAAATATCCCAAGTATAAATAAAAATGTCTTAATTTGAAAAAAATGAGTTTTCTAGTTTGAAGTACTAAAAGCAAAGTGACCATAAATGGACATTCGAATTTATTGAAGATACAAGTTGAGCTTTTGTAGAAGACAGTAAAAAATAGTTAGCTACTCGACATATTTCACTTCTCGACCATGGTGATCCATGTCCTAAAAAATTAGAGGTATTCAAGGGTCAAATTAAAGCAAACATAAATTTATAATACATAACCAGAAGACAAACAACTAAATTCAACATCACATCTACTTTTACTACTCTTGATACTAAACATGGTAGAATCTAACCAATTAAATCCATTAAAAGTTGACAGATCAAGGAATAATATCAACCACATGATAAATAAAATATCAAAAATCATAAAAAGATGTAAGATTAATTATGGTGCTATATTCTTACAACCACAAATAACCCTTAGTAATACGAACCAAATTTAGATAATTTGCACTTAGGGTGTGTTCGGTTGGATTAAAAATATTTTTTTGGGGAAAATATTTTCTTTGAAAAATATTTTACATGAAAAAGTCCATTTTTTATACAATTTTCTGGTGTTCGGTCGATAAAATGAAAATATTTTGAAATAAAAATTTTTAACGATGTCATTTGTAATTTTATGAATACAAGTTTAAAAAAAACCTATAACAATGGTTATAAATACCTTACAAATAATTCTAGTTAATGAAATATTGATTTTGTTCAAAATTAATTGATAGTAAAATATGCATAATGATAGTTATATTAGTGTGAGACCCATGATTAAGAGAAAAATGAATGGAAAAGAATTGAAAACGAAAATAAATTCAGCAAATGAAATTATAAACAGTAAGTATATGAAGTTTAATGTCACTCTTGAATTATTTGGAAAATAACTTATGCTCAAAAATTTCATAAATTATTTTCGGCCACAGGAAGAAAAATTGGAAAATATTTTATAGCAAAAAATATTTTCTGATGCTTGGCACCAAAAAAATTTCTGAAAAATATTTTCCTAAAAATATTTTCAATCCAAAAAAACACATCCTTAATTTTTGATATTTTAACTTGAAAAGATGACAATTGAATAATGATTCTTGACATGAATCATGAAAATCTAGTGCTACTGAAAATTGTGTTCAATGCAACAAAAAAACTCACCTCATCCATTAGAGAATGATATTGTTCATTAGAATTTGGATCTTCATTTAAGTTTGGGCTATGTTGGAGTACACTGGATGCATTAGTTACCTACCTAATATTTAACATTAGAAAAAATTAACCTAACTATATGTGAACTGCTACTTTTTTGGTTATTCATTGTACCTGAACATCACATCTTGTATATGTTATTGATGCATGATCCAAATTGATCCACCTCTTCCAAATCCAATACTCACCAACCGAGTATTAAGAATATCAATATGAGTTTGCATAAATTCTATTATCCCGCTAAACTTTTGCATATAAAGCTCTTGATAAGTTCATAATTGTGCTATATTTTATGTGTCATTTACCACGTTTTTATGTGTTGTAAGCAAGATTTGAGTTATTATTGAGCTTAATTTGGTTATTCTCAATTGTTGTAGGGTTAAAGTGAAAAAGGGCAGAAAAAGATGAGAAAAGATGAAAGAAAATGCTAAGGCGGAACAGGCACGAGTATGAAGTTATTTCAGATGGTGTTTCATATTTCAAGCATAACTTTTGATCTCGAGCTCCGATTAAGGTGATTTAAGATGCATTGAAAATCCAAGGCAAAGAGATATAACTTTTGTGTTTTACACTTTCTCAAATTACGCAAGAATCAAGGTGAAAATCAAAGCCGAAGGTGGAGCACAGTTGAGGAAGCCAGCACACATGCGCTGGAGTTAGTGTGCAGCGCATATGCGCTGCGTCCAGAAGCAGATTCCCAGAAGTAGCTCATGCCCACATGCGCGCTAAGGTTCCTGCGTATGTGCGCAGAGGACGGAACAGGGCAGGACCTCACTGCCTCGCTCGCACATGCACGCAGAGACCCAAGCGCATGTGCGCGGAAGGCTATGAGAAGGCGTGAAGTGGATTTCCAGCACGTTTCTTAGCCCGGACGGACTCCTTTCAGCCGATGTCATGTCTGTATCCATAAATACTTGATTGTAACCCTAAGTACTCATTATAAATACCCCAAGTAGGGTGAGAAAAAGAGATGAACACCTTTATTTTCTTTTGGCTAGGGTTATTAGCAGTAGAAATTCTTCTTTATTCTTTTATGGCACTTTGTGCCTAAATCCTTTTCTTGGTCGTGAGAATTGAAGCCATGGTCAATTCTACAAAGTTTTTAGACTTCTTGTGCTTGAATTATTTACTTTTATCTCAAGTATTGATTATTTTTCTGTGATTAAAATTTATGGTTGTTCTTTTTAACTTATCATTGCTACAGAATACTAAGTTATTAGAATTAATCTACTGCTAGATTGTTTTAATCGCGTGTGTTTAATTCAATTTATGAAGCAACTAAGTTTGATAATTACTACATTAGTGTTATTGAATTTAGAAAAATTAATCATCTAATTGGCATAACCACGTGTGTTTATGTTTAATTAGTCTAATTGTTCTTGTTGATTTTAAAGCTTCTATTAAATTAATCTTTAGCACATGTCTGGGTTAAATTAATAGTTATGGTTAATTGGATCACGTGTTGAAAATTAACCAACTTTAGAAAGAAATAAGAATCAACTTTAAATTGGTATTCGTTCGGGTATAAGAAAAGTCTTGATTTTAGTCATGTCCACCATGGCAATTTCACTAGTCGATCTTTGAAACACAAGATAATTCAATTTTATATCGAGCACTAATTGAATTTTCTTGAATTATTTTCTTGTTTTAGTTTTAGTTTAAAAGTATTCACTGAAAAACCTCCTTTTCCATTAGCACAAGAATAAAGTCCGTTCTCTGTGGGACGACCTTACTCACCACTACTACATATTGAGAGTTGTTAATTTTGGGTGCCTACGACAGCATTGCAGTTCCGCAGCATATCATTTTGAACCACCAAAATTTTGTCGCCGTTGCCGGGGAAGGGTTTGAATTATTTTTGTTCTTTTTCGTTTCTTTCTTTTTATTATTATTGTGTATGCTTGTGACCCAATTTGCCGGACAAGTTGAATTCCAATTTGATCCGAAAATACAAAGAACATTACGCATATTGGGAAAAGGATTACGATAAAGACAGTTAGGGTAAGAGCAATTGTTTAATTATATCTTTGCAGGTGATCAAGAACAACAGGAAGAGACAAATATGGCGCAACAGACTCTGAGAGAATTAGCAGCGCCCACGCTAAACCAACAACCTTTATGCATTACATATCCAGAAT
Organism: Cinchona pubescens; assembly: GCA_025175665.1. Taxonomy (NCBI): domain Eukaryota; kingdom Viridiplantae; phylum Streptophyta; class Magnoliopsida; order Gentianales; family Rubiaceae; genus Cinchona; species Cinchona pubescens. Next base: position 668,357 of record JANKKI010000143.1, read on the forward strand.
TAGATGCTAATGTTACATTTGACTTAAAATCTGGACTAATCCATTTATTATCAAACCTTATTTTCATGGATTACCAAGCGAAGATCCGAACAAGCATCTTAAGGAGTTCTATGTGGTTTGCTCAAGTATGAGACCTACCGGGGTATCAGAGGAGCATATCAAGTTGAAAGCATTTTCATTCTCACTCAAGGATCAAGCAAAGGATTGGCTATTCGATTTACCTTCGGGGAGTATCACAACTTGGGAGCAGATGAACAGACTATTCTTGGCTAAATATTTTCCTGTGTCTCGAACTGCAAATATTCGCAAGAAAATAAGTGGCACAAGGTAGTTCAATGAAGAATCCTTGTATGAGTATTGGAAGCGCTTCAAGAAATTATGTGCAAGCTGTCCACATCATCAGATAAGTGACTCCTTGTTAATTTAATATTTTTATGAAGGATTGTTGCCGAATGAAAGGAACATGGTCAACGCCGCAAGTGGAGGGGTGTTAGATAATTTGACCATAGACACTACTCGTGAGCTTATATTAAATATGGCCGCACGCTCTCAAAAGTTTGGGACACGACGTGATCAACCTCTCAAACGCGTAAATGAGGTAAATGTTTCATCATTAGAACAACAAATGGCTAGTTTAACTTCTTTTGTTCGACAGTTGGCTTCAGGTACTACGCCGACTACACAACCATTTGGTATCTGCTCAAATAAGGGACACTTAACATTTATGTATCCCACATTACAAGATGAAGGTCAAGAGCACGTAAATGCAGTCGGAGAATTCCCAGGGCAACCACGACCAAATTATGATCCCTACTCAAACACGTATAATTCTGGATGAAGGGATCATCCTAACTTGAGATACGGAAACCCAACTCAAAATCAGCCTCAACAAAATCGTAGAACTTCCAACCATACAGGCAGCCATTTGCTCAAAGACAACAAGTAAATCTGAATAATCAGTCCGGTAAGTATTTAGAGGAACTGTTGGATATTTTAACTAAAAATGCAATTCAATTCCAGCAGGATACAAAGGCCAGTATTCAGCAGTTGCAACATCAAATGGTGAATTGCAGACAAATAGTGAATGCAATTAGCAGGTTGGAAGCGCAGAGCTCCGGGAAGTTACCGTCTCAAGCTGTCATCAACCCCAAGGAGAATGTGAGTACAATTGTGCTAAGAAGTGGTAAAGAGGTTGATGTGCAGCAGAAATTAGTTCCTGAACATATTGAGGCTGAAAAGAAGAAGACTACAGTTGAAAAAGAGATTGAACCATGCGAGAAGAAAAGCAGCAGCAATGAGATAAAGCTGTTCCTATATGGCCTGAAGTTAAACCTGAACCCCCATTTCCCGAGGCATTGAAAGAGTTTTCGAAAGAGGATCCCGAGAAAGAGCTATATGATACGTTTCGTAAATGTGAGGTAAATATTTCTTTATTAGATGCTATTAAACAAATACCTCACTAAGCTAAGTTTTTGAAGGAATTGTGTTTGCATAAACGAAAGAAAAATGAGAAGAAAGTTAGAAAGGTAGAGGGTGGGAGGAATGTATCGTCTATTATTCAAAAATCCCTACCTGAAAAGTGCAAGGTCAAAACAAACCCAGGTATGTTCTCTGTTTCTTGTAAGATAGGAAATACACACTTGAAAAAAGCCATGCTGGATTTAGGTGCATCTATTAATGTAATGCCATATTCTGTCCATGATGCATTGAAAATAGGACCATTGAGTAAAACTGGTGTGGTAATTCAGTTGGCTGATAGATCTTTAGCCTATCCTAAGGGAATTGTAGAGGATATCTTAGTTCAGGTGGGAAGTCTAGTTTTTCCTACTGATTTTTATGTTCTAGAAATAGAACAAGGTAATTCCAATGCTCCTATTTTATTAGGAAGACCATTTCTGACCATTTCTAATCACTTTCCAAACTAAGATAGATGTTCTTAATGGCACTCTCAGTATGGAATTTGGTGATACAAGTGTTAAGTTTAGCATTTATGATGATGTTGAACAGTCTGACCATACTAAACTTGTTTTGGTAATTGATGTGTGTATGTCGCAAATACAGAAAATTCATTAACATACCAATAATCAGAAGGTGGACACGAACCGTGAAGAACATCTCAAGGAAAAGAACAAGGACTTGTTTCAGGAAACAAGTAATGGAAGTCCTAAAGCTTTACTACTTTTTAACGAGAAATTGAAGTTATCTATTGTGCAGGGAATAATTCCGAATTACAATCGCCTTCCTAGTCACCTTAAATAAATATTTTTGAAGGATAAGGAAAGGGTGATAATCTCAAGTCAACTTAGCAACTAGCAAGAAGAGCAACTTGTTCAGGTTCTAAAAGAGCAAAGGAGATTGAATCCATCATTTGTGAAAACAGTGAAGCGAAGGATCCTTAGACTCCTTAACATGGGAGTTACTTGAATTTGGTGAAAGAGAATCACGTCAAGCCAATGACAGTAAACAAAGGCGCAGCATGGGAGGCAACCCATGTCCATTTCAATTTTATTCTATTATTTAATTTTTGCAACTTTATTTTTGCTTATTTTAGTTTAAAAGAACAACATATTCTAATTTCGTAGTTAATTGGGAAATCGATTGCATTAAGTTTAAGGCTAAAATGATAAGAATTGTCCTTTGAAGTTTATGTGTTTTATGGGAGTGATTTAGGGTCGAATGTTTATGTCTCAAAAAAAAATTATTTTCATTCTGCCTTCAGCGCACATGTGTACTAAAATCCCAGCGCATGTGCACTGAGACCCCATTGAATTGTGGCTTCTACCTTGCACGCACATGCGTGCTAAAATCCCAGCTCATGTGCGCGGGGCTGATTATCACACAAACACACTGCCTCGTGCGCACATGCGCGTTGAGCAAGCAGCGCACGTGCACACGACGGGAAAAAAAGGAACTTAACCGTTCCAAATCCCATCATTTCTTCACATTCCTCCTCTTTCAACTTCCTCTCAAACCCTCAAATCCCCCACTTCAAATTTTCCAACACTCACCCCAATTCCATCAATTTTACACACAAATTTCTTCTTCTTTAAGGGAAAATCAAATCAAGGAATGGGAAGAATAGCAAAGAAAACAACCACAAGCAAGGGTACAGGAGACAATCCTCATCATCCGGGGCTCTACAACCAAGAGTTGGTGGTGGGTTACGGTTTTTAACTGCGGCAGCCAAACAGAAATATGACAATGATATCTCAAAACGGGCTGCAATTAAGGAAATGGGCATACAAGTGCCATTGGCAGGGGTGCCAGAAATCAAGTTAGCCATTCGCAATAGTGGATATGAGCTTTTCACTTCAACTCCCATAGATGCCGTCCTTCCTGTGGTGCGTGAGTTTTATTCTAATTTTGATCATTATAGCTCCACCAGAATATATGTACGAGGAAAAAGAAATGGATGTCTCTGCCAATGAAATCAACAGAGTTTTGAATGTCACTTGTGTTCGTAATGATGAATGGCCAAATACCCGTAATGCCAAAGTAGAACTTCAACAGATCACAAGCATTCTTTGTGACGGAGACGTGGATTGGACTTTTACGGCAGATGGCATGACGGCTCGACATTTCCACGCTAATAAACTTAAGCCAGCATGGTTTGTCTGGTTTAACGTAGCAATAGAATTCCTTTGTGGCCGCCTTCTACCGATAAACCATCTCACCCATGTCACTATGGAAAGGGCCAAATTGCTATATTCTATTGCTACCAGGAAAGCCATAGATGTCAGTCAGCTCATACGTCAACAAATCTGCTACTTCGCTACCAGTAGGCAACCGGGATAATGGTTTCCCCATCTGATTACGACTCTATGTTTGGAAAGTGATGTGGTGATTGAGCCTTCTGAAGAAAAATTAAGGCCAGGCCAGATGATTACAATTGAGGGTTTACGAGCTCTTGTTAAACACACTCAGTCCCAATTCTACGTCACACGTAGAGGACGCTGATGATTCAGATGATGAGCCGGTACCTGCTCCGTAGCAATCACAGGAGAAGCTTCTACATAACACCTTGGCAGAACAACAGTGGATGGGCCAACGTCTTGATTCGTTTATGCAATTTCAGTTTACATGGAAGCAGACCATGGATGCTCATCAGATGGCCAGAGAACGGGGAGAGGACCCTTCTACATTTCCTACCTGCTTCTACCTTTTCCTCATTTTCCACAATATTTGGGGCCCCATGCTCCTTGAGTTTTTATGCCCCATGTGTTGGGCCGTTTTCTTTATTTGATATTCATGGCAGTTGATTTCCTAGACAATTTCAGTAGTTGTTTTGTTAGACATTTTCATTAGTTAGGTTTCATTTTAGTTAGTTTATTTCATATTGCTTAGGTTTTATTTTCGTAATCGTGTGTTTCGTTTATTTTTAGTTGTGTATTCCCTTAAGGGAGTAAGTTTTTCTTGATTATTGTAGGATTCTTTTCTACATTTTTCTTGTTTTCTTTATTGTCTCAAGGGAATTATTTATTTGTTTTGTTCTATTTTGTTTAGTGTTCTCCAACTTTCATTTGCAACAAGGGGTTATGTTTTTCTTTCTCCCATTTTATGTTTTTCTTTTTACATTGAGGACAATGTTTATTTTTAAGTGTGGCGTGGGAAACTTATTTGGATTTCTAAGTTGTTTGGTGTATTTTGCTCGATTTTACCAACTGCAATATATTTTGACTTTTCCTTTGATCTGAGAGTTTGTTAAAATTTTTGAAAATTTTGTGGATTAATTGACCATTATTTGTTTGAAAATTTCAAAAAATTTTGCTTAACATATTTTCCTATTTTTCTGCAGAATAAATCATTAGTTGAACCATGCATGAATGAGTAGTCAGTGTTAATATTTTCCATTCATAATTTTCAAGATTTTTGTCACTGAGCCATACTTTAATTTTTTATTTGGGATATTTAGAGAAAGTTATGTAGACTCAATTATGTTGCATCCCAAAAACTCACTTTATTACATTTTTTTAAGCTAATTCTTAGATGAGCCGAGTTAGTTTACAAATGAGGGTAGTGTCTTTTTCGTTTGTTGGGCCTTTCTAGCCAACCATTTTAACAATTTATTTCTAAATACCTTATTTGAGCCTTATTCTTGTGAAGAGAAATATTATTCACCTTCTTTCACTTAAAATCACCTACCCTTGTTGAGCTTAATGTTCTATTACACATTGTTTATCCTAAGTTTTCCTTTTAAGAGTTTATGGTGTACATTATTTGTTCAGGGGATATAAGGGTGGAAGTTTGTGAGAAGTGTGATATATATTTTTGTTGCGAAATAGGGTATTGGAAAAAATTGTTGAAAAAAAAATGAATATGGAAGTGTGGGTAGTTGCAGGTAGTGCCCATCACTGGTACCTGCATGTTTTTTATATTTACAGGTAGTGCCTATCACTGGTACCTGTATTTGCAAGTAGTGCCTATCACTGATACTTGTGTATTTATATGTTGCGGGTAGTGCCTACCACTGGTACCTGTACTGTGAGCGGATATAGAAAAAATAAAATGATGATGTGATGTAGATATGTTCGAGAGAGGTTGGCATGTTTGGTTGTTAAGAATTTTTCGCGGGTGTTTGCTACTCAAGTGTGGGGTTATGGATGTATGATATTTCGCATGTGAAGAGAAGTTGTATTGTAATGTGTGGCCACCATAATTATAAAGCTCTTGTTCTTAAGCTACATTTGCTATATCCTCTCCCTTCTTTGGCTAACTAATATCCTAACCTATAGTACGAACTAAAAGTCCTACCTAAATTTGAATTGAATCGGTTGTCTAGATTAGTGGAGGGGTGTAAGAAGAGTGAACTATGGGGTGTTTAGAAAAATTTTGAGGGTCTTCATGATTAAATCTAAATATTTTCAAATTTGAATTTTTTAATGGCTATACACACAAACACACAAATTTCATGTTTTGGTTTTTATTAGCATTTGAGCTCTTGGGTTCTTTGACTACTCTGATTGCTGGATTAATTATTGATTATTTATATGAATTTTTGAATGAATATGTTGAGTGAAATTTTGTTATGCTTAAATGTTTTAATTTCATGTTTGATCGAGGACGATCAAAAGCTAAGTGTGGGGTAATTTGATAAATTCATAATTGTGCTATATTTTACGTGTCATTTATCACGTTTTTATGTGTTGTAAGCAAGATTTGAGTTATTATTGAGCTTAATTTGGTTATAGCTTGCTCTGTCTCAGTTTTTGTAGGGTTAAAGTGAAAAAGGGCAGAAAAAGATGGGAAAATATGAAAGAAAATGCTAAGGGCAAAACAAGCACAAGTATGAAGTTATTTCGGATAGTGTTTCGTATTTCAAGTATAACTTTTGATCCCAAGCTCCAATTGAGGTTATTTAAGATGAATTGGAAAGCCAAGAAAAAGAGGTACAACTTTTATGTTTTACACTTTCTCAAATTATGCAAGTATCAAGGTGAAAATCGAAGCCGAAGGCGGAGCACAGTTGAGGAAGCCAGCGCACATGCGCTGGAGCTGTGCAGAGCATCAGCGCTGCTTCCAGAAGCAGATTCCCAGAAGTGGCTCGCACGCATGTGTCCCTGCATATGTGCACAGAGGACGGAACAGGGCAGGACCTCACTGCCTCGCTCGCACATGCACGTAGACCCAAGCGCATTTGCGCGGAAGGCTATGAGAAGGCGTGAAGTGGATTTCCAGCACGTTTCTTAGCCCGGACGGACTCCTTTTCAGCCGAGATGTCATGTCCTTATCCATAAATCCTTGATTGTAACCCTAAGTATTCATTATAAATACCCCAAGTAGGGTGAGAAAAAGATATGAACACCTTTATTTTCTTTTGGCTAGGGTTATTAGCAGTAGAAATTCTTTTTTATTCTTTTATGGCACTTTGTGCCTAAATCCTTTTCTTGGTCGTGAGAATTGAAGCCATGGTCAATTCTACAAAGTTTTTAGACTTCTTGTGCTTGAATTATTTACTTTTATCTCAAGTATTGATTATTTTTCTGTGATTAAATTTATGATTGTTCTTTTTAACTTATTATTGCTACAGAATACTAAGTTATTAGAATTAATCTACTGCTAGATTGTTTTAATCGCGTGTGTTTAATTCAATCTATGAAGCAACTAAGTTTGATAATTACTACATTAGTGTTATTGAATTTAGAAAAATTAATCATCTAATTGGCATAACCACGTGTGTTTATGTTTAATTAGTCTAATTGTTCTTGTTGATTTTAAAGCCTCTTCTATTAAATTAATCTTTAGCGCGTGTCTGGGTTAAATTAATAGTTATGGTTAATTGGATCACGTGTTAAAAATTAACCAACTTTAGAAAAAAATATGAATCAACTTTAAATTGGTATTCGTTCGGGTTAATTCTTCAATTACTGCTCGATATAAATTTCAAGGATCGACTAGTGAAATTGCCATGGTGGATATGCCCAAAACCAAGACTTTTCTTATATCGAATTTTCTTGAATTATTTTCTTGTTTTAGTTTTAGTTTAAAAGTATTCAAAAACCTCTTTTTCCATTTAACACCAAAAAAAACTCCGTTCTCTGTGAGACGACCTGTACTCACTACTACTACATATTGAGATTTGTTAATTTTGGATGCCTACGACCGCATTGCAAATCTGCAGCATATCATTTTGAACCACCAACTCCTCCACTTGACTCCAAATTCTTGACATTAACTCATTAGACGTCTAATAACAACTAATAGAATCAGCAGCTACTTGAGATGTAGTATTGATGGGACCCAATCCTATTGCCCTTGCATATCCATGACATGCGGGACTTATGGTCTCTTTGAATATCTTTCACCTAACTTTTGGTGTTCATTCTGAATCTGGAATCTTTGAGAGTTGTTGTTGCATTAAAGCCTATACAGTTTGAAATTTCACAAACTATAAGTAATCATGTAACTTATTAACATTATTATAGTTGTACTACCTAGTAAAGAAAGTAATAAAATATATATAGAAATATAAACTACAATGAATTTAGCAGCTTCATCATCTTTTGTAGCACCACTTTTGTTTGCCCTTGTTCAATGTAAACAGAAAATTCATCTGTATACAAACCTTGATTCCTCATCCAAAAAACCAATTATTGCAATATGTTTATTAACTTTATCATATTTTTTCATTAACTTATTTAATAAAATTAATATAAATTTTAATCAGATCATACCTCTTCACACAAATTTGCAGACAGTGTTCTATCAGTTCTGTGTGGTGGCCGATAATGATCCCAGTTCTCTGACCCCATTTTTCTCCGCTACATCCTTAAAAAAATGTAGTCGATAGCTAAATATGCTTATTTAAAATAATAATATAAAGGGACAATTACTGATAGCTAAATATGGTTAATTAAAAGAATAATATAAAGTGACAATTACTCATTATCTTAAGAAATTTAAATACTTCTAACCTGAATATCTTTTAGACTCCAATACTCAACAAGTATTTTCCACTTACGGGTTCAACTTCAGGAGGTATATTAGCTAAAGCTTCCTCTTTTGTATTCCATACTTTGTAATTATTGACTTACAATTTTGGTTTTGATGATGACAAATGCAATCTAACAATCTGACCTTAAGTTGTGTAAGAATTCTGTTTTATCTGCTCATAACAGAGTTTTCGGACGCTGCATATCGTCTGAACAGAACAAAGTTCCTCGGACATAGAAATTCGTCCGAACAAAATTGTCTCTGACGCAATTCAATGTCTGAAAGGTTAGGCAAAGAGCAAGATTCTGAGGCACTTACAACATCTAAGACGCGCCTAACTGTCCAAAGGAAATTTTATCGGACGAGCCTAACTATCTGAAGGCAGAGCAACCTGGACAAGCACTTTTTGGACGTACTACTTTGTTCGAGGGTCGGACTCATCAATCTACTTGTTTCGGATGCATGATGCAACCTCAGCCGTCTGAATGAAGATTTCAACTCCATGATATCGTTGTGCAGATGCTCCAAAAAGATCTTGGATGTCCGAAACCTATAATGGCTAGTTTCTCAGCATTTATTACTAAGCCGTTAGGAAGTGGTTGGGAGCTGATTTATTGCATCTATAAATGCCAACCCATCTTCATTTTCAAAGACCAACTTACACATTGAATACAAGAAAGTACAAAAGCAATTTGAGTGCAAATTAGCTCTTTAGTAATATTATATTAGTGTGTACTTAAGAGTGCTATTCAAAATCTTAGAGTAGAGTGATAATCTTGTACAGAAGCGAGATTGAGTGTAAAATTCTTGGCTCAACTAAAGAGAATTAATGAAAATGGCTTCTGAGCAATGGTTATCCTACTTTGTGTACATTTGGGATTATTGACTCACCAAATTTGAAGGATCATCTTGGTGGATTACTACTGCAAACTTGCTAGCTTGGGAGTGTTGTTTGCTTAATCTCTCTCTCTTTACATATTTTATACATTTTGTGCTCAATTGATTATATTTCTATCAACTTACTTGTTAGTGTAAAAGATTTTATTTGTGCCTCATTTGCAAATTTTTTTATGAAACCTAATTCACCTCCCTCCTAGGTTACTTTGGGGCCAACAATTGGTATTAGAGCATTGGTCTCTTTATTTTGCTTAAATTGCAGTTGAGTAAAGATCTTCTATGGCAACCAATAATGCTTTATTTTTTGAAGGTCAATTTATCATTAGACCTCCTATGTTTAATGGGGTGAACTTTATTAGTTGGAAAGATAAAATGAAAATCTTTTTGCAATCTATTGATATTGACTTGTGCTATGTTATCAATGAAGGTCCTTTTGAAGCCATCATTGTTCATGATGATCACACAAATAGAAGAAGAGAAAATAAGGGATGAGCTCACTCCACAAGATAAAGCAAACTTAACCTTGAATGGTAAAGCCATGAATGTGCTATACAATGCCTTGATGCTAACGAGTCTACTTGTGTCAAAGGATGTGTTTCGGCTAAGAAAATTTGGGACAAATTGAAAGAAATTCATGAAGGGTGCGATGATATTATAGAACAAAAGAAATCCTTACTTCTTGCCAAGTATGAGTCTTTCAAGATGGAACCATATGAAAATATTGATAAAATGTATTGTAGATTCAATGATGTCATTAAGGAACTTGAAGCCTTAGGTAAGGAATATTCTTTGGGTGAGAAGAATAGAAAAATCTTGAATGCTCTATCCAAAGAATGGGAGGCATATAGAGGAAGCAAATAACTTAAATTACATACCTATTGAGTCATTGATTAACTCTCTCACTTCATATGAATTGAAATTGAAACCTAAAGTAGTGGATGATGAAGAAGCATACAAGACCAAAGAGAAGCATTGCCTTGGAGACTTCTCAAGAAGAAGATGAAAATGCCTCCATCACTTTAAAAGATGAAGATCTTGATGAAGGTGATCTTACACTCATCACCAAAGGATTCCTCAAACACTACATCAATAAACAGAGAATGAGAAAAGGAGGAGCAATTAACTCAAACAAGGGAAGACCAAGCTTGAAATTAAGAAGCAAAATGAAAAATGCTTTGAATGTGGTCAACCCAGAAACTTTGCAAATGAGTGTCCTTCCAAGAAGAGGAAGGAAGAAAGGAAGGACGCCCTACTTCAACAATTTTCAAATCACATGGGATGATTGCAACTCCGAAGGAGAAGTTGAAGAAGAGATGGAATCAACACAAATGGCCTTTATGGCCATTGGTGATAATGAGGTAACAACAACTTATGATTCTAATGAGGAAAATGATGATAATGATGAACTTGAAACTTTCATTTTAAAATTGCATGAGAGCTTAAAGGAATCATATACTGTATAGAAATAAGGAGTTAGTCAAAAAAACAAATGCCTTATTGAATGCTAACACCAAATTTGTGAATGAAAACAATAGTTTATCACTAGAAAATGCTAATTTGAAGAAAATAATGCATGTGAAAACAAAGTCCAATAAAGAGCAAGCCTCCTTGAAGAAAAGATTGGACGATCTTGATGTTCTCTTGCATATAAAAAGGGAAAATATTGTTGATATGAAAAGGAATAGAAATATGTTGCTCAACAAGAACTTTGTCACTTTTAGAAGGAATGACTTATGTTTTGTAAAATTGAAATCTTCTTTATATGGAAATAAGAATATTATTTTCAACTATTGCCAACAATATGGACATGTGAAAAATAATTGTTATGTCAAGAGAAATAAAAAAAATTGGAATAAATACCGTATGGATTTGTAGTCAATTTACTAACTTTTATGGACCCAAGAAAATATGGGTACCAAAAGTTATCACCATATTTCTTGTATAGGTAATGAACATCACCAAAAAAATGCTAAATGGTTCATAGATAGTGAGTGCTCAAGACATATGATGCATTTCTCTTCACCAACCTCAAGTCCAAAAATAGTGGAAAGGTGACTTTTGGGGATAACATGAAAGCAAAATCAATTGGCATTGCTGATGTAGGTAAAAATGATGAGACTTTGATTAAAAAATGCTTCTAGTTGATAATTTAAATTACAATCTCTTAAGTATGAGGCAATTATGTGATAAAAATCTATATGTGTTGTTTACCAAGCATGAATGTTTAATTCTTGATAAAAATTTTACTATTTTATTTAAAGGTACTAGGCACAATGATGTTTATGTGATATGTCTTGATAATATTGGTGGTGGCAATGTAAAGTGCTTAACCGTTTTTATAGATGATTCTTGACTCTGGCATAGAAGGCTTTGTCATTTCAACATGGATTTAATTGAAAATCTTGCTAAGAAAGAATTGGTAAGAGGTTTTCCAAAATTAAAGTTTGTGAAAAATAAAATTTGTGATATAAGCATGCCAATTTGGTAAACAAATTAAAGTTTCTTTTAACGCAAAAAATTGTGTGTCTACTTCTAAACCTTTGGAATTGTTGCATATGGACTTGTTTGGTCCAACTCAACATGCTAGTCTTGGTGGTAGTAAATATGCTTTTGTGATTGTTGATGACTATTTCAGGTATACTTGGGTACCATTTCTTGTTCACAAAAATGAAGCCTTTGAAAATTTTGTAAAATTATTTTCCAAAATACAAAATTTGCTGAATTTGAAAATTGTTCGTTTGAGAAGTGATAATGGAGCTGAATTTAAATTTGGAGGTTTTCCCGAATTTTGTGATCACAACGGTATTTTGCATGAATTTTCGGTTGTTAGAGTATCTCAACAAAATGGTGTTGTTGAAAGGAAAAATAGAACACTTCAAGAGGCCACTAGAACCATGATTAGTGAGTGTGACTTACCAAAGTATTTTTGGGCCGAAGCCGTTAACACGGCTCATTATGTTATGAATCGAGTTCTCATTGTAATTTGAGACTTATTTTAAATAAAACATTGCAAAAAACCCGTTGTGAGCTATTTCAAAGTTTTTGGTTGTAAATGTTTTATTTTAAAAATTAAAGAGAATTTTCGAAAATTTGACAAAAAAACGGATGAAAGGATTTTCTTAGGATATTCTAGTGACAAGAAAGCATGCCGAGTATACAATAGAAGATCTCGTTTGATTGAAGAAGTTGTGCATGTTACGTTTGATGAGGCTAATGATATTATTTCAAGAAATATTTGTGAAGATGAAGATGCAGGTGTGCAAAAGAAACTTGAAAAGCTTACTATACATGAAGAACATCAAGACACCAAGGCAAGCAATGAGGATGATGCTCATCACTTGGATGAAGAAGGAGAAAAGAACGAAAATTCTCCAAAAGCATAGAGATTTGTCTCAAGTCACCCTCAAGAATTAATCATAGGTAATCCGTCCGATGGGGTAAAAACTCGTTCTCATAGACCTTTGAATAATAATTATGCCTTACTTTCCTCACATTGAACCTAAACGCGTGGATGATGCTTTGAATGACAAATCATGAGTTCTTGCTATGCAAGAAGAACTTAGTCAACTCGAGAAAAATAATGTGTGGACTTTAGTTGAAAGACCCTCAACTCATCCCGTAACAGGAACAAAATGGATTTTCAGAAACAAACTAAATGATAAAGGTGAGATAAGAAATCTATCTAGACTTGTTGCAAAAGGGTTATGCTCAAGAAGAAGGAATTGATTTTGATGAGACCTTTGCACTCATTGCTCGTTTAGAATATATTCGTATGTTTCTTTCATATGCATGCTTTAACAATTTCAAATTATTTCAAATGGAAGTCAAAAGCGTTTTTTTAATGGTTTCATTGATCAAGAAGTTTTTATTGAACAACGCCTCAGTTTTGAAAATAAAGATTTTCCAAATCATGTTTCTAAACTATCAAGGGCTTTATATGGGTTGAAACAAGCTCCTAGAACTTGGGTATGAAATATGGAGTGGTTTTTTTACTTTGAAAAAGGTTTTAAAAGGGGTGTTGTTTATAGTACTCTTTTCACCAAAACTAGTTTTAATGATTTGTTGGTTGTTCAAATTTATGTTGATGATATTATTTTTGGAGCTACTAATAAAAGTGTGTGCAAGGAATTTTCTTGCTTAATGCAAAAGGAATTTGAAATGAGTATAATGGGAGAATTACAATTCTTCCTTGGACTTCAAGTTCACCAAACAAAAGAAGGAACCTTCATCACACAAATCAAGTACACAAAGGAGCTTCTCAAGTGCTTTGGAATGGAGGATTGCAAACAAGTTGGAATGCCAATATCCACCTAAACCAAACTTGACAAGGATGAAAAAGGTAATTGTGTTGATGAAAAACACTATAGAGGTATGTTCAGAAGCCTACTTTATTTAATTGCTAGTAGATCGGATATTATGTTTGCCATTTGTCTTTGTTCTAGGTTTCAATCTTGTTCTAAGGAATCACATTTAATTACTATAAAAAGAATTTTTATGTACTTGAAAGGGATGTTGAATTTTGGTCTTTGGTATCCTAAATCCACTAGTTTTCATTTGATTAGTTACTCAGATGCCGACTTTGCTGGTTGTAAAATTGATAGAAAAAGTACTAGTGGTATGTGTCACTTTTTGGGTAATTGTTTCGTGTCCTGGTTTAGCAAGAACCAAAATTCTATCTCTCTATCTATGGCAGAATCCAAATATATTATTGCTTGAAATTGTTGTGTTCAACTTCTTTGGATGAAACACACTCTAAAAGATTTCGGTGTTATTTTTGATTGTGTGCCTATTATATGCGATAATACTAGTGCAATTAATCTCACTAAAAATCCTATTTTGCATTCTAGAACATAACACATTGATGTCAAGCATCATTTTATAAGAGATCTTGTTGGAAAAAGAAAATTTGTGTTGAATTTGTTTGCACAAAAGATTAATTGGCTGATATTTTTATTAAACCATTACCATTGGATCGTTTTGAATCTCCCAAAACTTACTTGCTTGGGCATAATTGATTTCAAAATTTGTGAATTGTGTTTTTGGAAACAAATGTGCGTCCTAAGTTCTCTGTTCTTTCGGACAAAAATATCCGTTCGAACACCCTATTGTTCTTACATTTTGTCTCAGACATTTCCCTTCGTCCAAACTATTTCCCTTTTTCATCAAACTCTCTGAAAAATCGAATGGATGATCACAATCGTCTGACATCCCTTCAGACGCAAAGTATAGAATTTTGGTTGTCCGTTCTTCTGAGATCGGACGCACGATTGGATGTATATTAATCGTTCGAACGTCCGAACGACTGTTCTATTCGTTTAAAACCTTTCATTTTCCACTTCTCAGACATTCCATCCCTACTGAACCCTAGCTCTGGCGAAATAGGAGAAAATCACCAAATTCTTTCAATTCGTCCTTTTTTCTCTAAAATTCATCTTCCTATTTCTTCACCTACCACATTTGAACTCTTTTCTCACCTTATTAACATCCTCTTCCTTCAATTTCCTTAAAATCTCCCTTCATTCTCATTTTTTACACTCTCCAACTTCTTCTTTGATTCAAGATGGTTCGTTCGCGTGGAGGGTCTTCAACAAGCACCAGAGGCAAGAAATCGAAGGAAAAGGCTCCAGTACAAGGCCTAACATCAACAAATCCTCAACCCACTCCAAATCCCACTTTGCCTAAATTTTGATAGATACACATCTTTGCTTAGTAAATCCATTATAATGCAATTTCCTATTTCTCAAGGCTTGTTTGACGAATTAAACTTACTTTTTATTAAGGAATGTTTTGAAAAACAAAAATGGGGGAATTTAATTCATCTGATTTGCCTGTGTATCACGATATGGTATTACAATTCACTGCTAATTTTCGCAAAAGTTCAACTGTTCGAACCTTAGTTTCTCGTGTGAATCACATTAATCCTGAATTTACTTCCAATGTCATTAATTTGATTTTTGAATGTGAAGTTATGAAATCTAATATTTCTTTTCTTTAGATAAATGGCCTGCTGTTGATAACTATAGAACTTAATTTGACATCAGGAAGTAAAACAAAATCTTCATGTTAATTTTACACAGGCTTCAGAAGCCAAAACCGTTTTACTTAGTCTTGAGCTCAATATCTTGCACCCATTGGTTACAAATTTGTCATTACCTACTGATGGACATCGTATAAGTCGAGAAAAATGCAATTGTATTTGTTCTATTGTGTTTTTAAGGGAATCAAACTTGATTTTGGATATTTATTTTGTTCTTTATGGGAATTATTGCTGATTGACACTCGAAGGAACATCCCTTTTGGGAAATTCTTAACTAATGTTTTCTATTATTTTGATATCCCATTTACTGAAAAAAAAACAACATTCCCCATATTTCAGTAAATCTTATATTGAACGGAAAGGTTTGATTTTTTCAATGACAAATGGTTCACTAAGGCTGATTATGAAAATGAGAAATCAAAAGATCATGCTTCGAGTCTAGGACATGCACTACCCTAGTCCATTCCTCCTCAACCCTCCTCTTCCACACCTTCAGGAGAGGTGTTGCCTGCCCCATTCCTCACACATTCCCTCTTCGGAACCACTCATTTCACAACTGTGCACACTTTTCACAAATCTCAGCAATTAGATGAGCTCTTTTCAATGCCACATACTTCAAAAATTAAAAAGGTTGGAGCTCAAACAAACCATTCTTCAAGAAGCCTTAAGTCTCGGTATGTTTGCCTCAACTCAAATTCAATTTGCCAACATTCAGTCGCAGTACATTCTCGAGTCCTGGTCGGATAGCGATGATGATGACATTGAAGATATTGAAAAATCCAATCTTGAGCCCAAAGCACGAGAAGATCCAGTTGATGCAACCCATCCTGAGAAATCCACCGTTCCTGGAGTTGATAATGATAATGAAGACGTTGATGACACATTCAATTACATCATGCAATGCCATGACCCTCAAGACCTAAATGAACATGACAGTGAGGCTACGGATGATGATTTGCCCTTTAAAAAGCGCAAATGCGAGGAGCGCTCCAAGAAGAAAAACGATTTCGAGATTCTACCCCGTAGTTTACTTCTTTTCACATACCTTTGCTTTGTTTTTCCTTAGATTTATGTGTTTTAACTTAAATTACATTTGCTGAATTTGGATGTATCTTCTTGACTATTTCTTCTATTTAATGATGCTCTTTTTACCTTTATTTTATCCCTTCTTGTGGTTTGCAAAAGAGGGAGCATCCTCTCAGGATGGAGCTTGTTTTGTTTTGATAATGCCAAAACGGGGAGAAATATAGTTAATTGCTTATGATTGATTGTTGTATTGATCATGGTTGATGGATTATGATTGTTGATTAATTAATTGAGTTATGATTGGATATAATTGGTTGGTTTGCCCTATGATTTTTCAGTAAAAAAGGGGTGATTGTTGACCTACAATCTTGGTTTTGATGATGACAAATGCAAACTAACAATCTGACCTTAAGTTGTGTAGGAATTTGTGTTATATGCTCATAATAAGGTTTTCGGACGCTGCACATCATCCAAACAGAACAAAGTTTCTTGCTGTCGAACGCAGAAATTCGTTCGAACATAATTGTTTCGGATGCAACACAACATCTGAAATGTCAGGCAGAGCAAGA
This sequence comes from Cinchona pubescens, assembly GCA_025175665.1. Lineage (NCBI taxonomy): Eukaryota > Viridiplantae > Streptophyta > Magnoliopsida > Gentianales > Rubiaceae > Cinchona > Cinchona pubescens. The sequence continues at coordinate 685,316 of JANKKI010000143.1, forward strand.
TTCTGAGGCACTTACAATGGACACGCCTGATTGTCCAAAGGCAGAGTAACCCTGGACAAGCACTAAACCTTTCGGATGCATTACTTTGTCCGAGGGTCAGACTCATCAATCTACTTGTTTCGAATGCAGGATGCAACCTTGGCCGTCCAAACAAAGATTTTAACTCCATGATATCGTTAATCGGACGCTTGTTCAGACCCTCAAAAAAGATCTCGAATGTCTGAAACTTAAAACAGCTAGAATCTCAACATTAATTACTTAGCCGTTAGAAAGTGGTTGAGAGCTAATTTATTGCATCTATATACAAGCAAGTATAGAAGCAATTTGAGGGCAAATCAGCTCTTTAGTAATATTGTATTAGTATGTACTTAAGAGTGCTATTCAAAATCATAGAGTGGACTAATAATCTTGTACAAAAGCGAGGTTGAGTATAAAGAATAGATCCTTGGCTCAACTAAAGAGAATTAGTGTGAGCAAGGGTTATCCTAGTTTGTGTACATTTGGGATTATTGACTCACCAAATTTGAAGAAGCATCTTAGTGGATTACTACTCCAAGCTTGCTAGCTTGGGAGTGTTGTTTGTTTAATCTCTCTCTCTTTACTTATTCTATACATTTTGTGCTTAATTGATTATATTGCTATCAGCTTACTTGTTAGTGTAAAAGATTTTATTTGTGCATCATTTACAATTTTTTTTAAGAAACCTAATTCACCCCCTCTTAGGTTGCTTTGGGGCCAACAGTAATGTTACCTCTTCAGATGGTATTTCTAACATCTCAATTTCTCATCAAGTGATCTCAAATAATTCATTTTTTATGAAGGAGTTGTGGTTCATACCTTGATAATTTTCAAGAAAATATCCATTATGCAAGAGAAAATCGAATAGATGTAAATATAACCTTGTACAATGTAATTAAATCTTAGTCCATGCATCTTTTTATTCATTATTAGGAATACCTTTCCAATTAGCATAGGTAAGTGGAAACATAAATCAATTTCTTGCTATTGTTCCAAGATATGATTCGAAAGAACCTGCATAAGGTCCAATAGGTTGCATTTTCACATTAAATTGTACAACAATGGCAGTGTTTGGAATTGGTTTTGGTCCTTTTGCTGGTCCTCTTTCTTTTTTTTTAACAATTACTTCATGACCTTTCATAAAAAAAAATAGTGAATCTTATCACTAGAGAAGTAAAATTTAATGGTACAAAAATGAATTAAAATGTGACTGTAAATAATTACAAACAATTAAATATTTGAAAAATATTAAAACAAACATTATGGAATTGTATCTAATCCATTATTAGTGGATTTAGAACCAATTTAACTAAATCTGATACTATATTTGCACGTTGAGTGAAATCTAATAGTTTATTTAGAATTAATTAGTAATTACTGTTAGCATGCATGCCAAATAATTAAGTAATATATAAACCAAAACGACTATCATCTTGATAAAAATTAGAAATAGACATGTTAAAATTTGTTAGATCCACCTCCAACTGGTTGAGAGGTAGTTCATGCAGAATTTGATGTATTGCTTCTAGCTTGAGTACCAGTATTTTGGGAGTCCAAAGCTGTTCAACTAGAGCCACTCAATCGAGGAGAATTAGTTTCACAATTGCTCTTTAGTATCCTAGATGCATAACCTACCTAATTTAGATGCATGTAATAGACTATGTTTTTTAGATGAATAAGTTTTATCACCCAAAATATCTAACCTGACACTTGATAGAGATTAAATATGCCACCTATGACATGTAAACCTGCTTAAACAGATGAGGGTATATACAACAGGTCTGATTACTTGATCCAACTAAGCCAGGTCAAATCCTAGTTAATTGTGTCTAAACAAAATCCTCATCTGGCTTTGGATTAGCCTGAGTAGGAGGATGGCATGTCTGTAACACAATGCCGGCATGATAGTACCTCGAGGTCGCTTCCTTGCCATAAGATTTTACACTTTAATTTTTTTTGACATGTAAATGCATTGTCAAAATAGCACTATTTAGTAAGAAAAATAACGTTACATAAAATTTATTTCATATGAGAGATTACACACGGAAGTAACTCTATCCACAATGTTAATACCATCATATAAGGCAACGATATTAAAACTAGTAATACTTACAAAAAGAAAAAAAAAAACTTTAAATTTGAAGGGAAAAAAGACAATTTTTATTATTGAAATAACTAGTAATACTTACAACAAAAAAAAGCTTTAAATTTCAAGGGAAAAAAAGATAATTTTTATTATTGAAATTTCCTCTATTGGTGTCAACCCAATGTTTTAATGTCACATATTATCAATGTCTTCCATGTGTTGGTCATTTCTAGCATGGTCTTTCACTTCATCTGTATCATGTGTCATAGTTTCAAATCCTTCTCTCACCCAAATATTATTGTCAACTTGGAAGCCTACATTACCATCTAATTGTTGTTGCGTACATGGCTCCATTGCATTTCAAGAATCAAATAGTTTCAAAGTCATCTCCTAATGACATTTTCAAGACAACAACCCATCCTTCTTCTATTGGATCTGAGACATAACAAACTTGCTCTTCTTGATATGCTAAAATAAAAGGCTCATCACTTGGAAGATCATTTTTGAACATCAAATGGTTGAAGTTTACCAATGTGAATTTGAATTCATCTTCTATTTTTCCTCTTTGGTTGTCAATCCAATCACACTTGAATAGTATGAACTTCAATTTGCTGCTATAGCTCAACTTCATTATATCCGTTAATACACCATAGTAAGTAACAGTTCCAACAACTGGATTTCTGTCTCTACGACTAGCATAACTCGAGGCATCCGCTTTAATAGTTACTCCACTATTTTTAGTTACTTTACCCATCTCATTCCTCTTAGTATGAAAGTGGAAACCGTTGACACTATAAGTATTGAACCTCAAACTCTTTAAACTAGGACCAAGAGCTAGTGCCCTAACTTTCTTAGAAAATGTGCTGCATGTTATTTGTTCTTTGATTATACTCAACCTGCATTGCATTGTGCCTACAATGTGTAAGCGATGTAACCAATGCAATTAATATATAATTCATAGACATGCATATAAAATAGGTAACACTTATGTGTCCCTTGAACCATTTTGAAAACTTTCCATTGTGTAGTCGTTGAATGTAATGATCATTAGCTCAGGGAAATTTCATAGCAATTTCTGCGAGATGCAAGTTGTGATAATTCAAGATTGATATTTAGTTTCTAAAATAATAATCTAAAAATATTATTACTACAATGTTATACATATTATAGGAATGGGACACTTACTCCAACAAATATCTGACATAATTTGTATTCATTAATATGTAGTGATGTTCTTGTTCACATGAAACTCTATCAAATGTGACTTCTTTACCCTTTTTCGCACTACCAAAATATATTTTCCTTAGGGGTTGGTTTTGCTTTGTCTCAACATTGTGTAAGTACCTTGAACAAAAGTTCAAGCATACAATCTTCCATCAAATATCCATTTGAAATTGATGCTTCTGGATGTCTTCAATTGCGCACATAACGATTTAATGTAAGTAGGAACCTACTCAATACAGGTCATATGATAAATTCAAAAACATTACAAAGAAATATACAACACAAAATTAAAATACATACATATCTCTCAATCGGGTACATCCATCTAAATTGAACAGTACTAGCTAACAATGCCTCCTCAACTAGGTGTATTTGCAAATGTTCCATTATATTAAAAAAGATGGTGGAAAGATCTTCTCAAGATGAAAAAGTATTATAGCTATCTAATCTTGCAAATATTCAAAGTCACACACATAATTAGTCTTTGAGCAAAGTTTCCGAAAGAAGTTAATTCAATCAACGGTTTCACCATATTGTTCGGTAATATTGTTCGAATACTTAATGGAAGTAACTGTTGCATTATGACATGATTTCCATGGCTTTTAAGACCCCATTTTCTTTGCTCATCCAAATTTACACATCTTGATCAATATTTGAAGAATATTCATCTAGAAACTTAACATCCTTCAGGACTTCGCAAAATATGTACCTATCATCTTTACTTAAATTAAAACAAGCAGGTAACATGACAGTCTTCCCGTTTTTCTCAAGGGGATGTAAAGGTGTCCTAATTTTCATTAACTCCATGTCACGACGTGCATTTAAGGTATATTTTGATTTATCAAAAACATTTAACAAGGTCCCCATCAAATTACCATAGAAGTTCTTCACTATGAGCATTACATCAAGATTGTGTGGAACCAAATTATCCTGCCAATATAGAAGTTCCCAAAATATACTCTTCTTTTTCCAATTACCAACAGAAGCAGATACACACTCACCTCTCTTTCGCTTTTTAAGGTCACCATCTCATACTTTGTTGATATAGTAGAAACTTGTTACAGTACCTCTAACCCAGACAAATGTGTAGGCTTGTTATCATATTCTCATGTTCCAACGAGAAGTCTTCTCTCTCTACGAAATTTATGAGAAAGAGGGCAAGAACTTGCGGTGACCCATATAACAATATTTCTTACAATTTTTCAACCATTTAGGACAAGTTTTCTTCTCATATACAAGATATGCAAGTTCAAGCTTTGTACTCCAACCAGATAAGATTGCATATGTTGGAAAATCGTTAATTGTCCACAACAATATTGCATGTAACTTAAACATTTGATTGGTAAAAGAATCATATGTAAGCACACCATTGCGGAATAATTCTAACAATTCTTTTATAAGCGGTTGAAAGAAGACATCAATTTTTTTACCAGGACTCTTAGGACCGTGAATCAACAAAGATAGAATAAAAAATGATTGCTTCATTCATAACTTAGGTGGCAAATTATAGGGTATGAGCATAATAGAACATGAACTATGTGCAATTGACATTGATCTGAATAGATTAAAGCCATCAATTGATAATACTAGTCATACATTTTAACTATCAGTTGCAAATCTAGGATTTCTGTCATCAAAAGTTTTCCAAGCAAAGGAATTCCATTAACGGGGTGCTGTAAATAAACTCAAACTATTCGATACTCGAATCGAACTCAGCTTGGTAAGAGCTCATTCAAACTTGTTTCGTTAATAATCAAGCCAATCTTGAACAAAAGTTGGCATTTGTTAGTTTTCGTGTTCAGCTCAAACTTGACTCAATAAGCTAAAAATTTTAAATTTACATGGAAAAATTTTGAAGCTACTTCAGTTCGATTCGAGTTTGGCTTAATAAAAGCTCATTTAAGATTGGCTCAAAAGATAAACAAGTCAAATTTGAACAAAATTTCAAGCTTGATAAAATAATTAAACAAGCTTGAATATTGGAGTGTCTAGCTTGTTTATGTTCATTTACGCTTTATGAGCTAAAACTATGGATGACAACCATCAATAGTGTAGTATGTAGTTAAACTACTAAAACACTCTAACAAGTCTAAGGTGGTAAACAAATATATACTCTTGACCTACAAGAGTTTAAATTGTGAATGACACCCCCTTTTTCATTTAAAAATGTGAACAACGTGTGACTTGATTTCCTTTTGGGATACGTAGGTAGTTTTAGAAGGAAAATTTTAAGTTCAGTTACATACCTACAGAACCAAATTCTTTTAGAAAATCTTTTGGAAACAATATTGTAAATCAATATCATGAGTATTAATTACTTTACTTATTTTGGTAAAAGAACTCACAATATAAGAAAAAGTAAATAATGTCTATATCATTGAAAGAAAATGTTTCAATCACAAAAAAATGAAATTTAAGGAAAAATATAAATTTCTTAGCATAAAAACTCCAAAACAAGGGAAAAGTAGGAAGTAATTTAGGTATTAAGCTTGAGGTCCACTACGCCTATCCTACTTGCTTCAAGAAGGTGCTTCATCTACTCCAGTTCTCTAGAAGCTTTACCTGGTAGGAAGGTAGTGCTTTCTATGCAAGAAATTTCATCATGCATCTTTGACACTTCAACTTTATTCTGCTTAATGTTTTCAAGTTCTTTGTCAACGGTCACGTTAACTTACCATGCCTTACTTCCCCAAATCGCCAATCTCCTTTTGAACGATGATCTTCCTATCTTCAATAGATTGCCATTTTTCTTTAACACTTTGTAGTTGATTGATTTTCCTCCATTGCCTTAATTTCCAAACGGTATGTATTTGACTTAGAAGAATTTTTGGATGTCTCTTTTGAACTCTTCTCTGATGATGAAGATCTTGAAAAATCATACTTCTTTACCTTGGTGAGCAAATTTACTAAGGAGTCTTTTAAAGTAATAGCAACTATAGAATCTATCCCTGTTATTTCCTCAATCATTTCGCTGGCACATTCCTTCAAAGAAGAAAGTTGTTCCACATAAATGTTTGAAATATCACTAACAAGCTTTTTTCATAGGATTTGTATGTATTTTCATTATCACTGCCTTTATCACCTTGTGACTGTAAAATTTTGAAATTGGTTCCATGACTTGCTTGTGGGAACTTTCATGATGATTTAATGGCATTTTTTTATGAGACGTGCAAAAGATCGTGGAATACTCTCAACTGGTCATTCATCCTAAGATGAACTTCTTCATGTGTGTTAACTTCACCAGTGGAACATCTTGATGATCGAATAATTTGCCTCCAACTTCTTTTATTGGTGCCTGAGGGTGTTAATATGAAAAATGGCAAGAAAGGGAAAATAAAATTTAAAAAGAATGTGAAGATATATTCAAAAAAAAAAATAGTATGAAAGAAAAGAATATTCTCTTGGTGACATGTTCTAGTTAGGTTTATTTCTAATGAATGGAGAATTAATGGAGATGTCTTCCATACTCAAAGGTCTTAACTTCTTCTTTTGTCGATTCCAACAATGATCTAAATTACTACCTTCACTAGAATGTGAATCTTCATATGTTTCTTCTGGAACTTTAGAAGTACTTTTGGCCATCACAATATCTGAAGGAATTTGCTTTTTTGTACCTTCTTCTTCACTTCATCAATAAATTCTTGATCATTCAATATCTCAATCTTGCTATCTTTGGATGTCTGATGTTTTTTGCTTCACAACTTTCTAATTGCTAGTCTATTCTATTTCTCATGTGTAATTTCTCTTCGGATCTTTAACTTTTCTCGCTTGTTTTTTGTTCACTTTCTTGTTCATAGGATTGTTGATAGTTGGAGTGATCTTGTCAGTAGCCTTTTGCTTCTCTCTTTTCCATCATTGGCTACAGCCATATGGCTAAGGAACTAGAGAAAGCTTTGTGCAAATCTTTCTCTACATGAAGGTGAAATGGATAAAATAGCTATGCCATGATCTTCTTCCCCAAGAACTCAATAGAAGGGACATTTGTGCTTATTGGGTAAAGTAGTTTCAATCAAGCCAGTAATTATTGAAGCTATAACAAATACAATAACAAAGTCTGGAATCCACCACATGGACTTACTTGAACTGCAATCAGTGACTCATACATTATTCTATTTCTCTAATTGCATTGACAAGAATAGGGTTTTAGAAAGGAGGCCCTAGTTTTTCAATAAAAATTTATTGTTATTAATTGAATAGAACAATGGTGGTATGTCTTTGGCGAAAGTTTCGTTCACTAATTCCCCATTTTGGGACCAAATGTATAATTTGTGCATGAATATCATAAACAAAAGATATAGTTGAACTCATTGGTAACAAATTTGGGCTGTTTATATGTGCTAATCTGAATTTCATGCCCTTTTATGGGAAAATTCATGAGGATTGGGGTTTCAATGGATGTGAATCTTTCTTTCAAACACCTATTGCAAATCTTCAATGATGAAGATGAATCTTCCATTTTCTTCAAATATGAATGACTACTAAATATCTATTTGTTTTGTGTTAGATTCGGTCACATGGACAAGGATTGTGTGGACCGCCTGTCCTCTTCAATCTACTTCATTCAAGAACAACAATTTGGCTCTTAGCTTCATGCTGGAGATGGTGCTTCTAGCATACCCTTTCTATTCCTACCTGCAGCTCGTCCTCCAACTGTCAATCAGCATGCTTCTAGTAATTCAAATTCAAATGTTAATAACAGCAATAAATCCTTTCCAAACTTGAACTTCACAACTTTAAAGAATTTTGTTGTCAATAGATATCCAACACCTAACAGACCACATCCCAAAAGAGTTCAATCTCACAAACTCAACCTGGTTCTTCACATGACCTGATCTTGTTGCTTGACCAACTCCAAATTCAAAGCAAAACCTCTCATCGCAAAAGAGGAGTTGAAAACCAAAGGACTATACCACCAGATATTCAACACTCCCATCCCTTTTAAAATTCTTGGTAAAATTACAATCCTAGCAATTACCTATTTTCCCTAACTCTACCACAACCTTAGATTCCAACTTGTCAGCCTCAAGGAAGGGTTTTTTCAGTTCAAATTCCTATCTAAATAAGTAGCGCTACTAATTTCGAGCATTTTTAGTGTTTTTGTGTGTGTTTTTGTCTATTTTGCTTTTATATGTTAAAATATGTTAGTATGTGTTTATTAATTATTTTGGTACTTATTTAGATCTTAATTAACATATTTTATTTTAGGTTCTTGTATTTAGAATTGTATCGTGCCTTTAACCTAATTTCGTTGGGAATTAGGTTTTCGTTTATCTTTGTTTGTCTTTTGTTTTTTGTCCTATTTTGTGAGAATTATATATATATATATATATATGTGTGTGTGTGTGTGTGCATGTGTATTTAGGAGTTATTTTAAGTATTTATTATAGCTAATAATGTTCTCCTATATGTTAGGGTCACATGAAAAAAATGGCACATCAATCGGACGTTAGATAACGATTTTCAAAACAAAACTGTGAAGTGCTGCATTTCAGAAGTTCCAATCCATGTCGCAACATGGAGGCAGCTAGAGCAAAAAATACTTTATTCGGGGCAGATTTTTATTGCACTATTGTCCCACGACCCTAACACTATTTATACCCCCTTTAAGCCTCATTTGAGATATAGAAGACCCATTAGAAACCTAATATGAGTAGGTTAGAGTAGAAGTTAGTTCTCTTCCTTTTTCCTCGCCAACTAGGGAGAGTTTTCTTCAAGATTATGACTTCTTTTTCTTATAGATTTAGAGTAATTGTTAGATTAGTTTATGGGATTTCTTTAAAAATACTTTCTTAGTTTAATTGGTGGATTAGTTAATGAGTTTCCTTAATTGTGCTTACTTAGTGTTAATTTGTAGTTTAGGTTAGTTAATTGCTTTCTAAAAGTGACTTCATTCTACGTGCTTTTATTTTACTTGCTTTCTTAAACATGCTTTTTTAGTGTTAATCTTTTACTTTAATGCAATAGATACTCTTTAAATTTCTTTCTTAGTTTTTTAATTCTAGTTTTAGTTAAATCTCTTTACTTAATCAACCGTTTCAACTTGTAATCAAATCAAATAATTGGTAATTATCAACCAATTCTTGTGGGTACGATCTCTACTTCCTTTTACTACTAGATAACAATCGTATACTTGCGAGATGCCACCTAGTTAGTAGTAGGATTTAAGTCTATTTATAAATTTATAACAAGGTATTTGCGCATCTGCCCTAATGTCTAGATTTTCCATTTAAAGTACTAAATTAAATTAATTAGCCTTAGTGTGACTTGGTAGGTAACTTGTAAGAAAGATATAACCCATCTAGGAATTGAGGAGAATATGGTCTATGAAATAGTGCAATGGCGCAGCAGGATTCATGCAGCCGACCCAACTTAGTGGGATTAAGGCTTGATTTGTTTGTTTGTTTAGCCTTAGTGTCCAAATTTTCCTTTAATGCACTAAATCAAATTAGTCATCATTAGTACCCAAATTTGCCATTCAAAATATCAAGTCAAATTAATTGGCTTTAGTGTCAAAGTTTTACTTTTAAAGCACTAAACTAAATTGACTAGCTTTTGTGGCCACATTGCTTTTTTATGGTAATGAAGAAGATGAATTAAATTGGATCTTCATGTCTAACTCTCCTCCTATCATGGACAAAAACTAAATTAAATAATTGGAATAGTTTTTGAATTTGTCTAATTCACTTTTGGCTTTAATGGCTAAATTCTCTTTAAAATCACGATTGCCTCAAACGGCCAAGAACGGTATTAAAAAGAAAAGCGTAGTTCGTATAAATTACGTATAGCTTAATTCCAATTTGGATATGTAGGAAACAATGAAAATATCTTATTATGCAGTGTTTTTTTCCAACAATTAAAATTCTACTGAATTACAAATGGGTCAAATTTAAATAACCTGTCAAAAATTCAAAACAGTCTATATTCAAAAAAAAATTCTCATTGAATTCAAAATAAATGCCTAAAAGCGAGTGAATTTTAATTCAACAAACTACGTAAGATTTGATCTCAAAAATAGGTATCAGGGCTGCCAATTTCTCACATGGCCCTGTAACACGACACGAACATGATACAAAATTAACATGTTATGACACGACCTGAATTTTGTCAGGTCATTATTGGGTCAACCTGTTCATGATATCAAAAAAAAAAGTCGGGTTGGGTTAACCCATGGGTTGACAAGATAACTTGTTAAGTTATTGACTGAATAAATTTTGATGAAGTATTACATCGTATAATATAATTTAATATTATGAATAATAGTTTTAATATATTATTGTTCAATCAAACAGAATAATTATTTTAAATATTATCTAATAAATTTCAATAATTTTAATAATATGTTCTAAATTACTATGAGAATAAGGTTAGTATCAATAAATTTTTTCATTATTAATAAATTAAAATTTGAGATTTTAATTCAAATGAATCGCAAGTTATTTAACTTGTCAAATAGGTTGATATATCTCTATTAATAGTAAATGAGTTAGACAAGAACACAACATGATAAGAAAGAGGCCCTACAGGGCACGATACAAACACGCACAATAAGAAATAGGTCATACCTGATACAATACGATAACCTTATAATCCGACCCATTGTCACTCCTAATAGGTATATAGGCAACCTGAGTATACTATTTTGGTGCAATGCCAAAAATATATATCATTTAAATTCTCCCTATTCTTTTTTGTTTAATTAGAAGTTTGATTAATTAATTTACAATTAGAATCAAAAGCTAAATAGTTTCTCTCAAATAAGGAAATGTAATTAAGAGATTTAATATCTTGAATGGGTTCGACACACAAAAATAAAAATTCATGGAAGTAAATCATACAAGTGATATCAAGTTGGACGAGAATTTAATTTGCAATGGATTAAATTTTTTCCTAGCATGCTTCACAGAAAAGAAAAGCATGGGATGATTTTAAGAACTTGATACATACATAGACTCTTATGTGGTCATGCTTTCGAGATTCCCAGGTTTTTTTTTTTTTTTTGTCAAAAGTCTGAATTTTATATATACGAACATTTATACAAGATATTACTTGAGATAAATAACTCTACAGTCCTTTTTCGTTGTATCAGTTAGCCAGTTTCCACTAAATTTCATTACAACAATGAATAGAAAACTTTGCCAAACTATGACCTACAGTGTTTCCTTTCCAATTTATGAACAAAAAATTTCAAACTACAAAATTCTTTCTTAACAATCTAATATCCTATAATATTGTATTCAAAATGCCTGAATGTATTGATCTTGTCAATCACTCTTTTGTAATCACATTGAACTTGTATTCTACATTGTGTTTGAGGAGTTGCCCATGAATCAACCATTTTCAATTTGTGTTTCATGTTTAATCCCCTCAAAAACTTCCAAACAGAACTTCCATCAGTGCCTGTGCTACTATTCTCTCCATTCCTTCTATGATTTTCTACCAAATTCCTCCTTATATCTTTTGTAATCCCATATCCTAACTTGACAATATAGTTATCTGAGGAATATATATCCAACATCGTTTGCTACGCTTACCAAACATGCTTGTAGAGATATTTTGTTTTCTTCCTTCCATCTTCAAAGGCTAACACTTCATTAATCACCCTCATCCAGTTTCCCCCTTCTATTAGTTGGAATACCTTTTTTAGCTGGTAGTTTCTTTATTTCTTTATCTAAATTCTCCATTTCCTTTCTCTGGTATCCATCTACGTGCCCATATATTTACATCCTTTCCAACCCCTACTTTTCTCTAATTGTAACCGTGGAACATTTCCAACACATCTTTAGCACTAATCAAGCTCCTCGAAAACCATGAAACCCCAGTTCTTGCTTCAATCTCCCATAGAGATAATCCTTTGAAGTATCTTTCTCACTAACAAATTTGATTGTGTAATAATTCTTCATAGTTGCTTGATAGTAGTACAGAGTTGAAATCAAGTAAGTCTCTGAATCCCAATCCTTCATCACTCTTTGTACCTACTAACTTTTTCCATTTTACCCAATGAATTTTCCTTTCCTTCTCCTTCTATCCCCACTAGAACTTGGCTATATCTCTACTTATATCTTGACACAATATCTTGGGCAATCTAAAACTGGACATCACACAAGCAGGCATGGACATTGCAACTGATATTATGAGAACTTCCTTTCCAATTCGATTCAAAAATCTTTTCCTTCCTTTCCACTGTACCCTATCCTTTATGTAAGCAAAAACCAATTTTTTAGGTCTCCTAATGATCACAGGAAGACTTAAATATTTGCTATATAGGTCCCCCATTGACTACACATCTAACCATTTTCATATTAACAAGATGTCTAAATACCTCTTCCCTACTTGCTCCATATGTATTCTTACTAAAAAAAAAAACTTGAGTACTTTTCAATGTTATCATCTGTCCAGAAGCTGGCTCATACACCTTCAATATCCTAATCACTTCAACAACTTCATTGTCCTTGGCCTTACAAAAAAAAAGTGAGTGACTTGCGAACAAAATATATGAGAAAGTAGGACATCTTATACTAATTTTTATACTAGAAATTCTCTTTTAAGTCTCAACTAGTTTCAGCAAACTAGTTAGGCCTTCAACATAGATTAGGAATAAGTCAGAGGATAGGGGATCCCCTTGTCTTATCCCTCTTATTGGTTTGATGAATCTCTTCCTTTCACCATTCACATTGATAGAAAAATAGGCAGATCATATACATTTCATAATCCAATTAATCCACATAGGGAAAAATTCAATTTTCTACATTACTCTTGCCAAGAAAACCCATTCCACTCTATCATAAGCCCTACACGTGGTTCAAGTTTGAGAGCCATAATGCCATTTAAACCTCTCTTATTATTTAGATATGAATACTTGCATGGCCAAGAATAACATTATCAATTATTTGTCTGCCAGGTATAAAGGCAGACTGATTTGGACTAATGTAGTGCTTAAGAAAAGGTTTCACTCTGTTCACAAGTGTTTTAGTAATGATGTTATACAATACATTACTAAGATTTATAGGCCTAAAGTGGGTAATATTGGTAGGACGGTCTATTTTGGGTATCAAAGTAATCACAGTTTCATTGATGCATGTAAAAGTTTACCAGAATGAAAAAACTTTTAATAGCATTCCCAACATCAACAGAAATAATGTGCCAAAATTTTGATAGAACAAAGGAGTTATACAATTAGGACCTGGTGATTTGTTATGGTTCATATCAAAAAAAAAGCTCACTTGATTTCTTGATCTGTCACAGGTTTTGTAATCTACAAATTTACTTGAGTTGTGATTTTTTGTGGAATGCCAGCCAATATTTCAGTCAAATTGTCTCTTATACCTTTTCAGTTGTAAATATTCCACTAAAATACCTTAAGATCTCCCTTTCTATCTCCAGCTCATCTTGGCACTAATCTCGCAACTAGTTCTATAGGCAACTAATCCCTTTCCCTTTCCTCCTATCAGTAACACGTGTATGAAAATAACTAGTAATTTTTATCTCTTTCTTTCTGACAACTAACTCTAGCCTTTCGTTCCCAGTAGAACTCTTTTTTTTGGTAGGCATCAACAAGCTTGCCCTTAAGTATAGCCAAAATCATATTTTTCTTAGGATAGTTCCTTTGCTTGACCTCTTGGATTTCTTCCTTTAAAGCCCTGTTTTTCTGTTTCTGATTCCAATTCAGTTTTTTGTTCCACACTAACAAGTCCTTTTTGCATCTCTTGATTTTCTACTTCAGCCTGAAAAACTTAAGCCCATTGGATCTCACATTCTAAGCATGTTTGATAATTCCATCAACATCTTTATGTTGTAACCACTTTTTGTCAAAAAAGAAATTCTACATAGTATCCCCTAACAAGCTAGTATCCAGAATGAGCATATGATTTTCAGGAGCATCATTTCTAATGTAAGAATATCTTGCATTATCAAAACTTTCCTCCCACTTAGAACTACACAAAACTCTATCCAATCTCTCTTTTACTTCTCACTCATCCTCCCAATTATTACTCCAGGTCTATGGATCCCTTTCAAATCTCAAATCAAGTAGCTCATTATCAACAATAAAGTTCCAGGAATTTTCAAAACTGCTTTCTGTCTTTTTACTGCCTTTTTTCCTACCCCACTTCTCCTTGTTTGAGGTGATGTTGTACATGTCTCCCATTAAAATCCAGTTATCCCCCATAACACCTTCCTCTAAGTTATGATTTTCCATTGTTAGTTCCTATCTTGATCATTTATACTCACATAAATGCTAATGCACCACCACTTATTTTTTTAGCTCTTGATCATCAACCTGAGTCTTAATTGTGAAAGAGGTAATAATAGTCTAACACACTCTTACTTCCTTGTATCTAGAACATAGCTAACCTCCCTACAACCACAATGAAATCAACTAAAACCATTTCATCAAATCCATCCTATTCCTTAACTATTTCACCAAGGAACTTTTCATACCTCGATAATTCCACACCATAGATCTCATTGAGCTGTGGTAGCCCCATTTGAGGTGGACTCTACCTCCTTATTGTGTTGTTCCCCCTGTACACCCTTCTTATCTCTTTTTACCTTTTTCTTTAACTCATTTCGCAACATAGTTAAATCCTCACCTTCATCCCTTAACTTACACTTCCTATTATAGACTAAAATTCCTTTGTCCCCTTGGATGTCCACTTCTTGAAGAGGCTTCCTTTTGTTAAGTTTTTGGACCAATCTTTTCCAGTTCCTCCTCCCTTCTATATTTCCTTTCCTTTCCCCTTCTTGTTTTTAAAGGTCTCTTCTTTAGCTCTTCCGGTATCTCCATCAACCCACATCAAATCATCCTTACCTTTGCTCACCCTCTCGCTACAAGTTTAGAAGAGTAACCAACGTTTCCCTTATAACTGTCTAATTCCTATTTGAGCTTCCTTATCCGCTATTTCCCCTTTCTGGAATCCCTTCTTGTAGTTCTTTTCTTACAAATCCTCATCAACCTGACCCATTCTCCCTTCTAAAAGCCCCACATTTCCCTGGCATCATCAACTTCTTTTTCTTTACCCTCCTTATAATCATTAACACCACAAACCAATTACCCCTTCCGTCTTACCCTTCTCATCTCCTTCTTCATGCATCTTTAGAATTTTTCACTCTCCTTAGTTAGACTCCTAGAAAAATTACTTCTTAGTCAAACACCAATTTGGGGTTCATTGATGCTAGCAGAACCAAAATTTTTCTTGAATTAAGTTTTCCAAGAATGACCACATTTTTCCAATGACCAATCAAGTTGAAATGAGAGAAATGTGGTATAGCGCAACCCATGATTATGTTTTGTATGACATTCTCCATCTTCCTAATCCCATTATTGATGGTCTCATATATGATGACTAAATGAGGAGGAAAAAGTTTCATTTGCTTCTGTGGCTACCATTGCTTTGAAGCCGCTAGTCATGGCATCATTCTAGAGGTAGAGTAGAAAATACCCTCGAAGAACACTTGTTTTCCATCCAAATTTAATGGCATTCATGCCTTGCAAATTTCGTACTCTAAATGTAATATGACTAATCACATGGACGAAAATAATGTAGTGCAACCTATTTTGCATAAAGGAATAAAAGAAGTGTAGTCTGTATTACATATTTTAAATAATTTAGTTACTAACGGTACAGTTTGCTCTAAAACGTGCAGAACAAAATATATACCAATAGTCATTAAATTATTGACATATGACAAATAACATCACAAAACTATTTTTTTTTAACAAAACTTGCCACTAAACCTTCGAAATGGGTATTTAAATTCATTCTATCTATTTGATCCATTAATGCTAATAGAAATTAGAATAAACTAACATTCTTAAAATGTATGAAGTCAAAATTAGAAGGGAAGAAATCAATTTCAAATCATGGAAGAGGTAATATTACATGGGACAAAAAAATTGGGTCAGAATTAAATTATTCAAGTAATCAGTTTTTCATATATAGCCATCGACACCCAACCTACTACTTTTCCATCTTTCCCCAACCTTGTCATCCCCTTTCACCTCCTTTCTTGACCAGTCTTGACTTTCTCCCTCTCCCTCTTCCACTACCAACTAATCTATTTTCCCTTCCGCCACTACCACTTCCTTCCTTCTTTCCCCCAGTCCGGCCCGCCATCGCTCTTCTCCCACTGCAACCCCGCTACCCTTCCTTGGCAATCCCTTTGCCTACCACCTCCACAGACTCTAATCTCCAAACCCCGATCGAACCACTCCCACCAGATATGACCTCCACCACCCTGGATTTGACCACTCACCCCCTTATCTGCCCCTCCCACCTCTGACCTAACACACTACCCTTGACCATCCTTACCTCAATCTTCTGCTCTACCTCTCATATTTTGTCACTTCTGTCATCACTTAAGTCACGGGTTTACAGATCTCACTACTGTTGCCATTATTTTCAACACTTTGTCTCCACCAAGGTCAATTTTTTTGTAGCCCAAAGTGAATTATCAGCTTGATCTAACTCTAATGAGCACAAAATAAATTATGGTAACTAACCCCTCTACGTGTGGGGCTGAGGTGAGTAGAACGGTGTGGTGTAGGAAGACTGCTAGTAGAGCTAGCAAAATGATTATTTGGATAATAAATGGATTTATATTAATAGATTTGGATAAAAGTCAATCCAAACAATTTATATCCATTTAATTAATGGTTCTAAATGGTTTGGACTTATATGAATAATACAAAATCAATTTACCATTTAGAATCCAATTAGGTATGCATTTAGGTCATCACAAGCTTCTTCATTTCTTGTCAGCTCAGCTCCACTAGCTACATTTTCATTTCTTTCATTCCACCTTCTTCTCAAGACAAATGATTAGCACCACCACATCATCTTTTTCTACATCTCTTGTAAATTCTCTTACAAACAATAAAAGGATTATATTTCTAGGTGAAAAAGGAATTATTTTGGAATTGGAATTAGATATACTTTAAACTACCCTAATCAAGAGAATGTATAGAGAAAAAAAATAATTATGTGGCGGTTGGTGGCTGGTAGTGGTTGCTAGAGCAATCAATAATGGTGGAAAGAGAGGGAAAATGGCATAGAAGCAAGAAATGGGAAAAAATAATGTAAGGGGAGATATTTTATTATAGTTAGATGGATAAATATGGATTAAGTCGATTATTTATTAAAATTCATCAAACTTGTTGGAATAAATGCATAATCCATTTATATCCGTTACAGTTTTGCGTATCAACTATACTCATTTAATTTTCAATGGTTGTAGATAATAAATGGATTTGGATCCAAATTGCAGCCTATAGCTACCAAGGTGATGATGGTGGTGGTGGTGGTGGTGGTAAGTGGGTGGGTAGGGGCTAAGGAGTGGTTGCAAATGGAATAATTAAAGTGTAATTCAATTATTTTAGCTAACAAAATGTGAATTGGACAGTTTTAACCTTAAAATGTAAATTTTTTTTGTTAGCCTTAATGATTCAAATAGACAGAGTTTATGCTAAAAATGTATGTTTTTAGTAGTTCAATGATTATTTTTGCAAAGAAAACAATTGAGTTATCTCATCTCAAACAAGTCAATAATTTAGTCATCTCGGCACACTTTGCTCAAAAGTTTATGGTAAGACTTTGTAAAAAACCCATCTGTGAGGCCAAAAGAAAACATACCCTCTAGTTCAAGGGTCAAGCCGTAATACAACCAAAATGTTTTCTTCTATCTCTTTCTTGAAGCAAAAGAATCATTGAATGCCCAATACCAAACGCAAACTCTTCCTTCCTTCCTAGTATAAACTACAGCACACAACCAATTTGTTCACGCCAATCCCAGATTAGGCAACTGAAATTTGATCACAATCGGTTTCACATTTGTCTTCAGCAATCATTCTTAAAGCAACGGGTGAAGTTTTTGAAGTTTTTTCTATGAGAACATTTTTCAAACTTTGGTGAACAAAAAGAAAGAAAACAGATAAATATAACCGCTTTTGCTTTCTATATAAGAAGGCAAGAACCAGGTAGCTTTGTATTCTTCATATTTGTTTGCTTTCACATGATTGTTTTGTACTGACTTTTTTGGTCAGGAATAGTTTACCAAGATTTTATTTTGACGAGTTTTCAAAGTTTGATTCTTTCAAAATTTTAGAAATGTTCCTATGATGTGATGATATCTTGAATTTTATATAAAACCATGTTGATAAATTCAATTTTTTGAGGTAGATTGGTTCTAGAATTTCATGAGAGCTGAAAAATAGATGAAATTTGAAGTCAATTGGATGCTGAAAATTTGATTGGAGAAATTGATTTCATTGTGGTTTGGAACCCACCAAATAAATAAAGAAATCTTGATTTTTGAGTGATTGGTTTGGTTGATTTGGCGTGTGATGTAAAGGGTTAGTTTCAATTTGTGTGATAATTTGTTGGCCTTTTTTTCCAAGGTAGTGCGTGATATGAATTGAATTGTGTATTCAAATTCTTCGCAAAACCTAATAATAGATTGACACATCTTTTAATACCACAAAACCCACCACTTTGACCCCCACAATCAGGAGCATTAATCACTTGTGATGAGTCTGTGTCGAATTCTTATCAAATTTGTATCAAAAATTTTTAAATCGTACACAACTCATTAAGTGTTTATTTTGTGTTGAGTCATGACCTGTTTGTTAACTCAACATAACTCATATAATTCGTTAATTCTTTTTACTATTATAATAATTACTTAATTTATTCAAATAACGCAATAACCTATTAATCTGACGACTCAAATGACAAAATAACCTATTAACACATTATTGTTAGGGTTGGCAAGGGTGTATTTATTATTATAATTATTGGAAATTTTATAAATACCCTAATTATTTATTGAATTGTGTTAGGTTATCCGAATTTTAACGAATTAAACGGGTCGTATCGAGTTACTCAATATTTTAATAGCGGGTCAACTCGTAGTGTTGACCCGACATAATCTATTTAACTTCGAGTTGACTCGATAGCAATCCAATTAAATTCAAATCATTTTTAAATATATTAATTATGTGTCAAATTTGTGTTATAGGGAAAATCGCTAAAATAGTCCCTCAACTTTTCACTTTAGCTAAAATAGTTCCTCAACCTTTTTTTTAGCCAGAATAGTCCTTCAATTTTTATTTTTTAGCCACGAAAGTCCTTTTATGGTGGAACCACCATAAAATTCTTTTTCTTTTTCTTGATAAATTTCACATAAAATGACTATCTTGGCTAAAAAATAAAAGTTTATGGCACATTCTGACTACAAAAAAAGTTGAGAGACTATTTTGACTAAAGTAAAAAAATTGAAGGACTATTTCAGCGATTTTCCCTTGTGTTATATTGTAGTGTCCAGTCCAAAATTACCACTACCCACAATCTTTCCCAGAACACCTATTGATGCATTCTTAATGGCTGTTCCAACATCCCCTCATTTAGATTTGTTCCCACCAGCTCAATTCTACTTGGGACAAACTTGCCCAAGATATCCGCCAGTTCATCAGCCATCTGGACAAGGCCACGTACAGTGAATATTCAACTAAAAAGCTTCGGAGCCCTTGTGGAGAAAAGAACCAAAACAAGCAATTTCTTCGAGAACAAAAGATGAAAGAAAAAGAGACAGTGAGAGAGAAGGTTAATAAAGCAACGGAAAAGTGTAAAATAAAAAACGGATAATAACCAGATGAATAGAAATCGCAACTGCCACCATAAACTCAAAACGAGGAAAGATTGATTAAAGCCATAAACCCACTCTTCAAAGCTTATACAAAAAACAATAAACCAGACAAGATGAATTGAAAGTCATTTAAACAGATGGAGGTGAAAACACAATGGGAAATCTGAAATTTTGAACACTTTTTGAAGTTCTCAAAGTTTGAAAGCTCCCACAGAGAGGAGTAGAACAGCTCTCAAGGAGAGAGAATATCAAAACACCTGTAAAATTGCTAAACAGAAGCAGAAGACAGGTTAAGTGCTCTTTAGGTTTTTATAATACTCAATTTAAAGCTGTCAGCTGGTAAAAGGTTTCTACCTAGTCAAATATCAATGCCTATCACTAAAAATTACTTGTTATCTCTACAAACACTGGCTAATTCTGAATCCAAAAATAACGAGAGATTGAATTGAAATTCTCAAATAGTTGCTATAAACTAACTAAGATTGAGTCAATTTCAAATTAATTGCTTACCTAGATCAAGCTTCATGCACCGATAAATAATTAATTTGAGATTCTTGCAACAAAAATCTACAAGGAAATCGCTTCTTTAAAAAATAGTAGTGGCATGTTTAGACAAACCAATTATATGGCACACAGTCGATATTTAAGGATCTTAAATAAGTCCTAATCATAGTTATCTCAATTCAGTTGATAAAAATATAGATGAGTAGGCCTAAAGGTTGCGCTTAAATTCATGAATTTGGAAAAAAAATTAAAATTCATTCATTAGTTTGAGGGATTTGTAAAATTAAATATTATAAATAAATTTTAAATACATCAAAATTAATTTTTTAATTTTGAATGGAATTGAAATTTAGCCAACTAATATTTTATCTAAAAAGTGGAATGGATTTGGGTTGAGGATTTGAAATCAAATCCACCCATCCAAATAAGCTAAAAAGTTATTTGAAATCTTTCCTTTTATACATTTTAATTTGGCAAACTTTAAAATTCACTAATTTTAAGGGTAAAATGTGAATATAACCCCCATGTGAATTGCTAAATGTGCACTTAACCCCCTTGTGTTTATTAAATATATATTTGACCCCATTGTGCCTTAATTCTTTTTACAAATTGGATGAAAACAGTTAAAAGTAACCAATTTTAACGTTCATTCACTCATAAAAGTGCCTAAGAATGTTTAAAAAATTTAACACTAAAAAAAATCCTCGAATTGACTATTTTATCCCAAAAAACCTCTAACAATTTTCATTATTTCTCTCATACTACCTGCCACCCATTCCTCTCCCCCACCATAACACACCGTCGTCACAGCTGCCACCACCACCACAATAGCCCCGCCACCTCCCTACCCTCATCCAGTTCATTAATCCTCCTTCCCCCACCCCAGTTCTCGATATTACCATATCTTGCCACCACTAAGCCTCCACCCAACCCGATTTAATGATCCCCACTCCCCCTAACCTCGAATCCATCCAACCCCTCAAACCAGCCTCGATCTGCCCTGCGATGGTGGATGTAGCAATGATTTGACTCGAGGAAGCAATAAAGATGGTTGGATTTGGGTGTGTAATGGAACGAGCAATTAGGGGGTTTCAAGAAAGGGAGAGTGTCACGCCCCCAAAATGGGACAATGACATGCCGCATCGCAAGATCACCCCAAGCATGGAAGGCACAATACAAGAGCAATATACAAACCATAATATCTACCATTAGACCTCAAGATCAACCAAAACAAAAAGCACAAAATATATTCAACAGCCATATTCATAACAATCCACGATGATCAAATCACAGTCATATACAAACAGTATACAAACCACAATCCCACAACAGTCATAAATTCAATCACAAGACGAATCGAACAAGTCCATAGGCACACAGGCGTAAACATAAAAACAAATCTCACACTAAAATAGTAAACAGGAAAACTTTAGCTCCAGTAATTGGGATCTGTACGGTAATCCCATCTGTATGGTCAGCACTCGACTTAGGACCTGCTAACGTCTCCTGTTGGTCCTCGACTGCAAACAAAGGAGAAAATAATAACGGAATAAGCACATCGTGCTTAGTAAATAACATTTAAACCCAATTATAGATAACATATATACAATCAGTGCAGGGAACAATATATGAGACATTATCCACACTTAAAATGTAAATGCCAATCCATGAGCTCATGATTCACAAAAGTCTTCCCAGCACTGGATCCAGGTCTACCTATTATCCACCCGAGTAGACAAGGCATAACGGAGTGTCTATCACTTATCTTCCCGATAGACTGGGTATAACATTTATGAATCAGAGTACTCAGTATATCATTCGATGTAAATCTCATTCACTCACTCATAGCCAAGTCCACTAAAGTGACCCATTGAGCCCTTCATAGTAATCATTCATAAACACATAGCACAATAATGAACAAATGGTACATTATATAACGAACATATAATTTATAAACATACTTACCTTATAAACATTAATCAAAATAAATATGCATACCTTAATATCAATTATCCTTGGATTACAATACCAATCATATACAGGGTATCGATAAAAATGCGTAAACGTTACTTACCTCGATAATCGATTTCGTAGACGTATTCTAATTCAACGGTCTAAAACTCTAACCACGAATCACCTAAACCAGGAGAGTGTTATACCATTAGGATAAAAAATCAAGATAGGGGTTCATTTTTTAGTATGACCCAAATTCTCAAATTAGGCAATAATCGAACACAAACGAGTAAAGATTGACTTAAATTTATGAAAATAAGATAAAAATCTAAGAATTAGGGTTCATAATTTCAAATATATCACCAAGTTAAGAGTTGTCAGATTTAAACCCTAATTCAAATCTCACAAAAATAATAGTTAAAAAGTTATTACAAACCACAAATCCAATCCCAGTAACTCATAGACATATTTGATAAAAAAATCAAATCACAAAACAACAAAATTAAACAAATTAAATTTTTGAGAAACTTGAAATTTAACATAAAAATCATGCAAATCTTGAAGTAAAACTTACTTTTGAAGTTGGATTAAAGGTCTACGAGCATTCCTGGATCATTAATTTGATTTGAAAGGAAAAATTCCTAATCTAGTGATTGAATTTTGAAGTTTGCATTGAGGAGTTTAGGGAAGAAGTCCTCTGGAGCTCTCGTTGCCTTTTTGGAAGATAAAATGAGTAGATCACTCAAGAAGCTTCGTAGCTATGTTTTAATAGCTTTTCACATTTACACTTTAGTCCCTCAAATTTTATAAAATTATACTTTGAACCAAAAATTTAAAAAAATATTTAAAAAGGGTAAAATGATTATTTAATATTTGAAAGAGATATTAGGCGATTGTTTAATGAGTATTTAAAATGATAAGATCAAGTATGAAAATGTGTGAAATAATCAAAAAAATTGGGTATTATCTCCTCTCCTTAAGAAAAGTTTCGACCTCAAAACTTTAAATACCTGAATTTAAACACATAAGGGAAACTTGTTTCGCATGTCTACTGGATTCACATATAGATGTGTTAAGAGGATGATTATAACCACTGGATCTGAACAAATGGGTATCAATAATGCGAACCGGTACCTCTTCATAAACTAATTCTTCCTTACCACTGAGAGGTTGATACTCAATCACATGGCTTGGATCGAATATGTATTTGCGGAGCTATGAAACATGAAATACATTGTGCACTCGAATCAACTCTGGAGGTAAAGCCAACTGATATACCAGGTTTCCAACTCTTTTCAATATCTTGAAGGGTCCCACAAATCTCGGACTCAATTTTCCACTCTTACCAAATCTCATAACCCCTCTAATCGGTGAAACTCTTAAATATACCTTGTTTTCAACCATGTTATACTGAAACTCCAATGGTCTTCTTCTCATATCTGCCCAACTCTTTTGCCTATCCTGAGCAGCCTTGAGTCTGTCTCAGATGATGGTTATCTTGCTTACTGTAATTTGAATCAACTCTGGCCCTGTTAATCTTCTTTATCCGACTTCATCCCAATATAAAGGTGACCGATATTTCCTTCCATACAGAGCTTTATAGGGAGCCATGCCGATGCTGCTGTGGTAATTATTATTGTAGGAAAATTCCATCAACATCAAATGTTCATCCCAATTACCCTTAAAATCAATGGCACAAGCCCTTAATATATCTTCTAAAGTCTAAATTGTCCGTTCTGCTTGTCCGTCTGTCTGGGATGAAATGCAGAACTCAAAACTACTTCTGTACCCACGGCTTGTTGGTAGGCTGTCCAAAATCTAGAAGTGAACTGTGGA
The DNA here is from genome assembly GCA_025175665.1 of Cinchona pubescens. Lineage (NCBI taxonomy): Eukaryota > Viridiplantae > Streptophyta > Magnoliopsida > Gentianales > Rubiaceae > Cinchona > Cinchona pubescens. The sequence continues at coordinate 709,575 of JANKKI010000143.1, forward strand.
TCTCTATCTAAAATAATACTAACAGGTACACCATGTAGCTTCACAATATTCTCCATATAGACCTGCACTAATCTATCCATACGACAAGTAGAAGTCTTTGACAAGAAATTAGCAAACTTGGTTAATCTGTCCATAATAACTCAAATGCAATCATGTCCCAATCTGGTCCTGGGCAACCTATTAATGAAATCCATCGTGATATGCTTCCATGTCCACTCTGGAATAGGCAACGGACTCAATAAACCACTGAGCTTTTGGTGCTCGGCCTTTACATTTTAGTGTTGCCAGGATAAATAGAAAATCTGAAACTGTGAGCTTCAGCCATAACCTCTTTCTTCAAATCTTTATTTGCAAGTACACAAAGCCGACTTTGCATCCAAACAATGCCATTATCAATCCGAAATTCTCTTGGATCTCCACTTTCCACCATATTCTTGATCTTCAATAATTCTGGATCTGTAATTTGAGCATGTTTAATCCTGTCTATCAAAGTCGGTCGTACCACAAGTGCTACTAAAATATTGGCAGTGGACTCCACAATCTCTAAATTTAATTCCTCCATTTGCCTTATCAACACGTTAGCTGTGACCAGATCTGAAGATTTCCTGATCAGTGCATCTGCTACCCTATTAGCTTTTCCTGGATGATAACTGATCTTTAAGTCATAGTCTTTGAGTAGTTCTAACCATCTGTGCTGCCTCATATTAAGTTCCTTCTGTGTGAACAAGTATTGAGACTTTGATGATCTGTAAATACTTCACACTGCTCCCCGTAAAGATAGTATCTCTAAATCTTTAGGACAAATACAATGGCTGCTAATTCCAAATCATAAGTAGGGTAGTTCTGCTTATAAGGCTTCAACTTTCGCAAGGCATAGGCAATAACCCTACTATTCTGCATCAATACACAATCCAAACCATTCTTAGAAGCATCACTACAGATCACACATCCTTCAATCCCGGATGGCAAGGTTAACACTGGTGCTGATATCAATCTCTTCTTCAACTCCTAGAAACTAGCCTCATAATCTGCATCCCACACTAACTTGGTCTTCTTCTGGGTAAGTCTGGTCAATGGCATAGCTATCAAGGAAATCCTTCTCTAGATAAATTTTTGGTAGTAACCTGCCAAACCCAAGAATTGCGAACCTCTGTCACATTTGTCGGTCTGGACCAATCAACAATTGCCTCAATTTTCTTGGAATCCACTGATACTCTGTTTTTCGAGATGATATGCCCCAGAAATGTTACACTTTTCAACCAAAATGCACATTTACTGAACTATGCATACAACTTCTACTTCCTTAACTTCTGTAAGGCCAGTCTGAGATGGGTTTTGTGCTCCTCCACTGAAGATAAGTAAACCAAGATATCATCAATGAATATTATCACAAATCTATCTAAATAGGGTTGGATACTCTATTCATTAGGTTCATAAAAGCTGCAAGTGCATTAGTCAGTCCAAAAGACATCACCAAGAACTCATAGTGGACGTATCTAGTTCGAAAAGCACTCTTTGAAACATCCTCTGACTTGATCCTCAACTGATAGTACCCAGATCTCAGATCTATTTTGGAAAATACCCTGACACCTTTCAATTGATCAAACAAATCAACATATCGATCCTTGGCAAAGGATATTTATTCTTGATTGTGACTTTGTTCAATTCCCGATAGTCGATACATAACCTAAGGCTACCATCTCTCTTCTTCACAAACAATACAGGAGTTCCCCAAGAAGAAACATTGGGACTGATGAATTTCTTATCTAATAACTCCAGCAATTGCGTTTTCAATTCCTTAAGCTCTGTTAGGGTCATTCTGTAAGGAGCCTTAGAGATTGGGGCAGTTTCTGGTGGTAAATTAATTTCAAACTCTATTTCTCGCTCTGGTGGCAATCCTGTCTCAAATTCTCTGGAAAGACATCTGGAAGCTCTCGGACTGTTGGAATGTCTTCTAGTTTGGCATCTTCATTTTTTGTATTGATCACACAAACCAAGAATGCTTCACAACCCTTCCTCAGTGCCCTCTGTGTCGTATTGCTGACAGTAATGGTATAGGTTGTCTATTTGGTTTCTTGATGCCACCTTGATATATAATTTTCTATTTCTCTGGAAAACAAAACCTAATCCCTTTTTCTCCCTGTCTAAGTGAGCATAATTGCAAGACAACCAATCCATACCCAGTATTACATCAAAATCAGACATATTAAGTTGCACTAAATTAGCATCGGACTCATAATCACCCAATGATAGCCTAGCATTTTTCTGCTTCGTCCGGATCGTGTCTATCCTCAAAAATAGGAATATTGATCTTCGTGATTGTCAGGTAATAGTAGTCAACATCTTTAGCCTCTGGTTGTGGTGGTAGATTAGGTGCAGAAGTTACAGGAGTAGTATGAAGGGCTACATGTACCGCTTGCTCCACAATCGCTGTAATAGTGACATAATCTATGGCTGGTGCAGGTATCTATGACGAATGAGGTTGCTGCGATTGCTGTGGGTGCTGTGTCGGTGACTCAGTATGAATCTGTCCTCTCACCCCTTGATCTGTACCGATAGATTTCTCAACCTGTACTTGACTAGTCCCCGTTTCCTGCCCAGGTGTCTCCTCTTGAGCTATAACAACCTATCTGATTTTGTCAATTCAATTCGGATTCCATTTCCTACATATTTCATATAAGGTAAGTATCACAGTCAATTCTTATTCAGACATTAACCATGAAATAACACACTTCAACCACTCTCCACCTAAGTATTATGAACAAGGAATAGCAGTAACTCCTAGTTTAGGTTGGCCAATCCCAAACCCTGAGTTACTTACAAGTCCAAGTCCCCAATACTGCACTCATAACAATAACAGGTCAACTTAATACTAGACACAGGATTGAATAACCTACGCTCTGATACCACACAATGTCATGTCCCTAAAATGGGACAATGACACGCCGCACCTTGGGATCACCCCAAGCATGCAAGTCACAGTACAAGAGTAATATACAAACCTTAATATTCATCATTAGACCTCAAGATCAACCAAACTAAGACCACATTCAACAGCCATATTCATGACAATCCACGATGACCAAATCATAGTCGTATACAAACAACAAACCACAATCCCACAACAGTCAGAAATTCAGATCACAAGACGAATCTAGCAAGTCCATAGGCACACAGGCATAAACATAAGAACAAATCTCACACTAAAATAGTAAACAGGAAAACTTTAGCTCCAGTAATTAGGATCTGTACAGTAACCCCCTCCCTAGTCAGCACTCGACTCAGGACCTACTAACGTATCCTGTTGGTCCTCGACTGTAAACAAAGGAGAAAATAATAATGGAGTAAGCACATCGTGCTTATTAAATAACATTTAAACCCAATTATAGATAACATGTATACAATCAGCACAGGAAACAATATACGAGACATTATCCATATTTAAAATGCAAATGCCAATCAATGAGCTCATGGTTCACAAAAGTCTTCCCAGCACTGGATCCAGGTCAACCTATTATCCGCCCGAGTAGCCAAGGCATAACAGAGTGTCTATCACTTATCTTTCCGATAGACTGGGTATAACATTTACGAATCAGAGTACTCAGTATATCATTTCATTCACTCACTCGTAGCCAAGTCCACTAAAGTGACCTGAATGGCATTGAGCCCTTCACAGTAATCATTCATTAACACATAGCACAATAATGAACAAATGCTACATTACATAACGAACATATAATTTATAAACGTACTTACCTTATAAACATTAATCAAAATAAATATACTTACCTTAAATATCAATTATTCTAGGATTAAAATACCAATCATATACAGGGTATCGATAAAAATGCGTAAACGTTACTTACCTCGAAAATTGATTTCGTAGACGTATTCTAATTTCGACTGTCTAAAACTCTAACCCCAAATCACCTGAACCTGGAGAGTGTTATACCGTTAGGATAAAAAATCAAGATAGGGGTTCATTTTTTAGTATCACCCAAATTCTCAAATTAGGCAATAATCGAACACAAACAAGTAAAGGTTGACTTAAATTTATGAAAATAAGATAAAAATCTAAGAATTATCATAATTTCAAGTATATCACCAAGTTAAGAGTTGTCAAAACCCTAATTAAAATCTCACAAAAATAATAATTAAAAGTCTGAATTTCAAACCACAAATCCACTCCCAGTAGCTCATAGACATATTTGATAATAAAATCAAATCACAAAACAAAAAAATTAAACAAATTAATTTTTTGAGAAACTTGAAATTTAACATAAAAATCATGCAAATCTTGAAGTAAAACTTACTTTTGAAGTTGGATTAAAGGTCTACGAGGATTCCTGGATCATTAATTTGATTTGAAAGGAAAAATTCCTAAACTAGTGATTGAATTTAGAAGTTTGAATTGAGGAGTTTAGGGAAGAAGTCCTTTGGAGCCCTCGTTGCCTTTTTGGAAAATGAAAGGAGTAGATGACTGAAGAAGCTTCGTAGCTATGTTTTAATAACTTTTCAAATTTACACTTTAGTCCCTCGAATTTTATAAAATTATACTTTGACCCAAAAATTTTAAAAAATATTTAAAAAGGGTCAAATGATTATTTAATATTTGAAAGAGATATTAATGATTATTTAAAATGATAAGATCAAGTACGAAAATATGTGCCCAAATGATTAGAAAAGTTACGTATTACAGCGAGAATAAGGGGGGATGATGGCTGATGGCAGTTGAAGAAGGGATGGGGACGATGGCTAGGTGAGGGAAAAACGTGACCAATTGGGGGAGGGGAAAGGAGAGGGGGTTTGGTGTCTTTGCCATGTTGGCTAATTTTGGTGGGCTTTTTCATTTAATGTTTAGCTTCCAGGTTCACGGATTTCCAAATAACACACATGTATATGGCATGAGTTCAGGATATCCGATGGTTTTCCTGTGGATATTATCATGGTGTTAATGTTGAAGATAACAAGTTACTTGCCATTTTTCCTATTATTGTTGGTTTGGTAGTTTTATCCTTCCTGTTATGAATATATGATATGGTTAATTGCAGTTTGCACCCTTGAACTATTCCCATTTCGCACTTAACACCCTAAACTATCAATTTCAGAAAATTTAACACCTCAAAGTTTCAATTTTTCATAGATTGGATGAATTACTAGGACTCCAGTATATTTTCGAGGTGCAAATGATTGACCGGCAATTGACAAGAAAAAAGACCACACTTACCACTTATTTTTTCTGTTTTACCCAAATTACCCATGACCAACTTCTACCTCTTTTATAGGGTAATGGATTAGATAAAAACCCTAAAAAATTTGCAGCAAACTTCTTTCTCTGAATTAGTCTCGATCTTTTCCATTTGTCTCCCTATCTCATCCCACTTCTCTTCCCTCTTCTCCCTTTCATTTATCCTGCGACTTATGGCTTCAAGAAGTGGTAGTGAAAATTCAAGTGGGACATCAAAACTAAGATGTAATTGTTGTGCAATTGCTCCAATTAATATGTCCTTGACCAAGTGGAATCTAGGAAGAAGGTTTGCTGGTTGTAGAAATTATCAGGTAATTAGAATATACAAATTGTTTGATTGATTTTATCATATCATGAAATTTCACAACAAAACCTAATAAATTCAGGTTAATCCTTGTGTGTTCTTCCAGTGGGTTGATGGATCAACTTGTGCAAAAGGACTTGATTCCATGTTTGCCAACATTGTTGCAGATAGGATGGTTGAACAAAAAGACATCAATTCAAACTTGGCTGATGAAATTCAGCACCTAAACCATGTTAAGGAGGAGTTGATTGTAAAAGTAGAACTTCTCAAGAAAAGAAAGCAAATGTTGAAGAAACAACTTGAAGAAGCACGAGTTAAGAATAAAAAGTTGGAGGAAAAGTTAAGCCATGTAGAAGGAATCATGAGGAAGTTTATTTGCTTAGTAATTGTGATAATATCAGTTCTAGTGATAATTTGTCTTAAGAAAGAAAATATAGCTAATAAGCAATTTCGTTTGCCTTTAGTTTTGTAGATTACTATGTATTTTGTATAATGACCAAAGAAAACATCTTTGATTAGGATATGTTATTTCTTCAAACTCTTTCTGCCCAACTAAAATTTTTGGGAGCCAAGTTATTGTGTAATTTATTATTGTCAAATGTTGCTAAGCATTTTATACGTGAGTTGGCAAAGGTGCTGTAGTTTATTTGGAGATATGAGAGTCATTGATATATAGACTAATCTATACAATTTAAATCACCCATCAGAAGTTATAAAATGCAAATGGTAAATTCCACCAAGATGGGCTAATGCCAAAACAAATGGCCAGAACCTATTGAAATAAAAATAAAATAAAATGTCATCATTGCCTTTCTTATAAAACTCCATCCAAAGAAGCCATCATCAACATAACACACTGATTACATACTCAAGAATCCATCATCAGTAATCAAGAATAGAATCTTTAACCACCAATATGAATTTCTTATATTACGTAAGCAAATCACAATGATACCACAAAACTAAAATACAGTAAATCTAGTAAGGATTTATGTGCTTAAAGTAGCATTAACCAAAAAGAACCTCCAAATATACCATCCATGGTATATGGCAAAGTAGCAGCGTTAACTATGCAAAATGTACTAAAGTAAAATAAGCATGGGTTGAAAAGTTTCCCATTAAGTACATAGCAAAAAATGTTTTGCCTACTAATAAAGTTTTTCATAATAAGTAGAAAGTTGCATTTATAGCTTAAAAAGTAGCATAATCATCAGAGCTAAAGGCACTTGATCCACCATAAGTAGGAGTAATGTTGCTAGAGACTTGATTGGACATCCCTCAAATTGGTTAGCTACCCCTACATTAGTGCTTCTACCAACAGATTGAGTAAGAATAACATCCCCAAATAAGGTTTGTCTTCTAGTAATCTGAAAAAAAAAAAAAAAAAAAAAGTAGTGATTAGACTACATATTGTATAAGGATCTTGATTACAAACAATGAAAGAGTAACAGTGATGACACTAACCTGTGGCAGGGTAGGTTGATTAAACATGTTTGTAGCTTGAGAAAGCAAAGATGGATTTATAGCAATAGGGTAAAAAACCTACCAGATGCACCAACTTTAGATGACATATATATGGTAAAAGGTTGAGAAAGCAAAGATGGATTTATAGCAATAGGGTAAAAAACCTACCAGATGCACCAACTTTAGATGACATATATATGGTATAGTATGTAGGTTCTCATTAGTTATTCCAAACAATAGAAGAGTAATAGTCATGACACTAAACCTGTGGAGGGGTAGAAGGTTGATTAAACATGTTTATATCTTGAGAAAGCAAAGATGTATTTGCAGCAATAGCGTGTAGTTGAGTTGCAATACTTTGGACTTTATTTAAAGTATTTGAAGTAGTTGCAATATTAGATGCCCCAACTTGATTTGCAGGTTTGGTGAAAAACCTTCCTCTTCTTGTGTACCTTTTTCTGTCCCCTACTCATACTTACTGGTGAATCACCATTAAAACCTAAACCATCTGGGCCAAGTGGATTTGCACCACCACCAATTCTGCCCCTACATCTCCCTTTTCCACTACTGACAGCTCTATTAGATCTACTACCACTACCTCTAATTGCACCTGAACCCACACTAGAAAATGGAACTACATAGCCTATAGGGATATTAATGGCTCCAGACACATTGGACAAAGGATTGCTATCTGTAGCACCATTTCCTTTTCCCTTTCCCTAGAATGCAGTGTTGTCATTGGTTATCTTTCCTTACCTTTGCTATTATCAATCGTAGCCTTTTCTTTTCCATTGTTATTGTTTGTATCCTGACATGGAAAATTTATCTACAAATAATAAGAACCATAACTAGTAAATAGAATGTAAAAAATAGACAAATACAGTAGACGTCAAATAACTAGCTTAACTTGTGTTGGAGGTTCTTTGCATCTTCTCTTATTGTGTCCATATGCTTCACAGTTACCACATTTTGCTTACTCATATTGTCTACTAATGGTTGTTGCATTTTCCTTTTCATCCAGTGCTTTCTTTCTCAATTTCTTGGGCCAACCAGGTTTGGTCCTTCTCTTGGGGGGCAGAATGGGATCAGATTCATTATGGACCCACTTGTTCTCATCTGGAATAGGAGTTATCATGTGCTAATAAGTCATAGTATAAGCATGCACACTATAGCATGGATGAACATAATCTTGAATATTAGCCCGCGTTTGCATAATAGCTGCAACTGCATGCTATTACACATGGAACTCTAATCAAGTCAAACTTTCAAAGGTACATGATCTTTTTCCTATGTCGACAACAAAAGCTTGCACTCCTATTCGTACTCCCATTTAAACTTCAAATATCCCTTTTCCAGCCAATATAGCTTCACACTTGGTTGCCGTGAATTTTGCTTCTTTAACTTGCTTCATAATTCTAGGACAAATCTCATCCTTAAATGTAGAAATCAATTCCTTTTCCTCTCGAAATCTTGCCATCAATTGCCATCTAATAGTTTCTATCATTGTTATTATGGGATTGTCTCTTGCTTCCTTAATAAACTGGTGAAATGACTAGCACAAATTATTGCTGACAATATCACACTTAGACCTATATGAGAAATGAGATCTTGCCCATGTGTTTAAAGGAACCTTTATTAACCAATTATAGGCTGCCTTGTTCATCCCTTTTAATGCTTGCATGTAATCCTTGAACTCCTCCAGGGTATAAGCAGATGCAGCACCCCAAACAAGGTCCTTCAAGTCATTCCCTTTGAATAGAAGTTTAAAATTGGCATACAAGTGCCGAACACAAAATCTGTGTTCTACGCCAGTCATTAGTTCATTAAATGTCTCAACTAGTCCCTGCAACAACATATAGATTTAATTAGAAGAACATATTAGGAAAAATAGTAATAAGGTAATGACAGATAAAATAATATTACCTTTTTTCTATCTGATATAAACACCCAACCCATATCTTCAGGTCTACCAAGTATTTCAATCAGCGATTGGAAAAACCATGTCCAAGGGTCTTTACATTCAGCTTCAACCACAGCCATTGCAAGTGGGTACATTTGGTTATTGCCATCCTTCCTAACAGCCCATATCATTTGTCCCCCATATGGCCTTTTTAAGTGACATGCATCCAAACCTATAACAGGTCTGCAACCTGATAAAAAACCTCTTCTTTGTGCCTCGAACATTGAAAACATCCTTTGAAAAAAAATGCAGCAGCAGTAGGAAATGGTCTTTCAACTTGAACTTTGTCAGCCACACTACCAACATTCTAAGTCATAACCATCTCACAATAATCTCTGACCTTCATATATTGTTGTTGATGGTTGCTCTCAATTCTCTCTAAGGCTTTCCATTTGGCTCTATAGGCCTGGTCAAGAGAAATAAAGACACCAAAGTCTCTCTTTGCAGACCGTATTATAGCCTTAACCTTAATTTTAGGATCATCAATTAACTTATCCATGTACTTATCAGCAAGCCAAGTGGAAGTAACAGCATTCATCTTGCATCTTCTAGGATGGAGAATGTGTTTTGTCATTGTCTTTATTTGAAATGTCTTACTCCCTTGCATTTCTGAAGCATGAATTCTCCAAGGACAATCATCAGCACATACCACAGTAACTCTATCTACATCGTTCTTTATGAATTTAAACTCATAACCATCCCTAATAGAATTTTCTCTAAGGGCTGCCCTAAATACCTTACCATTCTTAAATATCATTCCTAACTTCAACTGAGAGTTACACAAATCTCTGTTCTCAATCAAACACTGGAAAGTTTCTACCACCACATTTACTATCAAAATTAAGGGGAGTATTCATGTTATCAGCATCACTGTTTGAGTTATTATTCTCATCATGATTTACAACAGTCTGTCCTTTAGTATCTGAAGGTCTAACAAGAGATAAGCTTTTAGCCTTCAATTTTCTCATGGCAGTGCATTCATCATCAGAATTGTCCCCATCATTAAAATATATCATATTTTCTGTTGAGATACTCCTAGCATCATCACTACCACTTTCATTGTCTTCTCCATCAGTTGACTCTTCCAAGATAGCACCCATATCCATTTGCATATCATTAAAAACCTCAACATTAGCTAAAGACACATTCCCAACCAAGTAGTCAATGTAAAGTTTTAGAGTTTGCTTACCAACATGCATAGCACACATGTCCATCACATCAATGTCCCCATTCAAAATTTGAAGTCCACCATCCAAATCTCCATCTGGTACCAAAAAGTAAAGGTTATAGGTTCCCACTTTATACCCTAAGTTATCAGCTAAATCCTGCAAATCACGAATTCCCTGTGTTCGGTCCATAGAATTGAATGATATAGTCCCTCTTACATATTTGGTAGCTGATCCTAGTACAAGCAATTCTCCATGATGAATTTCAAGTCCTATCTCACTCATTTTCTGCATGTAAATACATGAATAAGTCAATGTCTAAATACATGTAAATACAATTATTACTTAGTTATATATGGTTTATTTGTTATCTAGTTACTTAACTGTGCAAATGTTTGTTGTGTTTTGGGTGTTACTCATCTAAGCAAACAAAATTTTCACTAAAACTAATATCCAGTAGCAAGTCAGTGTTTAACTTTTCTATATATAGGACCATATGCAACCAAAATGATAGACAGTCTTTGATTCTATAGAAAAAATTAAACATTTTGGGACCACAAAGAAAGACATTCTTTAATTCTACACAAAAATTAAACCTTTTTGGGACCACTTGCAGTATTTTTAAGTTTTTTAACAGTCAAGGATCTATGCATTAAAACATTGAAAAGCAACTTTAAATGACAATATCAAATCATAGAATGTGTAAAACTCCATTAATTAATAAATAATTGAAAGAATAATAAAAAAATGAAACAAAGCATTAACTTCAATCTTCCATACATATCTTTCAAATACAACACAGTAGTTATCTTAGTACATGAAAAAGACTCAAATACAAGTAGATCTAAACAATAACATGTATAACTATGAGGAGAAAAACAAATTACCTTTGATTTCGAGAGAACAAATATATCGTTTGAAAACTATGCACCACTCTTTGAAGTTCCATTTTTTATTTTATTTTTTGCCTCCTACTATTAGATTGCTTATCTATTTCAATAATCTTCTACTCTAGATCTTTGAACATTCTTTTGGGTTTTAATGTTGACAGAGAAATCAGTGACTCAAATGAAAAAGAGGAAAAATGAGATTAGATAGATTAAGGCTGATGATGGATTGACAATGGGTAAGCAGGAAAGGGTTTCTTAATGGATTTTTCTAGAATCCTGCCTATAGAAGGTTACTTTGGGGAGTAGGAAAAAAATGAGGATAAATAAGTCTTTTAAGTTGTCATCCCACCGGAGTCCTAGTAATTCATCCAATCTGCGAAAAATTGAAACTTTGAGGTGTTAAATTGCTGAAATTGATAGTTTAGGTTGTTAAGTGCGAAACATGAATAGTTCAGGGGTGCAAACTGCAATTAACCCTATATGACAAATGAAGCTCTCTTGAATAGCAATTGATAAGGGTTATCTTAGAAATTGATTGTTAAAGGTAGATCGTGATTTTCTTGGTGGGGTTTTCTTGGTTTGGTTGGTTGGAGTGGGTGGTAGCTTGTTGGGGATGGGAGTCAAGCTGTGTTGGGTTGTAGATGGAACTGCGTGTTGTGTGTTGGGTGGTGGTGATGGTGGAGGAGAGGGAGATAGGGGGAGAGAAAGGGTTTTTCTTAATTTTCAAATTAAGAAACATTTTCGTTTTTAATTTGATCCCAAATGTCTTTTTATTTATTTTTATTTATAATTGACCCCAGGACTTCTTAAACACTTGAATCGGTTAGGAGCAAATTTGAAATTTTATGTGTCACTATTAGTTTTAATGGTTTCTATCCAATTTGTAAAAAATATTAAAATACAAGGGGACTAAAAACACATTTAATAATTACAAAGGGGTTAAGTGCATATTTAACTAATCACAAAAGAGTTATTTGCATTTTATCCATATTGTAATCATAAAAATTACCCCACCGCATCAATTGATTTCAAAATATTCCCAAAGTTTTTGGATCCTAACGTAACTGTTAATGATTGGTAAACTACAAGCAATAACCTAACTAGCGTGTGGTGCATACATATTTTTTGGTGTATATTTTGTTGGATTGTCAACTTTTTTTCCATATGATGAGTACACAGATGTTGCACAGTTCACAATAAATAAGATTTGATTTTTACATTTTGTGGATTCATGTTTACATGTGTATGACTAGAAAATATTTTAATAGGTGCAAATACTCGATTTTTTATTTTTTTTATAAATTTTGTAGTGTAAATTAGATTATATGAAATAATTGATATCAATTCAGGTAAATAAAATTTCGTAATAAAATTTAATCATGATTACAAGGTAAATTTAAAATTAAATTTACCTAAATATTTTCTATATATGTACATCTTTCATAAACTGTTACTACGGTCATCCCGGGAGAAAATACGGATGAGCTACACCTATAATCTAAACCTTATCAACATCTTATGAAATTTTATTTACAGTAATGTTATTTATTTTATAATATTTAATTCACATTAGATAGTTCACAAATAGGTCAAAAATGGGATCTAGCTAAATATATTCCATTCTCGAGTCTTTCCAAGTTGGCAAAGACTGTAATCTATACAGGTGCAACGTTCGAATCCAGTTAAAAGAAGTGGTTTGTTCCGTATAGTTGTTTCCAAAACAAGCAAAGGATGCTTAAACACCTTACGGGTGAGTTTGAATGGAAGGAAATGAAAGAAAAGAGAGAGAAAGAGAGGGAAAGTTAAAATATTTCCTTTGTTTGAGAATTTTAAGTGAAGGGAAAAGAAGGGAAAGGGAGGGAGATGAGGGGATAAAAATTTTAAAAAACTTTCCACCCATAAATGGAAAGAAATGGAAGGAAAAGTTCAACTACTTCACAATTAATTATGAAATATCATATTTATCTTCTAAATATAGTACAAAAATATTAAAAAGGAGGACATTTTAGTAAAAGACTAATATTAATGAAATTTTCCTTCCAAAACTCCCAAACAACTTAAAAGAAATCCCTTGCCTTCTCATTAAAAACGTTCTCTTCCCTTCTCATTAAAAACTTTCTCTTCTTTTTCTCTTCCTTCCTAAACTCCCAAACACAACATAAGGGTGCGTTTGGGAGTGATGGATTTGGAAAGAAAAGAAAGGAAAAGAAGGGAAAGTTGAATTTTTATCCATTTGAGAGATTTTTTTGGGAAGAACGAAAGGATAATGGAAAGGAAAAGGAAGGCTGACTATAGCTGCTATAGTTAAAAAAAAAAAATCTTCCAAATTGGAAGGAAACTTACTTTCAAATTTACTAAAATTTTAAAAAATACCAACTTTGTCCTCAAAAGACAATACAACAAAATTTTATTTACTTTCATATCTCAAATCATTTCATTTCTTTCCTAAGCTCCCGAACAACATCAAAATCTACTCACTTCCCTTCTCTTCCCTCCTTATTAAAAACTTTCCCTTCTTTTTTCTTCCTTCCTAAACTCCAAAACATAGTGTAAAGGTGAGTTTGGATGGAAGGAAATGGAAGGAAGAGATGAGAAAGGGAAGGCAAGATAAAGTTTTTAGGTTATTTGAGAGTTTTTAATTGGAGGAAAAATAAGAGAAAAAGAGGAAAATAAATAGATAAAATTTTAAAATAACTTTCCTTCCATAGGTAGAAGGAAATGAAACCAAAAGTTTAACTATCCTACAATTAATTATGAAATATCATATTTATCTTTTAAACATAATATAAAAATCGAGTAATCAAAAAATAAAATTTTTTAGTAAAATATTAACATTCATCAAATTTTCCTCCCAAAACTCTCAAACAACTTAAAATAAACTTCTTTTCCCTCGTTAAAAACTTTCCATTCCTTTTACTTCCTTCATAAACTCCCAAACACAGTGTAAAAGCCAAAAAAACAAAACCAAAATACACAGAAAGAACCCCGGGAGACCGATTATGTCGCTGGTGGACTACGCATCCTCATCAGATGAAGAAGAAAAAGAAGAAGCGAAAGTTCCAGAACAATCGCGAGACACTGTTGAAGATGACAAGCGACAGTGTTTGGATTCCTCCATTTGTCAATCCCCATCTCCTGTCCTTAATCCGCCTCTTCCTCGTACTCAATTTCACAGCCAGTAAATCCTATTTTCTTTTCATTCCATCATAAGAAATTGCAATTATTGATTTTCTTGTTACTCCTTTGTTAGGGTATCTAAATAATTATTCTTTTATAGATGATTTTTCCTTTGCATTTTTTTTTTTGTAATGTTTCAAATATGAGTTTTTTCCTTTATTTTTTTTAGGTTTTGTGTTGTGTTTTTCTCATTGGGTTTCTTGTATTATTTAATTTATTGTTAACAACAAGCTTAAAAGTTAAATTAGTTGTTTAATATAAGGCCAATTACATTACCCTTCCACACTCTATATTTAAAAAAAAAAAAAAAAAAAATTCCTTGGAAAAATAGGATTTCTTGGAAACGTAAACTCATTTCAAGAAAGGTAAAAATCTGGTGGAATTTCACATATGACTTTGTATAAATTTTCCTATACGAGAGGATGGCCGCAAATGGTTAGTATCTATACTGTCATGTGATTATATGATTTCTAAATCTATCCTTATTAGTGTAATAATTTTTCATTAATATCATTTTTATGTAACCACCAATTAACTAACTTTTTTTTTCTTCTTTTATTTCTTTTTATCTTTTGAAATTGCCAAGGGTGTGCCTCACCCACTAGTATTAGTTATTTAAGCAGATAATCATGTTATTGAGTCAATACTTTTCATGACAGAGTAACTATGTGGAAGAAAAAATAAGGATGATGACCATTTCCTGTTTTGTGATTATGTGCAATTGTTAATTATATAATTCTGGGTAAAAATTTGGTTTGGATGTTAAGGAGGTCAGGTTCGAAAGTAAATAAGCAAGGGGAAGAAGATTCAGAACAGTTGGATCCTTCCATGCCAAGATTGCCTGATGCATCTCTTCTCTTGAATTCACCTGCTTTGCTGTCTCACCCGGCAAATGCTACAGATCATTCTTCCAGAGTTGCAGCTGCAATGGCGGAAAGTGAGTCAAGGAAGAGAGAGCTAAGGGGTTTGTCATCATCTAACTTTACTCGGAATAAAGTGCCAAGAGGAAACTTGCCTCATTCAAAAAGAGTTCCAGATACAGTAGGTGGCCATCTGCTCCCGCCTCAACTTACTGGAAGGTGAGTTTGTTTGCCTTTATGGGAAATTTGGACAAAGTTTGCTCATCCTTTTCCTCGGGTCTTTTTTTAATTTCATTTCTCTTCCCAGTCAATCCTTTTTGCTGATTCGTAGTCTTTAGCTATTGTCTATTGATGGTAGATAGTTTTTGTTAGGACAGCTGAAAAAGGAAATGCGGCAAAGAATAATGGCAGGGTGGGAGTAACGTTCGCCCAATGTTTGGATGACATATTCACTTCCTTTTTTTTATATGGATGGGACATTAATTTTGAGAGATAAATCTTTTCTGCATTACTAATGTATCCTTATGTGTTTACAAACGTGTAGTGCATACCAGAATGGCATAGGATGTGTGGGTTAAATATTTGCAAAAATTTAGCAAAAAAATTTGTAAAATAAAATTAAAAAAATATATATATATATATTAACTATGAAAATAAAATATTGTAAAATTAACTATGGAATATAAAATTGTTTTTTGTTCGTCTACCAAAAGCGATGTCAAAATATGATATGGTTATTCATATTAGGATACATCTCTGCATTTTTATGCACCTGAAATAACAATTTTCTTTTCTAGTGGACAATTGAAATCAGAACTGTAGCCAATTGTCTGTGACTTGCAAGGTTTGAGAAGAGCTGAATTATAGATGTTTTGCTTTCTGACATTTGGCAAACTTGTGATATGCTTTTGATATCTGCAGCAAAGTAACAATAGAACAGGATACAGTGGTGATTCTCGATAGAGTTAAGATAATTATGCAGGTTAAGATTGTTTTAATGCTAATGACTACAAGGTAAAGCCTCTAAATCCTTTGTTTCCCAAGATGTTATTGCAGTCAAAAAGCTTTTCCAACTCGTGCCCCTCCCCCCACCCCACTGCTGGAGAAAAAAGCAAAATGATCAGCATATGGAACAAAATTCTAAATTAGGACTAGTTTCATCAGCACAGAAGCAGGTGGATGTGATCTACATCAATTTGTGTGTTTTTTATTAATTATGTGTTTGAAGTTTCTTTAGTTCATTTTGATAACATCACCTGTAAACTCCTTTAGGATGTAAAACCTAGAGATTAATCTTGTAACTTTCTATGGTTAATATGTACTTATTAAGATGGGGATAAATCTCAACTTTTTATGTCATGGTAACATTGTTGGATCAATCTAAGGTGTCCTGTATCTGTGCGTTTTTGTTCTTTTTCCTAATATCTTTCCATTTATTTCTTCGGTAAAGCAAGCAAGCAATGCAATTGTTTATTAGATCTGCTCCTGTGCGTCTTAGTGTTTGTGCTATCTAGTCTGTTATCTCAATTTACTTTTGGTAAATTGCTGGTGAACAATTTTTTATTCTCTACCCACTTTAGCTCAAGTAGTTTAAGTTTAATTTTAGTTGATTTGCAATGCGCAAACAGTCCTGTATTATGTAAGAAGTATTGAATTAGAAGAGGCAGGCCCAATTTTAATTTTTTTGGTTAGAAGGTAGGTGCTCGAAGATTATAAAGATGCTTTCAAGAAATTTCAGTTGTATGCCATCTATTTGTAGGATCAATCTTTTACACACAGACTATGTATTCTTTTTTTATACGAGATGGAACAGGTTTAGATGCATGCCACATGTACAAAGAAATGATTTCAAATATCACTAGAGATGATCTGTCATGTATCCAAACCGCTCATGTAATTTTCTACTGTTAGTACATAGAAGATTAATCCTTTTATAGTCATAGGGAGATTTGACCAAATGAAACTATTTGATCAGCAACATAACCAGGCCCATGACCAACCCTCGTACTAGATATCAACCACCACGCTTCTCCCCAATCCTCAGACCCCCCCTCCCCCCACATCCCAAAAAAAAAACAAAAAACAAAAAAAGAGAAGAAAAGGAGAGAAAGGAGGAAAAAAAAGAAAAGAAAAGAAAAGAAAAAGAAAACCTCTTGCTTCATTTCAATTCAGTTGAGAGAAGTTTTCATGAGGTAGATTGATTAAGTAATGACCATCGTCCTAGTTCAAAAAGTAGTTTATGCTTATTGAGGGTTGTACAGATTTAGACAAGTTAAGGAATACTGAATCTGGTTCAAATTCAGCTTGATTAATGAACAATACGGATCAATCTGAAACAAGCCGTACAAGTCAAGTAGTTTATTTCATGGATCAGTGTGTTTACTTTTTTTTTTTCCCCTTTTTTTTTTCAAATTTACTTCAAGTTACGTCATATATGACTTTATTTTGATTTGGTGGCAAATTCATAATCTCACTTGCTGCTTGTATGTAATAGTGGTTTTAATGTACAAAAAAACATTAGCGAAAGGGATAATCAATTTGGGGATAGAACTTTGTAGGCTGATGATTTGTTTCTTAATAACTGATTGTTTTGAAGTTGTCTTAGAATTGATATGATGCTAATTTGTCACCACGGAGAGAGCTTATGGTTCTGCATAAGATATGAGTAAAAAAAAATCATAATTCACCTTGTTGATGATGTTTGTTATTACTTGCATCCCTCCAAAGACCACTTCTCCCCCACTCTAAAAATATGAGAACTGTTGGCAAATTCAAATTTGTGCCTTCGGTTGACAGCCATATTGCTTTTATTTGCTGCTCTGGGTGAAATTCCACTACCATAATTATCTTCTATGTTGAATGACATCTAATGATTGGAAAATGGACTTTTGCAGGAGCAACATTGTGACAGAAGACGTGAACAAGCTTTTCGTGAAAAGGCATGTTGATTCCTCATCCCAATAGAACTATATCATTACATGATAGTTCTGCATGTAAAATTAGTATTATGTGAAGAATTAATTCTTGAACTTTAAATGTCAGATTAGCTTCTTATATAAGCTGCAGTCTGTTAAGATTTATCTATGGATTGAACTTTTATAGAATTTATCAAAATACATTTTTATTTAGAAATTTTGAGCTTTAATGATATCTACATTTGTTTCCAACTGCTGGTTTATTCGCTCTCAGTTTCAGCAAATCTTGGATATAAATGACATTCTATTTTCTTTGCTGCACTTCTTTAATGGAAATATGTATTCAGTGGTAAACAAACTTACATTTCCTTGGGTTATACGCTTTCAAAACCAGGCAATCCATTATTATTTATTACTGCGTAACACAAAAATTCTTCCCAGATGAACTTTGTCTATTGGCTAGCATTTTCTGGGGCACAACGCACAAGTTGCTAATACCTTATCATTGTTTTCGGTTAATGATAATGGCACATTATTTGGACTGTAATTTTATCACATTACCCCTCTCAAATAATTTCCCTTCAGTCTGCGAGTTCTGGAATTTACTTTCACTAAAGTATTTCATCCCTGGGTCACTCAGATTGGGGAAAATTAATGATTTTAGGATCCACACACCCCTTACGTGTAACAAGCTCCTGTTGCCCATTGAGATGGATCGTCCAGCTTGTACTCATTGTACAAAGACGATCTTAGTTCATGACCTGCCAGAAGTGGCGAAGGGTCGTGAAAATTATACTGTCACTTTTCAAATTCCAAGGACTCGAAATTATTATGGTACTGTTTAAATAAAAGAAAAGGCAACTAACAAGAAAATGAATATTTTCACAAGATGACTATCGTTGTGATAATGATTGAGTAACAGAGAAATGCAGGTCTGAGTAGGCAAATCAAGTTAATTCCCACATACAGTGTATATGGTTTGTGTAAGGTTATTGCGGCTTTACTTGGTGAGACATTTTCTTGCATTTTGTGTCCTATGAACTAGGCTGGATTTGCAGCTGGTTAGATTTGTTAATTCTTGACCATCCATTTTCGTAATTAATATCTTAATTTTTTTTCAACATAATTTCTAATTCAAAGTAAATTCTTTTCACAATGAAACTGTATGTCATAGGACTTTATTCCAGTCAAAAGAAGCTATAAGGGGCTGGCATTGTTACTTCTACTCGAACGAAATTTAGAGAGGAATTAAACGGAAAACTGGACGTCCAGTTTTCAGCAATCAATTTGTCCCCTGTTAAGTGACTATACTTATTTAAATTTAGGCACAGAAGAAGCAATCGATCTGCTGTATGATTGAGTTGGGTACAGAGATGAAAAGTAGACACTTACAACACCCCCCACCCCGAAAAAAAAAAAAAAAAAACCAGACAAATGTACATAAAATCTCTGGAACAGAGACCTATTTCAGGTTTCCACCTCTGAGAAATGATCTGATGAATATTCTGTTGAATTAATTGTCCAGTTTTGATCTCTGAAAAAAATGAAGTTCCTAACATTCTGATATGAAACCACTCAGCAACAATACATATTCAGTTACCAAACTACTCAATACACATGCTCACTCCCAATAGATTTTCTTATCTACGTTTTTTCGCTCAGAACCAAAATATAAAGAATGGAATTCAATTGAATAGAGATTAAAATATAGCTCCCAGTTCAAAAATTGAAGCTGTAATCTGCTTATATTTGAGAAAGAGTATCGAGGCAGCTTATAAAACACGGGATTTGGACTTGAAACTTTTTCATACAAGATTTGGTCCTGAGGGGAGTGGTTCGTAGCCATCATGATGCTTGCTAGTAGTGCTTGCAACAGGGATGCACTTGAGTACAACTCCAACTAGCAAACCAGCAGCTCCCATCAATATGCTAATGCCAGCCACAAATTCCAGCTTAATGGTACTGTATCTGCAAATGTTCCTAGTAATTCTACCATGACAACTTGGAAAGCAACTGTGGAGATTATGATCAGCATGAAAATCCAGCTTCGAAATATGCCACGTAAAACATTTACTTTCTCCATGTCACGGCTGTTTATTTCGTTAAATACCTGGAGTTAAATGAGATTTTCAGAAGAAATTTAGCAACTGGAAATCATATAGTACTAAGGAATGTTAATGCATATCACCATACAAGTCTGAAAATGTCTTTTAGGCGGGTTTGAGATCAAAGTAAATACACATAAGCATCTTGTATGGATAGATAGAAGCCTTCTTTCATGTTATTCCGTTTTATTTTGTTTTACACAAAGACTGCATTTGATATTTTGTGGACGAAAGGGATGCGGAAAATATACATCAGTGGCTAAATGAGGAAGGGAAGCTAACAGCTGCTATGAACTTGAGGAGTTTGTGCCTCAAATGTAAATAAATACAGCATCACTATATCGAGCATTCAGCAGCTCAGATGTTTCCTCGTTGTACATTTTTCAGTAGAGGGCTAACAGTAAGTAACATCAAGATGTGTACACGTTGAAGAAAAATATATACAAACAATTATAATATACATATTACTTAAAGCATGTGTACACTGCTCATCTGTTAAGGCATCGACCATCTGGTGCAGAAATCTTCAATTTGAGAAATAAACAAATACTTACTGTATTTATGAAACAAATAGCTGATTTATCTTAGGAAATACCTGGCAGAACACAAAAGTGTTGAATATTAAGGTATTGAGGATAGAGTTAGAATCTGGACCAGTGATCTTAAAAATCTTCTTTGCCTTAACTTGTAGCATTCCAAGAACAGCCAATTGGTAGACACTCTGACCAATAATATTCCTCCACATGATCTTTGTGATGAAATTAACATTGCGCCCAATAGGTGGTCTTTTCATTAATCCATCATGTGGAGGTTCTGTTGCAAGTGCTAAGGCTACCGAGTGTGTCCATGATCATGTTCACCCACAGTAATTGAACAGCAGTAAGAGGAGCAGAACCTGCAGTAAAAATTTTTAGCTTCTATGCTATGTAGTTCGGTTAGGGAAGATAGATGAATATTTTGAATAGTAAAATCCTCAGAAAGCAATGCAACCTGTGATGCAAGCTGAAATAAAATTGGTCATCAGAGCAACAACATTCACAGTCAACTGGAATTGTACAAACTTTTGAATGTTGATGTATACAGAGCGACCCCATTTGGCAACATTCACTATGCTCGCGAAATTGTCATCCATTATGACAATATCAGCACTTTCTTTAGCGACCTGCAATTGAAATGGAGATGCTCAGCCATGAAGAGCTAAAGGGAAAGAATACAGAGGCATCATATACATGATGCATTATTTAAAAGGAACCCTATCTCCCGTTAATTCAATTTAGTACTGATCTATAATTCTACAGCAAAACATTGCTCAAAAATGTGGAAAGGTTATGAGTAAGTACTTAGACGAGTACATCAGCTTTCATTTTTACTGATTCTGAAATTCTTCTTCCATTAAATGGTTACTGGAGCATGATGATGCTTGCAGAAACATGCGTTAGCACACGCGTGTGCACAAAGACACACTATTTGCTGCAAGCCAAAATTATGTGACCTTGGGTACCCATTTCAATTTTTTTTTAATTAAAAAAAAAAAGTTTAAGTAGCTTACACTTCACAAACATATTAAAGATAGCAATAGTTTAGTTTAGTGCTAGAAATGGGATCAAGAGGAAAAAAAGTCAAACTAGCAATGACATAGTTTGACATTGGACATTAACAGAGCTACACAGTTGTTAGGAGGTTTGAATTATCAAATGGCTGTAAGATTTTTACGGTTGAAAAAAAACAAATTAAAAACTTGAAAGAACTTTACAAGGTATAAATACTTCTCCCTATGCTGTCTAATGGACTGATGGAGCCAAGTTAAAACATGTTACATATAACGGTCTTGGTAGATTATGTTCCTCCTATGATAGATTTGCAACACTAAAAGGAGGTTGAAAAGGATGAAACATGCTGCAAGAACATCTCTGCTTATTTATAACATAATAAAATGACAGAATCGAAGACATTCAAGGGTACTTGCAACTTGTTCAAGAAAATACAATTGTATAATGAACAAACCTCAGTTCCTGCTATGCCCATGGCTAGTCCAATATCTGCCTCATGCAAAGCAGGAGCATCATTAGTTCCATCACCAGTCACTGCCACAACTTCTCTGTATTCCTTCCTCAACATAATTACCAATTTGTGCTTGTCCAGAGGTAAAGATCGTGCCATCACCTGCAAAATAAAAATATTAAACCATTATTTGGAATAACTTCTTTCCATGCAAATACAAATTATTCTTAGAGCTACTTCTTAACCTGCAACTTTGGTATTATCTCTTTCATTTCCTGAGGGCTTTTGTCACGAAACTCTGGACCTTCTATGGCTATCCCATCATCAGTTAATATTCCACATTCTCTAGCTATCTTGGCCTTGGCTGTATGAATGTTATCACCAGTTACCATCCGGACAGTAATTCCAGCATCTAAACAAGTTTGAACAGCTTCTCTTACACCTGGGCGAACTGGATCCTTAATTCCAACAATAGCTAAGAGGGTGTACTTGTTTTCAGGAATAGTATCTGGGCTAGAATTGCCTTCGATATCCTTAAAAGCTAAGCATAAAGTTCTAAGAGCTTCACAGGCAAAACCATTTATAACATTTGTTAGGCTCGTTCTCTGATCTTCAGACAATGGCACACATTTGCCATCCTTATTCACTAATTTATCACAAAAACCTAATACAATTTCCGATGCACCTTTACAAAATGCTCGAAGCTTACCACCTGGAAGAGACACAATCACAGACATTTTCTTCTTGTTAGAATTAAAAGGTTCAACCTTCAGTATTTTTGACTTGCGGGACGATGCACTACTAGAATCCTTAAATAGCAAGCCAAATTCTAATAATGCAGTCTCTGTTGGAGAACCTCTAGTACACTGGTTTTTCCATCTTTTCCTCTGACAACCTCACCACTGGTATTCTGAAATATAGACTGCAAAAGTATGTCCAGTACTCTCTCTGATGCAAAAGATTTCAAAGAATTTTGAGGGTTATTACTTCCAATTGTCTTAGATTCTCCACATATCCATAGTTTGGTCACTATCATATGATTGGTCGTCAATGTTCCAGTTTTATCAGTGCAAATGCAACTAGCAGAACCCATAGTTTCACATGCAGAGAGATGCCTCACAAGTGCCCTGTCATTCATGAGCTTCTTCATCGCAAAAGCAAGACTCAGCGTTACAGCTAATGGCAGCCCTTCTGGTACAGCAACTACAAGAATCGTCACTGCAATAGCAAAGAAATTAAGCAGATCCAAAGCATCATTAGTCGACCATCTTCTAATTTCACCATGTATCGCCTTTCTTGCTATAAACCGGAATGTGAGTACCAAAAATGTCAGAATAGCAAAACTCAGACCAATCTTCTGTCCTATGATAGTTGCAACTCCATTTAGCTTCACCTGCAATGGTGTCTCATCTTCTCCCCCTTCACATAGAGTTACCATCAATTCACCCCATTCAGTCCTCATACCAACTGATGTCACAAGCATTTTACCGGAACCATCTTGCACTTTAGTACCAGATAAAAGAAAAGGCCTATCTCTTTCAATAGTAACCGGCTCGCTCTCACCTGAGAGGCTTGATTCATCAACTGATAGGCTATAACCTGATAGAAAAATCCCATCTGCAGGAACTAGATCGCCAATGGATAAATGAACAATGTCACCAACTACCAAATCATATATAGACACCTTCTGTCTGCTTCCATTTCTGGTAACCTGAACGATTACATTTTTCTTTTCCCTATCCAAATCCTTGAATTGCAATGACTGCTTGTAATCACTCATTGCAGTGACTACTACAACTAAGAAAATACACAAGATTATGCCCAGCCCATCATACATACCTTTTGGCCATCCTTCAGTAGCATCCTTATATTCCAACTCCTACAGAGATCACAGCACATACCATCAGAATCATCAGAGTCATATCTTGTACGGCATCCCAAATAAACATGCAAAAGGGTCTTGCAGGCTTCTCAACAAATTGGTTCACGCCGAAGATTTTCTGCCTGCGTTGTATTTCATTGGAGGATATCCCATTTTGAACCGAAGTTGATATTATTTTTGCAAGTCCTTCAACTCCTCCATGATGTTCCAAACGTTTTATATCATGTGAACGAACAACGGAAGAAAGTTCATCCGGATCAATGCCATAACCAGCTTGCCTTATCTCTTCAGATGGCTTATACTGCTCTGCTCGACTACCAGCTGTACATTGAAAGAGAATAAGAGGCAAGGAAGAAACAGAAAAAGGCTCAACCTATACGATGATGCAAGGATCATTGGATAAAGATCATACCATCAATGAAATGCAATGCTGCTTTTTGAACGTATAGAGCTATTCGTATCTTTTCCTGTAAAACAGAATAACAGATTGTAAAGCTAAAGAAACTCAACCACAAAAAATTCAGAAAACAGATTTTGGGAGTCAGAAGCATAAGTTTTGCACAAAAAATATGGCCGTATTTATTCTTGATAAAGAATTCTTATGTTTTGGAAGATGCAAAATACTCAACTGAAAGTGTCAGTTGCTGATGCATCCTGAAACTTCTGTTTTTGGTAAATTATGGTCCCATTGTTTGGGAGAGAGATAAAAAAAGCCAACTCATAGTGTACAAGCATCCCAAGTGGAAAACAATGTGATCTTTATAATATTGAGAATGAGATCACCTAACTTCTGAAACACTCTAAATTTATGTTGTTCACAAGGTGTTATGGTCACCCAAAATTCGTAACCTTTCACGTATTCTTTTAGTTCTATATACCTAAAGTATATAGAGGGAAATAATTTCATTGATTTAAGTTTTAGTTCTTCTGAACTAGCAATTGCCTGGCAACAACAACATAGCTTTAGGGACATTTATGGAGGGATAAAGAGGGTTAGTTAGGTAGAAATAAAATATAACAAAATGGAGGGTGAGGGACCTTGGCTTATGCTATACTGACCTGCTGGAGACGGTTAACAATCTGCTTCCCACGCTGGGAGGGAATCATGAGAGACAAAATGAACTCGTCAAAGCCTACAATTACGACGTTGGCACTAGAAGGAAGAATGTCACCAGAGAAAGGGGAAGGGCAGCAACTTACTTCTCCGTGTTATTCTCTCCACATTACGAAATTTAAATTAAAATAATTGAATAACAAGTCGAGATTATATTATTAAAAGATATATCCATCACTTTTCAATAATATTATTAGATGATCTATTTTACAATAACTATCCTAAGTAAGGTAGAGTAAATAGGAAAAACTTAATTATTTGGACAGTACGCAAACTGCTCACCTCAATTATAAAAATTACAAATTAGATTAGTAAATTTTTTGAACTTTAAGATTTATATAACATTTGTACTCTTGATTTTTAGAATTCCTTTTCCCTTTTACTAACATAGTCCCTTCAATTTTCTAAGATTCTCTTTTCTCCATTATATTGCACCTACAGAATAAAACTTTTAGCACCATCCTATACAAAAGATAAAAAATCATTACGGGAATTAGAAGTATATGAAAGGTTGTGAATATAAAAATTTTAAAAATTACAACGGGAATTTGGAGTATTTGAATTTTGAAAAGTCGTGAACTTCAATACAGTATAACACTAGAATTTTACATTTTTGTTGACCTTTTACCTACTTAAAGGTTTATTGCTTACCTTGAGAATTTAGCAGATGAAATTGAGAATTTCTTGAACAATGACGGTAAAACTAGAAGAAAGTGGTAGTCACTATAGTCAGTAATAAGAATTTTACTCATGAACAGATGAAGTTGAGTAGCGTAAGGAGTGAGCTCAGAAAATTGACAATTTGAATTTCCTCCATCAAGGTGACTGGGAGAATAAATTTCCATGATATTCTCTGAATTTGTTCCGGTATTCAGTGGAGAGCTCTTACAAATACTTGGAAAATACTTAAATACACCTTCTTTTTTACTCCACTTATAGATCCTGTAATCAGGTTACTTACATCTACACTACAAAACTTACAAGTGGAGTCAAAGATTAGATCTACCTAAATATTTATCCAAATATTTTATCTCAAAGAAAGACCAAAAATATAGTGGAAAACATAATTATTAAAGTGAAAGGAAATATTGACATAAGTGCTTGCAATGAAAAGTCTTTTTAAGTTTTGGGCCAACATTAAATATCTAAGTATGTTCTATTACGCTCCCCCTGTATGGTACGCTCTTTTATTCCAATTAGATTAAACATTCATCACCCAATTTTATACCCGCCGGAAGCCCTAGTAGGTCTAACACTGCAGAACCAATAGCCCTTGTTGCCACCACCAGTGCCCTCCATCACCTCCCCTTCTTCTTCACTCAAATCAATCCTGACCGTGTCTGTCCATTTTTTTTTTTTCCAATTTCTTCTAACATTCAATAGCATCATCCTTTACAGATTTATCTCTTTGCAGAAATAGATTAGGGGAAGGTATATGAATATTAGCAAAGATTTTTGTAATTGTCATGACAGCATCATCTTATAATTAGGGGACCCAAATTGCAATTCACCACAGCTGAAACGGTTGTTATAATTTAAAAGGAAAATTAACGTTAACCCTATACATTCTATTTTGTTATCTGATTGCAATATGAAAAAGAAAGGAAGTGAGATAAATTGAGTTATCCTTTAATTTCTGCAAACATGGTGGGCTGATGATGTTTGCCGTATTTTTTGGGACAAATTGCTGTATTTCAGTTGGATGGGTGGTGGAGGTAGGGAGACGTGGGTATGTTTGTTGACTTTGAAAATTTGGTGTGGTTTGTGTAGTGAGTCAATTAATATTTTAACATAATGGCCTAATTTAATTGACATAACAGTAACAGAAAATGCAACAAGAAAAATGTAACAAGAAAAGTGTAACAGAACCTTTTGCTTTTAAAAGTACTTAACAAAAACAAAAAACAAAAACAGGAACCATTGCACCCCTCTATTCTATGATGGAATATTTAATTCGTTTAAGTCTTAAATGTATATGTAGATAAAATAAATAAATGAAATAATTTACAAGTTATCCCTTATTCTGGACACAAAATGTAATTAAGCTCAAAAATAGTAAATATGCAAAAATCTTGAATTGATATTCTCAGAATAATCTTAAATGGAATTTTGCATAACTTTCGACACAAAAGTACACAATATTAGGAGGTGCTAAAAAGATACTAATATCACCTTAGACTAGCTGGTCATGCTAATCGACTACCTCAACACCCAAGTTCAAAACCAACAAGCCAGTTTGGCATTGAGGCCTCACTGTCATAATGATCAATAGTAGAAATTTCGTTTATTTGGTGAATATATTAGCTGTAATAGTAATTTGAATTCGTGAAGCTTCCAACAGGTTTTTGTGTATCAATCATGGTCTCAAATTGTGTGTTTCGTGAAGAAACGTGGATGCCAATAGGAAAACTCCTCAGTGAAGGTATTGTTCGTGGGAAAATACTTACATAAATCCTATTTTTTATCTTACTTGTAGATTCTGCAATCAAAATTAAATTTTATAAAATTTTACTTACATCAACTTATGTCATAGATTTTATAACTTTAATCCACCCCACAAAATTTACAAGTGAGACTAAAAACGATCTACCTAAATTTTTCTCTCGTTCATGGAAAACTTGCTAAAAGTTCTTATTTAAGATTCAAATGAACAGGAACCTTTTTTTTTCTGTTGCAAAAAACCGGTAACTATAATTTAATAGCTCATTAACTGTGAGAATACAGATGACAATTTACAGAGCCACTGCATAACTATACCAAAAACTGGACTAATTCACATTTACCCACGTGGGGAAAGTTTTTTCCAAGAGTCACTCGACATCATAAACAAGTTTAACGGCGAAGTGTATACATTGATTGTGAAAAATAATGGAAAAAATTGCACTTTTGATCTCTAAATTATAGACGTATATAGAATTGGCCTCCAATTTATTCAAAATCACAGTTTTAGTCCTCATGTATCAAATAATCGCTAAAATAAGACAAATAACTGCAGAATTAGTCCCTAATCTGTTCAAAATGTACCTTAGTTTGAAAGATTGGGAGACTAGAACTAAAATTTTGTATATCTTACAGACCAATTCTATGCAATTTTATAATTTGGTGATTAAAATTGCAATTCTCCAAAAAAAAAAAAACATCTAATAAAACTTTCTGATTTAATTTATCAAATAAGCTAAATGTTAGTAGAATATTTTGTGCCCAAATGATGTGGCCCATATTTTTTCCATATTGTCCCATAGATGTCCAATTCACATTTCAGGTATTTATCATCTTAATCAGATTGGAATCAGTAACACAGATACACATGCAGGGTTAGCTAAAATTTACTATTTTGTATATTCATTAGTGAGGAATATTGATCAAATTAGTAATCTAGAATATGGTGCAAGCTACAAACTTTAGTTAAACAGTCATACTAATTCAATTATTGTAACAAATTATCAATAATAGAATAACAAACAACATAAAATGTCATAACAATCATTAACTCAATTTATTTGCTTTTGCCCAACTCTTGAATTCTCAAACACTTTGAAACTAATTATTCAGGCTCAACGTTTATAATTAATAAGGTTCAACTGTTTATCAGAAAAGAAAATTAAAAAAAAAAAAGAAGAAGAAGAAGAAGAAGTTGAAATTTCTAAGCACAACAAACTAAAATGTCTTTAGGGAGAGAGAAGTAAACTTGAAACAAATTAACATACCCGGGTAATATATAGAAGACGATGTAGTCTGCATGACATGCAAAGTTCTTCCATACCAAAGAAGTCTAAGCATCTAGGCTTAATCTACCACACCAAAGCCTTTAATATATTCTGGAAGTTGGTATTTAATACGTAGAATGGCGAAGATGGACTTTACAAGTTATTAATGTAAACAAATCTAGTTGATGATATTTGTTTTTTTACTTTACATCAAAAACATGTTTAATAACATGTTTAACATTAGTCAGATCTGATATGAAATTTGACAAATCCTTTAAAATTATATCTAAATTTTTAGATTTGTATAAATTTAAATTTCTACATTTATTAGATATCTTTTTATTGTAATATATAAATGTGGTAGATTCGTTTACTAGATTACATTTTAATGAGTTATAATAACTATTTTTTAATTAATAAAATTTGATTATAAAAAAAATTATTAATATAAAGTTTTATATTTAAGATATTAATTTCATGTTACATAATTAATAGCAAAACTTCGTCAAAAACTTAGACCTAACAAACATACAAAAATTTGTTATCCTCATCATTCTGCTACTCCCTGAACGTAAAGCCTGTTTGCATACCTCACTAGATGTATGTACCTCAAAACAAAGAAATTTCCTAATCAAGAAGAAAAGTTTAAACTCTGAAATAATTGGTCTTTTTATACAAACTGACAATATCAAAGTTTTAACACTCATAATACATGCAAATAAAAGATATTATAAATGTTAACAGAATATATATACCCCCAATACCCGCTTTGCATGCATGATACACAGCCGAAAATAGGTCGCCTAATACACCAAAAACTATACATGAGATTTTGGCCTGTTTTTGACTTATAATATCTTACAAAGAAAGGCCTTTTTTTTTTTTTTTCCAATCCTTAAAATTTATGTAAACGTGTTTAATCTTAAGGGTGATTGGTTAGAGGGTACGAGAATCAGGAATAGGAGTGAAATCTATATTTATTATTTCGTTATTGGGTATGGAAATTAAAATTTTGAAATCATATCCAAAAAATCAACCACTCCCCATATCCAAGTGAATTCGGGTTGTGTGTTGATTCCCAAATGTGGAGTAAAAACTATTTTTTTTATCACTTTTTTCTCCTTCCTTTCCCACCCCAGTAGCCCTCCTTTCTCCTCATTCCCTCGAAGCCCTCCTTCCCTCCTTCACCCCTATTGTAGCTCTCCACCCCTGCTCCCTCCTCTTCCCAAAGTCACCCTTGAGAAATGTCCCTCCTTTCTCCTCCATTCCCTTCTCTTAGCAATAACATCTGACGATTTTTTAAAATAATTGTCAATAAATAATGTCTTCAAAATCTACGATTTCAATTGTGATGATGTGGACGCCAAGCGCCAGATAATAGAATTTTTCAGGAAATGATGTTGGCATTGATAAATCTTACTACTTTGGGAAGGGAGAGTCGATCGGCATCTAGGTGGGTTGGATGGGTTTGGAGAGGCTGCAAGTGGAATGGTGGAGAAGATGGTTAAAAATATATATATATATATATATATATATATATATATATATTTCTAATACCATTTCTAAGCATATCAACCAAACACTAGTAATTTTTAATGATTCTAGCAGTCAAATCCCATAGGTAAAATTTATATATAATTTCAATTTCAATTCTAATTTCAAAATGCGAATCAAGTGCCGTTAGACTTGTATAATCTTCCTTTGAATCCAAGATCAAGAAGGGTTTTAATTGTAGGGTTTGAAAAATTTACAATAGTTTAAGCCACGCATTTAAGTGAACTTCTTGGGCTGCTTTTTGTCTTCTAATGTTTGTGTGAGCATGACTTTTCTAGTTGTAAATGTTCATGATTTTTCAAAAAGAGAAAACTATTTTATTAGTCATTCACATTATCCATTTGTATTTATTTAGTCCCTCGTTTTTAAAATGATGATTTTTAGTCCCTTACATTACCTATTTGTATTTATTAATCCCTCACTTTTAAAATGATGATTTTTAATCCCTCACAAATGTAAAATGTTAAATTTCGGTACCTAGACCAAATCTCGAGCACTTTTTGGTCTGAATTAATTGTGTGTTGTTCACATGATATATTTTTTGAGTAAAATTTAGGAACTCATTTTTCCTTTCCAACACAAAACTCGAGCATCGGATTGGATTATAAATTTTGGAAAAAAAAAATACCACAAGTCAGATATTGAAATAATCTTAAATACAAACAAATTGCTAATCAATCACTTACTTCATATCTTTCGCACTCCATCTGATAAAACATTCTACTCAGATGAATTTATAAATTTGTCCTCGAAAAATATGTCATTTGAACAATACATGACAAATTTAGGCAAAAAATACTTGAAATTTGATTCAATGACCAAAATTCAACGTTTTATATATGTGAGAGACATGACAAATTTAGGCCAAAATGCTTGGGATTTGATTCAAGGACCAAAATTCAACATTTTACATTTGTCAAGGACTAAAAATCATCATTTTAAAAATGAATGACTAAATAAATAGAAATGTGTAATGTAAGTGACTAAAAATTATCATTTTAAAAATAAAGAACTAAATAAATACAAATATATAATATGAGGGACTAATATAGTGATTTTCTCTTTAAAAAATTACTGACTCTTTCTAAAATGAAAATGGTAAGGACAACTTAAAGGTTGTTGAAATTGTTATGCAACAAACCACGAACATATTCACGTGGCCCAAAATCCTACAAAGTCGTTAGAAATCAAATCAAAGTCAGTCCACAGGGGGAAACGAACCAGAATAACATAAAAATTAGAAAAAAGGAGATGATAAAATGATCCATTTCAAAATTATGACAAAGATTTAGTCGGACCTAGTCTGCCAGCCTAGTACACTTTGTGATCACTCGAGTGACCAACCAGACATAAGACATTATATTTTATGTGATAACTTAAATGACTACAAAATTTATATAAATTTATTTAAGTTTTTTTCTCCAAAAATTTGAACACAAAGACTAACCCAAAAACAAAATGGTTGTATACTTAAAACATAACAAGAAAAATATATTTGTGAAAAAATCTCATAATACCAAACTCCAAGATTTAACTAATGGAATGGAGCAAACAACAAATTAAAAACAAAAGAATAACCCAAGAAACATCAAGAAGTCATAACATTGAAAGAAGAAAAAGAACCCCGGGGAAGGAGAAAAACAACCCATCATTTGATTCTTGATGATCAATATTCAATCCAGAAGTACCCTTAAAGATACACAGAGACACTCACTTGATTTTTAACACAAACAAGAAAGTGATGGCATAATGAAGAAGTTAAATAAAACAAGAATTCTCATGATTCAAGAAGAACAAATTTATTATAAAAAAAAAAGAAAAAAAGAGAGCATAAACCTGAAAATTTTTACGATTTCTTTCGGCTTCAGCACGTTTTGCAAGATCTGCAATCATTCGAAACCGCCTACGAGGGTTTTTCACCAACCAAACAGCAGATCTCCATCTTCTTAAAGCTTCTTCAGATGGTCTCTTGGGCTCTACGTCAAAGTTTCTTCTCAAATACTTCTCCATTTTCAATTTTCTTTTTTTCCCCTACCAAATGCAGATTAAGGCCTTAAGTTTATGTTTTTTAATTTTTTATTTTATGTTGGCTTAATTTTTATCTTGATTTATGGGGTTAGAGAGCTAATAATTGAGCTTGGGCGATTACTTGCTGCCTGCTTCATGCTACGTGTGATTTAATTATGGAAAGTTTCAAAGTTTCCACCCGGAGAAGGCGCCAAACAACATACTGAAAGATGCGAAAAATCCGTACAATACAGATCTTCTTTTAATAATCAATCACTAGCGGTATATTGTATATATATATATATATAATTCTACAATGCTTCGTCCTCTGTGATGACGTACTCGAGTGAAAAGTCGCCCAGTAGATAACACTCGGACAAAGAAGATTGTTATTTAATAATAGGATTCTACTATAGTTATTTGATTTTGCATAATCCATCTATTGGAATAAGTAGAGCATGTGTGCTCGAGTAGAGCATATGTGCTCGTGACACTATATTTTTGTTTATTTTAGAATTTATTATTTAAATAAGTACCGCATTAAATTGGATATCATTTGTGAGTAAATATTTTCACTACATAATTTATATTTGAGATTACTATATATGAATGATGCCTTGTATTCGTGGGAGTACGGTCTCATGGATATGGCGAATGACACGTACTTGATATGTGCGGGTCAGGGGCGTGACATTTTTAATCCATTTTAGGGAACGATTCCCTTATCTTTTAAAAGCTTGTGTAGTATAAGTTTTTAAAATATATGGTGTTGTAGTGTACAACTATTTAAAGTATAAGGGAATGATTTCCTAAAAAGAATCATAAAATTTTTCTATATATATACACACCCCAAACCATCACCACATAGTTGCACAATGCCACATCATCTTGTATATGCTTATTTGGAAATTCTCATATTACAATGATTTTATATAAACTGCATATTAGGATTTTTTATTTTTGGGAAGAGTTTAATAAGGATTCACATTTGAAAGGTTTTATATAGAAAGACTACTACTCTAATCTAAATTTTTTTTTTTTTTGGGTGGGAAGACAAGTGGATTTTGCCAAATATAGATGGGAAGATTTCAACTGAGAGACCAGAAAATTGCTCTGTGAAGTTCGCTTGTCAATTGTTTAAGGGGTTTAGGTGAGATAAGGACTGAATCCAACAAATTTTTAATGAGGTTGATGCTAAAAATATCATTCAGATTCCTATAAGCCTTAGTGGACATACTGGTGATAAACTATTTTGGAAGTATTCTTCTTCTAAGGCGTACACAGTGAACTCAGGCTATAGGGTGGCACTGGAAGAGGCTAAGAGAAATGAAGAAACAAGAAGAAACCCAGGGGAGACTAGTACCTCAGGTCAACAGAATATGGTTTGGAAGGATTTATGGAAGCTAGACATCAAACACAAGATTAAACATTTTATTTGGAAATGCTACATCAAGTGTTACCAACTAATGCAAGGATTATTGATAGAACAGGGATTGGAGATAGAATCTGTAAAGAATGTGTTGATCAACAAGAAACAACAAAACATATTCTCTTTTTCTGCAGGAAAGGCCAAGAAGTACGGAAAACAGGTCCAATCAAATGTGATGGCCTTAATCAATTCAGAGGAAACTTTAGAATCTTGTGGGAGCAATTGAGGAGAGTCAAGAGTAGAAAGGTAGGGGGATAAGCATATTGCAATAACAGCAAGCATCTTTTGGCAAATTTGGAAGACAAGAAACAACCTGCTTGCTATTTCAGAACATTGGTTTTTCTGGTTTTGAAATAGTTCAAAAAGCTACAGGGAAATGGCAAGAATATGATATGGTTTATTTGGGGGTTAAGGGGGACAACGGGAAAGTGGTAGTAAATAGGAGGAATAGGAAGCCTTGGACTACACCAGAATAGGATGTTATGGATATAAATATTAGTGTGCATAGAAATTCTAGCTTGAGCAAGAGTGGGATTGGTATGGTAGCTCTGGATGGTGATAGGAAATTAATATCTATCTAGGCGACAAATGAAGATAACTGAATTTCAGTGGAGCAAGACTTAGCTGAAGCAATCAAGGCATGGGAACAAGGTTGGAAAAAGATCAGGATCTCTACCAACAATCTGAGTATCATGAGTGGACTGGCAAGGAGAGAGTATAACCATGCTCATCTATCAATCCTACTGGAGGATATTTCGTGTTTAAGTTCTCTATTCTCCAACTGCTATTTTTGTGTTAGCTCTATAGAGAATGATAGATTAAGCAATAGGATAGCTATTTTTGCTAACAAACTTTAAACAGAAAGTGTTTTGGAAAGATTTCTTTCCTATCTGGATTGCAAGAGCAGCCAGATTCTGATTTAGGATATTCATCCTATAATTTGTAATTGTTTACTCATTTATTAATGAAATTTTATCGTTTTAGAGAAAAAAAAAAAATCTAACATCTATTTTATTTTTTAATTTATGTTGCCATTAACTTTCGTTGTTACTGTAAAATTCGCCATTAATAGTTTAGTTTAGTAAGCTTTATTTTTTTTCCCAATAAAATTGGCAATGGAAAAAACTGACTCATATGTAATTCATGTCATGGTGAAAGTATATCTGATGAAGAAGTCGACACTCCAATGTTTGAGGTAATGGAGTCTAATATATCTCAAAAAAAGGACATGTCATATTAATGAAATTAGTGTAAAATTTTATTTTATTTTATTTTAACTTTGTTTCTTTTTGTAAATTGATAAGTTATTGATCGAAAAAAAAAATATTAGATTGGAGTAGTATGTCTTCTTGCATAAAACCTTCCAAATGTGAGTTCTTAAAAACTCTTCCCAAAAATTTTAAAAAAATTCTAATATTCAATTTCCATAATATCATTTTGACATGAGAATTTCCAAATAAGCATAAACAAGATGATGTGGTATTGTCCACCTATGTGGTGATAGTTTGGTTGATACATAAATTGATGATACATATCATTACTCATATATTCCTCTATATCATTTATATTATCACACTTGCAATTTCGGAATATCATAAAAATAATGTCACATTTCCAAAAAAGTTACTAATTATTTTATCATATTTTAATTTTACCCTTTTAAACACTCAAGTTACAACTTTTTAACTTGTGTTATCTCAAATGTGAAGGACCACACTTAAGAATACACATTATAATGAGTTTTTAAAAAAAATACACATACCCATCCCATGAGTGACAATAAAAATTGAGAGTTTGAGACATGTGAAGTATGATGTTAAGGAGGTTGGAGTAACATAATTTTTAACTGACTTTCCATAAGTATTTTTCATACAAATATTGTCATAAACCCATATAAGCTAAAACAAAATTTCTAAATCCTAATTTTATAATTGATAACCTATCAATCCTACCCTCCCCTTTAATGTTAAAGCCCTTAAAATTTAGCGACTTAGCGCCACTAAAGTCTCTAAATTTAATTTTTAAGCACTTAACCTCTTCTCTTAAGCCACTCAATGTTTTGACCATCCTATTGCTAGTTCATTCTTTTTTTGATTTAATTATACTTTACTTTCTAAATTTTACTGTCACTAACACTTTAATCCATTGCATTGGTCTTTTGCAATAATTGAATCTTTCTATTAAGTAGAGGTGTTCAAAAGTCAGTCAAATCAAACTACCGATTCTAATCGAGTCAAGTTTAAAAAAAATTTGATTTGACTAGTTCGATTTTTGTCTTAGCTTTAACTCGAAGTCAAGTTAACTAAGTGTCGACTCGACTTTAATTTCAACTTCCAAGTCAAATTATCAGTTAGAAGATTGATCTACAATTAACTAGTTTAACTGGTTTACTAGTCAAACAAGTCGTTCATTTTACCGATCAATATCAGTCAAATAAGTCGAACAATTATATTCCTTTTGATATTTTAACGTATATTATAATAATATATTAATATATTTATGTACATAATATTTTTAATTGTTGATATTTAAATATATTAATAATTAGTAATATTATTTTTTCTGAATACTGAAATATATTTTCCTTGTATAATTGTTGGAGTTAATGTAAATGTAATACTTCAAATTATGTACAATTTATGTACCTACACATTAATATAAGTGTACAACTTATTAATGTAATACTTTTGTTTCAATACTAATTTCCTTTTAATACATATAGATACTAGATTAAGTAATTATATATACTTTAATACTTATTGAAATATCTATACATATATGTTCTGATGTTCATACAGTAAAATATGTATAACATATACTTGTAATAAAAATATGTTTTACATAGCATCTAATTTACTATAGTTATACTATATAACTTATTAGTGTAACACTTTTACTATCAACAAGTATCTTAAATACATTACTAACTTATTATTAATATAATAGAGTTAGATAATCATATATATTCCTATATACATATAGGATATAACTTAGGCAAATTCTACGGTCCGTTTTAGGGAACTATTCCCTTATTCTTCAAATAGTTGTACGGTACAACACTATGTGCTTCAAAAACTTTTACTGTACAAACTTTTAAAGTAAAGGGAATGGTTCCTTAAAAGGGACTGTAGAATTTCTCTATAACTTAACATGTGTTAGTGATTCAATAAGATTTTGCCATATGAATTGTCTTTGATAAATGGTATTGAATTTGTAATTTTGTGAATCATTTTTAATATCTATATATGATATATAAAAATAATACACATTCATATATACAATAATATATATATATATATTACACACAAAGATATGTATGTAAATTTGTACAGATAATCTATTTTAAACTTGTATATACAATTATATAGATATTATGAATTATATTTTGGTACACGTATATTTTGTTGAATAATGTGGTTGTAATTTGGTTATATATATTTGTATTATCTATGAACTTTTTTTATTTTTTATTTCTATTATGTGATATATATATATATATATATATATATATATATATATTTGTGGGCAACAAAATATTTCGAATCTGTAAAAATTGAACAAACAAGAAATATAATGATAAAAATATGAATATATGAAATAAAAGATTACAATCTCTAGGATATTCTCAATATGTGGAGAAAATTTCTTCGATTCTTTACTTCAGATGCGATCCGAGGGCTTCAGCTTATTCCTGAATCAAATATTGAATTCTTCAAGAAATATGAGACTAAGGAATACCTGTGAAGAACGCTTGATGAAAATCTTCAAACCTTGATATATGGAAGACTTGAAGAGAAAAGTTGAAGACTCAGAGCTTCCACATCTTGCAGACTTCAGAAATATGTGTGTCTGTGTATATGTCCCTTGAACCTTTGAGGGATGACCCCTTATTTATACATTTATGAGAGGGGAGCAAGTTAGAAGACTTGTAGTACATGTGTAACTTCTTACTTGCATACCAAGAAACAAATTCTTATCTCTTTATACACATAAGAGATATTAATACATAAGGACTGTACTACTTTGATATTATCTCCTTATTTTAATTTATTAACAAAGAGATAAATACTAGAGTACATATATTGAAAAAAAAAAAAAACCAAAAAAAAAAAAATCAGATCTAGGGTGTGTTCGTTTGGACTGAAAATATTTTCTTGAGGAAAATGTTTTCCTTGGAAAATATTTTACATGAAAAAGTCTATTTTCCATATAATTTTTTTTTTTCGATATCATACTCTAGTATTTATCTCTTTGTTAATAAATTAAAATAAGGAGATAATATTTAAAGTTTGGTACAATTTAAAAAAACTTATAAAAATAGTAATAAATACCTTACAAGTAATTGTGATTAATAAAAAATTGATTTTGTTCAAAATTAAATGATAGTACAATATAGTAGTAAAATCTATATGTATAATAATAGTTATATTAGTGTGTGACCCATAATTGAGAGAAAAACGAATGAAAAATAATTAAAAACGAAAATAAGTTTAGCAAACGAAATTATAAAAGTAAGTATTTGAGGTTTAATGTCACTCTTAAATTATCTGAAAAATAACTTACACTCAAAAATTCCGTAAGTTATTTTCAGCCAGAGGAAGGAAAATTGGAAAATATTTTTCGGTGTTTGGCACAAAAAAAATTTTTGGAAAATATTTTCCTGAAAATATTTTCAGTCCAAACGAACACACCCCTAGTGTTGCTTCTTTGTTATTGTCTTCATTATTGAACTAGTCAATGTTGTTGCTGCCAAAAAAAAAAAAAAAATATTACTTTATTTTCTTTCTTTTGAAATTATCTTCTCTAATTTAGTAAACTCTCTTTACTAAATTTTGTGATCTTATTGTTCTTTTTGTGCTTTTCTTTGTGTCCTTTTGCTTTCGGATTTTTGCCTTGACTAGTGAACAGTACGGGTGAACATGAACAGTATACTGGTGAACAGTATGATGAACAGAACCGGTGAACAGTACAGATGAACAGTCGGTGACCAGTATGATGAACTGTGTGATGAACTTATAATTTGAGTTTGACCAAAATTCTAGCCAAAGCTCTGATACCACGATGATACGGGTTGATGCCCAGGGTATGTAGAAATTGATCACAAAATGCTAAAGATCCCAACTTTATGATCGAAAAAAAAGGACGGCCTAGGGTTTATATGCACAAGCGAAAGGTAGTTGTTAATAGACCTTATTAATAGACCTCCTTGATTAGCCACAAGGTAATCTTTTAACTATGAGCAAAGAATTGATCCAAAGCCTAATTGGCAGAAAATCAATACCTGGTGTTGGTTATAACCTCAAGTGCTCAATCTTGAAGCCCCAACTAGATTCCTAGTCTAGACAAGACTAAGAGAAATCTAAAATTCTAATTCACTCGTATGAGAGGAAAAAGAAAAACTGAAATCTTATTGCCAAAATTCATTCCTTCAATTGTGTATAACACACTAACACTTAAAACAATTGGGCTCAAAATAAAAGACTAGAATAACTAAATAAAAGAATATTCCATGGCCGAAATAATGAGGCTAAATTTCGGCCCTTTAGCTTCTCATCCTAGGCTTGATCTTCAATGATTAAAGACGTCCATTACTAAGAACATCTTAGACTCTTTAGTGGATTTCATCTCCAAAAGGTTTGTGAGCTCTTCTTGATCTTCAACA
Organism: Cinchona pubescens; assembly: GCA_025175665.1. Classification (NCBI taxonomy): domain Eukaryota; kingdom Viridiplantae; phylum Streptophyta; class Magnoliopsida; order Gentianales; family Rubiaceae; genus Cinchona; species Cinchona pubescens. Next base: position 749,020 of record JANKKI010000143.1, read on the forward strand.
ACTTCAACTAAGCCCAACATAGCTTTATTGAGGTTCTTAGCTCTTGATCTCGTAATTGGACCTTGTGGAACTTGAAGTGCGGATTCCGTGAGCGAACTCTATATCGAGCCTTTGTAGACAATTGATCACCATCAAGTCCTTGGGATGTATCATAATGGCTGAAACAACCGAGGATAAGGGGTGTTTTCATGCTTATTTTTCTGCCAAATGTCACACTCTTAGACAAAGGTTACCACTTCAGTCTTCATATTGGGCCAATAGAATACAATCCTAATCCTTTATAGAGAAGCATTTTGGCCAGCATGGCCTCCAATAGGAGAGTTATGTAATGCTTGTAAAATTTTGGCCTTGATTCCAGAACCATTGCCTACATAAATCTTCCCTTTGTGTTTGAGGATACCACCCTCATAATAGTACAAGGAAGGATGTTGAGGGTCTAATAAAATTTCAGCAATTAGCTCTTGACACTAATTATCACCATCATAACTTTTAACCACTTCCTGGAGCCACACAGGCTGTAAGGAGGTTACTGGACACAACACCTCCAAAGAAAGATGATCAGCCCTATCCATTACTCTCCTACTTAATGCATCTACAGTCAGCCTCATTTTTAGCACCTTTTTTGTAGGTGATCTCATAGTCGAATCCCAACAACTTTGCAAGCCATTTTTGCTAGAGAGTTGTATTAATCTTCTGTTCCAACAAGAATTTGAGGCTCTGATGGTCAGTTCTTATAATGAAATGATAACCCAACAAATAGTGCTTCCATTTCCCTACAGCCATCACCACTGCTAATAGCTCTTTCTCATATATATAGAGACCCATATTTTGAGGATTAAAAACTTTACTAAGATAGCATATTGTTGTCCTTCTTGCATCAGGACTACCCCATCCCCTTACCACAAGCTTCAGTTTCAATAACAAATGTCTTGGAGAAATCAGGCAGCCGTAACATAGGAGCATAACTCAGAGCTTTCTTCAAATTTTCAAATGCTTTCTCAGCTTCAATTCCCCATTGAAAACTGACTTTTTTTAAGAGATCAATGAGGGGTTTAGCTATTACTCCATAATGCTTTATGAATCTTCTATAATATCATGTAAGGCCGTTTTTAAGAAACCTCTGAGGGACTTAACATTTTGAGGAACAGGCCAAGACATCACACAATCAATCTTGTCATGATCCATTTCCACTCCTTCAGCAGAAAAAGTGTGGCCAAGGTATTCTACTCTCAATTGAGCAAAAGAACATTTAGACTTTTTAGCATATAACTGATTTTCTCTGAGAATTAAGAGTACTCTTTTCAGATGTTCCAAGTGAGTGTCAAAGGTTGGACTAAACAAAAGAATGTCATCAAAAAATACTAAGACAAATTTTCTTAGGTATGGTTGAAAAATTTGGTTCATCAAGGCTTGAAAAGTGGTTGGTGCATTGGTTAATCCAAAGGGCATGACAAGGAATTCATAACGGCCATGATGTGCTTGAAAAGCAGTTTTAGGAATATCTTGAACTTTAACTCTGATTTGGTGGTAACCTGATCTTAGATCAATTTTGGAAAAGAATTTAGAGCCAAAAAGTTCATTAAGTAACTCATCAATATTTGGTATAGGATACTCTATCCTTAATGGTTAAATTGTTCAATTTCCTGTAATCAACACAGAATCTCCATGAGTTATCCTTCTTTTTAACTAATAGGACAGGAGAAGCAAACAAGCTAGTACTATGTTGGATGATACCGTTAGTTAACATTTTAGTGACTTGGTTTCAATCTCAACTTTCTGGGAATGAGGGTACCTATATGGTTTAAGTTTGAATGGTTGGGCATTAGGTTTAAGGGGGATACAATGATCATTGTCTTTGGGGTGGTAAAGATTGTGGAATATTAAACACATCTAAAAATGATTGTAACAACTCAGAGACTTGTGCTGCCATGCTTGAAGTTTCATGCTCAGTGCTATTAATATTGAAAGTGGAATTACCTTGCAAGGACTGATGCCATACTTTCTTGTGATTCCTTCCTCTGTGCATTTTGAGTTTAGGCTGATCCACGGTTCCTTCTAGCAACATCTCGTTTCCTTGATCAATTATCTTGATTTGGAGTTGTTTAAAGTCAAAGTTTTAATTGGGCTGCATTTATACATCCAATCAACTCCTAGTATAACATCCCAAACCCCAATATCCAGGATTCTCAAATTGAATGAAAATTCATTGCCCTAGATTTGCCATTTAACCTGAGGGCATTTTCCATAGCTGGTAACAACATTACCATTAGCAATGGTAGCAGACAAAGGACTAGCCTCCACATTATGCAACTCCATCTTTTGCACCAACTTGTAATGGACAAAACTGTTAGAACTGCCAGTGTCAACCAAGATTGAAATTAATTGACCCTTCAACGTTCCTTGCAACTGAATGGTCTTCCTCTTGATCATATCAGACAATGTACACAAAGGTATATCCATCTGTTGACCAGGATGGCCAGTTTGCTCATCTTGTTCACCAACAGTATCCAGAAATTCAAGATTTTCTTCATCTTCTTCAAACAATATGAAATTGAGGTGTTTGAATCTATAGGCATACTCTGGGCTGTGTTTTTTCTCCACACCTAAAACACAGGTTGAATGTTGTTTCTTCTATATTGAATTTCTTGAGGAGATATTTTTTTACTTTCCTCAATAAATTTTTCCCCATTTTTTCCTAAAGGACCTACTCCTCCTTTAGATGCAGATTCCCAATTTCCATTGTTGCTCCTGCTATTCTGCCCACTTTCTCCCCAAGATTTGCTAATCTGTTTGCTTTTGCTTGAAGATACTTCTAAAGCCTGATCCCGAACTTCTGCAATATCAAAGGCTTTCTGAAGGGTAGTAGGCTTAAGTAAGTGTAGCATTGGCTTAACATATTCTTTAACTCCACTCACAAAACTGGAAATAAAATAGGATTCAGTCAGATAAGGATTCTTGGCCAACATCAAGGATTCGAGTTCTTCAAATTTTTCCAAATATTCAGTCAAAGGTCTAGTTTGCTGCAGTTTATTAAAGTCTTCAATTACATCCCTTGATCTTTTGTTACCAAATCTCAAGCAGACCCCTTCAACCAATTTTTCCCAATTGAGTGAGTTCTTCATCATTCCTTCTCATCTTATATCCTTGATACCAATTGTCAATTTTTCCTTCAAAATACATCTCAGCTACTTCAACCCACTGATTTCTTGGAATCTGTTGCACTAAGAAGAATTTTTCAGTCTTTCTGACACATTCTTTGGGACACCCTCTAGAAAAAAACTAGTAATTCCAATTTTGGAACCATAAAAAAATTGGAATTTTTGTATCCTCTGCTACCAAGAATTTCCACTTCTTCTCTGGTTTCTCTATTCTTGGTAGGAAGAGGTAATAAGGGTGGGTTCTTGTCTGTCGTCTGAGATTCATCTTCTTTATCTCTACAAACCATTCTTAAGATTGCATTGAAACGGCCATCCATACTAGAAATTAAGGTATCTAATTTCTTGTTAATCTCTGCCAATTGATCTTCAAACGACGACACTTGTTGCTGCAGATTTCCCACCATACCAATTGTCTCTTGTATCTTGATATCTTATTTCTTGATCTGTTCATCTATTGCCTTTTGTCCGCTAGATATTCAGCCATTCTTGCAGCCAGGATTGACTGCTCTGGTACCAATTGTCAAGATCAAGATTACTCGCCGATCCTTAGAAGAAAAGTTTGTAAGTCAAGAGTGATGAGGGAAAATTTTGGGAAGGAAAAAGAATCAAAACTGGGTTAGAACCGAATAAAGAAGAGAGAAGAATTTATTTTATCGTCACAACTTCTTCTACAATTAGCTCAACTAAGCATTTATAAGTTTAGCATTCTCAAACTTAACTACCTAACTGCTTAGTTTGTAACGGTAACTATTTCCATTAACTGTCATTAATTGGTACAAAACGACACCGTACAAGTAAGATCATGACACACCCCTAGAAGGGGGATTACAGCAAAATGGTTAAAAATATAAACATCTAGATGAGGAAATCCTATGTGATTTAAGGTGAGAGGGTACTATTGACATTTTATCAAAACTTTGCCAGTAACAATTTAAGCTATCACTATTTGCTAATAGTAGCCATTTTGTTATCACCATCGACCGGTGGGTTTATCTCTCCCAAATCCCACCGGCCCAAAGCAACGCCCCTATTCTACTATTACTGGCCCGGCCCTTATAGCCGCTTCTCTCCACTTCCCTGACGTCCCTGTCCTCTGCCAACGCCGCTTCTCTTTTCTCCTTCCCCTGTCCCTCGTTTCCCTCTTGTTGTCCCCCACTCTCTCCCTTGAATCTCGATATTTGTGGTGAGTTCTCTGCCTTTCTCAATTCAATTCAACTCAACTCAAATCTATTCTGGTGGTTTTGGTGTCTGTGTTTGCCGGTGAAATGGTAGCATATGAAAAGAAAAGTTATGGGTTTTTAAATTGCTGTTAGTGGATTGTGGTTAAATCGTAGTGACAGAAAAGATTTTCTAGTCCAATATTTTTATTGACTAGAGAAAGGAAAACTTATATATTGGACATCAGGAAGAATTGAACACAAAAAAGTAGAAAAAATGTGAACATATGTGTACTTGTGTGTTTGTGTATGAGGGTTTCTTGGGAAGGTTTGGTTTTTTTTTGTTCATTGCTTAAAGTATTTCATTGGATGTGAATTTATGTTTAAGTCCTGCTAATTGCTTCATTTATGCTGTTTGAATATGTGTTTGTTGGTGGTTAGGGCAAGATTAGTTTTTTTTTGAAGGAAATGAATTCTTTGTATTTGTTGATAATTTCAATGTTAATATATTGATAAAATTGTTGAAAAGGTGGACATCTGAAATTTTTTATTTAAATCCTGGTACTTAAGGGGTTTTTGATTAGATGATATTCTTGTTATGGGGTGATTGACTGCGGAAAAAGCTAGAAGGGAGAAAATTCTGGCGTATTTGAGGATACAGAGAGATTTAGAAAGGAATTTGAAGTGATTCTGTTGCATTTTTTTGGTTTCTCGGTAGGATTAATTTTCATCCTCAGCCAACTTAACTTATTTTCTGTGGCTTGTCTTAAAAATTAGGACCAAAATAGCTTCAGACAAATATAGGCAAAAATCCCACTCATCCGTGATTATTTGTCATTTATGTCCTCATTTTTTCATCTTTTGCACGTGACCTTCTTTCTACATACTTCCCTTCTGTGGTAATGATTTAGACCTTTGTAATGAAAATTATTCGTTTAAAGGCAATTAATGGCTTGTTCTCAACAGCTTATTGAAAGCTGCTTATAGCTTTTCTGAAATTGAATATTAAGTTTTCTAAAAGAATTTTTTGACTAAAACTTGACATGCTTTGTTTGTTATGCTTAGAAAAGGTAAAAGGTTTTTTTTTTTTTTTCCTCTTTCAAAAGTAATTTTGGACCTTTTTTTCTAAAGTGCTTTTTCAATTTCAAAAAAGTAGCCTATATAGCTTTATAAGCAATTGAGAACAAAGGTTAAGTTTAAATTATGCATATACCTTGAATACCTATAAGTAGTTGTTAATCCTAGCAATTTGTTTTTACAGATGGAAACAGACGTTCTAGAAGCAGAGATAGTGTTGCCAAACCACTTTAATTTTAAGAGGGTTCAGATGTACGAAAAGTATCCCAAGGAGTCAAGCTAGAGGGAGGCACTGGAAACATCTTAAGCAGATTATTCAAGCTGAGAATTTTCAGAACTATCCCCCCAACGAACCCAACTGTGAGTTCACAATATTCAGCTTAGGCACTTATGCTACTTAAATAGCGGATTTTTATATTGAATCACCTATTCATGGAGGCAATATGTTTTTCTTACTCTTCAGATCTTGGTCATATAATGCTTGACTAATTGCACCCTATTAACATGTGAATACTGGGACTTGCATTATGTTGTAGTTAAAGTTAGAGGATAAAAAAGTATTTACCTTTTGTAGTCGTATGTTTGGTGGATACTAGGTACTGCACATTGGAATAAAGATTAGTGTACAAAGTGTTTTGAACTTTTTACTGGGATTTACTTTTTGTTCCATATGGAATAGGAGGATAAAAAGTATAGACTTCGACATTCTTATGCTTTGATGGATACTATGTTTATGGAGGAAAAGATTAGTTCAAAGTTTTTGAACTTCAGTAAGCAAAATTCTTTGTTTAGTGTGTTGAAAATGTTGGACATACTTGTAGAGCACCAAGGACGGGAGGTATCAGAGCCAAGTGAGCGGAGGCATGCGCTCCCTCCATTCTGTCGTTGTTGAACTTTTTCTTGCATTGACTGCTGTCTTGAGTGATGTTTAAACGTACTAGGAAAGCGCATGTGCTTTGCACGTGTATACTTATAAGAACCAAGTTTATTAACATTTATATTTTTCTAAAGATGAAATTACATTTAAGTAACACCAAACTTGTTTTCATCTTTTCTATTTTCCTTTAATATCAACATATTTATGTTTTCATTTTTATGTATGTTTTAAGAATATATGAAATAATATAGGGAATTTTCAGAATATTTTATATCTCTTTTTTCGCTTTTTCCTCGTAAAAATATTTTTAATTTACTTGTTATTGGGGGAGAGGAATCCCAAAACAGATTATAGTATTTGTTAACTGGAAGTATTACCATGTTACTGAAATAGGATATTGATTATCTCTGTTGGTTTTAGGGATAGTTTAGGGATTCATATAGGAATTGGAGGAGGAGGGCTTAAGTAAGCATTATCATGTATTCATGTTGTTCACATTTTGGTCCTTCATATTATGGTTAGAATTTATTTGGTTATGGACAAAAAAGTAGATTAAAAAAAATAAAGAAACACTAAATAAGAAAAGACCACCCACAGCATTAATTATATGCTTTAAGATTTTCTGAAATAATAACATTTTTCCCATTGAAAAGTAAGAAGCGAGTAATTGTTGCTTTTGATTCACGCAAGCTATTTTTATTTTGGGTTAATTTTACTTTACTCCCTCAATATTTAGTGTCACTATCACTTTAATTCATAACATTATTTTTTAGACACTTAAATCCCTGAAGTAACGGTAAAAACTAACAATGTTAGATTTTTGGCCTAAAATGATATTTTTATCCTCAAATTATTGATGTGTGGATAAATTTTACCATGACACCCAAAATGTCTTATTTTATTTCCACAAATAGAGTGATCTTGATGAAATCCAAGACATGATGATAAATGATAAAAAAATGATTGAATCATATCAACAAAATGGAAGGGAAAAAATAAATCATGTAAAAATGAGAAAAAAGAAGAGAGGATAAGGGTATTTTTGTCAAAAGGATAATAAATGTTGAGTTGGATTTAACGGAAGGACTTAAGTATTTAAAAAATAACGTTAGCAACAAAAGTGATAGTAAATATAAATGTTAAGGAGGTAAAGTGAAATTAACCCTTTTATTTTCTCGTAATCTTAGTATAGGAAAATTCTCTAGTCCCCTCGAGGGAACCAACCCTATATGCTTTAAAGGGTTGTACACAAGCTCTTAAAGCCAACAGAATAGTTCCCTCAATGGGACTGTAGAATTTCCATGTTTGGTACGCAGTAATGGGTTGGAATGGAAAGGCCATTCTAGATAGAATGGATTTCTACCCAAAATAGATAGGAATGCTTATTACTTTTCAATATTCGGTAATTTAAGTCAGAATGGAATATGTATATACAAATTTTATTTCATGTTTAGTATAATTTTGTTAGATGTTAAAATATAATAGAAAAGACTTGGTGGGTAACTTATAACAAAGATATAGCCCATCTAGGAATTGAGCTGGATATGATCCATGACAGAGTGCCATGTAGCCGACCCTATTTAGTGGGAATAAGGCTTGGTTTGTTTGTTTGTTTGTTTTGTTAAAATATAATGATTTTAAATAATAAAAAAAAAAACTTTTCTTGTTCTTGTTTTTATTAATGAACTATTTCTATAATTAAGAAAAATCTTTAAGTATTTTACGTTAAAAACTAAAATATTACAAAATTATATTAAATTTTTTAACATTCGAATAGTTAAATTGTACAGCTTAGTTATTTGAATGTAAACAATTTAATTATTTGAATGCAAATAAAAATTTAATATAATTTTCTAACTTTTTAACATGATATTATAGAATCTAACTACTTCATCTCAATCATAAAAAATTATAAATAATTATATTATACATTCAAATAAATCTTTATTGTACAGTTTAATAATTTATCCTAATGCTAAAAATTTTAAATAATGCATATTAAATTCATTTTACATTCAAATAATTAAATTATATAAGCTAACTAATTATATAATATCTTATTTATTTATAAAACAATAAGATTACAACTATGTAACTAAAAAATTGAATAAAATTTGAAAAGAATTAGATAAATTTGGCATTCCATAAATTTCTCTTTTCAAATTGAGATTGGAAAGGGCTTTCCTCTTTTTTTGAGGAATGACTTTCCCGAATATAGTGGGAATAAGCTTTCCTTGTGGATTGGCCTTTCCAACTTAAACTTCGTAAACCAAACACGTAATAGAAAGAATAAGTTAGAAAGGCCTTTCCACTCCAGTCCATTTCTACATACCAAACGTGGGGTTAGTATAATATTTGGGTTTAAGTTCATACAATATATCATAAAGTAAGCATGTGAATGCATCCTTTCAATTCATGAAACATGCAATAACTCTATATTACTATTATCATCAATTATATTTTATTTGCATTGATGGATTTTGGGAAAAAATTGAAATCTACCTATTTGTTGGAGGGATTTATAAGGCCAAAATAGATGAATTTCAAATTCACGCAAATTAAAAATTTGTTTGAAATCATTTATTTCACACTTTTTAATTGAGATGATTTGAAATTAATCTATTTTACCCTTACAAATCGTTCCAACAAATGGGTAAATTTCAAATCTGTCGATCCAAACATAACCTTATATCATATTTACAACCACATAATCATTTCCAAATAACTTGAGGCTTTAAATGAGTTAAGGCTTTAATGGCTTTTGAGAAAATTAATTTCAAATGATTAAGATTAGGTAAATAGTAATGATAGACAATCAATCTAAGAATGTATTTTCTAGTGTTTCTTGATAATATTGAACCATCTTGGCTTGACTTTGAGCAAGCATTTATTTTTTAAAGTTTGTTTTTTTCTTATTGCAAGTTTGTTGGGGGTGATGGTAGTTAATAATATTTAATCTGGTTTTTATTCTCATTTGAACATGGAATTTGGCTTGGTATTTGTAAATTGCACAAAGCTGTACACAGAGATAAATAATTTTTTATGATTGTATCAAAATAAAGTACCATATATAGGCGAAGGGTTATACTTAATATTCTATTGCATAACATGATAGGTTTTTTATTTATTATTTTTTTTGAAGGTATCTAACATAATAGGTTGTCTTATCTTTTTTAATAAAGCATTCTCATTATCTACTACGTACAACCATGATTCAAATATTTCTATTTGTAATTGAAGTTATGTTCCTTGTGCATTTGTGTTCTAATAATTTTACATATTTGCTGATTTTAAGTGATTGCTTCGTAAGTATATTGATATGCATGAATTAAATAGGTATTGTGATGATTTTGTTAAAACATTATATTTTGGTAAATAAAACTTATTAACTTTATAAATCAATTGATACCTTAAATATTACCAGATATATGATAAGATACATGTTTGTATATGTCATAGTCATCTATACATTAAAGAACAAAAACCTTTCAATATAAGCAATCGATTAAAGATTGAAGGTGATCGCTTGACCTCCACCAAAGTGACCTACCAATAACAATAAATAAATTAAAAAAAAAAGTGCGGACAAATTGAGAAGGTCTATACAAAAAAAGTGGGGACAAATTTTATGAAAAATAAATAAAGGATACAAAATGACTGTTCATGTGTCTTACCAGAAAAGAATGAGTATAAAAGAAATTGGGAAATGAAATTTAAAGATATTGCTCGCATTTTTAGCAAGGCAGTAAAGAATTACCTTAACACTATCCTCGAATCTTTTTGAGATGGAGCTTCATATCCCTTTTAGCTGGGGCAACTTTTCAACAGTAATTCTTCTTCAGAGCTGCCTATGAAATTTATTGAGGTTATATCATAGTTTTTTAGTGATAGTCAAATTTTGTTGGATATTACCATCACTCTATCATTGGACCAGGCAAAAATACTCACTATCTGAAAAAGAGAGAAAATTGATATTGTTGATAAAGTTGGAACCATTGAGATTCACTTATATTTACTTAAAATTTCTCATCAACTTGTGAGTGATCACCTTTTAACTTCTTTGCAAGAAAATGAATCTACAAATGGAATATTTTCACTGCATGCAGAGTAATTTATTCTTGAAAGAATTTTATTTGAAAGAGTGTTCTATGATTGTAGGATTCCCTCGTTAGAGTCCTAACACAAGACTGTTTAAAGATATTAGGATTTTCTCGTAAAGAGTTTTAACGTTTTAACTACTCGTATGTATTTTGCAGAATCAAATTTTAATGGCCTAAAACTAATTACAGGTTGGACTCTTGCATAGTGTTTGGGACCAAACTCAAACATAATGACATTTTATCTAATAGTTATGTAGTAAATCACGTTTTAGTTATGGGCAATTTAGGTAGATCAAAAATGGAAGAAACACCTCGTAAAGAGTTTTAACGTTTTAACTACTCGTATGTATTTTGCAGAATCAAATTTTAGTGGCCATAAATAAAACTTGCTTATAGGTTGGACTCTTGCATAGTGTTTGGGACCAAACTCAAACATAATGACATTTTATCTAATAGTTATGTAGTAAATCACGTTTTAGTTATGGGCAATTTAGGTAGATCAAAAAAGGAAAAAACACCTAAAGGGAAAAACACCACCCACACTTGTTTGGGACCAAACTCAAACATAATGACATTTTATCTAATAGTTATGTAGTGAATCGCGTTTTAGTTATTGGCAATTCAGGTAGATCAAACAAGGAAGAAACACCTAAAGGGAAAAACACCACCCACACTTTTATAAAGGGAAAAACACCATCCACACTTTTATAAAGGGAAAAACACCACCGACACTTGTTTGGGACCACACTCAAACATAATGACATTTTATCTAATAGTTATGTAGTAAATCACGTTTTAGTTATGGGTAATTTATGTAGATCAAAAAAGGAAGAAACACCTAAAGGGAAAAACACCACCCACACTTTTATAAAGGGAAAAACATTGATCTACCCACACTTGTTTGGGATCAAACTCAAACATAATGACATTTTATCTGATAGTTATGTAGTAAATCACATTTTAGTTATGGGCAATTTAGGTAGATCAAAAAAGGAAGATACACCTAAAGGGAAAAACACAACCCACACTTTTATTGATAAATAGTTATGTAGTAAATCACGTTTTAGTTATGGGCAATTTAGGTAGATCAAAAAAGGAAGAAACACCTAAAAGGAAAAACACCACCCACACTTTTATATACTATAACACCACCCACCCTTTGATAAAGGGAAAAACACCACCCACACTTGTTTGGGACCATACTCAAACATAATGACATTTTATCTAATAGTGATGTAGTAAATCACGTTTTAGTTATGGGCAGTTTAGGTAGATCAAAAAAGGAAGAAACACCTAAAGGGAAAAACACCACCGATACTTTTATAATAGATCAAAAAAGGAAGAAACACCTAAAGGGAAAAACACCACCCACACTTTTATATACTATTAACACCATACCACCAACACTTTTATAAAGGGAAAAACACCACCCACACTTGTTTGGGACCAAACTCAAACATAATGACATTTTATCTAATAGTTATGTAGTAAATCACGTTTTAGTTATGGGCAATTTAGGTAGATCAAAAAAGGAAGAAACACCTAAAGGGAAAAACACCGCCCACACTTTTATAAAAGTATATATTTATTTTTACAAAAACACTTGAAAAATAATCAATTTATAAAAAATCTTGCAATGCTGAGAGCTTTTGTTATGCAAAAAAATTGTATTAATACTAGCAACCTAATAAAACTGAATCTAGTAGTTTGGACAAAAAATACAAATAACGACCAAATTAATAATTAATAAAACTGTGGGTGTATTAGAAAAACAGCCTTTCATGGCCACAGAGGAGGTATTTGAGTGAATGTAGCTTATCTAGAAGTTTCTGTGTTAACTGAAAAATGTGAATTTAATCATGGGCATAGGGCTGTTCCATTGGTTAATTTGTTGATGGTCACAACAATCACCACAATAGAAGGTCATTCCATTCATCAAAAAGGGGATGAAGAAGATTGAAAATTAGCTAAGACGTGACTTTTTGTAACTAATTTTCTTATTTTTCATAAAAATTTCGTATGTCAGAGTAGTATTAATAATGCGAAGCTCGCATCATATTTCATTTATTTGATTGATTTCAATCCCAAAATCCAGTCAAACATCTTTAGAATATTGGAATCTGAAGATCAGAAATTTGAGAAAAACTTCATGTCAGCTTACTCTGTTTTAATTTGTTCCTGTGGTCATCATCTAAAGCTTACATGAGGTTAAATTTGCGACCGGAAGAGATGAATACTGGTTTTTTCTTCAATATCTTAGAATGTACTTTAGGATCATGAACATATAGTGTCTTATGCTTTCGGTAACAATAATATTGTTGATGGTTATTAATATCTTTCTTCTCTCTTTTTTCTTTGTGAACTATTTGTTAAAATGTTGTGCATTTTGTTGCTTTTTCTTTCAGCAATCTTCCACTTTTAACAATTTAATATCTACCGGACTTTTTCCTTTCCTTGCAGATGTTAATATTGAGTCACCTCCTCCCATGCACCCATGCAAAAGAATTTGTGATATAACTGGCTTTGAGGTACTAGTTTCTTTAAATTTATTTTTTCCTTTTCTTTTCCCTCATTAAGAGATATTATTACTGAGAAGAAATGTCATCTCATGATTGATGTGTGAGATAGGTTGTCATAGAATTTAGCTTTGCCTATGTATGAATTATGAAATTCAGTGATCTTATGTGAGAATATCTTTTACAACTTTCACTTTACAAAATTGATGATCTTATGTGATTAACAAATGCTCTTGTTCCAATTAGATTGCTCTATGATTCTTTTTGTCTTTGCGGGCTTTAACTTTAAGTGTTTGTGTAAATGTAATGTGGGATTTAGCTTTTATCAATTATTATTCTAAACAAGTTAGTGTGTTTGGATTATGAATGCATGCATGCATGCACGCATGATCATATAAGTATATATGTATATGGTTCTCCATATATGTCATTATACAAGTTAGAGTTTTTAGTATGGATGTGTTTGGCCATAATGTATCACGAGCGGGTTAGTTTGGGGAAAAGTGGACTAGTGGAGATTCCAATTTGAACATGGAGTCAGCATTTAGGCATTTCAAACCTTTTCAGCTGTTGGAGTTATTCAACTTAATCTATGCTATGATTGCTGTTACCCAAAATACGCCTTCCAGATGTGCTTTTGGACATGTCTATCATGAGGACATGACCTTGGACAGTGTAATTCCAAACATGGTTTTGTATCATTTCTCCTGCCTCTACTTTCATATATTTAAATTTCATTGTGAATGAATCGTAGATCAAATTGTTTTTATTTTTTCGTGCCTATACTGTTAAAACTTGAGAAGATATTTGGCATTAAGGTGACATGGCAGCTCAATTTGGGTAAATGAGGTAGTTCCGATTGGAATATGCAAACTATCTATGCATATTTCCCTTTGTTATCACATTTGTTGAAATTGGTTATTCTAATATATACTGTGTTGTGATTTTCATTGGCACCCACAATATATTGCCTCCTAGTGTGGCCCTTGAATATATATATTTTTTCCTGTGTGGTGGTTGTTTGTGTGTTGTTTTTAAAGCATTTAGGATGGCGAGCTTGAACTATGATGGTGTATTTTTGACATTGTTATGTATTATTTCTGCGGCCTTTACTTCGGCATTAATAAAATTTGAGGTTTGCATGAATCACAGAGCAGGGTTGTTTAATATTGAATTTCAATTGTCTAAATTAGCTCAAATTATTATCTGTAAGAGTATGCTTGCTTCCTGTTCAGATTTCTTTCCAAATTGTTGTTTTCTCGTCTAGTTTAATCTCAATTTTTGCTTTTTAAATCTTATTTCCGTTCAATAGTTTTCATTTTGTTAGCTAAGAATTGTTATTAATTGAATACAAACTTGGACTTTGCTGTATGTTATTAAAGCCATGTGTAACTGAATATAGATTTAATGTGGCAGGAATGGAAATTTTGTAGCAATCGTTAATCTAATGTAGAAAAACTATATTACTTTGATAATGAATTGCCTGGTGCAATTTATAGTTATTTTACTAGTGTTATGGTGAAATTGATTAATAAATTGTAATGGCAGCTTGTTCCTTTTTGAGGATCTTTGTATTTAAGATACAATTACAGACTAGATAAATGGTTTGCTTTGTCTTAACCTTTACTTCCTGTCATATATGAAATCTTGATGCACCTGGATGGGTGTGTTAGATTAGGTTGTTAAATGAATTAGTGGTTCGATTGATCAATTTATGCAGATTTTTCCTGATTTTGGTTCATGTGACAAATATATAACATGCAAGTATTTTTTTACTTGGTCTTAGCTCTTGTTGTACATGACTTGAGATGTATAATCAGATTTGATCTGAGCTTCGTTTCTTATTGAATTGTTTTTATAGGCATTGCCAACTAGTGCGAGTTACACAAAAAAGTACTTCGTGTATTCATATTTCGACATGATTACTTCCATTTTCCTTTTGTAGGCACCTTACTTTGATCCAAGAACCAAACTTCGTTATGCTAATGCGGAGGTCTTCAGGGTCATAAGATCCCTTCCTAGTGATTATGTTCAGAGGTACTTGGCCCTTAGAAATGCAGCAGTTGTGCTGAAATAGTTGTGAATGAATACTTTAAACTGTGTGTGTGAGTGTGTGTTGGCCTGAAGAAATATGTTTCTTGGTTAAGGCCCCGTTTGGGGTTGTGGTGGCTTATTACAAACCACTTAACTTAGTAGAGTTTTGAAGAAAGTGTTTAATAAGTGCTTAATTTTTGTTGTTTGGATGTAAATTTACAAAAGTACTTTTTTAATATTTGGTAATGTATAATTTTGAATTTTAAAAATATTCTATTTTTATTCCATTATAAATTTATAGTAAAATGGCTAAAATTTATCTTTAACGATTTTAAAAAGAAAAGTTAATCTAAAAGCACCAATTTTTAGTTTGTGCTGACAAGTACTTTTGAAATAAGAAATTCTACTCCTAAATTTAAGGATAATATTCACCAAACACTCAAAAAGTACTTTTACAGTTTAAAAGCACTTTTTAAGTAAAAGTACTGCAATCCCAAACAGGGCTAAGCATATTCTGGCACAATATGCATTCTACAGCCCTTGTAAAGTTGAATTTTTTTGCTTAGTCATCTTATAAGATACTAATGAGTGTTTTGACATAGTCTTGTTTTTTCCATTTCAATATGTGCATCAGGTTTTATGTCTTATCCATAACATGAATGAAAGTGATCGTTCCTTAGTTTGGAATTTCCTTGGTTTTATCTTTTGCTAAGCAATGCATATGGATTGAGGTTCCAATCCATGTCCATGACAACATTGGTTGGGCACTAGCGAATTACATCATCAGCTGTCCATTTAACGGATATAAGTTTCATTAACTCGAAGGCTTGAAGCATGTTTGCTGATGCATCATATTTTGGCCAAATGGATACAAATTTGCAGACAACAAAAATCTGACTTGGGTGTTAGGTGCATCTAAGAACACTATGCAATTTTATTCTACATCCAAATTTTACTTATTGAAATCATGCGTGATAGGATTTGTGTTAATAATTCCTTTTCATCTGATGTTAAATGTGTATCTACGTATATTACAATAAGATTAAACGAGTAATTTTTTTTTATTATTTTTAAAATAAGAATATCGGGAACATATGTGAATGGGGGGAGGGGCAATGGGGCTTAGACTAGTGATAATATCGAGCTCCCGTATTGTTTTGATATTTAACTTGAAAATTTCTTAGTCATGTTAGGCTTCCTTGAGTGGAAACGACTTTCATTTTTATTTTGGAACTTTAATAATATAACATTTTACATTTGTACTTTTTTAGTCATTCACATTCAAAATTAGAAACTTAGAAACTTTTTATTTTTTATTTTTTATTTTTATCCTAGCAATTTAATTATATGAGTTCAAATAAGTGGTATAAAAGATTTTTAAATTTATGATTTAACCAATATCGTAAATTTTTATAAGTTTACTATTTGATTCGTTATAAATTTATCGAAGAATAAGTACATCTTTTTAAGGGAAAAAAAAAAAAACATAAGTACAGCAATTTTGTGAATTTTAGATTTGACTGATAAATTTTACGAAAGATAGCATATTAAGTTGGCAAATACTTAGGTAGACCCAATCTTTGTCCTCACTTATAGAATATGTGGTGTGGATTAAACCTTAAATAATCTATGACATCAGCTGATGTAAGCAAGATTTTTTAAAATTTAATTTCGACCGCAAGATCTACAGGTGGGGTCAAAGAACGAGTCTACCTAAATATTTTCCTATTAAGTTTTGTAACAATTTGCTGACAAATCATGCTATTCCTAATATATTAATATATTTAATAAGGTAAATGGCCCTAATGGTCCTTGAACTTTTGATGGTGTTCCTATTTACTCTCAACTTTTAAAAGTGTCTTATCAAATTTTTAAAATTTGAAATTTAGTTCTAAATAGTCTCTCAATGCTATTAAATTCAAGTACGGTAATTTTTACTTTGCCCCTCGAAAGTTGGTTTAATGTCTATTTTCCCCTTTCTAAGTTGAAAAGACAAGGCATTTAGCTGTTTTTCAATAGTTTTCATTTAACATTAAATAATTGACTAATTTGACTTAGAAAAAATGACCACAATACATTTCCAACAATATATATTAAAACGACGTACATCACTCACTTTTAATAACCGATGATGTGGACGACTTACCCATTTGCCATGTGTACAATTTCAATGACTTGAACGAGTTCTCCTTTTACCGTATGTTTATGTAATCTATTACCAGGTGTACAATTTTTAAATTTTGTACATAACTAAATTTATCAAGATGATGACAATTTGAAATTTTTGTTAAGTATTTGAAATTTGATAAAATTCGTATTTGACTTCTCATAAGATTTTTTTAGATTAACATTAAACTGATTAAATTTCTTTATGAAAGTATATCTTACTAAATCAAAATTGAATTTTGATCACTCAAAAGAAACACTCTTCAAATAAAATTGTTTATGTTATAAAACTACTATTAAGCACTAGTAGTATTATGTTATATCACTAATGACTAAACTAAAAAGTAGTGGTAGAAAGTAATATAATATAAAGTAGAGATAAAGAAATTCTCACTTTTTTTCTTCTTCCATTCCATTCACCTAAGTTTCTATTTATAGGTTTAAGATTTACCCATTCTTATAATATTATTTGGACATTACATATGTATATATAAGTTACATGAGTTACATAGGATAGTGGGAGTTAGATGGAGTAATGTAGAAGATTATGAGGTAAATCATGGGGATAATGGAAGTTATAAGTATTGATGTGTAGACCATGAGTTAGATCATGAACAATATGGGTGGACATCCACTAAATGATTCATAACACTCCTCCTTGGATGTCCATCTTTAAGAAAAATGTCTCGTTAAAACCTTATTAAAAAAAATGCAGTGGGATAAAAATCTAATGAAGGAAAAAGAGTACATTTTCTCAAATGATTGACTCGACACCGCCTCGTTAAAAACCTTACTCGGAAAACTCAATGGGAAATTTTGGTTAAGGAAAAAAATATTACAGTGTCTAATCACTCCCCCCTCTTGAGCACGTCATTTGATATCTTTCAGTCGGCGCATTCTAATCTTATGAACCAGCTTTTCGAATATTGAAGTCGGTCGTGACTTTGTGAATAAATCTGCTTGATTGTCACTTGAGCAAATTTGTTGAACACTAATTTCACCATTCTTCTAAAGATCATGAGTGAAAAAGAATTTTGGTGAAACGTGTTTCTTTCTATCGCCTTTGATGTATCATTCCTTCAGTTGAGCAATGCATGCGACAATATCCTCGAACAAAGTAGTGGGGACTTCTTTGTCCAAATGCAAACCACATGTTCCTCGAACATGATGGATTACAGATCTTAACCAAAAACACTCCCGACTTGCTTTATGGATTGCTAGTATCTCAGCATGATTAGAAGACGTGGCGGTTATGGTTTGTTTCATTGAACGCCACAAAGAAATAGCAGTACCACCACATGTGAACACATAACCTATTTGTTATCAGACATTATGCGGATTAGATAAATATCCAGCATCTGCATAAACCTATAAGTTCAGATGTGAGTGATTTATAATAAAGACCCATATCTATCGTACCTCGAAGGTAACAAAATACATGTTTAATACAATTCCAATGCTTTCGTGTAGGTGAAGAACTATATCTTGCTAATAAATTCACGGCAAATGATATGTTAGGGCGTGTATGACTAGCAAGATACATTAATGCTTCAATAGCACTAAGATATGGTACTTCTAGACCAAGTAGTTTTTCATCATTTTTACGAGGTCGAAAAGGATCTTTACGCACATCAAGTGATCTTACAACCATAGGTCTGCTCAATGGGTGTGTTTTATCCATATAAAATCACTTAAGCACTTTAGCAGTATAAGCCGAATGGTGCAGAAAATATGTCATTATCAAAATGCTCAATTTGTAAATTAGGACAAAATTTTGATAATTCTTTCCAAGATCTTTCATTTCAAATTCTTGCTTCAAATAATTAGTAGTTTTTTGGAACTCTTTAGGAGTTTCAATAAGATTCAAATCATTAATATAAACAGCGATAATGACAGATCTGTTGGTCCCAAAGCAACCTAAGAGGGGGGGTGAATTAGGTTTCTAAAAATACTTTTAGAAATATTAATCTTATTAAGATTTTTCAATTAATAATTGATATAATAGAATCAATGAAACAGTGAAGTAAGAAAGAGAGGAAATTAAACAGCCAATACTTCCAAACTAACAAGTTTGAAATATCAAATCACTAGAATGCTTCACATACTTGGTGAGCCAATAATCTTTACAAAGTAGGGAAATTCTTGCTCACACTAAAACTCTTTTAGTTGAGCCAAGAATTTTACTCACAACCTCACTTTCGTACAAGATTATTATTCCACTCAAAATTGAATTGCACTCTAAACTGCACACTAATACAATAAAGCACTATAGCCAATTTGTACTAACCCACCAATTGCTCTATTCTAAGGCTTGTATTCAATGTATTAGATGATTTTTATAGAATATCAGAGCAGTTATTTATAGGAGCAATAAATGGTGGTTGCAACTACTTCCTAACGGCTAAATAATAAATACACAAAAAGTAGCCGTTGGGGTTTTGGACATCCGAGATAGTAGGATGCGTCCGAGACAGCGTCCGATCTCCATGCAGTTGGTGAAGAACATCGTTTAGACGGCCGTGCATGCGTCCATTCCATCGTCCGAATGGAGCTTCTACGGTCATGTTTGTCCGAAAGAGACTTTGTTCGAATAGTTGTGTGCGTTCGTTAGAGAAGCAGTAAAATCCTTGCTTTCTGCCTGTTGGTTCGGACGGTGGGATGCGTCCGAGAAGCTTGACATAGTTCGGACGGTACAATGCGTCCGAACACCCTGTCTTCAGCAAAACAAGTAACAGACCTGCAAATTTTGTTTACAAAATTAAGTGCTTATGTCATCATCAAAATAAGGTTTTAAAAATATCAATTTTCCCATTTTTTATGATGACAAACATTCATGGAATAATTATGTAAAATCAACAAATATGAGTGATGACCAATCATTTTACAATATAATTACTACTCTCCCTTTTGACATCATCAAACAAAGCTCCCCCTGAGAATGTGCAAATATTCAACAGAAATAGCGCAAAAATGCATAAAAAGGATAAAACCCAAATATAAAGCCCAAATATTCAATAGGATAAAACCCAAATATTCAACAGGACTAGTTCAAAGTAATACATAAAAGGGTAAATCTAAGAGCAATTCTATCTAGGCAAAGGAAAAATTCAGAGAAATGCCAAAAATAAAAAATAGATTATTAAAGGATCTAATTCGAGTAATTTTTCTTTTTGGAGCGCTTTTCGATCTTGCGGTGTTTGGAAGGAACATCATCATCAGTAGCCTCACTTTCTTCATCTTCTTCAGTACGGCGTTGCATGATAAAATTGAACGTGTCGTCAAATCCTCATCGTCGCCTTCATCTTCATTGGCAGCACCTTGATTATTTGTGTCCTCTTCATCGTCCTCACGAACATGCCCATCTTCCACATTGTCATCATTGTAGGTAGAGGAGTCGAGTGGATATTGAGATTGAATGTTGGCAAATTGAACCTGAGCCGAAGCAGACATGCCTAAGCTAAGTGCCTCTTGGAGAATCACCTGACGAGTTTCAAGTCGCTTTAACTTACGATTAGTGTGACGTTGAAAGGAACTTTCTTATGATCAAGGAAGTGAGAAGGCCACAGATTTGAAAAGTGAGGGTTCAGAGGAAGATGGATAAGGATCATGGAATGGTGGAGGTGTTTGAGGAAGAGGAGAATGTGGAATTGACAAACCAGAGGCAGAGGCCTGGAATTTTGAACGTTCAATATCAAAAGCTGCCTTAGTTAACCATTGATCGTTGAAAAAATGGAGGCCTTTTCGTTCAATATAAGATTTGTTGAAATAAGGGGAAAATTGTTTGTTGCCGCTGAAAGGTACATCAAGGAATAACAATCAAAAATTTTAGTGAGAAATTTTTTAAAAGGAATGTTTCTTCGGGTATCAGTAAGAAAGAATTCCCACAGGGAGCAAAAGAGATACCCAAAATCAAGAGGAATGCCCTTGAAAACACAAAAAAATAAGTAAAGCTGTATTTTTCCGGGCTCAGTGCGATGCCCATCGGTTGGTAACAGCAAATTCGTGACAAGAGTGTACAGAATATTTAGTTCAGGAGTTAGCAATGTGGTTTTGGCTTCCGAGGCCTGGTTGAAATTGATGTTAAAAATAGCTCTGATCTCATCAATGTCAAATCGAGTATCAATAGCGGGCCATTTATCTAAAGAAAAGAAATAAGAGAAATCATTCGGATTTGAGACTTCACATTCAAAAACAGTGATGATGATGTTGGAGGAAATCTCAAGATTGGTGCTGTTTACACAAGAAATTAATGTGCGAATAGTGGGGCCTTTCCGAAGATTAGCTGTGAATTGAAGCACCATGTCATGATAAACGGGTAAATCACAATATGCACTAGGTGACCCCAATTTTGTTTTTCAAAACATGATTTGACAATGGGAAGATTATATTCATAAAAAGACTCTGAGAAGCAGGTCGTTGAACAATTATAGATTTGCTCAGAAGAGATGTATACCGTTCGGATGCCTTGGCATCGATGAATTTTGGTAAGGTTGGATTTGAGGAGACTTGATGATTAGCAGAAGATTCCCCATGCATCAGAGCTTTCCCTTTTGTTTTTCATCCACGAGTTGCTGTAGAAGAACCTCCACGGGATTTAACCATTGTGAATGAAAGGAAGGAAGAGGAGAAAAAATGTAATTTTTTGAAAGGTTGGTGGGAATTTGATGAAATGAGATGGTAGATGGGTGGAATTACGTACAATAATGGTGATGAATACCTTGGGAATGACAATTTTCCAAACAATTTGTGCAGAGAAGGAAGAAATTTGAAGGAGTTTTTGGAGAAAACATTTCGTCAGAGAGGGTTTCGGGGGTTAGGGTAAGTCCGAAATAGGGGTCACTAAAGTGGACGGTTTTAATCGAACAGGGAGATTGTTCGGTCTCCTAACGATTGGTGTGCGTCCGATGAAGCGTCCAAAAACTGATGAACGGACGACTGATTGAAGAGCCAGTGCGTCCGATGTTCTTTCGGATGATGGTAAGCGTCCGAAAGAATTCCAGAGAATAAGGAAAGAAATTGAATAGCGTTCGGACGATTATAAGCGTCCGAGGCAGAGAGGAGGTTTTCGGACGAGAGAGAGCGTCCGAGAGATAGTGTTGTTCGGATGATCGAGTGCGTCCGAATGAAGAGATTATGCCAAATTGATCTGCAAAATTCCCAAACATTTTTTGAGAGATTCAAAGCGATCTAGAGCCAAGGATTTTGAAAAAAATATCAGCCAGTTGATCTGAAGTAGGCACGAAATCAACACGAATTTCTTTTTTACAAACAAGATCCCTAATAAAATGATGCTTAACATCATTGTGATTGGTTCTAGAGTGCATAGCAAGATTTTTTGTGAGATTAATTGCAGTGGCTGGTGTTGTCACACTTTACAGGCACGCAATCAAAAAACAACACCAAAATCTTTCAGAGTATGTTTCATCCAAAGAAGTTGAGCACAACAATTCTCAGTAGCAATGTATTAGGCTTCAGCCGTAGAAAAAGAAATAGAATTTTATTTTTTGCTAAACCAAGACACAAGACAATTTTCCAGAAAATGACACATACCACTGGTACTTCTTCTATCAATTTTACACCCAGCAAAGTCAGCGTCAGAATAACTAATTAAATCAAATGTAGAGGACTTTGGATACCACAAACCAAAATTTATTGTACCCTTCAAATATCTAAAAATTCTTTTTACAGCTATCAAGTGCTATTCTTTGGGGCAAGATTGAAATCTAGCACATAAACAAACAGCAAACATAATATCTGGTCTACTGGCTGTTAAACCTGTCTAGGCTTCCGATCATACCTCTATAGTATTTTTCATCAACACCATTACCTCCTTCGTCTTTATCAAGTTTGGTTGAAGTGCACATAGATTCATGGCGTACAAACTTGTTTGCAATCTTCCATTCCAAATCGTTTGAATAGCTCCTTTGTATACTTGATTTGTGTAATAAACGTTCCTTCCTCTGTTTGGTGAACTTGTAGTCCGAGAAAAAATTGTAACTTGCCCATCATACTCATCTCAAACTCTTTTTGCATTAAATGTGAAAAGTCCTTGCACAAGCTTTCATTAGTTGCTCCAAAAATAATATCATCAACATAAATTTGAACAATTAACAAATCATTTAAATCTATTTTTGTAAAAAGAGTGGTGTCAACTACACCTCTTTTAAATCTATTTTCAATCAAGAAACTACTTAATCTTTCATACCAAGCTCTTGGAGCTTATTTCAAACCATATAAAGCTTTAGAGAATTTGAAAACATGATTTGGAAAATTTTTATTTTCAAAGCCCGGAGGTTGTTCAACGAAAACTTCTTGATCGATAAAACCATTTAAAAATGCGCTTTTGACATCCATTTGAAATAATTTGAAATCAGTTGAAACATGCAAATGCGAGAAACATGCGAATGGATTCTAATCTAGCCACAGGTGCAAAGGTTTCATCAAAGTTAATACCTTCTTCTGGAGTATAACCTTTTGCAACAAGTCTAGCTTTGTTTCTTATGATTTCACCTTTGTCATTTAATTTATTTCTAAAAACCCATTTTGTTCTAATTACGGGATGAGAAGATGGTCTTTCAACCAAGATCCATACGTTATTTTTCTCAAATTGACTAAGTTCATCTTGCATGGCATCAACCCAAGATTCATCATTCAAAGCAACATCTAAATGTTTAGGTTCAATGTGAGAAAGTAATGCACAATTACTATTCCAAGGTTTATGAGAATGAGTAGTTACCCCATCGGATAGATCACCTATGATTAAATCTTAAGGGTGACTAGAGACGAATCTCCAAGCTTTTGGAAGATCTTTTGGAGTATTCTCGTTCTTTTCTTTTTCATCATCTATTTGATGGACGTTGACATCATTGCTTGATGTGACATCTCTTGATGATCTTCATGAATAGTGAGCTTTTCGAGCTCCTTTAGAATACCTACATATTCATCTTCGCACAAATTCTTTGAGATAACATCATTAGCTTCATCAAATGTAACATGCACAACTTCTTCAATCAAGAGCGTTCTTCTATTGTAAACTCGGTATGCTTTCTTGTCACTAGAATATCCTAAAAAAATTCCTTCATCCGATTTTTTGTCAAATTTTCCAAGGTTTTCTTTGATTTTTAAAACAAAACATTTGCAACCAAAAACTTTAAAATAGCTCACAACGGATTTTTAAAAAAAAAGGAGTTCATAAGGAGTTTTGTTTAAAAATGATCTTAATAAAACTCGATTCATGACATAACAAGCCGTGTTAACGGCTTCGGCCCAAAAATAGTGTGGTAAATCGCATTTGCTAATCATAGTTCTAGCGGTTTCTTGAAGAGTTCAATTTTCCTTTCAACAACACCATTTTGTTGAGGGACTCTAACAACCGAAAATTCATAAATCGATAAATACCGTTGTGATCACAAAAATCGGGAAAACCTGCAAATTTAAATTCGGCACCATTGTCACTTCTTAAACGAATGATCTTTAAATTCAATAAATTTTGAATTTTAGAAAATAATTTTTCAAATTTTTCAAAAGCCTCATTTTTGTGAACAAGAAATAGTACCCAAGTGTACCTAGAATAGTCATCTACAATAACAAAGGCATATTTGCTACCACCAGGACTAGCATGTTGAGTAGGTCCAAATAAGTCTAAATGCAACAATTCTAAAGGTTTATGAGTGGACACAAAATTCTTTGGTTTAAAAGAAACTTTGACTTGTTTACCAAATTGGCATGTATCGCAAATTTTATTTTTCAAAAATTTTAGTTTTGGCAAATCTCTTACCAAATCCTTCTTAGCAAGTTTTTCAATCAAATCCATGTTAAAATGACAAAGTCTTCTATGCCAAAATCAAGGATCATCTATGGAAGCGGTAAGACATTTTACATTGCTAATTTTATCAATAGAGGAAAAATCACGTAAACATCATTGTTCCTAGTGCCCTTGAATAAAACAACATGATTTTTATCAAGAATAGGACATTCATGCTTGGTAAAAAAAATATATAAATTTTTATCACAAAGTTGACTTACACTTAATAAATTATAGTTCAAATTATCAACAAGAAGCACATTCTTTAACAAGGTTTCACTATTTTTACCTACATCACCAATGCCGATTGATTTTGCTTTATTGTTATCTCTAAATGTGACTTTCCACTATTTTTGGATATGAGATTTGTGAAGAGAGAAGCATCACCCGTCATGTGCCTTGAACATCCACTTCTATGAATCACTTAGCATTGTTGGTGATGTTAAGTACCTACACAATAAATCAATTGATAACTTTTGGTACCCACATTTTCTTGGGTCCATTTGAGTGAGTAAAATTGCAATCAATCCATGCGACTTTTAGTCCAAGTTTTTCATTCTTCTTGACATAACACATATTTTTAACATGTCCATATTGTTGGCAATATCTACAAATAGTATTTTTATTTCCATATAAAGATGATTTTGATTTTACAAAACATAAGTCATGCCTTCTAAACATGATAAAATTTTTGTTGATTAATACATTTCTATTTCTTTTCAAATCAACAACATTTTCTTTCTTTCTAGTCAAGAGAACATCCAAATCATCCAATATTTTCTTCAAGGAGGCTTGTTCTTCCTTGACCTTTGATCTCACATGCATTCTTTTCTTCAAGTCACAATTTTCTTGTGATAGCCTATTATTTTCATTCACAAGTTTAGAGTTAGCATTCAATAGAGCATTTGATTTCTTCACTAACTCCTTATTTCTAGCATATGTTTCCTTTAAGCTATCATGCAATTTCAAAATGAAAGTTTCAAGATAACTTTCATCATTAGAGTCATAGTTAGAATTTACCTCATCATCTCCAATGGCCATAAAGGCCATTTGTGCCGACTCTATTTCTTCTTCGACTTCTCCTTCGGAGTTGCAATCTTCACATCTATCCCATGTGATTTGAAAGTTATTGAATCTAGGTTTTCTTCCTTCCTTCTTTTTCTTGGGAGGGCACTCATTTGCGAAGTGTCCGAGTTGACCGCATTCAAAACATTTTTCGTTTTGCTTCTTCATTTCTAGCCTAGTCTTTCATTTGAAATTATTTGAATTTGTAGCTCCACCTCTTCTCACTCTTCGTTTGTTGATGTAATGTTTAAGAAAACTTTTGGTGATGAGTGCAAGATCTCCTTCATCAAGATTTTCATCTTCTAGATTAATGGAGCTATTTTCATCCTCTTCTTGAGAGGTCTTTAGAGCAATGCTCCTTCTTGGCCTTGCTTCTTCATCATCCACCACTTTGGCCTTCAACTTCAATTCATAAGATGTAAGAGAATTGATTAGAGATTCAATAGGTATTGAATTTAAATTCTTGGCTTCCTCTATAGAAATTGTTTTGGCATCCCATTCTTTGGATAGAGCATTTAGGATTTTTCTACTTTTTTCACCCAGTAAAGAATACTCCTTACCCAATGTTTCAAGATCCTTATTGATGTCATTGAACCTACAATATATTTTGTCAATATTTTCATGTGGTTCCATCTTGAAGGACTCATACTTGGCAACAAGTAAAGATTTCTTTTGCTCACGAACATCGTCGCTCCCTTCATGGATTTCCTTCAATTTATCCCAGATTTCTTTAGCGGAAATGCATCCCTTCACGCGAGTTGATTCATTTGCATCTAAGGAATTATATATCACATTCTTGGCTTTTGCATTTAATGTCAAGTTTGCCTTGTCTTGTGGAGTGAGCTCATCCCTTGTATTTTCTCTTCTTCTATTTGTGTGATCATCAATGATAGTAGCTTCGAAAGGACCTTTATTAACAACATACCACAAGCCAATGTCAATAGATTACAAAAATATTTTCATTCTATCTCTCCAACTAATAAAATTTGTCCTATTAAACATAGGGGGCCTAGTAACGGTTTGACCCTAAAAAAATAGAGCATTGTTGGTTGCCATAATAGTTCTTTTCTCAAAAGCAATTTAAGCAATAAAATGAGACCAAACTCTGATACCAATTGTTGTCCCAGAGTAACCTAAGAGGGGGGAGGGGTGAATTAGATGTCTAAAAATACTTTTAGAAATATTAATCTTATTAAGATTTTTCAATTAATAATTGATATAATAGAATCAATGAAACAGTGAGGTAAGAAAGAGAGAAAATTAAACAGCCAATACTTCCAAGCTAACAAGCTTGAAGTATCAAATCACTAGAATGCTTTACACACTTGGTGAGCCAATAATCTTTACAAAGTAGGGAAATTCTTGCTCACACTAAAACTCTTTTAGTTGAGCCAAGAATTTTACTCACAACCTCACTTTCGTACAAGATTATTACTCCACTCAAAATTAATTGCACTCTAAACTGCACACTAATACAATAAAGCACTATTGCCAATGTATACTAAAATTGCTCTTTTCTAAGGCTTGTATTCAATGTATTAGATGATTTTTACGAATAGAATATCAGAGTAGTTATTTATAGGAGCAATAAATGGTGGTTGCAACTACTTCCTAACGGCTAAATAATAAATGCACAAAAAGTAGCCGTTGGGGTTTCGGACGTCCGAGATAAGTAGGATGCGTCCGACACAGCGTCTGATCTCCATGCAGTTGGTGAAGAACATCGTTCGGACAGCCGTGCATGTGTCCGTTCCATCGTCTAAATGGAGATTTGGACGGTCATGTTCGTCCGAAAGAGACTTTGTTCGGACAGTTGTGTGCATCCGTTAGAGAAGCAGTAAAATCCTTGCTTTCTGCCTGTTGGTTAGGACGGTGGGATGCGTCCGAGAAGGTTGACATAGTTCGGACAGTACAATGTGTCGAACACCCTGTCTTCAGGAAAACAAGTAACAGACTTGCAAAACTTGTTTACAAAGTTAAGTGCTTATGTCATCACCAAAATAAGGTTTGGAAAACATCAAAATCCTGAAGCAAATCTCTTAATAAAAATGCATGGACATACAAGATCATTTTGATAGTTTTCTTTTAACAAATATTCACTAAGGCGATTATACCACATACGTCCATCTTGCTTTAAACCATAAAGAGATCCACATAACTTAATCGATGAAAGATCTAGAGACCTATGATCATGGCCTTCTGGCAATTTAAATCCTTCAAGGAGTTTCATATAAATGTCATTATTGAATGAGCCCTATAAATTGGCCATAACAACATCCATGAGACACATTTCAAGTTTTTCACATGATGACAGATTAAGTAAATACCGAAAAGTTGTTACATCCACCATAGGAGAATTTGTCTCATCATAATCAATACCAGGTTTTCGAAAAAAAATCTTGTGCAATAAGACGTGCCTTGTATCGTATAATTTCATTTATCTCATTTCTCTTGCGTACAAAAACTCATTTATATTCTATGGGTTGCACATCTTCAGGTGTGCGTATCATTGGTCTAAAAACTTTCCTTTTAGACAGTGAATTTAATTCACCTTGAATTGTCTCTTTCCAAGATTTTAGCCAATTATCTCTAAGTTTACATTCATTTATAGATCTAGGTTCAAGATCCTCATTATTATCCATAATAGTATTTGCTACTGTATATGCAAAAATATCATCAATATTTATCTTATAACGATTCCACCTCTTTCTAGTCATAACATAATTTATTGAGATTTCATTATTATCACTATTTTCAAGTACCAAAATTTCTTCTAAAAATTTGTCATCAGTCATGTTTGGGGACTCTTTAGTTCTTCATTTTGACCATCTTGATTATTTATTCCTTTTCTTTTACGAGAAATTTTATCTTTGAAACCAATTGGTCTACCACGTTTCAGACGTACTTTAGACTCATTAGTAGTGGTCACCTGTCCTTCAGAGATATCAATTCTAATAGGAGTATTTACAACCAGTACACGAGATTTAGTAACTCTCTTTGAGTTAGTAAAAATGTCTGACAATTGATTTGTTAAATTTTGTAAATGAATTATCTTTTGAACTTCTAATTCACATCCTCTTTTGTACGAGAATCAAAATGAGACAATGATAATTCATTCCAACTAATTTTTTCGGCTTTCTTTTCTTTCCCCGTAATGTTGGAAAAACTAATTCATCAAAATGATAATTAGCAAATCGAGCCGTAAATAAATCTTCAATTATTGACTCAAGATATTTAATTATTTTTGGAGATTCATATCCAACATATATACCCAACCTCCTTTGTGGGCCCGTCTTAGTGCATTGTGGTGGAGCAATAGGAACATATTGTGGTGGAGCAATAGGAACATACACCGCACTTCCAAAAACTCTTAGAAGGGAAATATGTGGTTCTTGACCATGAACCAATTGTAATGGAGAGACTTTATGATATTTTGCTCACCTTATGCGCATTAATGCTACCGCATGCAAAATAGTATGTCCCCAAGCAAAAATTGAGAGTTTTGTTCTCATAAGTAATGGCCTAACAATTAATTGCAAGTACTTTATAAATGAATCTATCAGACCATTTTGTGTATGATCTACTACTACATAAGGTGCAGGATGTTCAATACTTATCCCAACAGACATATAATAATCATTAAAAGCTTGTGAAGTAAATTCACTAGCATTGTCAAGATAAATTGTCTTAATGGGATAATTTGAAAAATGAGTGCGCAACTGAATTAACTCTCTTAACAATCTCGTAAACGCCAGGTTGCGAGTTGATAATAAGTATACATGTAACCATCTTGTTGATGCATCAATCAAAATCATAAAATATCAAAATGGTCCACAAGATAGGTGTATAGGCCCACAAATATCCCCATGTATGCGTTCCAAAAATACAGGAGATTCAGTTTTAACTTTTAATGGCGAGGCCTAATGATCAATTTGCCTTCAGAACAAGTAGCACATGAAAATTCATTAGATCGTAATGCTTTTCGATCTCTTAAGGAATGACCACATGAATTCTCAAGAATTCTTCGCATTATTATAGAACCAGGATGGCCCAATTGGTTATGCCAAATAACAAATTATCATGATTTGTAACACTTTTGGTTTACAGTTAAGAAAGTAGTTTTTCCGGCACAATTTGATTTCCAAAAAAAATACTTGTAATATACAAGTATTTAATATTGCCTTCACATGTAGTCTCAATATGATATCCATTTCGGCAAATATTTTTAAAACTCAATACGTTCCTTTGAGACTTTGAAGAAATTAATGCATCATCACTGCAAAATTTTGCTCCTTCAGGCAAAGTTATAGTCGCTCTTCCGGAACCTTCAATAAATTTTGTACTACTAGATATAGTACTAACACAGATTTCTTTCTTTACTAAGTAAGAAAAATATTTCTTATATTTAAGTATAGAGTGTGTTGTTGCAGTATCTGCCAGATAATTGAAACATCCATATTCTTCATCAAAAGTGAAAAACAATCCAATGAGATGTTTTTTCTTCTTAAGTACAATATTTATAAAAAATAAGAAACATTCAGAAAAAAAAACGAAATCAACAGTAAATATTTTATTTAAAAAAATATCAAATGAAAATATATCCAATACATTAGAGTAGTTAACTAAAATGATCTATTTTTGGACATTTCCTTCACTAAACAAGTGACTAATATCACCTTCAGGGTGATTGACAAAGAAATTAGTAGCATCCAAAGAAATAAAATCAGTAAAGCCATTGTCACCAAGATCATGGTCAACATCATTACTAATAAAATTAATCTCTATCTTTTTATCTTTATTTTTTCAATGATTCTTGATAGAGATCAACAAGATGTTTTGGTGTACGACAGGTACGAGACCAATGGCCTTTCATGCCACATCGGTAGCATTCATTATCTTCTTTCTTTTTATTTTCTTCTCCATCTTCCTCATCACTATTCTTCCATTTCTAGTGGTGAGTTGTGTATTTGGCATGACCACTGCAATTATTAAAACGGTTTCGACCATGTCCACAGCCACGACCATGGCCAGGGCCTCGATTTTTTCTATTATTAGACTGTATGCTTGTCGCATTTGCTTCAAGAAATGGAGCAACACTAATTGGACGGGCTGTTATGATTTTTCAACAAAAGTTCATTATTTTGTTTAGCAACAAGGAGACAAAAAAATAGTTTAGAATATTTCTTAAAACCCTTTTCACAATATTCTTGCTACAGAAGCACATTAGATGTATTCTTAAAACCCTTTCACAATATTATTGCTACAGAAGCACATTAGATGCGTGAAAAGTAAAGAATGCTTTCTCCAATAAATCCTCATCAGTTACTTTTTCTTCACATAATTTCAATTGAGAACTAATTCAAAAAATTGCTGAATTATACTCACTTAAAGTTTTGAAATCTTGCAAACGCAAGTGCATCCAATCATAGCTAGTTTTTGGAAGAATAACCGTCTTTTGGTGTTCATACCTCTCCTTCAAACTAGTCCACAAGATGAAGGAATCCTTTACCGTTAGGTTCTCGTTTTTTAGCCCTTGATCGATGTGGTGACGGAGAAATATCATTACTTTGGTCTTTTCTTGATTTGTGGCTTTACTTTCTTCTTTGATGGTTTCTGCCCAAGACTATTCGCATCTAAATGAATTTTAGCATCTAACACCCATGATAAGTAATTCTTTCCCGTGATATGAAGAGTCACAAACTCAAGGTTTGCAATGGTAGACATAATGATAATTGAAAATAAAAAAACAAACAAAACTTACCCAACTTACCTAATAGAAGTGTTAAGAATTCTGAATATAAGTGTTGAGAAATTGACTTAGACATTCGTGCTGATAACAAGTTATAAAACTACTATTAAGCACTAGTAGTATTACGTTATATCACTAATGACTAAACTACAAAGTAGTAGTATAAAGCAATATAATATAAAGTAGAGATAAATACATTCTCACTTTTTTTTTCTTCTTCCATTCTATTCATTTAAGCCTCTACTTATAGGTTTAAAATTCACCTATTCTCATAACATTATTTGGACATTACATATGTATATGTAGGTGACATGAATTACATAGGGTAGTGAGAGTTATATGGAGTAATGTAGAAGATCATGGGGTGAATCGTGATGGAGATAATGGGAGCTATAAGTATTGATGTGTATATCATAATTTAGATTATGAAGAATATGGGTGGACATCCACTAAATAATTCATAACAATTTAAGATTTTTGGGCTATTTTAAACTACACGAATAAAGAAGATCACTATCTACTTACGTTATCCAAATAACTCATCTTAAATATATTATTTTTTATTTTTTTATATGCATAAAATCAATGCGTATAAGATCAATGCATTGTCAATGAGAATATGATTCAGTAGTTTGGGCACCAGATATGTTCGTAAGTACACTTTTACCAAATGATGCCTTGGTAAGTACGTCTTCACAATGGAGAATATACTTGCGTTAAAATCCCGTCTGTCAATTATAATAAATGAAGTATAAATTATTCATTCATAGGTTAGGGATATATATAATCAAAATTATAATTTGTTTAATTATTTTGCTAATGTAGATTTCTCAAGGTCTGCACGGACATAAATCTAAAGAGGTACTACTTTATTCTACTACATCGCAAAATTGATACTCTTTGTTTGCTTACTTTTTAATTTTTACGTGTTGGTCAACTAACTGTTTATTTTTTTAGTAAATTCTAACTGCTTTTATATATATATATATATATATATATATATATATATATATATATATATATTACTAGTGTTCCATTTAGATGAAATGGGTCTGGTGACCCAGATAGCACTACCAGTTCATTCAGGTCTGGGTTTAGTTTGGTCTTTGAATCTGGTGTCTAAAATCTCCTTTAGGGATGAGTCCTAAAGAAACTAAAGAATGATCCTATTTTATAATAATTTGAAAATTGCAGTTATTTGTTAAATTGATTCCTTATTGAATCAGAAATGCAGGAGAAAAGGGCATTTCTTAGACGGGTATTTCGTTCCTTGAAAATGATAAAAGGATGTTTTGGACTTGATTGACAATTGTCAAGCAACTTTGGTTAATTATAAATTGGGCAAATGGCTAAACAATAATGCTCCTTAATTTTAATTTTGTCGCCACCAATTTTGCCCTTCCAACCCCATTTGAGTTCATTTTGCTCGATTTCATTAAATGTATATTCAGGCTTCTGTGTATCTGATTTTCGAGTTTTTGATAGTCAGGATTGTAACTCATGGGTCACCTTCAAGAATTGATCAATATGTTTTACCTAAAAGTGGAAAAATTATACCATGTTTGTTATCATTTATTACCTTTAATCTACTCCAATCTACAGTATCTATAACATACTAAACAGAATATTTATGCAAGTAGAATACAAAATAAAACAAGAGATTGATGAGGTGAATGTTTGCAATAATAATAATTAAAAACTATTTGGGACCAAGTGATTGCATTGTTTTATGAATTTTTAGTGATCTAACTTATTATTGAATGTGATGTCTTGAGTCTCACAGTTTTAATAACTCGAAATTTTGACTTTATTTTGTCAAACCGATTTGTTATTGTAGTACTCCAATTGCTTGGTCCATATTATCCTATATTTATCCAATCTTACTTGAATTGGAATCTTCGTAGCATGCACAATTCGTGACCCAATATATTTTCTTTTTGTTAATTCTTAAAAATCAGTTTATAATTACCATTTATGTAAATCAAATTTGAAGTTTTAATTGCATTTAACTTGCTTATGTAATTTATTTATTTGCATATTAAAAAAAATTTCATGGAACTAATTAAGTTAATTGTATGAAGTTTATTCACGATTTAATATAATACTGTACTATTTATTAAACTATAATTCCTGTTCAACGAACGAGGTCAAAATTAGTTTATAATTGGAATTCAAATAACCTAATGAACCTATAATAAAAAGGATAATACTCTTAACAATATATTAGAACACAATATACGATTGAAGAAAATGTGTTAAAATATTAGTTTTGTCATTTTTATCAGTTAACGTGTCAATAATTACATATTTATCCAAAACAATTAAAATGGAATAATTTTGATAGTGTTGAATTTGAAAGGGTAACTGACAGTAAACTAAACCTTAATGGGTCAAAATGCGAAAAATTACCCTAGTTTGGATTTGGCCTTAAGGACCATTTAAAATCAAATTGAGAAGTTTAGAGATCTAATAAACACTTTTAAAAGTTGACTAAATAGAGACAAAATTAAGAAGTTTAGGAACCTAATAGACACTTTTAAAAGTTGAGAGACCAAATAAAGAAATTGATATAAGTTTAGAAACTATGGGAGTGCGGGAAGGGGTTGGCTCAATTTGAAAAAGTAAATACATTTATGTTTCGGTTTGACTTTATAACATGCCATAAATGATGCCCCTTGCTGTTCTCTCAGCTTGTCCCACCTGACTTTAGATTCTCTTGACCACTACAAAAATCTTGACTTCATGCTTGCCCTTTGGTGTTGCTATCAAGAATTTCCATCTGGGCTTTACCTTTTTTGTTGGACAACTGGTGCTTTCTTTTATTGATTGATAAAGGGTCATTTCCTAATTAGAGGTAAAGAAATTTTGTGGACTTTATTGACAAAAAAACATTTGGACTCTTCTAGTCTTGGCTCAGTTTCTTCTTACTAATTCTTGAATGATGATTAATATCAAACTTGCTTAAATTTCCTTCTGAAAATTTCAAAGTCTAAGAATTCTAGTTCTTGTTTTTAGATTGCCCTGGAATTTTGTTTCTAGAAGAATGAATGATAAGATGGATGATGGAGAGGAAGAGGTTTCAGACCATGTTTTGATTCCTAATTCAGATTCATCTAGCAATATTCATGCACCTGTTTCTGTGGATTCATTTCTTGATGAATTATTGAGAAATTCACAAACATGTACTCACACTCATACTTGCAATCCAGTTGGCCTTGATGCTGCACACACTCACACATGTTATCATACACATACTCAAGTAATTCCATCTGAGAAAGTAGATGTTCCGAATTTGATATCAAAATCTAGGAAGCCATCTGGGAATAGAGAAGCCGTTAGGAAGTATAGAGAGAAGAAAAAGGCGCATACGGTTTATTTAGAGGAGGAAGTTAAGAAACTGAGGTTTGGTTCTCATGTGAACCAGCAGTTGATCAGGGAAGTGCAGAGCCAAGCTATTCTTGAAGCAGAAATCTTGAGGCTTAGAGGTCTTTTGCTTGATCTTAGAGGGAAGATTGATAATGAATTGGCGGTTTAT
This sequence comes from Cinchona pubescens, assembly GCA_025175665.1. Lineage (NCBI taxonomy): Eukaryota > Viridiplantae > Streptophyta > Magnoliopsida > Gentianales > Rubiaceae > Cinchona > Cinchona pubescens. The sequence goes on from JANKKI010000143.1 coordinate 784,258, forward strand.
CCTTCAGAAAAGAAATGTAATTCTTGCACTACTCTGAAAGAAGGGGATTGTCGGATTGAAATTTCTCGTGGGATATTGGGGATGCAATGTGAGAATGAGTTAACTTGCTTCCATCCTCAAGAGAGTTCATGTATGCAGTCTGGTGGTGTTGGTGAGTGTGATAAAATTGGAGCTTCTTGCGAAAGAAACTGCCAGACTGCAATTGTTGAATGTCAAGGTAATGGAAATGCTATCGGTGTTGCAGAAAGATGTTGTGTGGAAACTATGGTTTCATCTGCATCTCAAGCAGAGTAGTCAAAGGCAAGATCTAACTCATGGCCTTTCACTTCTCAAATCTTCCAGGACTTCAGCTTTAGAAAACTATGACGAAATTGTGCCTAAAGCATCTAGAGTTGCTTCTGTTCATACATGCGCGTCTGAGACTCTTTGAGGTACTGGATTGTTCATGTATAGTGTCATAAGACTCATAACAGGCTAATGTTAGTGTAAAATAGAGCAGTATGAATCTGTATAAATTCTTGTACTCGGAAACGAGGAAAAAAAAACAGAACTCCCCTATGTTTCTGTTATATATTCTGTATGAGTAAGGACATTTCTTGATGTATATAAATTAATGAACTTGTGTGTTTCTCAACATTGTGGCTGTTCTGTAATAGCACATCAGGGTAGCTTACTGTAACACCCGGTTCCTGGGCTAACCCAACAACTTTTAAATAGAAACAACGGGTTCAAAATGGTTAAACCAAGTTATAAGTAATCCACAACTAATGTGTTATAAACAATATAATATTCCCTTCACTTTCGATGTGAGATGGGACTTCACATTCACCCCTCATTTAGGCTTTGCGAGACATTGTGGCTGTTCTGTAATAGCACATCAGAGTAGCTTACTGTAACACAAATTTCATAAGTCCGGTTCCTGGGTTGACCCAACAACTTTTAAATAGAAACAACGGGTTCAAAATGCTTAAGTCAAGTTGTAAGTAATCCACAACTAATGTGTTATAAACAATATAATATCCCCTTCACTTTCGATGTGAGATGGGACTTCGCATTCACCCCTCATTTAGGCTTTGCGTCCTCGAAAAGCCCAAGTTAGGACCCAATAACACATCACATACACTGTGTAGCATAGCCCAATACCACTGGCCCAGCCTCACCCTGTTGCAGGGACCATACAAGATTCACTCTGATATCAATTGTAGCACCCCAGTCCTTGGGCTAGCCCAACAACATTTGAGCAGAAACAACGGGTTCAAAATGTTTAAACCAAGTTATAAGTAGCCTACAATTCAAGGTGTTATAAACAATATAACATCCCCTCCCACTTTCGATATGGGATGGGGCATCACACTTACTATCAGGGACATAGTTACTAGAAACGCAATACATTATGAAATACGGTACGGGTATAGGGATGCGATAGTATACCACTTCTTAAAATATCAGATACGTAAGAATTGATTTAGTTCCTACGTTATATAGAGTCGCAATATGCTCTATTTTGAATCGTGGTATAATTAAATATATCTATGATTGCATCTACAACGAGATGTGACTTTGGCTTAATTTTATATATCGTGATGATAGCAAAATTTTCAAGTAATAAAAGAGTTTATGTCAACATACATATACATGGAGTTACTTTAGAAACATTGTTTGATAGGGACAAATTGATTGTTGTTAGTTAGACTTCCAGGAAATGTTAGATTTTGAGTAATTAGAGAAAATGAAATAATTAACTTTGAAGAACCAATATCATCTTTAAGAAAAAAGCATTATTAACCTACGTAATAAGGATACATTACCTTTGACGTTTCGAAATGTGAATCGTTACGAATCAAGACGCAAATAAATCATCTTCCGGTACGCATGAATCGGAATGTAATTCATAAGAGGAGGAAAGTGTTTCCCGTAACTATGATTAGATGGGCTTTTTTTGGTTGGCTACTGAATACTACATGGAAAACTCTTTATTCTCTATTTTAGTATTTGGGCGTAGCAACTTGCAAAGCTTCTTTTCAATGGATGGGTTGGTATCTTGCAAAGCTTCGTTGGTAAGGATTTTAGGCATCAATTTATACTGGATGCTCTTTTGGATGTCTAAAGATTCTCTTTAGCACATACTAGAGCTGGTTTTGAAAAATGGTACCATTTGTACTTGTAAAAGGTTAAAGGTGTTAGATAGTTTGTAGCATGATGGTAGAAGAGTTATGCATTTGTTTAAAAGGTTTATTTTCTCAAGAAGAATAAACTGACCTAGTTCGGACATAGGGTTTGGACATCCAAATTTTTGTGCAATTGTGATCATAGTTAAAGAGTATAACTTGAGATTGGACACATAGATAGGATGGTTGAACCTTTTGAATTGGTCCGAACTGTTCGGTGGGTAGTTTTCAATCAAGGACATAAATCTTTTTGAAAAGTTGTCTTAGCTGAATAGAAAAAGTTGTGACTTTTCTAAATTATAGACAAGCCCATTAAACATCCATAAAAGAACTCATCATATTAGCTATACAACACACATTTATCATTTTAGATATTGTAGGAAAGTTTTATTGTAACTTGTAGAAGATTGCTTTCATTGTGAGGGAAACTTATTCTTAAGGAAAGTGATTCTAACACTACTCAAAACAAATTATTATTCTTTGGGTAAATTACAAGTAACCTCCTTGTGGTTTGACTAATGTTCAAGTTACACCCATATATTTTGCAAACTTACAATCAATTGTCTTGTGATTTGGGTTTTTCTTTTTTTTCTTTTTTTTTTAAATAGATGAAAAGTTAAAAAAGTTAACGAATTTGTGCAAAAAGTCAAAAATATCCCTAAGCCTACTAAACCTCTACCATGCAAACAACCCCTCTACCGAAAGGGAGGCTTTGTGTTTTATGTTAATATGTAACTATATTGATTAGAGCCTTTAAATGGCTAAAATAACCATTTAAATACCTCAAAAATTTGTGCCTCTTAACGGTCACTTAACAAAATATTTAATAGTTTCACTTTAACCCAAATCACAAGGGGGGTTGAATATACGTTTGTAAAATATAGGGGTAACTTGATGTCACGCCTCAAATTCTAGGACCATGACATGCCGTACCCTTGGGTAGGTCAAAGCGTACAAGGTTACAATAACAGAATCTTCTAACCGCAATAAACGGTAACATAAAAAATAACCAATACGAAATATCTATCTGGCACGCAGGCTAAAAAACTGAACCAACTATAAGTTTGGAACTACCAGAAACTATACACAATTTAGGTCAAAACTTGTCTGACAGTAGACAGGAGTCCCTCATTGAAACTATACTTGTTTTCATAAATTGTAACATATTAAATTAATTAGGTGAACAAAATACGAGTTCAATAAGCAGTTAATATCTCTTTTCACTGGATTGAGCAAGTTATATATGATACTAATCAAACATGCACACATTCTTCACATGCGACAAAACATGCCACAAAAATCATGCAGAACATACCATATATCACAAATAGCTCATAGATTCCCAAGGTAGAGACGAGAGGGCAGCTCCATTGCAGGAGCTATAGATAGACACACACAGAGAGAGAGAGAGTAGAGTATCAGGAAGGTTGCTTTCAGAAAGCATCCGACGTTCATATTGATCTATTATGCATCTCTGCATCTACCATTGGGTAGACCTCATACAATAACTGTCCTAGCCCCCTTTTCTGAATGGAAAAATGGATCGCCTTTTTGTATTCCTATTTGAATCACATTTAATTCAAAACTGGATTGATTAATAGAGTAAGGAATAGTACTGTTTGGTCCTCTCCCCGAGAGTCCCTGTACTTATTATGCCTCCATTCCAATTCCTTCCTGATACCTCCCAAGGAACGGATTCTAGCCAACTGAAAAGATCTTCTAATCAATCCAGAGATCATTTGGATTCCATTAGTAATGAGGATTCGAAACCTGTAAGCTCTTCAAGCTTCTCTTCATTTCGCTTCACGGTCTTATAGAGCCGGACAACACATGCCTGCCTTTTTATTGCTACATCCTAGCCTGGTCAGTACCTAGCTGGGCACTTTTTTGTTCCAACAAATTTGTAGATAAATAAGAATGATTGAAATCAAAATGTTTAATTCTAATTGCTTTCACGCGAGAAAGGGAGACCACCCTCTAAGCCTAAGTATTCCTCAATGACCGATAGTTTATGGTTCGATATCCTGGTGTCCTAGGCGTATTGGAACCAGACAAATCCATCTTGAACATGGTGGTTAAATTCTACTACGGAACTCTTATATGTCCAAGGTTCAATGTTGAAATAATTTCAGAGGTTTTTCTTTATTTTTCCCATGTCAATAAACAATTCAAAATATCTTGGCTTTTTTAGAACAGGTCCTTCTGTATGAAGTGAATCACTATTATTCCATTCCAATTCCTTCCTGATACCTCCCAAGAAAAATCTAGAATTGGATCCCAAATTGACGGGTTAGTGTGAGCTTATCGAAACTCATTGCCCATGGCCATAAAGAAAAACTGTTTCAACATCAAAAATAACAAAACCTTCGGTAGCTTTTTTTCCCAAGGATAGCCATAGCTGGGGCAAAGCCCGCTTTCTTCGCTATGTGAAAGAAGAAAGTTAGAGGAAAAAACACGTTCTCTCTTTGCGAAATCCGAAAGTGGAGAACGTATAACTTTCTTTGGGGTAAATTTTAGCCATTTGCATCAAGCTTAAACTCATTTTTTGCATGCGCACCTCCCGAAAGCACATACTATAATAAGAGGTAGAAACTTATTGGTAGCGTACTCAATAAAATAGGTGGTTTTTTCTCCTGGGCTCATGAACATACACCTTTAGCCAATTTGATTCGCTGGAGAGATAAACCAATGGCCCTTATGCCTGCTTGCCATCCACACCAGAATAAATAGAGTTTTTCGAAAAAACCTGCTAGTCGAGGAAGATCTTTCGTTTCCTCTTTGTTTGTTTCAAGAAATCTATTAATCAATTCTGATTCTTTCTTTTTCTCTTTATTCTTTTCTGTCGATCGTTTCATTCTTGTGAATGCACTCCCCAGGCGGGATACTTAACGCGTTAGCTACACATAGCGCTTAGTATCCATCGTTTACGGTTAGGACTACTGGGGCAATGCAATGTAGTTGGACTCTCATGTTGATCCGAATGAATCATCCTTTTCACGCAGGAAAATCTTTGCCTGCTAGGCAAAAGGATATATCGGTCTTCTGGGTTTGGAAAAGTATGGATTTTCAAGAACGAGAATCCTATGATATGTTGTTTTTTGGCAATTTGAATCTTTTAATATTGTAAATTCTTTTGTTAGGACTAATATATATTCCTGTCATTGGGTTTATTTTTTTCTCTTTTGTAATTCCTTCTATTTGATTTTTGATTGTGCTTGTTCTATTAGTATTTCTTCATTATTTGTAACAATTCTTTTTTTGGGGGGTTGGAATCTTTCTATTCTGTGCATATTTGTTCCTGAGATTTTTGACAGAAATAAAGCAGGTATGTGAACCAATTCTCGGAATAGCTGTATTTGCTATATTTTATAATCTCATAAATATGAGTCAGAGATATGGATAATATCTAGAGTTTCCCCCAAGGATCTATAATTACCTCAAAAGATCCAATATATATACATTATTGGATGGTCTATCTGTCTCCAATAATTAATTCTCGTTGTCCTCGTCCTAAAGGAATCATCAAATCAGTATCCAAACTTTTGATTTGTTGGTTAAAATGGTCCTTTAATTTTCAGATTGGATTGAAAATGTATTTCCTACTCGACTAATGTATTAGAAATGATACCTTGGGACGGGTGTGAGCTAAACAAATTGCTTCTGCTCCAAGAAACGAAGACTGTGCTGGTCTAAAATAATGAATCAGAGCATGTAGAGCCGCCCTCTTATTTTATTTTTGTGTCAAAAGAAAAAAAATATTGCAGACTAGCTGATATTTTGATATATGGCTAACCCAATAACGAAAGTTTCATAAGTGGACTGGAGCAAGCTACCATGAGATAAAAATCTTCTTTCTAAAGAGATAAATATTCGACTAGGTTACCTAGTAGAAAAGATTGAAAAATCATCAAAAACCTCTCTTATTTCTTTTCTATTGTAATTTGTAGATTATTATATGATGATTTTTTAACTTTCCATAGATAGAAAATAAATATAGACTTCCATATCATTGATGATAAAGGAAATTATTGGATGTACCATTAAACCTAAATTAGGTTTATCTGCTAAAAACTATGGTAGAGCAGTTTATGAATGACTTTGTGGCGGACTTGATTTTACCAAACATGATGAAAACATAAACTCCCAACCATTTATGCATTCGTAAACCCAGAGCAATAGCATGATGAACCAAAAAGTCTCCAGTACCTATTGTTAAAAATAATGAATTATTGTTTTCATTAATAGCATTTAACCAACTGGGCAACCAGATGCTTCGACTCGTATTGAAAGCCGGTCCGCTTATTGAAGATAAAAGTACATCAAACCCATATGAAGTTTGATTGTTGAGCCGTATGAGGAAGGAAACTCTCTGTACAAACGTACGGTTGTAAGGGAAGCAATTGACCTACCAATATAAATTGGATAAACTCAAAAAGAAAAGAAAAGAAATTGTATTAAAATCGATTCTTATTGACAATTAGAGTTGCCCCCAAGGATCTATAATTGCCTCAAAAGGCGGAAGCACTTTTGAAAGAAGCTATGAAGGAGCAAATGAAACATTTTATACTTCAGGAAAAAGCATAAAAATGTAGAATAAGGCATTTGGCAGAGCTGGCGGAATTAGCAAGATCGTTTTGCAGGAGTACCGGCTTGAGAATTAGATTGAATAGGGATGTTATCAGGAGTGGCTTTCGCTACGGGTCCGGTGGGTTCCCTTAACTAAGTCACTAGCTATGAGTCACCGGTTCATTCTTCAACAGGCACGTGGTCAAAGCCCTAGGCTCCTCCCACTGCTTAGGCGATTACGGTTTCATGTTCTATTTCACTCCCCGATAGGGGTTTTTTTCACCCTTCCCTCGTGGTACTAAATTTTGATATAATTAATTATAGTTCTTAAAAGAAGACCTAAGAGAATTCTTTGGGTAGTTCCTTCATTGTGCACAACAGAAAAAAGAGGAATTTGTATCATTTCAAATCCCTATTCTTGTTGCTCCCATCAGTCAAATAAAAAAAATGGACCTTTCCTTTGGGAAGAACCAATTAAATAATTTCATTATATCATTTCTAAGTATAAGTTGCTCTATGTTATCTGATATTTCACAGGCATATAAAAGGAATGCTCAAATAGAGTACAAAAAGAGAGCTTTTTCTCGTAAATTTCTAAATGAATTTTAAAAAAATGAATTTGAACCCCATATCGGCACGAACCGTGTGAATCAAATATTTGTGCCGATTTTGCATATAGTTTTTTTCTATGTGCGATACTCCCTTGTTCAAAATTCCTTAGCCATTCGCTCTATTCTCTTAGATCGATATGGGCTGAATTGCCCTTTTCTTATCACAAGTCTTGTTATATCCAATATACATACAAATGAACATCTTTGAGCAAGAAATACCCCATTTGAATGATTTACAACCGATACATACTAAAACTTTCAAAGTCCTCTTTTTTAAGATCCTAGAAATTCCAGTACCTAGATAAAACTTTATAATCTGCTTTCCTTCTTTTAATTGACATAGACCTTATTTTCTAATAAAATGAGGATGTTACATTGGGATTAGTTGGGATATCTCAGTACCAGAATAAATAGAGTTTTATGAAAACCTGCTAGTGGAGGAAGACCTCCTAGGGATAAGAGACATAGGGCTAAAGAGAAAGCCAAGAAAGGAACTTTCGTGTATAATCCTGCATAATCTTGAATGTTATTCGATTTGGTACATAGACTAAATCATACAATAAATGCAAAAGTTCCTTCATGCAGATATAGAACAACAAATAAGTTATCATGCTTGCATATCCATTTCGTAACCATAGAATACGACCTTAATCGTAATGAATACATTTGTCTCATACACTATGGGGATGGTGAGAAGAGACATATTTTACATCCCAATTATTCCAAGGATAATTACATATCCAATTTGACATATGGACAAATATGCAAAATTATTTTTCAATAACTCCGATACAATAAGACCTTGAGTTACGATCCTTGAGTTAGAATTGAAATTCCAGATGGTTCAGTACTGATCCTTGTAGCTATGAGTTATGAACCCTGAGTTAAGGGTTTCAGTAGTCTGAAACTCGACTTTAATGGGGTTGTAAACCCCCCATATTATAGTTAGAACTCTCTTCAGAGAAAAGCAAATTATGTAAACACTTACTCGAAATCTCACTTATCAGATTCTATTGTGGAAGACACTTTCAAATATACAACATGGATTTTGGCAATGCAATGCAGTTGGACTTTCATGTCAATCCGAATGAAAGTGATGGAAAAAAATATCTTTTACATACTTGCCCAGTTTGCCAACTTTTTGGGAAATGATAAAATGAAAAATATCTCTGTCCACATTAAAATTACCTTCTGGGGAGGTCCGTTTGATATCCAAAACCTACTTAGCAACACCACTTAGATATTTATATATATTACATGTCAGACAAAGATATCTTATAATAATTATAATTAAGAATTTGAATTCTTTTGAATTTTATTATTAATTTAATTCACTTTGAAATTCTTAGTATAGATCTAAGTATATATATATGTGTGTGTGTGTGTGTGTGTGTATGCATATATATATATATGTATGCATATATACTTATTCATCTAAGTATATATATAAATATCTAAGTGAATATATAGAATAAATGCAATGAGTGTAGAACTAAACAAATTAACTTATTCATCTTTCAAATCTTTCTACACAAAAGATATGTATGATAATCTACTTTTTCTTGAACAGGGGTAGATATTTGTTCTATTTTGTTGGTAATAAAATAATGGAACAATTTTGTTCATAGGAACAAAGAGAAGCAGTGAACAAGTATGGTTGTCCTCTGTTGGGATGTACTATTAAATCTAAATTAGGTTTATCTGCTAAAAACTATGGTAGAGCAGTTTATGAATGTCTTTGTGATGGGCTTGATTTTACCTAAAAAAGATGATAAAAATGTGAACTCCCAACCATTTATGCTTTGGAGAGATCGTTTCTTATTTTGTGCCGGAATAATAGTACACGATATCGATCGTGACCTTGATACAGAGTTGGAGCTGCTAACTATGATGAATGCGCTAACTATGGATATGATGCCGGAAATAAACTTACAGATCCAAAACCCAAATGACCCCGCGAATTTTTCTTAGTTGTGAGACACATTAAAATTCAAATTTAATATAAGTCCCTCAAAGAAAATGCAAATAAAGAAAAAAAAAATTAGAAGGGGGTCAAACTTCATGCAAACTTCTTGAGTGATAAAAAATACAATTAATATAATAATTAATAAATTAATGACTATATTTCAAATCGAAGTAGAGTATTTTATTTTTCATTTAAATATCTTGTAATACTCTTTACATTGGACGTGTAAATTTCCTTTCATCCGGCTCAAGTAGGTACACCAAATAAAGAAAAAATAAAGAAAGCTTATCAGGATCGAGATAGTCTTAAAAAGAGAAATTTTTATCGTTTGTGGATCATTCGGTGCCTGCCCAATACTGGAAGGTCAAGGAAGTTGGTGACTTTATGACAGCTGAGCCGGCAACTAAAGCTCCGGTGAATGGAGGCCGTAACTATAACGGTGCAATTCTGCAAGTGTGGGCAAACAAAGCCGCCACTGATGTGAGTAAAGCCAAAGTAATAGTAGTATTTATATCATTCGTGGGCGCTAGATCCAGGACTAACTATTATACTCGCTAATCAAAGACCATACAGAACCAGTCCATTGGACTATAAAAACAGAGACAGAAATGAGAACATGTTCTAACTGAATTACTAGAGTTCATCATGAGCAAAGATTACAGAATATAGTCATACATTACATGTAGCATAATAGATTACATGCATTCACCAGACATATATGTACATATATATAACATATACAGAAGGCACATAAATTACACGATCAATCTATTTTACAAAATAACGTACTTTTTAGTTGCAAAAAGAGTCTTCTAAAACATTTACAAAATAATGAAAAGAGACATAAACCACTTACCTCAGTCCATAGTTATACCCCTCTTATCATCTTTACTACCATAGACACATACCACAAACTCTCAATCTAAAGAATACAATAATTAACGAAATATCATGTTTTCTCCCTTTCCTAAATGTTCTACTCGTGGTCTAATAAATAAGTGACAATTTGGATAACATCTAAATATTATTCCAAATATCACTAACATATCAAAATATCACAATTATACAAAACATCTCACAAATAGTTCCAACATCAAAACTCTTTAATTAAACCAAACTATTAAAGACATTCTATTGTTAAAGTTAAACAATTCACGGAAAATTCCAGCAACTAGTTTTCATTTATTAGCATAAAATAAATAATTGAACAATTCATAAGCATAGTTCAAATAAATTTCCAAATTTGGCACTGTTCAGTAATACTAGTATATTTTGAGATGTTTAAATCGTATAAGTGTGATCTTTATACCGCATTAGAAAATATATTCAAAATGATATAACTTTTATTTAGGAAATTTTCCCAAATTAATTCTTTAAAGCTTCATAATTTAGTGATAAAATTTTCAAAATTATGTTTTTAATTTCTAGATAGGTAGAGTTTAGGAAAACTACTGTATTTTATCATATATAAATCAGAAAAATGCGTACTTTTTACTGTTAGAAAGCTCTTTTAATTATCTACAAACTATATGAGAAAGTTTACTCACATTAATATTCTAAGATATACAAAATTATCCATGAATATACTAATCACGTTAAGCAAACACCGTTTTCCAGGTGAGGAACTTGAGGCTTGAGTGTGTTGCACATTTTGAGATGGGGGATTTGGTTGGTAAGGAGGATTGGATTGATTATCAGTGTTACTCCATGAAAAATTAGGATGGTTCATCCAGGAAGGATTATATGTGTTCGCATAGGGTCCGGATGGGTTCCTTGGAAATGATGATTGATTAAAGACATAATTGAGTTGCTCATTGTATCTAGATGTGACCCATCAGGCATCTTACATTGTCCATTTGCATGATCGCCTCCACAAAAATTATATACCATGCTTGGTTGGGTTGGAGAAGAAGACATGGCATTTACACTACTTGGTTTTCCCAAGTTCTCCAACGCCTTTACAACGTTATTCATCACACTCATGAGAATACTTTGTTGTGCCAAAAGAGCATCTTGCATAATCAAGTTCAACACTCCACTATTGGCATTGGCTTGACTAACTTGGTGTTGAGTCACCAGTGAAGTCATCGGCCCATGATAATAATGGTTGTATGCCATCCTATTAAGCAACTCTTTAGCTTTCTCCGGAGTCTTGTATGAGATAGACCCATCGGCGGAAGCATCCACTATGGATTTAGTCTCTTGATTCAAACCATTATAGAAAGTTTGGATTTGAAGCTACAAAGGAATCGCGTGATGAGGACATTTCCTTAGCAACTCCTCGAACTGCTCCCACGCTTCTCCTAAGCTTTCACCAACGTCTTGCTTAACACTTGCAAAGGAGGTGATTTCATTTTACAATTTGGTGGTTCTTGCGGGTGGAAAATGCTTTGCCAAGAACTCTTGAGCAAGTTGATTCCAAGTAGTAAATGTTCCTTGGGCGTGGGATTGTAACCACAACTTTGCCCTATCTCGGAGAGAGAAAGGAAACACTCTCATTCGCACACAATCCGGATGTACTCCATTAAACTTGAACGTGTCCAAAACTTCTTCAAAATTCATGAGGTGTGTATAGGGATCTGCATTGGGACAACTCCCTAACATGGCATGAGCTTGGAGCATTTGGATTAAGGTGGGCTTAATTTCAAAGTTGTTAGCTTGCACGGGCATCCGTACAATGCTAGAATTTGCTCCATCAAAATTTGGCAAGGTATATTCCCTTAATAGCCTTTCATTCCCATTCATGCCAATATCATGTTATAAAGATCAGATTACTATTTTCATCATAATTATAAAAACTAGATTCAAAGGACTACAAATCTTATGAAGAAGTCAAATATGTGTATCAGATTTGATGCTTGTTAAACACCTAGTTATAATTGTTGAACCCCAGTTATGTTAATCATGTTTTGATGATGACCAAATCATACTAATGGTTTGATAACAAGTGTGTAGAAAAATAGGTAGGTTCGGACGCAAATGATCGTCCAAACAAAACAACCACAAGACTTCACGGACGCAAATGACTGTCCGAGTGACAGAGATTCGGACGATGGTAATCGTCCGACACAAAGAATTTGAAGCAAGCCTCGGACGAAGAACAGCGTCCGATCATATTTCCAGAAGACTTTGCTTCGATCGGACGCATGTTCGGATGCATCGTCGACCCTCAGAGAACGGACGCATCGTCGGACGCAAGGTTTAGCAGCGGCCGTCCGAACGGTCCAACGGCTAGTTTGTTCGGACGCACTCTTGCTGCATCGGCCGTCTGAAAAGTCCAACGGCTAGTTTTCCAGTAAACAGAAAATAGCCGTTGGGAAGTTGTTGGAAGCAGATTTTTGGCAACTATATCACAATACCCCTAGGTCTGAATTAACAATGAGAAACTTCTACATTGATTACAAATAATTCTTGAGCTATTTGGGAGAAATAGTGGGTACAAGTGTTGTAATAGTGCAGGTAGTGTGAAAAGAGCTTAGAAGTGTAAGAGTTCTTCTTGTGTAAGAGTGGAGAGATAACAATTGTAACAAAGGGAGGTTGTGAGTGTAAAACTCTTGGCTCAACTAAAGGAAATTAGTGTGAGCAAGAGTGATCCTCATTTGTGTACAAGAAGTTATTGTATCACCTACTTTGAAGAGACTTTTAGTGGTTGAACTTCAAGTTGTGAACTTGGTAGTTACCTTGCAAGAAGCTCTTTGTAGTTGAAAGCTCCAAGCTTGAGAAGCTTGGGAGTTTGGTTTGATTATCTTAATCTCAATATTCTTATTTGTTCTTTAAGCTGAAATTGTTGAATATCTATTGTATTAATTTGTGCTTAAGTTTTCATTTGGTGCATAAAGTTTGAATTTCTATTAAAGCACATAAAAAGGTTTGTTTTAGATACAACCTAATTCACCCCCCTCTTAGGTTATTGCTTTGGGGCCAACAATAATATGTATGAAACACCTAACTTCTACTACTAACTAGGTGGCATCCCGCAAGTATATGGTTGTCAACTAGTAGTAAAGGGAAGTATGGATTTTTCCCACAAGGATTGTTGGAAGGCAAATACCAAGATTTACGAGTATTTGTATAGTTAAGCAAAAATCAATTAATGAGAGATGAAACTACACTAATCAAGTTCATATTTAAACTCAAGTAAACAAGACCAAATTAAGCTAATTTATTTACTAAAACAAGTAATGGAAACTAAGCATTTACGAAATTAAGAGACTAGCTACTAAATTCTAACAAAAGCAATTAACTAAAAGCACTTAATTCTACCAAGATTGATCGAAATAAAGCTAAAATTAAGAGCAAGCAAGTTACCCAATTAAAAAGACTACAATTAAGAACCTTGAAGAATAAAAGCAACCATCATTCTACACTAGAAATTGGAACAAGTAAAAATTGAAATCTAAATATTTTTGGATTTTTCATGATAATAAAGAAAGCCTACTAAAAATTAAATAGAATTAATGCAAGAAATTGAGAATTCTTAACTAAAAAGCAAGAAATTAACAAGAACCCTAATTCTTCTAAGAAACCCTAGATTGCAAGCAAAGAGATTTTTCACTAAATTAAACTAGAAAGCAAGTAAAAATTATATCTACTTGAAGCTAACGATAAACCCACTACAACTATTTAATCAAAATTTAAACTTGCAAAGAAATTAAAAGTAGATCTAAGAAATGACTAAAGAGGATTTTTCATTAAAAAGAAACTTAAGGGTCAAGTCTTCCTAATCTATCCTAAATCTCCTAATTTTCTAACTAAAACTATCCTACCTCCCCTTGCAATTTTTTTAAAGTCTTCCTAATCTATCCTGTATCTCCTAATTTTCTGACTAAAACTATCCTACTCCTCCTTACAATTTTTTTTTTTGAAAAAAGTAGCTTAAATAGTGTAGTGTTATACAAGACAAAAATCAGGAGTTATTTCCTAGAAGATTACAAAATTGCCCTTACAACTTATCCCTCAGCGAGTCAAGATCGCGATATGGAGAATTTGAGATCGCGATCTCGACTCTAGTACATTTAAGACATTTTCCCGAGTCGAGATCACGATATGAAAAATTTGAGATCGCGATCTCGACTCTCTTCCCATCATTCTTCCATTTCTTCCATTATTGCAATTTGGTCCTTTGAGCTTTGTTCATTCCAGCTTCCAACCTCTAATTTTGACCTGCATAATATTAACACCATTAAGCAATTAATGAACCTAGAAATTTAATAAAAACTTATGATATTTAACAAGAATGGAAATACAAACACATATGAAAGAAATTAACTAAAATCTTCAATTACATACCAAAAGTTCGGAATTTTAACTATCAAAATGCTATAATTTAGAGGGAAATAACTCTAGTTTACTAGAGTTATCAAGATCGAGGTGGAACACAACATGCTCAAAATTAGAAACATTATAAAATATATAAACTTTCGAGACAGATTTTTAGTCAATTTCCAAGGCTTCCCATTATTAATCTACAAGTACTCAAAACTTGATTATTATACAAAAAGAAAGCCCAGAAGTTTGGTTTCATTTACAACATATGGCACTCCAAATCGAACTTTCTATAAATCTATAGATATTTTACTCCAAGTGCGCAGTGCTATCTATTATCACTTTATTTCGAGTTTACATAGTTTTTATCATTAATTTCTCCTATTTAAAGGATCTAATAATCATATAAATCATTCATAACCACCTATATATCATATTTTTTGGGTATTATATCGATTTTCAGTTTTTCTACACTAAATAAATAAATAGGGAAAGATCAAGAATCATATAGAATCCTAGTATGAGCAATTACTGGTTACACATAAAAGACATATTCACAAACAATCATCTACAACTAATCCCTATGATGCATGTTCTACCTAAGGAAACCCCACCTATTATGTGAATGGAAAAATATTATCTTTGAGATGATGAATAATTTGATAGAAATTCTCTTTGTTCTTCTCTCTAGTGCTTCTTCTTTCTCTATTCACTTCTTCTTTTCTCTCTCTCTTTTTTTTCTTTTCTTCTTTGCCGACTTCCTTTCCCCTCTCGTACGGTTCTGCTCACTCTTCCTCTTACGAATCTTTAGCCCTCCCTTCTACTAACCATTTTCCTTTTTTTTTTTCTATACGTTTTCTTTTATTTTTGTCAGATAAAGCTACTTAACTTTAAAAAGGGTTAAGGGATATTATAGGGAATCACCAATGCTAGGTTAAATCCTTGTTGGTTAAGGGTTTCCATATAACTGGCCATTTCCTATTTAGTTAAGAGTTTCCAAATAATTGTCTCGTTTCCTAATTTGATTGGGAAAAGTGGTTCTTTATTTTTATAAGCTTCCAAAATTAATTATTATTCCAATTGAAGATGGTTATGAATTCATTTAATAAAAAATACTAATAGACCGATTAATTATTACCAAATAGATTAAAATAATCAAAATTTCACACCTGAACATTGGCCAAACCACATGGAGGTTCTTTAAAATTTACCTTTTTTCTTTTGAACTAACAATCTTAAGAAGAATTTGATAATGAAAGAGAACAAAACATTCATAGTGTTTTAATTCAATATTAGAATTCTTGCAAAGTTATTAATTAAGTTGGGTCACTTCTGTGGCACTAACTTCACAAGATGAAAGGATAAGATGGCTTTTCTTCTTACTGTTGTAAAGTTTTACTACATTATTTGATGAAAATTTGCCAAAGATTCTAGAAATCAAATCTAATGAATTTCCAAAATTTGATGGAATAAGAAAAGAATGGAGGATGAAACAACCGATAAAGGACATGGCCTATAGGGCACAATGATTCAGTTCAAAATGCAATGATGCTCTTCCATTTGAAATATAGATGGCTTTGGAAACCATGCACATCCGTGGGAAAAGAGGTATGAATGATATATGTATCAGAATACATGAAATAAAGGCTTTCATGGATTAAATCCACAAAATGTTAGTTTTGGTCGTAATGTTGTAGAATTGAATACTAAAGTTCCTGATTCTTTTCAAGTGACCATGATATTGTTCAACATTCCTTCTATATGGTTTTGCTTGATGAAAAGACATACAAAAAAAAAAAAAAAAACAATTATTTTTAACATGTTCGCAAATTGAGACGATCATAATTCATGATGCTATGTTAGTTATGTCTAATCTAAGATCGAATGTCAATATTCATTTTGTGAAAGGGGCAATGATTATGATACACAAATTGAGAATCAGATTTGAAGAAATTAAAGCCCAAAAGAATAAGAATGCTTTCAAAAGGTAAACAATAATAAGAATTATAAGAATATTTATCATTGGAAAAAGTAGGGGCATCTTATACATGAATGAAGAAATGTAAAGAGATCTAATTTTACAAATTCCAATAATATTATATAGTTGAAAAATCAAGAAAAGCATCTTCTCACTCTATAATTATTGAAAATCATTTTGGAATGATCTGAAATTCAATATGGGTGGTGCAACAAAATTTGAAAATATGACTTGGTTTTAGGATAACCATTCATGCTTGCAATAATAAGGTACAATTCTAATCTTTTGAAGAATTAAAAAAATTATAAGGAATGTAATGAGTAACCATGTTCCGGAAAGATATTGAGCAAAAGGAGTGGTTGAACATAACTTCACGCAAAAGATTAACGTTACTTAATGCTTTCTATATTTATAAGTTACAAAGAACCTTGTTTCTGTCAATTTGGTACATAAGAAGGATTGAAAATAGTCCTAAATTTTGATAATACTATTATAACTTAGAAAATATGTATATAAAGGAAAAAGTACTCATGTAGTGGTAATATTTAGATTAAGTATCATCAATAAAATAAATGAAACATTTGCCAAGGTTGTTGAAATGCTTATCTTTATTATGGTATGATAGATTATGTCATTTAAATTCTATTTTGAAGTTTATGTTTAAATCGCAGATATATGTCATTTACTGATGATTATAATGATAAATGACATTTAGTGTTGAAGCAAATATTGATAAGAAAATATTTTCCAAAGAAGAATGAGATACACAATTGCTTGAATTACACATTTTGACATTTGTGAACTATATGATGTTTGACTAGAAAAGGGAAAGAGTATCTTATAAGATACATTGTTGATCACTTATATTTTATGAATGTATATCTAACGGAAAACAATGATGGAACTTTTGATAAAACTTCAAGATTTCATATTTGATATTGAAAATCAAATAGAAAATAGGATCAAAAGTCTACATAATTATAAATATGAAATAATTTGGTGGATCATTTTCACAATATTGTGGAACTAATGGAAATTCACCAGTAAATGGTTACTTATCCTCCACAATATAATGATTTGGGTGAAAGGAAAAGAATTGTAATTGTGATGGTAAATCCATTCTACTAAGTTCTAGAATACCGTGTAATTTTTGGGAACAACTGTTTTGTTGACATCAGGTTATATATAAGAGATCTTCCTCAAAAGATTTGAATTTCTCTGTGTGAGGACTGGAATAGAAGTAAGCCAACTTTAAACTATGTTGATGTGTGAGGGTGCATCAAATGTGGCCTATGCACCAAGAGGGATTAAAATGTATTGTTGGTTTTGTACATGATACAAATATTAGATTTAGAAATCTAATAGATTATTGGTACAACACATGATAAGTTTTTAAAAAATGAATTCATTAGTGATGCTATAACTTGAGAAATAACTTTGAAGAGTGAAAATCCAATATCTTCAAGTGTGGTAGAGAGAAAAGAAAAGAAATGTATAGAATAATGAAAGTATGAAGGCATGTAAGAACCAAAGAATGAGAGAAGAAAATCATTTGCTCTGATTACACTATCTATAAATAAGATGATGATAGAATAAAAGGCTTTTAATATAAGTACCTGACCTTTTCATATTTAGAAGATAATCCTAAGATCGTTTGAAATAAATAACATGCATTGTAGACTTGCAACATCCTGGAAAGGAGTTGTGAAAGATGGAAAAGATGTGTAATGGAACATGTGTCTTAGTTGATTTATTTCCTGAAACATATTAGGTGTAAATGGATGTTTTGGAAAGAACCATAACACCAATGGCATATAAAACCTTGAAAACTTGATAGTGGCTAAAGGTTTCACAAAGAGGAAAGTATTGATTATTTTTAATATCTATGCTTCAGTTGCAAGAATAATGTCTATGTGAGTCTTTTTTGGATTAACACTTATTTACAACTTGTATATATGGAACAACCAATGTATATATGCAAGAATAAATGTAAAGATTGTATTTTTGAATGAGGAAGTTTATATGGAACAACCAATGGGTTTTGTACTTCCTGGAATAAGAATAATACTTTGTTAATTAATTAAATCACTATGTAGTCTAGTATCATATCTTAAACAATTGCATGAGAAGTTTGATATTATAATTATTATCAAATGATTCTCGGTACAATAGTACAGTGTTGATAAGTATTTGTATTGAAAACATATAAATGATTATGGAGTTGATGATATATTGATATTTAATGCAAACATACATGGAATTTTTGAAACCAAAAGTATTTAGCTTTAGTCTTTAAGATAAAAGATGTAAATGAAGTTGATTCCATTTTGGGTTTCGAAGTTATAAGAAATTCCTTAAAGTTTGTACTAAGTTAAATCATTATATAGAGAACATATTGAAAAGTTCAATTATCTTGGCAATTACTACATATGTATAATACTAGTGTGAATTAGTTGAGAATCAAGTGAAAGTGATGGCAGAACTTAAATGTGAAAGTGTCATAGAAAATATCATGTATCATAATCCTCGCAGTAGATCTAATATTGCATTTGTACTATGTAAATTATTGATGTATACTCGTAATTATAGTATAAATCATTAAAAATGGACTACTAAAGATTTGGGATACCTCAAGAAGACAAAATGACTTGAAATGTATTACAGTTCCTATATCATGGATATAATACTATTAAAAGGGTATACTGATACTAACTAATTGGATAATTAGTGTATCAGAAAATAAACCCATTTTGGGTCGAATGCTGCACTTAAAGGTGGAGAAGAAAGATTATATTTGACACTCAAGTATAGAATTTAAATTTACAATATTAGCTGTAATTGAAAAGATGTATAATGACTTAGATATCTATTAAGAACTAGAGTTGTGGCCACAACTAATGAAATCCATATCCTTGTGTTGTGATAGTAAAGCTAAAATGGCTTGAACTGCAACATGTCTAGACATGAACATGTATGAGAATTGATTATTGAAGGAATAATAAACAAATTGTTTGTAAAACTTGTAGATATCTTAGCTGGTCCTTTGACAAATGATGTCTATACTTTTGGGGCTAAAATTATCAATAAAATATACCAGTAATGATAACCCAACTTTGAATTATGTATGACATTAATTTATTGCTAATATCTATTTAGTACATAATCATGTAGCTTAGTGCATTCTTTATGTCCCCTCTTGAGGGTGAGCAAGTGACTCTTAATGATATTGATTGTGAAGTTTCTTATGTCACAAGGATACAATGCAATTTAACCTATATAAGCATAGAAGTGGAACTATTTCAACAAAAAAGTTGTAAGTTCTTTTGTAAATGCTTATAAATTAATTTAGTACATGTCCATAAACGTGCTAAAACTAAAGTTAATCTCTTAGTGCAAACAGATGTTTATCATGTGTTTTGTAGTTCTGATTTTAATGTAAGAAGTTATAATTTAATATGGCTACCTAATAACTTTGTCAAAGTTTTACATACAATAGTCAAGAGACCCTTTCAATCATACATCAATATGCATCGTGTAGAGTGGTATTCCTACAAACAAGTTGGTGATTGTTGGATAGCTTGTATTCTGATTATGTATTTGTTTAAAAGTTTTTAGTCTAAAAAAGAATGAACTAACCATAGTTCAGACAGAGAGGTTCGAACGTCTGACCATTGTGCAGTGGTGTCCGAACTATAATAAGAGAAAGTATAAGTTGAGTTCAGCCACATGAATAGGATATCTGGACTTTTTGATTAGGGTCTGAACTGTTTTGTGGGCAGTTTCAAATTAAAGGACATAACTCTTCTTGAAGAGTTATCTTGGGAAAAGATATGACTTCCAAAATTAGGGATATACATCACATACCCATTAAACATCATAAAAGGACTCTTCATATCAGACATGCAATACATATTTGTCAGTTAAGAGATTGTAGGAAAGATTTGTTGTATCCTTGTAGAAGATTGCTTTCATTATGGGGCAAATCCTTAAAGGTTTTCTTTCTCTATTTGCATGTGAATTGAAGAAAGTATAAGCTATTTGATTGTGCTGGTTTGATCTATTTGTTTTGCAAATTGAGATTTACTAGTATTGAATATGTATAAACTAAATATTAGTGAACAACAATGAAATAATGTAGGAAAATTTATAACCAAAAACTAAGCCTTGACTCCCAAGAGCGCTACTTGGTTATCAAACTATTAAGCACTAACTAAAACAAAACATATTACTTTCAAAGTTAAAATATTTTTCCTCCATTTCTCACAGATTGCTTTCAAAGTTATAATATTTTTCCCACCATTCCTTAGGCAAAGTGTTTTCCCCCTTGATATCGCCCAATACCCCTTGGAGATTGTGTACCGATGTTGTGCAATTCATGTGCTTTCTCTATTCCAACATCCCCAACAATGGTACCATAAATGAAGAATTTATTTTTATGTTGTATTTCACTTTAAGAATTTGTAGCTAATTTCCTAGATGCAAATAACTTCTTGGATGAATAACCTGAATAAGTTTAAAAATATCTATTTCTACAACTTTATTTGTATTATTTCTAAGAAGCCACATATTCAAACTATTATAACATGTAGTTATGCATAAGAATTCAAAATTTTCTCTATTTTAGCACAACTACAAAAAATATTTATTTTGTAAGTCGAAGAAAAACATGATAACCAGGCTCAAAAGGAAGAATTTCATATAATTGAATTGGTATAGAAAAGGATATTTTCATGTGAAATACCCGTATATAAAGTATCATTCGTAATCACTATTAGATCTATTTTGAGTGATTGAAAAATTCAAGTGTCTTTTAGATATGTAAAATAATTGTTAGTACATATATTTCTTGATGTATAAAGATACACTTATTGATTAATAGGCATGTCTATTCATTAATGAAGGATACATTACTTGTGTGTTATCAAAGAACTTGTCTACTATAAAAAAATAACATATTCGTGATGTATTATTTATCTATTTAGATCTATACTATTTATAGTAGTAGCGAGTTTATTACTTTTGATATTCTTTTATTCTTAGAACATTGCTTAGTTAAGTACTCCAAGCATCAAAAAGTGACGGGTATTTAGGAAACTTTGAAAGGCTAATAATAAAGTGAAACATGAATACTAAATAAGCCATTCTCTAATTATCATCATTTCTCAATTTGTCCATGACATGGATACCAAAGAAACAACCCACACATTGATAACTTATCCTACCACATTTGTGGGTTATTATAATATTTAATTGTGCTTAGGTGGAGTATTGTTCCTTGCATTTTAGGGGATTGGCTTACTTTTATTAATTTTTGGTAATTATTAGTTTAGCATTATTTAGTGCATAATTAACGGCTTTTGGTTTGAATAAATGTGTTATTGTGTCTATAGGAAATGGTTGAGAGTTGCCGAGCTATTAAGAATCGGAGCCAAACTGTTGAGATGCCGGTTAGAGTATTCTAGAGCTCTTGTTGTGATGAGCATTAGATCTGGTCGCGGCGAGGAAAAGTATCATTGTTACTGTTACTATTTTGGAGTATTTGTGCCAGAGTATTCTTTTGACATTGCAAATTTGCACAAGCGGCGTGGCCGATAGAAAAATATCCAGTGGCTGCGGTGATCAGAGCAATAAGAAGAGAAATAGATACCTTTTCCTTTAACAGGTTATTTTGTCCAAAAGTGCAAGAGTTCATTGGCTACAATGAGGGTTCGTGGTGGTCGCAGTGATAGTGCACTGATTGATTTATGCTAGTTACCAAGGGGTTGCCGCGGGGAGCTCATCTTTCGAGGTTTGTATTCTACAACAGCTAGGACTTATTTCTCAAGCCTATAAATAAATCATATTTTGCAACATTTTAAAGAGAAGAGTAGAGCATAAATTAGGTTTTCAACCATCATAGTTAGGTTGACATTAGAAGTAGAGCATTTCTTTGCTCTCACTAGTAATACCTTTCATTTTCTTGTATCGTTTTACAATATAGAGAGATTCTTGATATTAAGTTATGGAGCACTTGGATATTTCAAGTTCTGTACTTTTTTTTCGTTATGAGTAGTTAATTTTCAGTCAAGGATTTGGTGGGTCCCTAGTTTCTATTAATTATGCTCATGGCATGATTGCCTACTATTTGATGTAAATTTATGGTTTCTTCTCTATATTCGTTGAATGAATGGTTGATTGGAGTTTGCAATTATTTTCTGATTATGCTTGTTGTATTTTAGTCAATTGTTGTGCTTACTAGAATGATATGTGTCTAGTTCTTGTCAAAGTTATTAAACTTGACGCGACTAGGCAGTTCAACCCATAAACTTGGTGAATTAACTACTTAACGAGTTGGGCTGCTAGTTCAATCAGACAAGGAAGGAAATCATTAACCTTTAAATGACCCGCCTATTCAACCACTGAGACCGAGAACCTAGATGGTTTAACTCTGTTCATCCGAATTGTTTGATTATAGGTTGGTTGAAAACTTTTTGGCTAAATAGAATTTTGAACCAGTGACCTTGCCTCAATATGTTGGAGCTATCAAGCGTTGCACCTCAGAATGATGATAAGAAATGTTTTTTTTTATTTTTTTTATTTTAGTTATACAAATGTTCAAACTTTATAGTCTCTATTGCTTAATTAATTTCTTTCCCCACCCTCTCAAATAAAATGACTAATATACATGTGTAATCTTTTTTCACAACAAGAAAGAATTTTCCATAACATTGTACAATTAAATTTTGAAAATGGAATATAATCTCTTATATATAAAAGATCTAAAAAAATAGGTTATAGGATTTCTCTAATTGTGTTTGCTTAGGAATAATAAGTAATTTAAATTAACTAATTGCTTGCTTAATATGCTTTTAATTTAATTGTTCCCTTTAATTGCTTTCTAATGATACTTCCTTTTTAATTACTTTCTTACAAAATGCTTTCTTTGGTGTTTAATCTTTACTTTGAATTGCTTTCTTAGTTCCATTTATCCTAGTTTTAGTCAAATCTCTTCTCCTAATCAACCGCTTCAACTTGTAATCTAACCAAATAATCGATAATTATCGACCAATCCCTGTGGGTACGATTCCTACTTCCCTTACTGGTTGACAATCGTATACTTGTAGGATGCTACCTAGGTAGTAGTAGGATTTAGGTGTTTTAGAAATTTATAACTAGGTGTGTAAGGCAGCAAGTTTTTGGCACCATTGTTAGGGATTGGTTTTCGGTGATATTGATATAATTTGGTTAGAATACTAGATTAAAGTTCTCTCTTGTTTTCTTGTATAGTTGTTTCACGTATTTGAAAAACCAAAATGATTTTCCATTTTGTAGTTGTGCTATTATTTTTGAAAAATCAAAAAAGATTTTTCTTGTGGTGGATGGTTTAGCTAGTAGTATAAACTTTCCTAATTTTCTTGTTTGTATTGTTTTAGTTCTTTTTATTATTTCTATTTGTGTTGTTCATTGTTCAAGATCATGTAAGGACCTAATTGGAACAATTCACACCAAGGAAATTATCATTTTTATGGTAATGGAGGTACGCCTAATGAGCGTGATTCGTGTTTTGGTTACCCTCCTTACCCGTTAGATTTTCAAATGGGATGGTCTAGCCATCCATATCTTTTTGAGAACTATCAAGAGAATCCTTATTATCTCCCTACACCTAAAGAGAATTTATGTGAACCAATGGCAGCCCAATTCTTTCAACCACCAATTCAAGAATGTAATGAGGCAAGATCAATAGACATGTAGATTGAAATTCAAGAACTTGATGACTAATTCTCTACAAATTTGGTTTTGATGATGACAAATGCAATCTAAAAATCTTAACTTAAGCTGTGGAGGAATTCTATTCATTTGTTCACAACAGAGTTTTCGGATGATGTATATCGTCCGAACAACACTATGTTACTCGGACGCACAATCTCGTCCGAACGAATTCACCTCGGATGCAATGCACAGTCCGAAAGGTCAAGCAGAGGGCAAGATTTTGAGGCATTCATACCGGACGCGCATAACTGTCCGAACTAATTTTACCTCGGACTTAACGCACCTTCCGAAAGGTCAGGCAGAGAGCAGGATTTTCAGGCACCTACAACGGACGCGTCTAACTATCCGAAAAAAATCTTATCGAATATGCCTAATTGTCCGGAGGAAAAGTAACCTTGGTCTATCACTAAGCCATTCGGACACACTACATGTCCGATCACTAAACTCTTCAACATACCTGTTTCAGACGAAGGAACAGATGTAATCTTGGCCGTCCGAATAGAATTTTCAACTCCATGACGTGTGTACTATCATAGATCATACGCTTGTTTGGACGTTTAATAAAGATCTCGGACATCTGAAACATATAACGGCTAGTTTTTCAGCATTTATTATCTAGCTGTTAGGAAGTGGTTGGGAGCTAATTTATTGCATCTATAAATGCCAAGCCATAAGTATTTTGTAAAATTATCTTACACATTGAATACTAGCAAGAAGAAAGGAAAATTGAGTGCAAATTAGCTCTTTAGTGATATTGTATTAGTGTGTACTTAAAAGTGCTATTCAAAAATATTGAGTGGAGTGATAATCTTGTACAAAAGTAAGGTTAAGTGTAAAATCCTTGGCTCAACTAAAGAGAAGTAGTGTGAGCAAGGTTGATCCTACTTTGTGTACATTTGAGGTTATTGGCTCACCAAATTGGAAGGAGCATCTTAGTGGATTACTACTCTAAGTTAGCTAGCTTGGAAGTGTTGTTTGTTTAATCTCTCTCTCTTTATTCATTCTATTCATTTTGTACTTGCTTATATATGACACTAAATTTTATCATCTTACTTGTCAAGTGCAGGAGATTTGAATTGTGCATTATTTGCAAATTAATTTTTAGGAACCTAGTTCACCCCCCTTTTAGGTTGTTTTGGGACCGACAATTGGTATCACAGCATTAGTCTCTTCATTTTGCTTAAATTGCATTTGAGTAAAGATCTTTTATGGCAACCAATAATGCTTTATTCTTTGAAGGTCAATCTGTCACTAGATCCCCTATGTTTATGGGGTGAACTTTATTAGTTAGAAGATAGAATGAAAATCTTTTTGCAATCTATTGATATTGACTTATGGTATGTGGTTAATGAAGGTTCTTTCGAAGCCACCATTGTTGATGATCATACAAAAAGAAGAAGAGAAAAAACAAGGAGTGAGCTCACTCCACAAGACAAAGCAAATTTAACCTTAAATGCTAAAGCCATGAATGTGCTATACAATGCCTTTGATGCTAACGAGTGAACTCGTGTCAAAGGATGTGTTTCGGCCAAACAAATCTGGGACTTTCAAATTGAAAGAAATTCATGAAGGAAGTGATGATGTTAGAGAACAAAAGAAATCTTTACTTGTTGACAAGTACAAGTCCTTCAAGATGGAACCACTTGAAAACAGTGGTAAAATGTATTGTAGATTCAATGATATCATTAAGGATCTTGAAGCCTTAGGGAAGGAACATTCTTCGGGTAGGAAGAATAGAAAAATCTTAAATGCTCTCTCCAAAGAATGGGAGGCAAAAACTATTGCTATAGAGGAAGCAAAGAACTTAAATTTCATACCCATTGAGTCATTGATAAACTCTCTCACTTCATATGAATTGAAGCTCAAAGCTAAAGTGGTGGACGATGAAGAAGCAAAACCAAAGAGAAGCATAGCCTTAAAGACCTCTCAAGAAGAAGATGAAAATGGCTCCATCAATTTAGAGGATGAAGATCTTGATGAAGGCGATCTTGCACTCATCACCAAAGGATTCCTCAAACACTACATCAACAAACGGAGAATGAGAAAATGTTGAGGAGCAAGCAACTCAAATAATTTCAAAGGGAACATCAAGCTGGAAATTAAGAAGTAAAATGAAAAATGCTTTGAATGTGGTCAACTCAGACACTTTGCAAATGAGTGTCCCTCCAAGAAGAGGAAGGAAGGAAGGAAGTCTCGCTTCAAAAATTTTCAAATCACTTGGGATGATTGCAACTCCGAAGGAGAAGTTGAAGAATAGATGGAATCGGCACAAATGGCCTTTATGGCCATTGGTGATAATGAGGTAACATCCGCTTATGATTCTAATGATGAAAATGATGACAATGATCTTGAAGCCTTCATTTTAAAATTGCATGATAGCTTAAAGGAATCATATGGTAGAAATAAGGAGTTAGTCAAAAAAATAAATGCTTTATTAAATGCTAACTCTAAACTTGTGAATGAAAACAATAGGTTATCACAAGAAAATGTTGAGTTGAAGAAAAGAATGCACGTGAAAACAAGGATCAAGGAAGAACAAGTCTCCTTGAAGAGTTATTAAAAGATTGGATGATTTGAATGTTCTCTTGCATAAAAAAGGGAAAATGTTGTTGATATGAAAAAGAATAGAAATATGTTGATCAACAAGAATTTTGTCACTTTTAGAAGGGTTGACTTATGTTTTGTAAAATCAAAATCTTCTTCATATGGAAATAAGAATATTATTTGCAACTATTGCCAACAATATGGACATGTGAAAAATAATTGCTATGTCAAGAGAAATAAAAAACTTGAAATGAATACCGTATGAATTGATAGTCATTTTACTAACTCTTATGGACCCAAGAAAATGAGGTACCGAAAGTTATCACTTAATTTCTTGTGTAGGTAATGAACATCACCAAAAATGCCAAATGATTCATAGATAGTGGATGCTCAAGATATATGACCGGTGACACATCTCACTTCACCAAACTCATGTCCAAAAACAGTGGAAAGGTGACTGTTGGGGATAACATGAAAGCAAAATTAATTGGCATTGGTGATATAGGTAAAAATGGTGTACATAGAGTTTAATTAAAAATGTGCTTCTAGTTGACAATTTAAATTACAATCTCTTAAGTGTGAGCCAATTATGTGATAAAAATCTATATGTGTTCTTTACCAAGCATGAATGTTTAATTCTTGATAAAAATTTTGCTATTTTATTTAAAGGTTTTAGGCATAATGATGTTTATGTGATTTATCTTAATAACTTTGGTAGTGGCAATGTAAAATATTTAACCGCTTCTATAGATGATCCTTGACTTTGACATAGAAGGCTTTGTCATTTCAACATGGATTTAATTGAAAATCTTACTAAAAAAGAATTGGTAAGAGGTTCGCCCAAATTAAAGTTTTTGAAAAATAAAATTTGTGATGCATGTTAATTCTTTAAACAAGTTAAAGTTTCATTCAAACCGAAAAACTATGTATCTACTTCTGAACCTTTGGAATTATTGCATATGGACTTGTTTGGTCCAACTCAACATGCTAGTCTCGGTGGTAGTAAATATGCCTTTGTAATTGTTAATGATGACTATTCTAGGTATACTTTGGCACTATTTCTTGTTCACAAAAATGAGGCTTTTGAAAATTTTGTAAAATTGTTTTCAAAAGTACAAAATTTATTGAATTTGAAAATTTTTCGCTTGAGAAGTGATAACGGAGCCGAATTTAAATTTGGAGGTTTTTTTGAATTTTGTGATCACAATGGTATTTCACATGATTTTCGGTTGCTAGAGTTCCTCAACAAAATGGTGTTGTCAAAAGAAAAAATAGAACACTTCAAGAGACCGCTAATACCATGATTAGTGAGTATGACTTACCAAAATATTTTGGGCTGAAGCCATTCAAACGGCTTGTTATGTTATGGATCGAGTTCTTTTGAGGCCTACTTTAAACAAATCATCTTATGAACTTTTGTTTTGCAAAAAACGCGTTGTGAGTTATTTCAAAATTTTTGGTTGTAAATGCTTTATTTTAAAAATCAAAGAAAATCTTGGAAAATTTGACAAGAAATCGGATGAAGGAATTGGTCATTCTTAGGATATTCTAGTGACAAGAAAGCATACCGAGTATACAATAGAAGAAGTCTTTTAATTGAAGAAATTGTGCATGTTACATTTGATGAGGCTAATTATGTTATTTCCAAGAATTTTTGTGAAGATGAAGATGTAGGTATACAAAAGGAACTTGAAAAGCTCACTATACATGAAGAACATCAAGAGACCAAGGCAAGCAATAAAGACGATACTCATCACTTGGATGAAGAAGGAGAAAAGAATGAAGACTTTCCAAAAGATCTTCCAAAAGCATGGAGATTTGTCTCAAGTAACCCTCAAAAATTAATCATAGGTGATTCGTCCGATGGGGTGAAAACTCGTTCTCGTAAACCTTTGAATAATAATTGTGCCTTACTTTCTCACATTGAACCTAAAAGTGTGGATGATGCTTTGAATGATGAATCTTGGGTTCTTGCTATGCAAGAAGAATTTAGTCAATTCAAGAAAAATAATGTGTGGACTTTAGTTGAAAGACCCTGTCCTCAACTCATCCCATGATAGGAACAAAACGGGTTTTTAGAAACAAATTAAATGATAAAGGCGAGATAATTAGAAATAAAGCTAGACTTGTTGCAAAGGGATATGATCAAGAAGAAGGAATTGATTTTGATGAAACTTTTTCACCCGTTGTTCGTTTAGAATCTATTCGTATGTTTCTTGCATATGCATGCTTTCACAATTTCAAATTATTACAAATGGATGTCAAAAGTGCGTTTTTAAATGGCTTCATTGATCAAGAAGTTTTTGTTGAATAACCCCTTGGTTTTGAAAATAAATATTTTCCAAATCATATTTTCAAACTTTCAAAGGCTTTATATGGGTTGAAACAAACTCCCAGAGCTTGGTATGAAAGGTTAAGTGGCTTTTTGATTGAAAATGGTTTAAAATGGGTGTTGTTGATTAGTACTTTTGTCACCAAAACTAGTCTTACTGATTTGTTGATTGTTCAAATTTATGTTGATGATATGATTTTTGGAGCAACTAATGAAAGTTTGTGTAAGGAATTCTTTTGTTTGATACAAAAGGAATTTGAAATGAGTATGATGAGAGAACTAAAATTCTTCCTTGGACTTCAAGTTCACCAAACAAAAGAAGGAACGTTCATTACACAAATCAAGTGCACTAAGGAGCTACTCAAGCGCTTTGGGATGGAAGATTGCAAACAAGTCAGAATGCCAATGTGTAACTCAACCAAACTTGACAAAGATGAAGAAGGTAATAGTGTTGATGAAAAACACTATAGAGGTATGATCGGAAGCCTACTTTATTTGACAAATAGTAGATCGGATATTATGTTTGCTATTTTTCTATGTGCTAGATTTCAATCTTGTCCTAAGGAATCAAATTTTATTGCTGTAAAAAGAATTTTTAGATACTTGAAAGGGACAATGAATTTTGGTCTTTGGTATCCTAAATCCACTAGTTTTGATTTTATTAGTTATTGGGATGCTGACTTTGCTGGTTGTAAAATTGATAGGAAAAGTACTTACTAGTGGTATGTGTTACCTTTTGGGTAATTTCTTAGTGTCCTGGTTTAGCAAGAAGCAAAATTCTATTTCTCTGTCTATAGCGGAAGCCGAATATATTGCTACTGAAAATTGTTGTGCTCAACTTCTTTAGATGAAGCATAGCTTAAAAGATTTTGGTGTTATTTTTTATTGTGTGCCTATAAGATGCGATAATACTAGTGCAATTAATCTCACTAAAAATCTTGTCTTACATTTTAGAACCAAACACATTTATGTCAAACATCACTTTATAAGAGATCTTGTATGAAAAAAGAAAATTTGTGTTGAATTTTTGTGTACAAAGGATCATTTGACTGATATTTTTACTAAACATTTGCTTTATATCATTTTGAATTTCTCAGAACTCGCTTGGGCATTATTGATTTCAAAACTGTATGAGTTATGCTTTTAGACGCAAATATGTGTCCTAAGTCCTCTGTTCTCTCGGACGAAAATGAATGTCCGAACTCCTTATTTTCTTTTCTATACAACATTTTTCGCCTTGGACATTTCCATTCGTCCGAACATCTCTTCTTACTCACCAAACTCTCTGGAAAATCATACGGATGATTACCACCATCCGACATTCTTTTGGATGCACAGCTTAGTGTTTCGACCGTCCGTTCATCTGTGATTGGACACATGATCGGATGTATATCAATCGTTTAGACATCCGAATGATTGTTCTATTCGTTTAAAACCTTTCACTTTCCCCTTATCGGATATGCCAACCTCACCGAACCCTCGCTCTGGCGATTTAGGAGACAATCTTCCAATTCCCTCAATTCATCCTTTTTCTTCTGAAATTGCTCAAGGAATTGTTCTTCCCATCTCTTCACCTATCTCATTTGAACTTCTTTTCACCATATTAACATCCTTATCTCCATAATTTCCATAAAAATCATTTACTTTCATTGTTTTCATTCTCCAACTTCCTCTTCAAATCAAGATGGTTCGTTCATGTGGAGGATCTTCAACAGCTACTAGAGGGAAGACCAATTGAAGAGAAAGGCTCCGGTGCAAGGTCAAACTTCATTAATTCCTCAACCCACGTCCAATCCAATTTCCCCAAGATTCTTGACGCCAAGGCATCAGATACGTACACCTACCTGCTTTGCAAATCCATAATTGTGCAACGTCCTATTTCTCAAAGTTTATTTGACGAATTAAACTTACCTCTTATCAAGGATTGCTTTGAAAAACAAAACTGGGGGAATTTAATTCATCTTGATTTACCCATTTATCATGATATGGTGTTACAATTCATTTCTAATCTTTGCAAAGTTTCAACTGTTCGAACCTTAGTTTCTCGTGTGAATCACATCAACATTGAAATTTCTTCCAATGTCAATAATATAATTTTTGAGTGTGAAGTTCTTTCTCCTGATGAAATTTCATATTTCTTCTCGTTAGACATGTGTATAAGAGCTATAGGTACTCGTTCTGACATAAAAGAGGTTAAACAAAATTTTCATGTCAATTTAAAACAGGTTTTGGAAGCCAAAACTACTCTGCCTAGTCTTGAGCTCAATATTTTGTACTCCTTGGTAACTAATTTATTATTGCTCACTGATAGGCATCGCACTGAGCCAGGAAAAATGCAACTATAGTTATTTAACTGTGTTTATAAAGGAATCAAACTTGATTTTGGATATTTATTTTATTCCTTATGGGAACTATTTTTGACCGACACGCACAGGAACATCTTTTTTGAAAAATTCTTAACTAAAGTATTCGATCACTTGGACATTCTATTTTCTAGCAAAAAACAATACCCCTCTATTTC
The DNA here is from genome assembly GCA_025175665.1 of Cinchona pubescens. Lineage (NCBI taxonomy): Eukaryota > Viridiplantae > Streptophyta > Magnoliopsida > Gentianales > Rubiaceae > Cinchona > Cinchona pubescens. The sequence continues at coordinate 815,958 of JANKKI010000143.1, forward strand.
AACAAAACTTATATTGAACGAAAGGATTTGCATTTTTTTAATGACCAATGGTTTACAACGACTGCTTATGAGCTTGAGAAGTCTAAAACACATGCTTACAGTTCAGGACATGCACTACCTCACTCTCTTCTTCCTCAACCCTCCTCTTCCATACCTCTACTGCCCCATTCCCCACACATTCACTCTTCGGAACCCTCACTTTCCCATCTATGCATACGTGTCACCAAAAAAATCTCAGTAATCAAATGAATTCATTTCAACGCCGCACCCTTCGAAAGTTAAAGAGAATAGAGACCAAACAAACCATCCTTCAAGAAACATTAAGTCTGGGTATGTCTGCCTCAGCTCAAGTTTAATTTGCCAATATTCAGTCACAATAAATTCTTGAGTCCTCTTCCGACAACGACGACAATGACATTGATGATGCTTATCATTCCAATCTTGAGCCCGAAACCCGTGAGGATCCAGTTGGTACAACCAATCCTGAAAAATCCACTGTTCCTATTGTTGATGCTAATAATGATGAAGACATTGATGACACATTCAACTACATCATGCAACGCTATGATCCTTAAGACCTGAGTGAACAAGACAATGAGGCTACGGATGATGATATACCTGCCAAAAAGCCCAAACGTGAGGAACGCACCAAGAAGAAGAATGATTTAGATTCTACCCCCTAGTTTCTCTTTAGCTTCATATGTTTCTTGAACTTGGATGTATGTTTAAAATACAATTTGCTAACTTGGATGTAGTTGAACTTGACTATTTGCAGCACTTGATTTTTTTATGAAAAATTTTACCTTTATTCATCTTTTGGTTTGCGTAAGAGGGAACATCTTCTCAGAAGTAGCGTATATTTGCTTTGATGATGGCAAAATGGGGGAGAAATATAGCTGTTTAAGTGTTTATAATTAATTACGTGATCATGGTTGTTGGATTTTGCTTGATGGATTAATTTTCTAGACTATGATTGAGTTGATTTGCCCTGTGATTTGTCATCATCAAAAAGGGGGAGATTGATGACCTACAACCTTGGTTTTTATGATGACAAATGCAATCTAACAATCTTAACTTAAGTTGTGCAGGAGTTCTATTTCATTTGTTCATAACAGAGTTTTTGGACGATGTACATCGTCCGAACAATACTATGTTACTCGAACGCACAAGCTCGTCCGAACGAATTCATCTCGAATGCAATACACCGTCCGAAACGTCAGGCAGGGGGCAAGATTTTAAGGCACGTCCATACCGGACATGCCTAACTATCTGAATGAGTTTACCTTGGATGCAACGCACCATCCAAAAGGTTAGGCAGAGAGCAGGATTTTGAGGCACCTACAACAGATGTGTCTAACTGTCCGAAGAAAATCTTATCGGACGTGCCTAATTGTTCGAAGAAAAAGCAACCCTTGTCTAGCACTGAAACTTTCAAACACACTACACTGTTCGATGACTGAACTCATCAATATACCTGTTTTGGACGAAGGAACGAACGCAATCTCGGCCGTCCGAATGGCATTTTCAACTCCATGATATCACAGATCAGACGCTTGTTCAGACACTTAATAAAGATCTCGGACGTCCAAAACTTATAACTAGTTTTTAGCATTTATTATCTAGTAGTTAGGAAGTGGTTGGAAGGTGATTTATTGCATTTATAAATGCTAACCCATCTGTATTTTGTAAAATCATCTTACACATTGAATACAAGCAAGAAGAAAGGCAATTTGAGTGCAAATTAACTCTTTTAGTGATATTGTATTAGTGTTTACCTAAGAGTGCTATTCAAGAATATTGAGTGGAGTGATAATCTTGTACAAAAGTAAGGTTAAAAGTGTAAAATTCTTTGTCAACTAATGAGAAGTAGTGTGAGCAAGGGTGATCCTACTTTGTATACATTTGGGATTATTGGCTCACCAAATTTGAAGGAGCATCTTAGCGGATTACAACTCCAAGCTAGCTAGATTGGAAGTGTTGTTTGTTTAATCTCTCTCTCTTTATTCATTCTATTCATTTCATACTTAATTGCTTATATTTTTATCATCTTACTTGTCAAGTGCAAGAGATTTGAATTGTGCATTATTTGCAAATTAATTTTTAGAAACCTAATTCACCCCCTTCATAGGTTGCATTGGGACCAATAGAACTCCAAAAAGAACTAGCCAAACTTCGATAAGGAATTTGTCAAAGGTCGAGAAGAACTCTTTCAACTTTGAGAATCTACGAGAAGGTTACAAGAACAACTTGCCCAAATTCAACGAATGATAAATGGTGAAGAACAATGGACTTCGAACACCCTACCAATGGGTGAAGAGCCGGTTCAAGAAGAACCAATTGAAAATGTCTTAGAAGAGACCGGTTCCCAAAAGCCTCATGAATTTGAAGTCACCAAAAGCGGGACGTTCAACACTTATATGGAGGAATTACCAACTTTGCCTTTACATGAGTGTGGATTTGTCCTGGTTTCAATAAAGGAGGTTCCATTTAGGGTGTTCATGGACAAAGAAATGGCTCAAAGAGGAGGAAAAAAAGAAGGATACATTCTAGAGGGGGCCGGTGAGGCATGAACCACTTATGCCAATTTTTCAAATCCTTCGAGACTTCGAAGGAGCAAAACAATGGTGCAAAATCACCAAGGATTACAATAATCTTGGGCAGCTTCCTTGGTGTTAAGAAAGTATTTCTTTTCCTTTATATTTATTTGCTTTGTTAAGAGATATTTATTTTCCTTTATATTTATTATGCTTTCTTTCGAATTTTCATGCTTTAATTTAAGTAGCCCGGTGGCTAATAAAGGCTTGTAGCCTTGTGCTGAGTTTAGTTGTATTGTGTTATTGGTGAATGATTTTGGACTTTCTTGCACAAATTTGGTTGTTAATGAGAATGTGGATGACAATATATGACTTTTTTTTTTTTTTTAAATGGTATACATACTTTATGGTATGAACTTGGACTTGGTTTTTACTCCGTACTTGTGGACATTCTCGTTATTGTATAATTTATGAGCTAAATGTGTGAGTTTGTTTTAAGGAGTTCATGTAAACGCTTGATATAGATTGGAAGTAGTTATTGTTATTGGATATTATTTTGAGACCAATTATGGTTGAAGCTAACTTTGGGGGAATGAATTGGGTATATACTCATATGTGCTTTCCTTTTTCTTTAAATTGTTTGGTAACCGTGAAGTCCTAATGACCCCTTGTTAGTGTAATTCTATTGGTTGGGAAATGATAGACAACTTAGGGGACTATTATGCTTAAGGAAGTTGGAAATTGCATTTATGTAATCTACTTGAAATTTGCTCATTGCTTTGCCTTGATTAGTATTGTGCTCAATGTCGGAAAAATTCATAATTAAAGGGTAGACTCTTGTTTTTAACTTCAATTTATGCTTACTTGGTTGCATTCACTTTCACTTGGTTAATATATTGTTCATCTTCTATTTTAGCTTTTTGATTATCCAAGTGTAATTCAAAATTATTACCTAGTGTTTTGTTTTTATGCCCCCTAGTGGAATTATTATGTAATTGTTCTATTTTGGGTGAGTGGCAAGATGAGTAATACTTATCACTTGAATAAAATGACAAGTTTGGGGTGTTTTTTACTTGTGTTGGAAGGGTGTTTTTTGTGAATGCAAATATTTGTGTGGTGAATTTTGGATGGAAAGTTGATTGATTATGTTACTAGATGATGAAAAATGACTAGCAATATCATATGATTGAGTTATTTAAACTTGGCATTCCATGGATTTTGGTGCGTGTTGAGTAGTGTTCTTTTTGCGACAAAAGAATTTCAAAAGCCATGTATTACTATGTTTAAAAAGTGAGGGGCTCACATTTTTTGAATAGATTCCTTTAAAACATTGTTTTTGATCAAATCAATTGTCTTACCTTGTTGGTCAATTTAGATTTAAGAAAAATTGGTCTAATTGGAATAGAAGTGATTTGGGCCATTTCAAGTGTTTTTGCATTTGGAGTTTTATGCTGTCTAGTGAGTGACTGGTTTGCATATGATCTTAGTACATTTAATTCTCTTCTTGGTTTAGGACCGCAAAAAAAAGAAAAAAAAAACTTTGCTTTTAGAACGAGATTCCGGCATGTACCCATGTTATTTCTTTGAAATGTGCCATTAGAATAGTAATAAGGCTAGTATGGGATTCTGGTATGTACCCATGTTGTTTCTCTGAAATGGCTATTATGATTGTTTTACATTTTAGTATACCAACAAGTTGAGAAGGAAATGTTTGAAATATTCATCATTGATATTATACTACTCAGAAACCCTTGATAGAATAATATTCCCATTCGTGTGACATGTACATATTAGGTAGACTCCTAATGATCTTCTATTTCCGTGTGGCCTTGTCGAGATGGTTGAAAAATATTGTAATCCTTTTGAATTGAGCAAAACTATGTTTAGATGAATGGAAATTGTTTTCAAAAACCTTTTTAGTACGAAATTTTGGCATAAATACATAATGTGAATGTATAAATTTTTAAGAGTAGAAAAATTATTTATACATGAGCAAAAAGTAATATAAATATATATATATATAGATATTCAAATTATTTATTTTTTATTCCTAATAAAAATAGTCTTTTATAACTATTTTATATATTATTAATTCACAAACAATTATTTTCTTTTCTCTCATAGTTTATTCAAGTACGCTCTTGTATATTAGTTAATTATTCTCAATTTATATATTTCCTTATACCAAAAACATCTATAACTGTTTTGAGTAAAAATATAAAAATTTTAACTTATTATAATGTGACTAATACATGTATTCATTTTAGTTACAACATGAAATTGTTGTGGTTTAGGATCTATCTATAATAACTAATTTGTTCTTTATTGTAGCAGATAAGTTAAATTGTTAGATCGACTTTCAAATTTATTAGTGACAGATTCTTTCACTTTAAGCTTACCTTTGCCTTTTTAATATCAAGGTTTTCCTCTATCTTAAAAATCACAAAATTAATAATCATACAAATAAAAATTTAGTATCTATAAAAGTGAAAAAATAATGAAGTAGATAAAATTTTTTGTTATGATTAATTTAGATTTATTTTTCCTTTTCCTACATGAAGAAAAAAATTAACCAAGCAATGAAACTAAAATTCGATGCGAAATAGAAAACTCACAATTTTTATTTAAGATAAAAGTATTTGTTAATTTTATATATCTTTAATAGTAATATTTGATTAAAAAATTCTTATCTTTAAGAATATCAATTTGTAAAATATTGGCTTAAGTAATTATTGATAAGCTAGAAAATCAATCATCAACCCATGATACGATGCTATCACATACAAGAATTCTACGCATAATTTGTGACGCTAATATATAAACTTAAATAAGTAATTAATATAGGAACAATACATATTATGAAAATAAATCATAGTATTAAGTCTCTAAGTATTTACTGGTATATATTTAGTTTAAATGTTAATTTTGGAAATTACAATACTAATTGTTTTAGTATTTGATAAAATAATATTGGTTTGCATTAACTATTGACAAGGTAAAAAAAGTTCAACAAATGGTATGATGCATTACCAAAATAGTCTAGAATCATTGTAAGACCTATAAGAATACTACCCATAAATAGTTGGAATGACATATAGAAAAAATAAGTAAGTAAGTAATGTAAAACACAACATGAATTATGCAAATAAAATCATAATATTAAATATTCCAAAATAATTGTAGATATACATTACATTACACGTCAACTTTGGAAAAGTGCAATACAATTTTTATACTATTTAAAAAAAAAACAATAAAATTAATGTAGATGATTAAATATCTTAGTAAATATTACAAAAAATTAATTGGAAAAGTACGCAAAAAAAAAAAAAATTCACACACTTTTGTTAGTTTTAATTTTTTTATATATTTCATAAATAAAAATTTTAATTTTATAGTAAAATGCTAAATCAAAATATAATTTCAGAACTAACCACATTCAATACCATTCAGGATAAAGGGAAGAGTTTAGAATATTGATAAAGTCTTGAAATGAATGTTATCATAAGGTTAAAAAATATGGAACAGTAACAATATTTTTCTATTTTAATACATATTTACACAATATGTTAAAAAATTAATTGCAATAGAGATTATATAAAAACTACGTGTTATTTTGGATATATTTAGAAACTACATATTTTTCAATACAGTTCCGTGTATTTAGTGTAAGATAAAGAATTTTTTCAATAATGTTTTCTACATTTAAAGCAAGATAAAAAAAAAAAACATGTTATTTCTATGTTTTGATAATGATATCACATGGTACATATAATCTATATTATAGAGAATATATTAGTTTAATCTGTTTAGTTTGATGTCATTATTATTTGCATTTTATTTAGGTTCATTTTTTTTCTTATTTTTCTTATTTTAATTAATCATTTTGTAGTTATTACCATATATTATTTGATCTCATGTAAATATTTTCCCTAATAAAAGATTTTTAACACACTTTGTTTATAAAATGATGTTTGATACTTGATAATGATTTTATCTTTTAGTAATAATAGAATATATAGATACATCTAAAAATTTCAATATTATAGAAAAAATATTTATTTTTAAATGATCAACACATTGGTAGCGTCGTCATAATAAATTATAATTTGGCAATCTAAACAAGAAATAGAAATTATTTTAGATCGAAATTAACCACATTTTGTGTTATCAATATGAATGAAGAGATCAAACTTCAAAATTTCAATGGAATACTAAAACAGATTTGTCACAAGTTTATGAAATATAAAAAATACCAATATATTCACTATATGTATACACATTTACACAATATGTTGATGATAATTAATTGTAAAAGAGATTTCTTTAATATCTCAATTAAAGTAATGTGTAATTTTGGTCATTTTTAAAACTATATGTTTTTTCATTAGCATTGCGTGTATTTTATAGTAAGATAAAGGATTGTTTTTATTAACATTCGGTGCATTTCAGAAAAGCATAAAAGAATCAGTTATCAATTTAATTTTTTATAATGATTTTAATATACTATGTGAACCTCCCAATAATATACATAATATATTAGTTTAATTATATTTTAAATTTTTATAATAATTTTCTTGATATATTCATTCTTTACATTTTAATCAGATTTATTATTTTTTATTTTTTGAAATTTTAATTAATTTTTGTAATTATTATCTATATATCATTTAATTTCATGTAAATATTTTTCAATAATCAAAGAATATCAATACTCGATCTATAAAATAATATTTGGTACTTGATAGTGATTTTGTCTTTTAGTAATGAAAAAACATATCAAGTAGAATTGGTGGTGCCGCTATAAGAAATCATTATCTATGCGTATAAAAAAAATAGAAATAAGATGCAAATAGTGTCATCTGTTGTAAAAATGAATGACATTAAACAAATAACAAACAATAGTAAAAAAAATAAATAAAAAATAAAGGTGAAAATAATTACGAAAAAAAGAGCAAAGATATTAAATATATCTTTTGTATAAAAAAAAAATCAACAAATAAAATGTTGACACTTTTTACTCTATGTTATCTTTCACTTATTATTTATTTATGTTTTTAAAAAATAAAAATATCTAATAAATCCGTAGTATTACACGTACGAAGCACCTGCTTTTTTCTAGTTAAATATATATATGTGAGTTGTTTCTCTCTATTTTTGTTTCTCCCCTCAAAATGTTTTTCCCTTTTTTGTAATGTCTAAAATACCCGCCCTTAATGAAATATAATTCCTAGAAAAAACGTAATAATATATTTCAATGTTTCTCTCATTTTTTTGTGATGCCTAAAATAATTAACCTTAATATTACTAAAATATAATTTCCAATTCCTATTAGAAAAACATAATTAAATTACTTATCATGTATTCTACCTATTTTCAGGATATGTCTAATATGTCATTAATCATTAATTAAATAGTTTCATTCCTAACATATTCTTACAATCCTATTCAAGATAATCTATTATTTTTCTCATTTTTTGTCCTACCTAATATGCCCTTAATTAATAGTTGTGTCCAACATGCTATTCATAGAGTATAATTGGCATATCTAAAATACTATATCCATTTAATATAATAATATTGTTTATCTTTTATAATACTACTATTATTAATTATATATTTTTCAAACTGCCACAAAATAATTTTTTAGATTTATATGAAAATTTGAACATAAATCCATAATAAGATGGTAAAAATTTATTTGTATAAAAATAATTATATTCGACCAAAAATATAATAAAAGTAGTTTTTATAGCTATTATATATTTTAAAATTATATATATGCGAGTTGTTTCTCTCAATTTTTGTTTCATCCCCTCAAGTGTTTCTCCTTTTAAAGTGTTTCTCTCATTTTTTGTGATGTTTAAAATACCCGCTCTTAATGAAATATAATTCCTAGAAAAAACATACTAATATATTTTATGTGTTTCCCTAATTCTTGTGATGCCTAAAATACCCATCCTTAATGAAATATAATTTCCAATTCCCAATAGGAAAACATAATTAAATTATTCATCATGTATTCTATCTATTTTTAGGCTATGCCTAATATATCATTAATCATTAATTAAATAGTTTCATTCCAAACAATTTCTTAACGAAGAATAATTGATATTAGTGTTAATAACTTTGCCTACAATCGTATTCAAGATAATCTATTATTTTTTTCCTTTTTTGTCCTACTTAATATATCCTTAATTAAATAGTTATGTCTAACATGCTTTTCATGGAGTATAATAGGCCTATCTAAAATACTATATCCATTTAATATAACAAACTTGTCTATCTTTCATAATACCAATATTATTAATTATCATATATATTTCAAACTACCACAATATAATCTTTAGATTTATACGAAAATTTGGGCATAAATACATAATAAGATGGTAAAAAATTTATTTTTATAAAAATAATTTATATTTGAGCAAAAATATAATAAAACTAGTTTTTATAGCTATTATATATTTTAAATTAATTTTTTTTCCTAAATTGTTTCAAAAATTACGAAAATTGGCATAAATACGTAAAATTAATTATGATTGAGAAAAGAACTAATAAAAATATTATTTTAATTGTTACAATATTTGAAAAAAATATTGATTTAGAGTAACTATTGATGAGTTAACAAAATTTTAACCAATGGTACGATAACTATCCAAAATAGTTTAAAACAATCATTATAAGACCTATAAGAATATTACACATAAATTGTTGGAATGATATATAGAAAAAATAAATAGGCGAATAATGTAAAAGACAACATAAATTATATAAATAAAATCATACTATTAAATGTTCTAAAATAATTGCAGATATAATATTATTGTGCTACACGTCAACTTTGCAAACTATAATGCAATTTTACACTATTTAACAAAACAATAAAAACGTGGATTAAATATCTTGGTAAATAATATATGGAATCAATCTGAAAAGTACGCAAAAAATAAAAATAAAATTCACACACTTTTATTAGCTTCAATTTTGTTTATATATTTAATAAATTCAAATTTTACTTTCGAAGTAAAATACTACATCAAAATACAAATTCAGAGTTAACCACATTTGATACCATTAGGATGAACGGAAGAATTTAGAGTGTTAATAAAGTCATGAAGTGAATGTTATCATAAGGTTAAGAAACATGAAAAAATACCAATATACTCTTTATTTTGATACATGATTACACAATATTTTAGAAAATTAATTGCAATAAAAATTATATAAAAATTATGTGTCATTTTGTATTTTAGAGTAAGGTAAAGGATTTTTTTCATTAATGTTCTATACATTTTAGAGTTAGACAAAAGAACAACTTTTTATTTTCCTATTATCTTTTGATAACAATTTTAATATATTGTGTGCTATCTATCCATATTATAGAAAATATATTTGTTTAATTTTTTTACTTTGATGTTCTTGTTCTTTACATTTTACTTAGGTTCATTTTTCTTATTTTTTGAATTTTTAATTAATCATTTTGTATTTATTACCCTATATTATTTGATCTTATGTAAATATTTTTTCCCTAATAAAAGAATTTTAATACGCTTCATCCATAAAATAATGTTTGATACTTGATAGTAATTTAATCTTTTCGTATTGATAAAGAATATACAGATACATCTAAAAAGTTCAATATTATGGAAAAAACATATTTACTTTTAAATGATCAAATCTTTGGTGATGTCATTATAATAAATTATAACCTAAGAATCTAAAAGAGAAACGAAAACTATTTTAAGTAGAAGTAACCACATTTTGTGCCATAAATATGAATGAAGAATTCAAACTTCAAAGTTACAATATAATACTGAAACTAATGTTATCATAAAGTTTAAGACAATGAAGTGTAGTTGAACTGGTAAGACTACACTTTACCTATAATTTAGATCATGGGTTTGAGTCGTCAAGAGAGTAAGTGGAGATCCACTATAGATCCTCTTTAAAAAAAAGTTTTAAAATAAAAAAAAAACTAATATATTCTCTATATGGACACACATTTACACAATATGTTAATGAAATTTAATTGTGCTACAAATTTATATTAAATCCCACTTAATACTAACGTATAACTTTGGATACGTTAAGAATTATATGTTTTTTCATTAGCATTGCGTGTATTTTATAATAAGAAAAATGATTGTTTTCATTAACATTCAATGCATTTTAGAGCAACATAAACAATTAATTTGTTATTTCAAATTTTTATAATGATTTTAATATACTATATGATACCTAGCAATAATATGGAGAATATATTAGGTTAATTAAATTTTATTTTTATAATGATTTTTTTTGTATTCATTCTTTACATTTTTATTAGATTCATTTTTCTTATTTGTTTGAAATTATAATTAATTAATTTTGTAATTATTATTCATATATCATTTGACTTCCTATAAATATTTTTTGCTAATAAAAAAAATATATACTTCATCTATAAAATGATGTTTGGTATTTAGTAATGATTTTATCTTTTAGTAATGATAAAAAAATATATAAATATATTTAAAAAATTCAATACTGTGAAAAATAGCTTTATCTTTAATTGATTAATTAATTAGTCGTGTTGTTATAGTAAATCCTAATCTAAGCATCTAGAAAAAAAATAGAAATAAGTTGCAAATATCTTATGTTGTTCTTAACAGAGGTTTGTTTTTTTTTTCTTTTCCCGAAATATGGATGGGCTTAGGAGGTAAGAATCCAATTCCTGACTTTGATACAAGAACATATTAACTTTTTTGGCGTAACTTCTTTTGTGTCACATTGTGGCCATGATTTTCACCAATGCTAGTTTCTTGTCTTTTTTTGCTTTCTGCTGCTACATTGGAGAAATCAAACTACACTTAGCCATTAGGATAGTTTTTATGCATTTGAATCGAATCCCTCTTTAGTTTGCTTGCGAAGGAATCCGTTTCCAACTTCTTTGACAAACCCTTTTATAGGAGGTTTAATCCTTCCTTACTGGCTTGTTCTGACCAGATGCAATATATAGCTTTCTTTCAAAACTTTGAAATCTGCTTCTTTCTATTTTTTTGTTCCCTTGTCTCCTTCATTCGTGACACATCTGTTTGACAAATGTAGTTTCTCCATTTCTTCTTCGAGATTGGAAACATACTGAAATACTTTGGGAGCATTATTTGCAATTGAAAGCACTTTTTTTGAATGAGACGTCTGGGAGTTTATCCCTTTTTGTGTCCACTTGTTCTGAAGGAATTGATTGTTTCTTTGCATTCAATCCATCATTTTCTTTCAACCGATCAAAATCCTTGTAAAATTGTGCATCAACTTTGTCTCCGCTTTGCTAAATGACTTAATATCTATATCCACTTTGATAATAATGCCATTTTTTTTTTATAGAATTTGAAGCAAATTTGTATTGATACAATGTTGAGGGTATAATTCCATTTTCGTGTGTCCAAGGTATTCCTGATAGGAGATTGTATGATGTTTTTGCGTGAATCATATGAAACAATGTAGTTGCCTTCAACTCATCGATGATTAGATCAAGGCGAATCATCCCAAAAGCTCGTTGCTCCCTTGGTTAAACCATTGAATTACTAGGTGGCTTTGAGTTAGATCATCAACTGACATGCCTAACTTTTTCAATGTTGACTTAGGCATAATATTGATAGCAAACCCTTCATTAATAAGTATTCACTTTATCTTTTATTCATTGATAAATCTAGAAACAAAAAGGGATCATTTGTGTGGTTTAAAACCTAATAATAAATCTTCATCAAAAAATTTAATGCTGACACGATATGTAGGATGAGGATCAGAACTCAAGTCTAAGTCTTTTGACTCAGTTAAGTATTTGTTGGGATCCTCCAAGACTTACATCAATGCAGGTCGTTCTTTCTTTGACATTTGTGTGAGTTGGAGTATTCATAAGTCAAATTTAGAAGATAGATTTTTTAAGTCTATTTGAGCAGTTTCAATTGTAGATGACATAGGACAAGCTTCATTTTCAATGTCATCTTTTCTAGACACATTGTTAAATGTGACTACCAAACCATCTTGTTTGTCCTCATGGAAATAATTCTTTGGAAAGAATTCTTTTAATGTGACAAGCCAACGAGGATTTTGTACAACAATCTCTTCATTATGTTTGTTTTTTTTTATTGTCATTTTTGACAGGTTGTTCCTTTTTGAATGATGATTAGAAGTTCTCTTCTTTCTCTATTTCTTTTGTTGTGGGTACAAAGGACGAATAGTATGTTGCTTTTTGGACTTTATATTAGTTAAGCGAGCTAGCTGCAATCAAACTAAAGCAAGAAGGGAGAAAGTTGACTTTGAGAAATGAGGGCCATAGTATGTTTCTTTTTGGACGTTCTCCTTGTGACCAACATCCAACCATCATCATCATCGTCCTTCGCTTATTTCTCCTTAGAACACAAAGTCTGTAATTTTAGAGTCCACATATCGACTATATAGGGAAAGAGTAACGGGTTGAAAAGATCCGAATTGGATAACACTATCACCTATACCAACTGTATCCTTTTAGACAAAGTTTTGGTGGAAGTGTAAAAATTACTTTCTATTGATTTAATAGAGGCCAAGTTTGCCTCCACAACTTCCTCAAAATCAAGAACTATTCTTCCATCACGAGCCAATTGTAAATTGTCTTTTAAGGCAAAATCTTTTTCTATAAGGATGGCTAAACATGCGATTATACTTGCAATAGTTCGGATCATTGACACGTCTAGCTTGTTCAAGATGCTTACATGGGGGTAATTTAATTAAATTTTCTCAAGTAAATCATCTAGCATTCCAGAGACATCAGAATCTAGGAATGGTAATGCTTTTTTTCCCTTTCTTTCAATGTAGGGCGACGCCTTTCAATGTTAGGAGATTTGTAAGGTTTTTCCTTCTTTTTACTATTTAGCGATACTTTAATAGGAGTAGATGTAGTCACAACCATTGATTCTTTGTTCTCTCCTTTGGTAGGGACCTTCCCCTCTTTCTTCACTTCTTGCTTTTCTTTGCGAGAGTCAGAAATTGGTGGTTCTTGATCTCCTAGACCAATTTCTAGACTGTGAGCTTTCGTTGCCAATTTCTAAAAAGTTAGGGGTTGTATCCCTTGTAGGATATAACGAAGTCCCCATTTCATGTCTTGGATACAAATCTCTATGGAGGATGTCTCAGAAAGTCGATCCCTACAGTTACAGCTTAAGAGTCCTCCAACGGTCAATATAATCAACAACATATTCATCTTTCCATTGATGTGCATTTGAGAGTTTAGTCATAGTGAAAGTTCTCTTGCTGCTATAGAACCAGTTGAGAAATTCTTGTTCTAACTATTCCCAATTATCAATTGATCCAACTTGAAGATCAGTATATCTATCGAAGGCATTACCTTTTAGGGAACGAACAATTTGCTTTACTAGTAGATCCTTTTTAGAATTAGCGTTATTATACGTGCCTCATTGAAATGGACAACATGTTGTTTTGGGATGCCTTTTTCCTTCAAATTGTTAAAATCTAGGGGCTAATATCCAACAGGCATTCTCATGTTGTCAATGTGTTTGGTGTATGGTTTTGAGTATTGAGCATGAACCATATTGGCGATCATATCTTGAAGTTGTTGCATAGTTAGACCAGCAACAAAAGCAACATGTAATGCTTGATTACTTCCTTGGGGATTGCTAGTGGTTTGCAGTTATTTTCATCAAATGTAGGGGTCTTCCCTTTATCACCTGAGAAGCGTTTGGATTTTTTGAAGCATTACTTGATTCTCCTCGAGCTTCAAGTTTGCTCATGAGACTTGCAATTTGCAAGTCTTTTTGCCCCATCATTTTGTGCATTTCCATCATTTCAGAAACCACACACGATAGTTATTCTTCCAATGTTAGCATTAGTCATCATGACTGCCATAATTATTGAAGACTCAGAGTAAATTAACTTAACAAATTTTGAATTTGAAGATTTTTGAAGTGAAGCATACACTTCAAGAGCATTGATATTTGTAGTGTCAACAGACATAACCGCATGTTGTTTGTGGCATTCCGTAGCAAGGGATATGGCCTTGGTGTGAGTGACCGGCCTTCAAAGTGGCTTTCACTCTTAACAAAAGTTTTTTGAGTTTTTCTAGTAGTAAGGGATTTTGCCTTGTTGTGAATAATTGGAGTTTCAGAGTAGCTTGCACTGCTTCTTGCAGTTTGAGGAACTTAGTTTTTCTTTGGAGCCATTAAATTTGAGAGATTACTTTGAATTTGTAGGAAAAAGGAATGACAAGTAGAGGCGGTCCCACTGGGCTTGCTAGAAATTTATAAACACAAATTTCGAGTTAATTTAATAACAACAAAGAATTGAGCAACAAATTAAATTTTATTGATAATCACAAAATTGAGTAAAATCTCTGCTTGTAGTTTCTTAATAGAAAAGAAACCTATCCTCTGATTCAATTTCCTGAAGGAATTTAATCCAACATCCTTCCAAGAGGGCTAAAGAGCTTTGAGTTTGAATTAACACGATTTTTTCAATACTTTGGTTGGTGTAAAGGTTGAAAAATAATTTCTTTGTGACTTGAAAGTCTATTCTTCAATTAAAAGATTGTTTTAATCTTGGAGAAGAAGGGAAAACACAATTTAATGTGTTTCTTGGAAGGATGTTTTTCAATTAAAAGATTTTTAATTTTTTAAAAGAATGAAAAATACAATTTAATGTGTTTTTGGAAGGATGTTCCTCAATTAAAAGATTTTTGATCATTTAAAAGAAGAGAAAGACACAATTTAATGTGTTTTCTAGAAGGATATTCTTCAATTAAACGATTTTTTGATTTTTGAAAAGATGGAAAAACACAATTTAATGTGTATTTAGGAGGATGTTTAGAGAGCTTTTTGTAGGATCTTTATAGCTTTTACTTTTGGTGTGTCTCTTTTTTTAAGGATGGATGTCTCTATTTATAAGAAAATCATAGGCCCTTTTGGATACGTTCAAACTCTCTTTTTGATCAAAAGAATTCACCATGTATCGATGACAACAATTGTTAAGTGTTTGATTTAACTACAAAGACATCATACTTATATCAGTTGTAGGAAAATTCTTTAATTACCCGTGAGAGTCTTTGTAATTATACACAAATTGCAATACCTAATAATGGAAATTTTGTCATGTGTGAAAGATGACAACAACAGTTGAATGTTGTAATGAAACAACAAATCCATGAGATTTATTTGTAATATTTATCCACGGCCATTAATTCACTCAATAAATAATTATTAAAATTAATTACTATTTATCTAGTAGAAAATTAAATTGGAATATAAATTATAATTAATAAAATAATCAATTTTTATAGGATATTTTACTAACTAAAATTTATATTTTTTATTAGCAATATTTTAATATTTACAATGATAAAGTAATCAGCTACCTTTAATACTCGTACACCAATCTAGTCCAACTTATGCTATATGTAGACACCTATTTTTGTCCCTTAAGTTATAGAGAGTCCCCTATTTTCCTTTTAATTTGTCTCTCAATTTTCTTTTAATTTTTTCTTTTTAATGTCTTTTTAACCTGCTCTTTGATTTTCTTTTAATTTACCCTTTAATTCCTTCTTAATTTATGTTATGATGTTTAATTATTCTTATGCGTTTTATGCTTTTGAAATACTAAGAATGAGTTCTAATATTATTGAATTTTTAGATTTAAAAAAAATTATTAAATTATTATTAATTAATTAAATTAGAAATTAAATTAATTAATTGGTTTAAATTTAAAAAAAAAAAAAAGTTCAGCGCGTGAACAGTGCCGCGCGTACTATTCACGCGCTGAACAGTCAGCTCGACAGAGCTGTTTTGGCCAAGTTTTCTCTGCGTTTTTCACCCATTTTTCACCAAAAAATTCAGATGCCCATACTCCCCACATGACAAGGAATGGTCTTTGACCATTTTTACACTCAATCCAATTCATTAAAAGCACAAAAAATCAGTCTAAAGAGAGGAGGAAAAATTTGACCTTCTGCAGAGAAAAAATTTTCTTAAGCCTAAAAAACCTGCCAAACAGCCAACTTTGAGCCAAAATTCCATACGATCAGAGAGGAATTAGACAAACTCAAAGAAGAAAAATTGTATAGGGTTCCTGGGGTTACAACTTCCCTTTGTGAATATTAAGCAAAATCGTCCATTTAGAGGGTCAAAAATGTGGTAGAAAAAGGCTGTTGGTCCATAGGATGTGCAGACAACCAACTTTGCGCCAAGATTTCAGGCGATGGAAGAGGAACTGGAGTAAACTCAAAAAATAAAAGTTGTAGAGGGTTCCTGAAGCTACAACTTCTTTTTTCAAACCGAAAGCAAAATCGTTAATCTGGTAGGTCAAAAGCATACTGGAAGAAGGCTGATAGCCCACAAAAATCTGCACATAAAAAAAAAAAAGGAAAGGTTAGAAAAATTTTATTTCCATTTTACTCCTCCAAATTTTAGTTTTTTTCATTTTAGCCCGAGAATATTTTCTTAAATTACATTTAGGCTCCTTCTGATAGGGCCCACTTGATGCCACGTTATCGCTGACGTGGCACCACCAGATTGCGCCACGTACTCGATGACGTGGCACCACCAGATTGCGCTCACGTCAGCGATGATGTGGCATTTCAAAAAAAAAAAAAAAAATTTCTAAAATTTCAGAAAAAATTTTATTTACGTTTTGGCCTCCAGATTTCAGATTTCTGCATTTTTAGCCCTCAAATAATTTTTTTAAAATTACATTTAGGCCCTTAAGGAATTTTCTTTAATATTACTGTTTTTTCTCTTCAAATTTCTTCCAAATTACATGTTTTATGTCAATAACCACCAAGTTTTACTTTGACTTAATAATTGTATCAATAATATAAAATTGGGCTAGAAATAAACTCCGGCGTGCATGATAAATGACTATTTTGCCCCTTGAGAGTTAAAGGGCACTACAAGCTCAATGTGTGCGACTTTTAATTGGACCCGGGCAAAATAGTCTGTCAATGTTAATATTTACCATTTATTTTCGTTTCCTCATTAACATGTACATATTTTATTACTTTTAAACTATCTCAAAGCACACGTATGATACAAAGCCGGCAATAATGAATACTAAAATTGAAAAGGGAAACGCGATAAAATCACGCAACCGGTCCAACGCCGGGTAAAGTAGGTGCCGAGGGTAATTCAAATCCATCCCAAACCTTCCCATTTTACAACAGGATTCCCGAACTCATTTTCTTGAGAATCCTGGACCAGGAGTCAATCTAAACTAGGGTTTATTTTCTTTTTAAATTTTGATGTATTTTTTGTCCCGGCAAACTGAGACACCGTGTGGCATCTCCAGTCTGGTTTTTCCTAGTTTAAATTGTTTTTATACAAATCATAGTCGCATTAAAAGCCCCGTTATGTAATAGTAAATAGGTGATTCATTTAAATTTGTAATAGTAAGTAGGTAATTTATGTTTGTAAATTGTTAGTAGGATTTTTGCATTCAATCACCTATTTCAAGAGCACCACACGTGGCGACGGTGCCGGTCCATCACCTGTGCATCAAAGGAATACCCAAAAAGCGCTAAAGGGGAGCGCTACAGCGTGGCGACTCCACTGGGGACTTTGAGAATCCGGGCGCACGATTTTAACTCGTTTGTCTCAATTTTACCCCGTTCATTATAAACCGGCTAATTTTTACCCATTTTGTTTGCTATGTTACCGGCTCAATACCTCGTTTTGCATGTCATATGCTATATGTTACTTTATTTGTTCTTTTCAATTAATTTGCACTTGTTTTAACGTATTTCACCATTTTTGTTGTCTTGTGTGCCAATTTACAAATTTATGTCTCGTTTTATGTGCCACATGCTATCTGTTACTTTCTTTGTTCTTTTCAAATTATTTTACACTTGTTTTACTTATTTCACTATGTTTGCTGTCTTGAGTGCCAATTTGCTCGATTTAGGTCTCGTTTTACATGCCATATCCTGCCTACTTATGGTGTGATTTGTTCTTGCTTTATTGTACATGTTTTAATATATCTTGCTATTATACCTGTTTGTGGTTAATTTGGGGGAAATTTTTGGTGTGTTGGGGTGCATCAAACCTTTAGAGCCAAACGCGCTAAAATGTGTGAATCTTACCGCCTCCAAGTGAACACAGCATAACACGTGTCTCATTTATTGCATGTCCTATTTTTGTGGGTGTCGTTCCCACATTCCCTGTAGGAATTACGATGATCTACCCAGATATGCGGTCGTGACACAATGTGCACGTAACGGTATCTGTGGCGATCACCCAACCACCGATGATAAGGCCCATTGGAATTGACGGATTTTATTTTTGGGCCCAAAGTCTGAAGGTTCGGGAACCAAGCCCATCTAGATTGCATTAGTAAGCCAAGCCTCATATTCATATAGCTTAAACCATTGGGCAGAACTGTGTGGACCTTGTTTAGGACACTAGACACGAGGCGGTAGGACCCACCCATTTATCTAGCTTGTAATAGTAAATAGCTTTACAATTTTGTTATGTAATAGTAATTAGTTTTTCTGATTATTCGTAACGTATGATTTACAATGGCCATGTACTTTGTATCTACTTCCGCAAGAAAGAGTAAATTTTGATTTTTGCATTGCATAAGCCTTAGGTAGGGTCAAAGGCATATGGTTGCCAGACCCAAACAGGAGACCCACCCCCGTGACATGTTTCCAAAGTTTTATTATCCCTTCTGTGCATTTAGGCTAACCCCAGTGTTGTAGGGCCACCGTAGGCTACTTATTGCATATCATTAGCCGTAGAAGGGATACCCTGTGTATAGAATTGCATACCTATCCCTAGGTACATAACCTGCAAAGGGATTTGCAAGCTTGCGTGTTCATTTTATAAAGGCTCTGAAGGGGTACAAGCCTCAGGTAAGGCTAACATGTATTTCATGCAGATGAGTTTCGCTCGAGTAATTGGAAAGGCGACCAAAGTGCCCTATTTGCTACGGGAGTGGGAACGAAGATAGCTCTAGGCAAGCATAGGCAAGCTTACAAAAGACTTCAAGAACAGCAATCCTGTATTCGGGAAGCAGGAATACAACCGAAAGAGGGCATGCACCTAAATGGCAGATGATCTGGGACGCCTAATGCACAATGGGGTTGCTAAATCAGCACGTAGCAAGCTTCTGCGGTACGAGGAGCAAATGGTAAAGATACGAGACCATCTAAAGGAGCTCACCGAATAAGTTCAAACGGGCTTCGTACCCTTTAGAGCTTTTTTTTATTTTTAGGGTTCCTGGGGAAGGAACCACGTTTTATGCTGTAAACTTATGATTATGTTTGTTTATATATATCTGAATTTTCTTTTTTTATTATTATGTTTTAATATGGAGGTGTACTAACTGTCAAAATAGCTGCCCAACGCAGCCCTATTTATACCCGCTCGCGTGCACGTAAACTTCAATTTGAAGACAGTATGAGCACCATACCAGCAAAAGATGTGGAAGGGACCAGTGGGGATCAAAACCCAGAGATGACAGAGTTGCGCAAACAGATGGAATCTATGATGGCTGCCATGGCCAGTATGAACCAAGAAATGCAGATGGTACAGGCAAACTTATGGGCCTCACCCCGCCAATCAGGAGATGCTACCTCATATTTCTAATCCCGGCATGGGGATGCCGCTACCCCTACCACCACAGAATCAACCTCCTCCAACTCCAGTGCCACCACTGACAGATCCAATTCCACAACCACCACCTCCTCTTGAGTTGGAGTATACCCCAGGAGGGAAAGCTGAATTAATGCCACCACCGCCTCCTGTACCGGCTGTCAATGATGCCCTATTGAAAAGAATAGAGCGGTTCGATAGTTTCATGAAGCAGCAACAGGGGACAGATAAATTTGGAGCTATCGACTACCAAGATCTATGCCTATTCACCGAAATGTAATTAGCGCCAAAATTTAAGATCCCAGAATTTTGAAAGTACAATGGCACTGGGGATCCGGTAGCTTACCTTAAAATGTTCTGCAACTTGCTGGGGAATCCGACAAGCGACCCTCGGATAGCAATGAGGGTATTTGCCAGAAGCTTGGAGGGAGATGCGTTATCATCGGTATTTAATGCTTGATCCCAAAAAATTGCAGGATTGGACGGACTTGGCAAATACTTTTGTGAAACAGTATGAGTTTAACCGCGACCTAGAGCCGGACCGTTTTGCTCTGATGAACTTAAAGAAGAAGCCCTTAGAGGAGTATCGTGAGTATGTAAAAAGATGGAGGGCGTTAGCTGCCAGAGTGAGCCCACCTATGACTGAGACTGAGATGGTCAAACTTTTTATTGATGCACAAGAACCTCCTTACTATGAAAAATTGACCGGGTCTATTGGCAAATCCTTTTCAGAAATCGTCCAGCAAGCAGAGGCTGTTGAAAGGGGCTTGAAAAGTGGGAAAATTATTGACATGACGGCCTTTAAACTTTAGATAGAATCCATGCAGAGGAGCACGTCTGTGGCTAAGAAACCCCTGAGCAAGAAGGCTGACAAGAAGGAAGAGGAAGTGACTTTTATTTTCAACCAACCCAACCGCAAACCACCACGCAATTTCCATCAATACCAAAGACCTGGAGGGAAGTTATTTGGCTGGTTGGGTCTTTGACTGTTTGGGGGTTGTGTATACTTCGATTATAATATACACAGCTAGATGTGTATAGGAGGGAGATTGTAATCCATAGCTCCTACTCAGTATCCGAGGGGAGTTCGGATAGGTTTGACGCCAATGCCCGCTGTGCCTATCATTCTGGAGCCCCAGGGCATTCCACGGCTAATTGTTGGACGTTGAAGAACAAGGTGCAAGACATGATCGATGCACGAGAGATTGTCATTAGGAGGCCGGAACAAAGGGCTCCTGAAGTAAACACTAATCCGCTGCCACGGCATGAGCCTCATGTTGGTGATGGTTTGTATAGAAGCTGAGATCGAAGAGGAAGAAGGAGCAATCAAAGAAGTGACAATGACTCAGATCAAACCGTTTTATTTGGATTCGGAGCCATCTGAGCCTTTTATCATAAACGTGGATCCGTTTGAGGTAGAACCCAGGATCCCGTTGTGATTGAACTGCCAACACAATTGCCAATTGAGAGCACACATGCAGTGCCGTGGAATTACCAACCCTCAGCTGTGATAGTCGGTGGAAAGCCAGTTTCTGAGGAGGAAGTGTCCGCTGTCACAAGGTCAGGCCGAATCACAAATGACAACAGTTTTGAGGTCGAACAATCCAGCAAAGGTAAAGAGCCAATGCAGGCCCCTAAGGCTGTAACAGACAAAGATGTGGAGGACTTTCTAAGATTGATCAGAAAAAGTGAATATTTAGTAGTGGAGCAGCTGAATAAGATGCCCTCACAAATTTCTATGCTTAACTTATTGTTAACATCCGGGCACTTTCAGAAGTTAAGTCATCATCAGGGGCTTGCATACCCCTCTAGATGTGTCTCGTGACATTCCCATTGACAAACTTGCTGGGTTAGTGGGCAGTGTGCTGGCATCAAACCAAATTTGTTTTTCTGATGATGACTTAACTTCTGAAAGGAGCGACCACAATAAGGCTCTATTCATCTCGGTTAGATGTGAGGGACGGCATTTGCCTAGGGTCATGGTTGATAATGGGTCTGCTTTAAATATTTGTCCTTTGAAGACATTGGATAAGCTGGGAATCTCTCATGACCTGGTCAAGAATTCATCCATGGTGATCCGAGATTTTGACGGGGCTCGAAGACAAGCCACCGGAGAGATAAACCTTGTTTTGGAAGTCGGTCCATCTGTTCATCAGGTCACTTGCCAGGTTCTTCCAATTGTTGGGGTATATAATTTGCTGCTGGGACGTCCCTGGATCCATTCTGCTGGGGCTATTCCGTCATCTTTGCATCAAAGGGTTAAATCCTGCTTACGAGCTTAAGCTCTTATTACTGTATTTGCCGAAGACTCTTGACCACGCCATGATGGTCAAGGAGGAAGTTGGAGAAAGCAGTGTACTCCGGTGCCTTTCCTAGCTTATGATGTGGTCTCTGTCAGGCGAGGGCCTGGAGAGCAGTCATCAATGAAAGTTGTCTGGGATAAGGCCGAGTGTAATGTGCCTGCAAAGGAAATACACATCTGGTGGATATCGCATCGGCCAAGGTTTGGGGATGAATTTGCAAGGCATAATACACCCTATTGATCTACCAACGCAGATGAATACATTTGGGCTCGGTTTTTACCCGAATGCCAGGCAGTTGAGGGAGATTAAGGAGCTGAAGAGAGCTGAACAGGAAGGTCGAGCATTGCCTATTGTCATTCCACCTCTTAAGATTACTTTCCCATGTTCTGCCGCCATTATGGCTCCTGATGCAGATGAGGCTGAAAAGGAGGACCTTATCCAAGGGATAGCCGAATTATTTGCGGGGGTAATTATTCAAGAGCAGGCGGAGGAGGATGACACTGAGCTGCCATTTGCGGCTGAGATCGACCAACTGCACAATTGGACATCTGATGATCTCCCTAGTCATAGGGAGTTTCGGTAAATTTGAAAGGATATTATTTTTAGTTTTGCTCCTTTTAATTTCATCTTTGTATGTATGTTTCGTACTTCTTAAGTCGTTTTGTTTATGCCATCTAGTCAAGAAGTAGGTACATTCACAGCATTGTATTCATGATTCATCTCATTCATCTATTTTGAAAATGAATCTTGAAAACAATTTGATTAGTAAGGCAAGTACAATCATGATATTGTCTTCCTCATTCATCTTATTCATCTATTTTGGAGGTGAATTCTGAAAACAATTGATTTTTATAGGATGGCCAATGAATGTCAAGTTTATGTTCTCTAGGATCACTTGTACAAATCTTCGATTAAAGAAAACTTTTTTCTTTAAGATGTTTTAGCTCACTTTGTTTTCTTTCATTTCATGCTTTATTTTCTCCCAGATGGTCCAAAATTAATGCTTTTGATCCTTCGGATACTCTGAGACCGTTTATGAGGCCGATGAGTGCAATTTCGATATCACACCCGACCCTGATTTTACACAGTCTGAGAGTGGTGAGGACGAGTGTGATATTGAAAATGAATTCGGGCGACACAAGGAAAAACCAAAGCCTAACTTGGAAGAAACAGAAACGGTAAACATTGGGACAGACATGGACGTAAGAGAGGTTAAAATCAGCATACACTTGACTAGAAGGCAGAAGAAAGAGATGATAGAATTTTTGATTTAGTTCCAAGACGTCTTTGCCTGGTCTTATGACGATATGCCCTGCATTTTAACAGATGTTGTGGTTCACAAACTCCCCACCGATCCTAAATGCCAGCCTGTAAAGCAGAAGCCAAGGAAGTTTAAGCCGAAAAATGAGCTTAAAGATGAAAGAACATCATTTACCGGTTTGGGATCCCGGATACATTGGTTACCGACAATGCCAAGAACCTGAACAATGACATGGTAGATGGTCTTTGTGCCCAATTCAAGATTAAGCATCGGAATTCCACCAACATCTACAGGCCAAAAATGAATGGGGCAGTTGAAGCAGCTAACAAGAATCTTAAGAGAATTATTCGAAAGATGGTTGACAGTCAGCGTGATTGGCATGAAAAGCTACCATATGCATTGCTGGGTTATCGGACAGCTATCAGGACATCTACTGGGGCAACGCCTTACTCCCTGATGTACGGAATGGAAGCTGTTTTGCCAGCGGAAGTAGAGATCCCTTCTCTACGCATTCTTATGGAAACTGAGTTGGAAGATGTAGAATGGGTGCGGCTCAGACATTAACAGCTTGCACTCATTGATGAAAGACGACTAACAGCTGTGTGTCATGGCCAATGTTATCAACGGAGGATGGCCCGAGCTTACAACAGGAAAGTCTAGCCCAGACATTTTCAAGCTGGCGATCTAGTCTTGAACTTCAGTCAACAAATTCGGAGATGGATGGACAAGTTTTTCCTCAACCGATAAATGCGGACATGGTCAAAAATTTTTTCATCTGATTGGGCAGACTGTAAAATTTAAGTCATTGCAGAACGTAGGATAAAATTCTACCTATTGTTTTCTTTCCCTTTTTACCCACATCCGGACTAAACCCTTTCATATCTTTTCTCTTTATTTGCCTATCTTTCGTTTTAATTATGCTTTGTCCCTAGCCTTTTCTGTAAAAACAAATTGGAACTGAACTCATTTACGATGTTGGGGCAAAATTGTTGTTTTGGGAGGCAAAAAAAAAAAAAAAAAAATAGTGTGCAAGAGACTGACCAAAACAAATTCCCAACAAAACTTAGTTTGTTATAATAAAACTGGGGCAAATTTTTTTTAAAGGGGATACAAGCCCAACCATATTTCAAATCTATTTCCTCAGTTCAGTCAATTGCCTTCAAGTAAGGCTCTCAGCCCAAAACTGGGGCAAATTTTTTAGATAAGGGACATAACCAGTTTTCAGAAGAACATCTGTTGATGTCAACATGTCTATCCCAATTACAGGGAAGACAGCCTTACTGATGCCGAAAAACTTTGAAAACTAAACTTCGCATGCATTGGGAAAGGCGATTACTTAGCCAGACGTCTTCCGTTTACTCCCACACCTTGCCGTTTACTTGGACCTCCTAGGTGAAAACCCGGAAAAGGCACCTTTGTTTGTTTATAAAAAAAAAAAGAGAAAACCAAAAGCAAAAGAGAGGCTAGGTTGAAAACCCTACGGGGCGGCCTAGGCAAAAGGAGAGTGTGCAAAAAAAATGCAAAAATAAAAATAAAAGGGAGGGGAACCTTCTTGCTCGACTCAGTGAAAACCTGAAAAGGCGCTGAGGAAGGGGCAAATAGAGCAAACGGTCAAAGTTTGGTTGATGACTTCTCTGGGTCCATGTCTGGGAAAGTGTTCAATCGAAATTTGTTGACTGAAGTTAGGCTTATTGGTTGCCTCTATGTCGTTCTCTCAACACAGTCATTGGCCTTTAAGAGGCACGTATCCGATGGATCCAAAGCATTGCCTGATCGGGTCTAAATAACTTAGAATGAAAGGCAAAGCGGTGTTAATACGGTGATGGCACGATTTTTACTAAGATTGCTCCCATGTGCCTGTATATTTATTCATGTACTTCTATCTAACTCACATATTGCCATTTTGTTTGTTTGTAGTTGTTCTTCTTGTTGTTGATGTTTTAGTTGTCAAATATGTGAAAATCATCTGTTTAATCGAACTACGTTCGACCTGATTCCCGTGGTGGGATACGTAGGCAGCTCTTACCGAGCTCGGTCACCTTGCTTATAGTAATGTTCACTAAGATTTCTTGACATTTTGTATGTTATGACACTGAACAATTCGAGTTTTCTTTGCTCAATATCGCATTGTTTTGAGTACATGCAGGTACACGAAAATAAAGTGGATGCTAAAATCAACGACACTGGGGCAAATTTTTATTGATTGGATATCCTTCATAAACAACAAGGGACGTACTCATCCTGAGAACTGTGTATAAGATACCCAACGGTCTTTTTTCACATTTTAAAAAAAGGGTGATTCACGCCAACCCCTAATGAAGCAATCAACCTCACAGGTGATCGCCACTTGGGAGAGGGTACACTGAGTTCCCAGTTAAATAATGCTGTCATTCACCGTTTAGGGCTTAATGTTTCAGTTTACAATCCAGTCATGTTAGGGTTAACTACTAATTACCTTTTACACTTCATTTCATGGGTAAGCCCCATGACATGGCTCTGTATATGTATCATACTTATTGCATTTTACCTGATAAACGAATTTCGGGTTCTCATATTTATTTTTCATTAACCTGATAAACGAATGATTTTCAGGTTTGTATTTTCACTCGATAAACGAATTTTGGGTTCTCATTTCCATTTTCATAACCTGATAAACAAATTTCAGGTTTGCATTTTCATTCCCGATAAATGAATTTCAGGTTTCCATTCTATTAACCTGATAAACGAATTTCTGGTTTCCATTCTATTAACCTGATAAACGAATTTTAGGTTTCAATCTTCACCCGATAAACGAATTTTGGGTTCTCATTTCCATCTCCGTTAACCTGATAAACGAATTTCAGGTTTGCATTTGCACCCCCGATAAACGAATTTCGGATTTCCATTTCTATTAACCTGATAAACGAATTTCAGGTTTGCATCTTCACCCGATAAACGAATTTCGGGTTTCCATTTCTATTAACCTGATAAACGAATTTCAAGTTTGCATTTTCACCCGATAAACGAATTTCGGGTTCTCATTTTCAGCGCAATGAAAACCCGTGCCACGTTTATCGGGGAAAGTATGTAAATTTTTTCCCCGATAAACGAATTTCGGGTTTTCATTTTCATCAACATGATAAACGAATTTCAGGTTTGCATTTTCATCCCCGATAAACGAATTTCGGGTTCTCATTTTCATTTCATCAACCTGATAAACAAATTTCAGGTTTGCATTTTCCTCCCGATAAACAAATTTCGGGTTCTCATTTTCATTTCATCAACCTGATAAACGAATTTCAGGTTTGCATTTTCCTCCCAATACACGAATTTCGGGTTCTTATTTACACATCATCAATCTGATAAACGAATTTCAGGTTTGCATTTTCATCCCCGATAAACGAATTTCGGGTTTTCATTTTCATTAACCTGATAAACGAATTTCAGGTTTGCATTTTCCTCCCGATAAACGAATTTCGGGTTCTCATTTTCATTTCATCAACGTAATAAACGAATTTCAGGTTTGCATTTTCTTCCCGATAAACGAATTTCGGGTTCTCATTTTCATTTTTCATCAACCTGATAAACGAATTTCAGGTTTGCATTTTCATCCCCGATAAATGAATTTCGGGTGCTCATTTTCCATTTTCATTAACTTGCCCTTTGAACTTTCAGGTTTGCATTTTCACCCGATAAACGAATTTCGGGTTCTTATTTCCATTTTTACTAACCTGATAAACGAATTTCAGGTTTACATTTGCACTCCCGATAAACGAATTTCGGGTTCTCATTTTCATTTTCATCAACCTGATAAACGAATTTCAGGTTTGCATTTTCACCCGATAAACGAATTTCGGGTTCTCATTTTCATTTTTATTTAACCTGATAAACGAATTTCAGGTTTGCATTTTTTACCCGATAAACAAATTTCGGGTTCTCATTTCCATTTTCATTAACCTGATAAACGAATTTCAGGTTTGCATTTTCACCCGATAAACGAATTTCGGGTTCTCATTTTCATTTTTATTTAACCTGATAAAAGAATTTCAGGTTTGCATTTTTTCCCCGATAAACGAATTTCGGGTTTTCATTTTCATCAACCTGATAAACGAATTTCAGGTTTGCATTTTCACCCGATAAACTTAGAATTTCGGGTTCTCATTTTCATTTTTATTTAACCTGATAAACGAATTTCAGGTTTGCATTTTTTTACCCGATAAACAAATTTCGGATTCTCATTTCCATTTTTATTAACCTGATGAACGAATGTCAGGTTCGTATTTTTATCCCCGATAAACGAATTTCGGCTTTCATTTCAAGTTTGCATTACCCGACAAACTCACCATTCGGGTTTTCATTTTAACTCACATGTCTTTACCCCGATAACATAAAGTCGGGTTTTTCATTTGTGTTTACATACCCTAGCCTTGATGATACAAAGTCGGGTTTTTAATTCACATTGCTTGTAGAGTTTCATTACCAGTGGCGTTTGCATGTTATGTCAAGTTAGTTTTCTTTGTCATTCACAGCTACGTTTCATTCTAAGTTTCTGTGTTCCCAATGAACACTAGATCGGGATTTCGTTCTTGTTTCCAAGTTTCAGTTATGTCTTTTATGGTTCAATTCACTGTGCGCCTTTTTGTTCATTTCTTTCCCCCAGTAAGGACTTTTCCGCTCTGGATGAATAGATAGATCTAATCTTGTGAGTTTGTCAAGATGCTGTGAAGAACCCTCTCCATGTGACCTCATGAGCTTAAGGTTGACATGTGGCAAATTTTGTTGCACGATTGGAATCATCCAATCATGCGGTGTCAACAATCTTTGACTAGAGTTTCTTCGATCCTCTTCTTAACTCTTGCAAAGATGGCAAGCTTAGACACCTCTTTTTGTCCCTTAAGTTGTCCCTTATTTTCCTCTTAATTTGTCTCTCAACAGGTCTTTTCTTTTATTTTTTCTTTGATTTTCTTTTAATTTACCCTTTAATTCCTTCTTAATTTATGTTATGATGTTTAATTATTCTTATGCGTTTTATGCTTTTGAAATACTAAGAATGAGTTCTAATATTATTGAATTTTTAGATTTTAAAAAAAAATTATTAAATTATTATTAATTAATTAATTATTAATTAAATTAGAAATTAAAGTTAATTAATTGGTTAAATTTTTTTTTTTTTTTAACAAAAAAAAAAAAAAAAAGTTCAGCGCGTGAACAATACTGCGCATACTGTTCACGCGCCGAACAGTTAGCTTGACAGAGCTGTTTTGGCCACTTTTTCTCTGGGTTTTTCACCTATTTTTCACCAAAAATTTCAGATGCCCATACTCCCCACATGACAAGGAATGGTCTTTGACCATTTTTACACTCAATCCAATTCATTAAAAGCACAAAAAATCAGTCTAAAGATAGGAGGAAAAAATTTTCTACAGAGAAAAAATTTTCTTAAGCTTAAAAAACCTGCCAAATAGCCAATTTTGAGCCAAAATTACATACGATCAGAGAGGAATTAGACTAAACTCAAAGAAGAAAAATTATAGAGAGTTCCTGGGACTACAACTTCCCTTTGTAAATCTTAAGCAAAATCGTCCATTTAGAGGGTCAAAAATGTGGTAGAAAAAGGCTGTTGGTCCAGAGGATCTATAGAAAAATTTCTAAGTCTGGAAAATTTTCAACAGACAGCCAACTTTGAGCCAAGATTTCAAGCGATGGAGGAGGAACTGGAGTAAACTTAAAGAATAAAAGTTGTAGAGGGTTTCGGGAGCTAAAACTTCTCTTTTCAAATCCGAAGCAAAATCGTTAATCTGGTGGGTCAAAAGCATGCTAGAAGAAGGCTGGTAGCCCACAAAAATCTGCACAAAAAAAAAAAAGGAAAGGTTAGAAAAAATTTATTTCCATTTTAGTCCTCCAAATTTTAGTTTTTTTCATTTTACCCCGAGAATATTTTCTTAAATTACATTTAGGCCCTTCTGATAGGGCCCACTTGATGCCATGTCAGCGATGACGTGGCACCACCAGATTGCGCCACATACTCGATGACGTGGCACCACCAGATTGCGCGCACGTCAGCGATGACGTGGCATTTCAAAAAAAAAATTTCTAAAATTTCAGAAATAATTTTATTTGCGTTTTGGCCCTCCAGATTTCAGATTTCAGATTTCTGCATTTTTAGCCCTCAAATAATTTTTTTTAAATTACATTTAGGCCCTTAAGGAATTTTCTTTAATATTACTGTTTTTTCTCTTCAAATTTCTTCCAAATTACATGTTTTATGTCAATAACCACCAAGTTTTACTTTGATTTCTGTTTGGCATTTTAATACGTTTTAATTACCCTTTGATTGTGAAATTACTATTTTGCCCTTATGAGTATTAAATTGTAAATAGACTTTCATCTTTGCACATATTTTGTGATGATTGGTGCTTTATTTTAATGTTTGTTGGTCTCAATATAATATTTATGCCTTATCTTACTTGTTAAATTATGTGAATTTACTCTTTTGCCCTCAAATTTTGGATTAGTTGCACAACTAGACGTTAAATATTTGAATCAAATTCAATTTAGCCCAGGACTTAATAATTGTATCAATAATATAAAATTGGGCTAGAAATAAACTCCGGCGTGCATGATAAATGACTATTTTGCCCCTTGGGAGTTAAGGGCAAAATAGTAATTTCACAATCAAAGGGTAATAAAAACGTACCCGGGCTAAATCTACCTGTCAATGTTAATATTTACCATTTACTTTCGTTTCCTCATTAACATGTACATATTTTATTACTTTTAAACTATCTCAAAGCACACGTATGATACAAAGCCGGCAATAATGAATACTAAAATTGAAAAGGGAAGATGTGTATAAGAGACATTCCAGTGCCTATGAGTGGTTTTCAACGCCGGGTATTTTTTATTGGTTTTTTGGCTATCTAAATTCTATAATTATTTTTAGCTCCTATTTTAGGACAGTCTTTACTCATTTTACCTGTTTTTTGGCTATCTAAATTCTTTATTTTCTTTTAAATTTTGATGTATTTTTGTGTCTGCGCACTAACACACCAGTGGCGACTCCACTTATTTTCCCTAGTTTAGATTGTTTTTATACAATTCATAGTCGCATTAAATGCCCCGTTATGTAATAGTAAATAGGTGATTCATTTAAATTTGTAATAGTAAGTAAGTAATTTATGTTTGTAAATTGTAAGTAGGATTTTTGCATTCAATCACCTATTTCACGAGCACCACACGTGGCGACGGTGCCGGTCCCACCGGTGCCAGAGAATAGGGGACAACTTAAGGGACTGTAAAGGGGGGCGCGACACTATACGAGTAATCCAAGAAATTTGTTATGACGAAATTTGCTAGTAGTTCATCATAAGTTAAAATTTATAAGGGCAAAAAATCGTTCAAGTCATTGAACTTTTTTAAGTTTCTGTTTTTGGTTATTAAACCTTTTTTTAGCTAAAATAATCACTCAACTATTAAAATTGTCGAGTATTACCCATTCTATCCATTTTAGGAGTTAGAATGACCATTACTTGAAAAACTTGAGAAACACGCGAGCTTTGTAAGGGGTAAAAATGTCCAAGTAAAAAAATATTTTCATAGTGGGTCAAATTAATAGTTTAACAAAAGACTTAGTCGGTCAAAGTAGGACTTCCAAGCTATAGTGGTCAAATTAATAATTACCAAAAAATTATGGGTCAAACTGGTACTTTTAAAAGTTTTATCATGTTTTTCTTTCAAATGTAGGGCCGGCAATTCTGACATGACCCGATAACACGACACGAATACGACATGAAATTAACAAGTTATGACACGACTCGAAATTTATCTGATAATTATTGGATCAACTCGTTTATGACACGAAATTAAACGGGTTAGATTGGGTTAACCCATGAGTTGATACAATAACCCGTTAAGTTACTGTATAAATAAATTTTTGTAAAAATTTTTCTTTAGTATAGTTTAATATAGTATATTTTAAGATTATGAATAATAGATTTAATATTAGATTATTAAATCAAATATAATAATTGTTTTAAGTATTATCCAAAAAAATTCAATAATTTTAATTATGTGTTTTAAATTACTATATGATAACAAGTTTAGTATTAATTATTGTTTAAGTTACTAAATAATTAAAATTTGAGATTTTATCTCAAATGAATCGTATGTTATATAATTTTTCAAATAGGTTAATACCCTTTGTTAATAGTACACAAACACGAATTGGCCATACGGATCATATTCGAACATGGTACGATAAGAAACGTACCCCACTTGACTGGATACGATAAAAAACGTACACGATAACCTGACAACCCATTAACACCCTATCCGACACGATAAGAAAACAACCCATTAACACCCTATCCGACACAATAAGAAACCGGAGAACCCATTGACACCCTAACTGAAAGTAGTTCACTGCTGCTACTGATGTTGCTACGTATTGCCACGGCGGTCAGCCACCTTTGACCACCGCAAACACCATTTTTAAATCTTATATTTTGATGAAATTTTAGTCCGGACTCCATTTTCTGCTCTAATAATGAATATGATCTTTTTTTTCTCTAATTTCAAACCCTACCTCCTATTCTCCATTCCCTTTGGCATCATTCTTCCAGACTCCTCGCCTTCGCTCCATTCCCCACCATGATTTCTTTTAGATTTGGTCACAAATTTTTTTGAATGACAGATCTGCTATCATTTTAGGTGATGAATCTGCCATGATTTTTTTAGAGGTATGGAGTGTCTCTTACCATTCGAGGGCAATTTCACAGAACTAATGGTTGTTTTGAGATCCAGGTAAAAAAAACAACAGTTTTGAGGTGAAATATTGCCGAAAAAGGTAAATGACTGTGACGGCCTATGGTAGTTCTTGGAGATGGCTAGTGGTGGCAGCCACAACCTAAGGTTTAGAATATCATTTAGGAGAGGGAGAAGAAAGGAGGAAGGAAGGAGGAGGGGAGGGGAAATGGGAGACTAGAGCAAGTAAGTAAAGAGAAGGCAAATGGGATTTGGTGAAGGAGGAGGATGTAACAAATCTAATCAATCAAACCAATAATTTAGCAGTTATCCAAATGAGAAAAGCAATTCAAGTCTGATTTAATATTCTGGTATCTAACTCAATTCCTTCATAACTAAAAACTAAAAATGTAAACAATAGAAAGAAAAAAAGATGGAAAAAGGTAGATAGTGTAAGAGGGAAGGAATTACAAGGAAAAGAGAAGCTCAGAAGAGTAGACCAACAGAGAAAATCTCCAAGTAAACTTAACTATAAAATCTGAACTAAAATTGACCCCAAACAAACCTAGAAGGAAAAGAATCTTCAGTTCCTAGATAACCAATCTCGAGCATCCATACATCTCTTCTTGTTGCAACACAATTCGCATGATCGATTGATCAAAACAGCACCGATTCCTTTGACTTTCCTTCCTATCTGTAGGAGCTAAAAATAATTATAGAATTTAGATAGCCAAAAAACCAATAAAAAATACTTCGCAATTGAAAACCACTCATAGGCACTGGACCACTAAGTTTTGATCCATTGATTCCGATCAATTGATTCGACAATACTAGAAGGAATGCCATAAATGTATTTTGACTGGAAGACAAATGAAGAAATCAAACGTGAGAATTTGGAGAGGATAAATTTTATTGAATCAACTTTGTTCCCTAATTTTTCCTTAACTAAACAATTGTTTTAAACATTTTTTTCTCCACAAAATCTTGAAATTTTTTCTCACCCCTTGGATTTCTTGGCTTCCTGACTGGTGTTTTGATCAAGCTCTATAACTGATAATTTGACATGACCTTTTCTTGATCGTTGTCAAATGACAGAATCTCTTTCAGATCATTGTCCAAATAGGTCAATTTCATTACATTCTAATTTTTTCAATATTTGAATACCCTAACACAAAACTTTTTTTTCACCAATTTTATTAAATACTAAAAACTCTAGGATCACAATCTAAAGCTTTGATACCACTTTTAAGATCTAAAAATGTTATAGAATTTAGATAGCCAAGAAACTAATAAAAAATACTTCATAATTGAAAACTGCTCATAAGCACTACACCACTAAGTTTTGATCAATTGATTCTGATCAATTGGTTCCACAATACTAGATGGAATATCACAAATCTATTTTGACTGGAAGACAAGAATTTCAGGAGGACAAATTTTATTGAATCAACTTTGAACCCTAATTGTTCTTTAACTAAATAATAAGCCACTAATGCCTTTGAATAGGCGCAAATTAATTTAAATCCTTAATGGATTCAGCAAGTTGAGTTTTACAACAATTGACTATAATTTCACACAATATCAACTCCAAACTAACAATGAAACCAATAAATTAGGCAATAAATCCCTTACAAATTCAATTACTAAATTCTAATTTAATTAAAATTCCTAAATTAAATAGGTTTTGTTTAATATGCCAATATAACAATTCCTCTTTTCCATACTTGCTTTCGTGCCCAATCATTTCCTCAAAAATGACGTAGTACCTATTACTCCTCATTCCACATCAGATTACCATTATCTATTTTTTCCGAACTAGCTTTTAAAACCAAACTTCTAGAATTTTGCCATTCAAACTAAAAATCCATTGTAATATCTATAAACCAGGTTTGGAAATTGGTGGTTTGTGACAAATTCTCCCCTTTAAATTATCCTTGTTCTCAAAGATGTTATCAACTCTCTAATTTTGGATCTCAAATAAAGTCTTCACAAGCAATCATACATAATACATTTGGAAATTGGGAGACTCTTAGTACAATCCCAAAAAGAAACCACAACCTATACAAATTGTAATTGCTTTTTCTACATTTACCTAAAACGTAGAAGATTACCAAGAGAATTATGTGCAGTGATTTCAGGTGAAAAGTAGACAAAATCCTCTAATACATAAAATATCTAGTTATAAAATTACTATTAACTAGACAATGCATTGTGAAGGTACGAGATCAAATAGTATGTAATGGAAGTAGGAGTTGAACCCACAAGAATTAGTTTATCAAGTATTGGTTATTTGACTCAAACACTATTTGAAGAACCCATCATGAAAGAGATTTGACTAAAATTAATTTAAGCACTAAACTAGAATTAATCTATAAAAGCGATTAAAGAAAGTATTGAATTGAAGGCATGGAAAAACAATTATAAACCCAAGAAAATATTTAAAAGAATAAAACTAGAATTAAATAGCTTAATAATGATCTAATAAGATTAAAGATAACTTCTCTAATGAAGAATCGCTAATCTTGAATCTCTTATTCAACTCTTCTTAAAACCAAATACATCTTATGAAAACCCTAATCTAATCTTGCACCTCCTGAAGAGAATCTTCAAGAGAACATAATTTTGAATGTCCTAGTGATGCTTAATTATATTTTTTAAGAGCTACAAAGTGTAAGGTTCTGAATAAAGTTCATAATGCACTAAAACGGCACAAAACAGACATCGAAACTCTAGAAATAGTAAAAATGTGAAACTGCCCGTCACTAGCTCATACCCTCGCTGCAGTGAGTGTCTTTGCTTGGGGGCCTCACTGCAGCAAAGCTCCTTTCTGATTGCTAAGCTCACTGTATGTGAGCTCCTTTTGTTAGCTTGTACAGTTTTGCCATTTTACTTCTAAAATCGCCATCTAATATCCGATTGATGTACTGTTTGTTTTTACGCGACCCTAAAATAAACACACACATTAATATCTATAATATAACACTAAATAAACAAATAAACACTTAAAAAAACTGAAATACAAGAACCCTAGTTCTTGTCAAAATTAGGAGAAACTTGAAACACAAACTCTATGATAATTCAAAACATAAACCTAAATACTAACACACATAAATATAAGTTAAATAACATCAAATAAATACTAAAAACACTAGGTTACACATATATTAATATATAGAAATAGAAATTAATGAAAACACAAAAATAAACCCTAAAATCATCTAAACTAGTGCAAGAATTGTATGAAAAAGAGTAGGAATAACCCTAATTTCTTAGGGTTATCAACTCCCCTCAACTTAAAGTTTTGCTAGTCTCAAGCAAAACAAAACAAAGACACAAAACTAGGAAGGACACTAGACACATTAAATTTATTAATGTATCAACAATTGTTGCAAGGAAAATTAAGCAAGTAGAGAAATGAACCAAACATGTATATAAAAGAACTTTGATAATCAAACCCAAATCACCATGAAAGTTCTAATCTCTCCACTCATGAAAGCAAATATCACTCAACTCACTAACCAATGAAAAAACTACTGAACTAAAGTTTCACAAGTGACAAACAAGTTGGAAGAAATTAACACACAAAGTCCATACTCATTAATACAAGTAAACTCGAATCAGAGATCAAATAATCTTTCAACCTTGCAAAGTAGGCTAAGGGATAAAGGTGGGATATATTTGGATATAATTAAGTAGCTCATATCACCATAGATAAGTTAGTATATAACTTCGAACCATAATAGTCTAGAACATTTCCCCCAAATTACCGTATCATTTAACCAATTACCATTGAAAGAAAAACGTACCTTCTTTATTATAACTAGAAGAAACTTCCTTCTTTGTTCACTAACACTTGCACAAATCTTTTTCTTTTCTAACATTTTTCTTTTTTCTTTTTTTTTTGTTGCTTCAACACATGTTCTTTTTCTTTTTCTTTTTAACTAACAACATAACATAAGGGATATATAACAATCAAGCCATATATTTGACTTTTCTCCCAACAAATTGCTTCCCTTCCCAACTATCCATCCTAACAACATCTTAACCATAGCAATGATATTGTGCACTACCAACACTAACTAAGGTGATGAGTTAAAAAGAATTGTAAAATAAAACAAAAAGGATAAATTGGCTAAATAGCATGGCTAACAAAGAAAATAAGGCTCATTAGGTTCAAAACGGGTAACTAGGGATAACATTTTAAATAGGTAGGCAAATTATGTTTAAACGGTCCAAAGAAGATGTCAAAATTGATTCCAAGGTTCAAGATTCACTTGTATTTCACAAGTATCAAAGCACACACAATTCCAACGAATGTCACAAGTTAAACAAAAATTGCAAGGTTAATTGTGATTAACAATCACAGAAAAATATCTAGGCTTTCACACACCCTAACTCAAGGGAACATACATATGTATAGTGATAATACTTTCACAACTCACACGGAGCAAAAGGCAAAGAAAACTTTTATACACTTTCTATCCAAAAATTCTAACAATAGTCCCCTTGAAACATTTTTAAATTATTAATACATATTTACAAAAGTTAATGAACACAAAACTTACTAAAACAGAAAATCTTTTTATTTAACCCTTGAGATTACAATACTTCAGGTAAAGAACCTATAGAAATCCTAAAGACTATTGTTTGGTAGCTAAGAAGTCATTTAAATAGTCAGATCCCTAAAATTGAAACTCTCTACTACTACGACGCTAAATAAATAAAAAAAATTCTTTTTGGATTTTTGAAAAAAAAAATTATCTTCTTGTTTTCAAAAGCTAACCCTAATAAACCACTTACAACTATACTTGAATAGCCCAAAAACTCTAATAGATGAGGAATAAAATCTATACAAGTGCACATAAATGCCACCAAAAAAATAAATTTCAACTTTAAAACTTGGTTTCACTTCTGATAATGGAATTTATCAATAATGCACTCCTAACATTACTAAGAAAATGAGCAAGTTTAAATGAATCACACAAATGCAAGGTCCAATTAAGTATATGAGTCCTCAAAATTAACCAACATGGCTGCACTAATTATGGTTCATTGGGGTTTCACAAGGTGCAAACAATTGAAAAATAAAGCAAACATAGGTGTAAAATGATTTAAAACATCACAAAGGTTATTTATGTGCCCAATTTATCCCCCCAACTTATCTTAGCAACATTGATTAACCTTAAAAAGTACCCAATAGCCAAGAAAAATCCAAATCTATAATAAGATTCATTTAATGTTCTCATCATACTACTCAACTAGCAAAGATAATGTCTCAAAAACTAGAAGTTCCATAATCTGGTAGTAAGAACCAAATTCAAGTTCAATTGAGAATTTCATGACGGCCACATTTCATCAAGCAAATAATCCATCACCATTAGCTAAGTTAGACTAATTTGTCATAAGCTAAAGACACATTATCCAAGCATAATCAAAAGTAGTTCACAATAAAAAAAACTCATAAACCTAACTAATCACGAGGCTTCATGCCTTTATTATCCCATTGGATTCTTAAACTAAAACATATAAAGCATAAATAAATGCATAATTAAAAGAAATACTTTTCTAGTAAATGATCGTCCGAACAAAACAAAACAGAAGACTCAACGAACGACAAATGACTGTTCAAAAGACAGAGCTTCGAATGATGGTAATCATCCGACACAAAGAACCTGAAGCAGTCTCGGACGAAAAACAGCGTCCGATCATATTTTCAGAAGACATTGCATCGATCAGACGTAGGTTCGGACGCATCCTCGGTCGTCTGAACGAATACCCTTAGAGAACAGACACAGAGTTTAGCAGTGGCCATCCAAAAGGTCCAATGACTAGTTCGTTCGAACGCACACCCACTGCATCGGCCGTCCAAAAGATCTAACGGCTAATTTTCTAGAAAGCAAAAAATAGCCGTTAGAGAATTGTTGGGGACAGTTTTTGGGCATCTATAATTACCCCCAAGTCTGTAAATGCTAAAATATAGAGAGTAGAACTACTGCATTCAATACAAACACTTGTAAGAGCTATTTGGGAAGAAATAGGCTAAAATATTGTGGGTTGTATTGGTTTGAGTAGTAGAGTTCTCTTGGCTCAACTAGAGGGAATTTGTGTGAGCAAGAGTAGACTAGTAGGGGAGTGATCTTCAAGTGTAAGAGTGGAGGGATAACAAGTGTACAAAAGTGAGGTTGTATTGTAAAACCCTTTGGCTCAACTAGAGAGACTTAGTTGGTGCAAGGGTGAGCCTACTTTGTGTACAAGAAGGTTATTGCCTCACATTCTTTGAAGAGGCACTACTAGTGGTTATACTCTAAGCTTGAGAAACTTCGGAGTTTGGTTTGATACTCTCTATCTCAATCATCTTTATATTTGTTCTTTGAGCTTCAATTATTGTATATCTTTTGTATTCATTTGTGCTCAAGTGTTTATTTGTTGCATAAAGTTTGCATTTCTCATTAAGCACATTAAAAGGATTGTTTTTTTTGGAACAACCTAATTCACCCTCTCTTAGGTTACTTTTTGGGCCAACAATTGATATCAGATGTCACGCCCCAAAAACGGGACCGTAACACGCCGCGCTAATGGGACACCGGCCCAAAGCGCAAGGCACAAACGAACAGAGCAACAAACTTAACCGCAACGTGTAATAGAACCATCAAACCATTACTTAACTATAAAACCGAATATTTCATTTTACACAAAAATATGCGAATTACAAAATTTCTTCTTAGTACAAAAGATGCTACAACAAAAACAAAGTTCATCAATACAAAACCTATCTAATACACTACCCCTCTCCAAACAAAAGAGAAGCTTGGAAGATTATCCGCAGAGTCCTACCAGTAATGTGGAATCTGGAGAAAATCTAAAAGCTGCTAACGCGGTGGAGAGTCAAAAACGAGCACCTAATCTGAAAAATTATAAATCACGTGGGGTGAGCATAACTAGCTCAGTGGATATCATAAAAGCTCTTCAAATGGGGCCAAGCATTTGCGATAAAAAGGAAACATAAAGATAATAACATTTGCGAAAACCATAGTCATGAAGCAGTTTCTAAAATGTCTCATGCCATTTAAACGTCAATAAACCATAATCATAAGTAGTTTCTAAAATGTATCATGCCATTTAAACGTCAGGCATGTCCATTATAGTCAAATAGTTCATAACAGTCATAGCAGTCACCATGGCGTCCCATGGATGACTATAGAACCGGTTCTCCCCAAATCAAACATTTCCAAACACATCCAAAATTATATACCTAGGTCACCTATGAGCCAAAACAGTTATAAAATGCTTTCATATCAAAAGAGTTTGCAAACATATCAATTGATTAACATAAAATAGCTTGGTCCCGATTTCATATGTAATAGTTCCAAAACTTGGTAAAAGTGCAGTTCCAAACATCATACACATTCTAAAATCCATCCAAACATATTAAAAATCTTTGTAACTGTTTTTTATCTTTTATTTCATCTATGTTACCCACCTATCAAAGCAAAAACTGCACAAATGATCACGAACGCGATCGCGGCGGTAGGTGGCGTGGTACCTAAAACAGATATAAGAGGACTCTTAGAAGAGATGTAGAAGTTAAAGAATGACTAGGAAGCGAAACGACGCGAAACGATAGAAAACGACACCAACAGCTCTTTGGTCAAAAATGACCTTTTCACAATTTCTGACCAACTTCGACAAGCTAAAACCCCAGTCAAAACACTTAGTTAACCCCTCAAATTTGTATTACAGCTAGATTAGGAGATAATAAGCTCAGTTTTCCAGAAAAACCGAAAAACTTCGCCTCTCCCTAGGCTATAAGTAGGCTATCCTCCCTGCCAATAAAATCCAATTCCAAGGTATTCAAGGGACCTTAATTACAACCCAACTCAAAACAATATATTCAACCAACCAACAAAATCCATTTCCAAGGTATTCAAGGGACCTTGGTTACAACCCAACTCAAAACAACATATTCAACCAACAAAATCCATAAACGGAAAGATTCACCGGAGCAATAGTTGGACTAGTCAATAGCATTCCACAACAATGGAAAACACCTAAAACCATCAAAAGATCATTAAAGACCCTTTAAACATAACCAATTATCCAAATTATCCTAGTTGCGCCAAACTTCCGCTTACTTACAAAATGAAGGGAAATCAATTCCACTTGGTTTCAAGTCTCAATTCTTATCCAAACTAACCTTAAAACACTCTTAAAACATCATTATGTGCATAGACATAAGAATTCATAGCATAACACTCTAGGCCACATATGGAAGACAAAACCCCAACTCATAATCTTAAAATTTGCAATCTAACCATGGAAAGTTGTTAAAAATCAACCCCAATCACTTCCCAACCTCCAAAACACTAAAAACAACCCATAACATACATAAATCAACACATATAAGGCTGCAAAGAGGGTTTTCTCAGCCATAAAGAATCCTACAGATTAGAAAAACTTGAAATTAAAGCTTGGATCATAAAGCCCATAAGCCTTCAGTGCAAGAGTACAAAAATCTTACCTTCCAAGTGATTTCTACTTGAAATCCAAGAAAATTTTTGGGGAAAATGGAGGAACTAGGAGTTCGGCTGCTGCTAGGAAGAAATGTTCTAGAAACAACATAAAGAAGTTTTAAAAAGCTTCCAAAGTTGACCCAAATAGTACCCAAGTTGACCAAATAGTCTCCAAGTTGACTATTTGACCCAAAAACTAATTTTTTTGCTACTAAATTAACATTATAAATCAGCCATCAAACAACACTCACACACCACAATGCACTAATTACACTTAGTCCAACTTTTGACCCGTTTACCCGCCGGAACCGAAATCGCGTAAATCGAAAAATTTGCCGAATTGAAAAACGAATAAGTTGAAGTACTTTATGACTAAAAATAATATGAAAAACATTTTACACCAGTTAAAATCAAAGAACAAGGCTATTAAAATACTGGGTTTCACATAGGCAGAGCTTGGTCTCATTTATTGAGCTTAACCGCTTTTGAGTAAAGATCATTATGGCAACCAATAATGCTTTGTTTTTAGAGAGGCATTCTATTACAAGACCTCCCATGTTTAATGGTATTAATTTTGTTTTTTGGAGGGATAGAATGAAAATTTTTGTTCAATCTATTGATATTGATTTACGGTATATTATTTGTGAAAGTCCTTTAGAAGCTAACATCATTGATGTAAATACTCATAGATTAAGACCTAAGGCTAGATATGAGTTAAATGCACAAGATAAAATAAGTTTATCTTTAAATACTAAAGCCATTAATATTTTGTATAATGCTTTGGATGCAGATGAGTTTTCTAAAGCAAAAGGTTGCAAATCAGCCAAGGAGATATGGGAAAAATTGAAAGATCTTCATGAAGGAAATGAAGATATTAGAGAGAAAAAGAAGTCACTTCTTGTGGCTATATATGAATCCTTCAAAATGGAACCTCATGAGAACATTGACAAAATGATATATTGTAGGTTCAATGATATTGTAAAAGATTTGGAAGGTTTGGGTAAAGAATATTCCTTGGGTGAAAAGAATAGAAAAATTTTGAATGCTTTAACTAAGGAATGGGAACCTAAATCCATTGTCATAGAAGAGTCTAAAAATTTAAATTCTATGCCTATTGATTAATTGATCAATTCTCTAACCTCCTTTGAATTCAAGTTGAAATACAAGGTACAAGATGAGGAGGCAAAGGGAAAAAGAAGCATAGCATTTAGAGCTTCATCAAAAAGGAGAAAAGACTCAAGGAAGTCTCACTTCAACAACTTCCAAATCACTTGGGATAATTGCAATTTGGATGGAGAGGTTGAAAAAGAATATGAGGAGGCTCAAATGGCTTTTATGGCACTTGGCAATAATGAGTTATCCTCTAGTTGTGATTCTTGTGATGATTCATGTGATAATGATGATGATGATGTTGAATCATTTATTTTTAAAATGCATGAATGTTTGAAAGAGTCGTACGTTCTAAGAACAAAGAGTTAAAAATTAAAGCTAATGCTTTATTGAGTGCCAACTCAAAACTTGTGAATGAAAATAATTCTTTGACAAAAGAAAATGATGGTTTGAAGGAACAATTTGTTGGAAAAACCAAGATCATGGAAGAACAAGCTTCATTGAAGAAGAGATTAGATGATCTTGATGATATTTTGAAAAAGAATAAAGAAAATGTTTTTGAAAAGAAAAGAACTAGAAATATGTTTTTGAACAAAAATTTTATCACCTTTAGAAAAATGATTTGTACTTCGTTAAATCTAAATCCTCTTTTTATGGCAATAAGAATATTATTTGTAATTATTGTCATCAATATGGCCATATAAAGAAAAATTGTTATGTTAAAAGAAATGAAAAATTGGGAATAAATTTTATTTGGGTGATTAAGCATGTTACTAATCCAACTGGACACAAAAAAGTTTGGGTACCAAAAGTTGTTGCTTAACTTTGCGTGAAGGTATGCTTGGAAGAGCACCATGGAATTCAAGATAGATTATCAATGGAGGGTGTTCAAAGCACGAGCTAAGATGACATTAAAATGGGTAACATTTAAAATT
The DNA here is from genome assembly GCA_025175665.1 of Cinchona pubescens. Classification (NCBI taxonomy): domain Eukaryota; kingdom Viridiplantae; phylum Streptophyta; class Magnoliopsida; order Gentianales; family Rubiaceae; genus Cinchona; species Cinchona pubescens. The sequence goes on from JANKKI010000143.1 coordinate 858,944, forward strand.
TTGTGTTAAGAATGTGCCTTCATTTATTAAGTTGAACTATGTTCTCTTGAATGTTACTCATCTATGTGATTGAATTTGTTTAGAATGCTAGGGAATATGTATCCCCAATTTTGGTCTATAATAAGTCACTACTTGCAAAAGAAAGGGGGAGCATTTTCTTTTTAAATGGATTATTTTGCAAGAAATTGCATCACACATGCTTCATTGTTTTGATGATGCTTTTGGTAAGGAATGAGCGAAAATTGTTTTGATCCTAATTCTTTACATGAATTTCCTCATATCTTATTGAATACATATTCTTGAAGGGAAGAATTGTTTTGCATAACTTGACTTATTCTCCGTGTACTCTTGTGAATTATATTCATCTTTCAAGGGGGAGAATAAACTTAGGGGGGGGCTTAACTTGCATTATTTTTCTTATGTTGACATCATTGATGATGCCAAAAGGGAGAGAAAATAATGGACAAAATTCTCTTGTCTTGTACTTCATATTTTATGGTTGTTTTTAGAATTGTCCAATTGATTTGTCATCATCAAAAAAGGGGAGATTGTTGAACCCCAGTTTTGTTAATCATGTTTTGATGATGACCAAATCTCACTAATGGTTTGAAAATAAGTGTGTAGAAAAATAGGGAGGTTTGGACACAAATGATCATCCGAACAAAACAACCAGAAGACTCCACGGACGAAAATGACTGTCTGAAAAACAAAGTTTTAAACGATGGTAATCGTCCGACACAAAGAACCTGAAGCAGTCTCGGACAAAGAACAGCGTCCGATCATATTTCCAGAAGACATTGCATCGATCGGACGCAGGTTCGGACGCATCTTCGAATGTCCGAACGAATACCCTCAGAGAACAGACACAGCGTTGGACGTAGAGTTTAGCAGCGGTCGTCCGAAAGGTCCAACGGCTAGTTCGTTCAAATGCACACCCACTATGCATCGACCGTCCGAAAGATCTAACGGCTAGTTTTCTAGAAAATAGAAAATAGCTGTTAGAGAATTGTTGGGGGCTATTTTTGGGCATTTATAAATACCCCCAAATCTGTAAATGCTAAAATATAGAGAGTATAACTACTGCATTCAATACAAACACTTGTAAGAGCTATTTGGAAAGAAATAGGCTAAAATATTGTGGGTTGTATTGGTTTGAATAGTGTAGTTCTCTTGGCTTAACTAGAGGGAATTAGTGTGAGCAAGAGTAGACTAGTGAGTGATCTTCAAGTATAAGAGTTGAGGGATAACAAGTGTACAAAAGTGAGGTTGTATTGTAAAACCCTTTGGCTCAACTAGAGGGACTTAGTTGGTGCAAGGGTGAGCATACTTTGTATACAAGAAGGTTATTGTCTCACTTTCTTTGTAGAGGCACTACTAGTGGTTATACTCCAACCTTGAGAAGTTTGAGAGTTTGGTTTGATACTCTCTATCTCAATCATTTTAGATATATTTGTTCTTTGAACTTCAATTATTGAATATCTTTTGTATTCATTTGTGCTTAAGTATTTATTTGTTGCATAAAGTTTGCATTTCTCATTAAGCACATTAAAAGGATTGTTTTTTTGGAACAACCTAATTCACCTCCCCCCTCTTAGGTTGCTTTTTGGGCCAACTGTGTATTGTGGCCCGGTTGATGTGAAAATTGCTCCACTATATTTTTCATTGTTGGATTGAGCATCTTCACTATAGATCAACTTAAATGATATACCCTTCACCTTGTGTTCTATTTCATCAAGTTGAGTTTCAATGGTTTGTAGATGGCTATTTGATTAATCCACGAGTGTTATTATCATCGTCTCCAAACTTCATTTCTTCACTCCTTCGATTGGTAATGGTTGAGAGTCACAGCCATATTAGGGCTCTGTTTGTTCATATGTAAGCTCTTTGTATGTAGGAAAAGAATAAGGATATTCCTAGTCGCTTGAGAAAGAATTTGGATGGTTTGACCATCTCTCATTTGATAGTCCTAAGAGTAAGGAAGATAGTTATAAGAAACATGCTCATTGGTCATGCCTCCATAATCATAAGAATGATAATTTCATTGCCATGAATCATTCCGACTCTTTCCTTTCATGTTCTTATAAGATCAACATCAAAACATAATACAAAAACAAGTGCTAACAAAAAAGCACACAAACAGGAAAAATGGGAGAATTTAGACTACTAACTAGCCTAAAACTATTTGCTTAAAAGATAAAATGTTTTTGAATTTTTTAATAAAAGAGACACTGAACACAAAAGGGAAAAATCTTTTTGATTTTTTTTTTCAAAATAATGAAAAAACACAATGAAACTAAGGCAAATAAAATATAATTTACACTTCAAAATAGTATGTTTGTCAAATTATACAAATATTGCCATAAATCCAATCTACGACAACGGCACCAAAAACTTAATGCCTAAAATAACTAGTTATTAAATTTATGATCTCCGAATCAAACTATTAACTAGAAAATACTCTCTAGATCAAAAGTATACGGGATCAAATAGGTTATAGCACAAGTAGGGATCGAACCTACAGAGATTGGTTTAACAAGTACCAATTATTTGATTCAAACACTATTTTAAGAAACCATTATGATAGAGATTTGACTAAAATTAATCTAAGGAGCAAACTAGAATTAATCTACGAAAACAAGTAAACTACTCTAGCCATTAATCTACGAAATTAATTAAAAAAATGATTGAATTTAAGGCATGGAAGAACAATTATAAACCACAGAAAGCATTTAAAAGAACAACAAAACTAGAATTAAGTAGCTTAATCAAGACCTTATAAGATTAAATAGCACTTCTTTAATAAAGAATCGCAAGTTCTCGATCTAAGTTTCTCAACCTTAGACTTCTTCTTCGGCTCTTCTTAAAAATAATGAAAATCCTAGCCTATTCTTGTAGCTCCTGATGGGAAACAGGAAGAGAACGCAATTTTTGAGATCCTAAAAACCCGTATTTATAGTTTTTAAGAGCTAGAGACAAACTGTAAGCCTCTTAATAAGTTTCAGAACACACTAAAATGGGCTCGAAATGGATACCCAAAACCCTAGAAATAGTAAAAAATGGGAAACTGCCCGTCATTGGCTCGTACCCTCACTGTAGCAAGGGTCTTTTGACAAGGGGACGTCAATTTAGCGAGTTTCCCTTCTACCTGCTGAGCTCGGTATTTGAGCTCCCCTTGCTAGCTTGCGCGGTTTCGCTATTTCACTTCTAAAATATTCATTCAATATCCGATTGATGTGCTGTTTGTTTCTACGCAACCTTAAAACTAAAACACACATTAATATTTATAATATAACACTAAATAAACGCATAGAAAACTTTAAAAACTAGAAACAAAAGATGAACCAAAACATAAGAACCTAGTTCTTGTTGAAACAAGGTAAAACTTGAAACATAAGCCCTAAATATAACCTAAACACTAACACACAGAAATATAAGTTAAATAACATCAAATAAGCACTAAAACTCTACATTACATATAATAGTATTCCAAATTAACACAAAACTAAAAATTAACAAAAACACACACTTACACCCTAAAATTGCCGAAAGCAGGGCAAAATGGTACGAAAAAGAGTAGGAATAATCCTAATTTCTTAGGTAATCATCCTCAACAAAATTTCTATATGATCTAAAAGAAATTTCCCTTAATGTTTTGCAAAATCTCTGTACACTAGTTTTATCCATATCTTGCATCTTTCAAGCATAATGTTTCTCAGGTGATATTGAGTTAGTCCATGTAGAGGACCAAGTCTAATGATAATCATCAATCCATTCCATTATACCAACTGAAAACTCAACTTCATGAAACATGTGCTCTCCTTTCTTGTAGTTATTAAGGTTGGCTGAAGTGTTAGTGTATGCCCTAAAGCCAATTAAATTTAGGGATAAATTACACTTCTATATTTATGTATATTTTGTAATATGGCATTTAACGAATAAAATATTTATATGTAAAATCATAAGGAGTTATGATGTAATTATATTTTATTCGTGTAAATGGAATAGTTGTGTAAAATCTCTTATATCCCTAATCGTAGTGTATGACACTAGTATATTAGCACATAAGAGTATGTGGATGCTTATTAAGAATAAGTGCATCGGATTGACCCGCTAAGAGTATTCCACACGAATTATTATTTAAATGCCAGTGGATTAATCTCTTTGTGATAGTAGTGTAATGGTCCTTTGACTTGAGGTCATGAGTTTATCTTGACTGTGGATTATTATTCTTTGGCTCTATTAGTCGTTACTCTTAATGAGTCGCACATACTGTAGAGTTCGGGTATAATATGAATCATGAGAAGATAAGATATGACCAATAGAGGATTCACCACTCCTTATAATAGGAGAGTATATCCCAGTATGGCCACTTCTTGAAATACGATTCGGAAATCTTTGCGCAAAGTGAAAATAGATTTAAGAGTGTCTTAAAATCTATTTCAAGTGAGTTGTATTTTGGTAAGAAGTAAAATTTGATTAATTCGATAAGAGTTGGCATTACATCTGTATTCTTGAATTAATACGGGATATAGGTTGGTGAAAGGATATTAATTACAGGAGAACTAGTCACGGATGGGTGATGTCGAACCACTTGACATATCTCAACACTTGGGTGGTCATGATGCTTTGCTAGAAGCCAATCTTGATCTATAAGTGTAAATTAATTAATTGAAGAATTAATGATAAATTAAAGGTGTTTAATTTATCTAATCCTAATTAATTTAGGATTATAATTTATACTTATTACCAACGTGATTGGGAACCTAAAGGGTCACACACTTAAGGATAATTAATTCAGGATTAAAATGATTTGATAAGTATGAGATACTTATGGGTTAATTTATGAGATAAATTAATTTTTGGGTTTAATTATAATAAGTTATAAATATTAGGAGTTAATATGTAAGACATTTTAAGAGTCTTAATGGTTTTATAATTATTGATATACCCATAACCCAAACTGATTAGAATTTCTAATTCCCTAAACCCAATTTGATTGGGATTCTATATTATTATATATATGCAATATATTATATAATATATATAAAAGGAAGTAGTACTATTGGTAGGACTAATACATTGACGGCCAAAAGGCCAAAATAAAAAAAAGGACTAGTACTTGTCTAGAAAAGCAAAACTACAAAAAGGACTAGTACTTACGGTTTTTATTTTGGGAAAAAGCCAACAAAATTCCTTTTTAAATCGTGAGAGTCACGATTGAGAAATAAGGGAAAAATAATTTAGGAGCTAGCACTCCGTGGTTTGGGTCAATCAATCTTGTGAAGATTCCTGATTTAATTATCTGTGTGGATACCATTAGAGGCCAGACACCTGTGCGGCTTGTGGATCGACGTCCCAAACATATTGGAGATTTTACTGATATTTTAAGATATGATCTCTATACTTTTCTTGTACTACGTATAAATTAATCAAGGTGATCCGTGATAGGAAAGTAAAAATTTTAAATTCCGCTGCGTTATCTCTGATTTACTTTCTTACAAGTGGTATCAGAGCCACCCTTGATTTAATTTACGCCTATGATGTAGTTGTATTTAGTTGTCATGAATATTGAATTATTCAACCTATATGAATTTTTGAATTTTATTTATAAAATATTGGAGAAATTAAAAAAAAAAAGGGAGGGACCCGTGAATTTGATTCACGGGTCAGGCAATCAAGATGACATCATCTTGAATTCAAGATGACGTCATCTTGAATTGAAGGACCCGTGAATTTGATTCCGCAAATTCACGGGTATTCAATTCAAGAAGATTGCATTAGTCACTTTTAGTGACACTTATGGATTTTGTCGCTAAAAGTATTTAATAAGTTAAATTATTTTTAGTGACACTTATTTAATATTTTCATACAAAAGGTTTTTCTAAATTTAGATTTTTGAAATCACCAATTAATTTTTGACAATTGTTGTTTAAAATTAATTGACAAGATTTAGAAACTTTCTTTGTTTTAATTTGATTAAAATTTAGAAAGTATAAAACCTTTGAAAATATTTATTTAATTCTAATGAGATTAGAATTAGGTAATTTGTTTAAATATTAGAAATTTATTATTTTTCAATGAGATTGGAATTTAATAAATGTTCAAAAATTGTTTAGAAACTGTTTCTAATATAATTTTTAAAATTCTATTATTTAAAGGATTATTTTCTAATGTGATTAGAAAATAATAATTTTTCTCCATAAAATATTTTTATAAATAATTCAAAATTGATAATTTCAATTAGATTGAAATTATGAATATAGTGATTCATGATTAGATACTAAATACGGATTTATGCTTTTATTTAATTATTGAATTATTTAATTGCATGATGGATGATTATGGACTTAAGACCAATTTGATTGTGTTTGTTTTATATGGTTCAAATTCAATGGTTGTAAATTTTTAAAATAGGGCCTGCGTGTCCTGCCTTTCTCTATTATTCTGAATGTAATTCTTTTCTTATCTCAATCCCCTCGAATGTAACTCGAGATTTCTTAACCAATCATGTAATGTACATAGATGTAGGTTAGGGATAGGATATTACATGAATATCTAAAATGTTTAGATAGAATTACATTTGTAATGTACAAGATGATGGACACGGCGGAAAAGTGCAACCTAGAAGGAAATTTTCAAGAGTTGAAGATTACCCTTAGAATTTGACCACCTAGTTTCTTTCGTGACTCAAGGAAACTAGTTTAGTAAAAGTTCATAATCATCCATGGATTTATGCATGTTTTTAATTATTATATGATGATATGATAATATTGCATGCAATTTGATGAGACCTAATAAAATAAATAATAGAAAATCCCTCAAATTAATATTAAGTCAGTAAATAAGTTGCCTTCCATTATTATAGCAACAAACGAGAGTTCTTCTTAGATTTAACTTGTTGGGCTAATCCAAAGGTTACTCTACGTTGGACATGTTTGAGCTATGAGATGAGATCTCTGAATAATGGGTATGACTTAACGGAGGCATATAATTTGTTGGGTAAACTCAAGGTTATTGTTTTTGAGGCAAAGGTTAGGAGTCACATATGATTATATGTGTTATCAAAGAGTTGATACCTAACTATCTAGGAATTACAAAGAGTTGTAATTAGTAACTGTTACCTACCTTTCAAAATTATTTTTGGTTTGTTGGGAACACCCAAGATCAAAATAATTAGATGGGATCCTAGCCCACTAGGGGTTATGTGATAGCTCCCGAATCAATATGTGAGGGTTATTGATTTGAATTAAAATAGTGGGAGCAAAACCAAATTAAAAGAAAGTCCATATTATATTTTGGTTTTGTTTATACATAAATAACAAATACTTATACTATCTTTATTTATGTGTTGTAGAATATGAGTAATTACGTCAATTTACGTCCCATTTTATATGATAACAAACTCACTAGGCCAAATTTTTGGACTGACATCGTAACTTGAGAATTGTTCTCAAGCACGAGAAAATTGGCTATGTTCTTGATCAACATATTCCTGATGTCCCAGCGGATGATGCTGATGAAGTAGTTCAGAATGCTTATTGTAAGCACATAGAGGATATAATGATATTGCCTCTTGTATCATGTTGGCATCTATGAGTTCTGAATTGCAGAAACAGCATGACAATATGGATGCTCACTCTATGATTATTCATCTCAAGGAGTTGTTTGATGAAGAATCTAGGAATGAGAGGTATGAGACCTCTAAAGAGCTATTCCGTTGTAAGATGGCAGAGAGTTCTTCAATAGCAATTCATGTATTGAAGATGATCGGACTAATTGAAAAATTAGAACGATTGGGATTTAAGCAAAATCATGAGTTAAATGTTGACTTAATTTTGCAATCTCTGCCTGATAGCTTTTCACAGTTCGTGATAAATTATAATATGAATAAATTATCCACAACTCTCACTGAACTGTTGAATATGCTAAAAACTTCTGAGGCAACTCGTTAAAAAGGAAAAGAAACAAGTTATGGTTATTGATTCTTCTTGATAAGAAGTCTTGAAATTTCATTATTTATGCTCCTGTCTCTTATACACATAAAACCAACACATGTGATCAAGTAAACAAGGATAAAGCCAAGGGTAATTGTTACTATTGTGGAAACGAAGGGCACTAGAAAGGATCTGTAAGGCTTATATTGATAATTTGAAACAATCTTTCCTTTGGCATTGTAGACTTGGTCATATAAATGAGAAACGCATTTCCAAATTACATAACAATGGTTATTTGGGATCATTTGATTATGAATCATATGACATATGTGAATCTTGTTTACTTGGTAAAATGACCAAATCATCTTTTACTGGAAAAGGTAATAGATCTAGTGAATTGCTGGAGCTAATACATACTGATGTTTGTGGTCCTATGTCAATTCATGCTAGAGGAGGTTTTTCATACTTCATTTCTTTTACGGATGATCACTCTAGATATGGTTATGTATACTTATTGAAGTATAAGTCTGAAGCCTTTGAAAAGTTCAAAGAATTCAGGAATGAAGTTGAAAAAAAACTTGGTAAAAGTATTAAAATACTTCGATCAGATTGAGGTGGGGAATACTTGAACCAAGAGTTTCCACCAAGATTATCTGAAGGAGAATGAGATTCTACCTTAATGGACTCCTCCTTATACACCACAGCTAAATGGTGTATCTGAGAGACGTAATCGAACTCTATTAGATATGGTTCGATCAATGATGAGTTTTGCAGATCTCCCAAAATCGTTTTGGGGCTATGCTTTTAATACTACCTCCCATTTACTAAATCATTTTCCATCAAAAGTTGTTGATTCCACTCCGTATGAGATATGGTTTGGAAAGAAACCTAAACTTTCATACTTGAAGGTTTTGGGTTGCCCTACTTTTGTAAAGAGGGTAGAATCTGATAAAATTGAACCTAAATCAGATAAATGCCTATTTGTGGGGTATCCAAAGGAGACGTTTGGATATTATTTCTATAATCCCATTGAGCAAAAGGTGTTTGTCTCAAAACATGCCGTCTTTCTAAAAAAAGAGTTTATTCTTGAAAGGGCAAGTGGGAGCAAAATAGATCTTGAAGAAGTTCAAGAAACACAATATGGTCTATATTGATCAACAAATGGAACAAGAGCTTCAATCACATGATGATGTAATTGAGGATGAAGCTATTGATACACAAACTCTTCGTAGGACTACTAGGGTACGTCATGCTCCAAAGAAATTTGAGTTTCTTGTAAGTGGGTACAATGATGTATTAATCATTACGAATGATGAACCTATATCTTACGAAAAAATATTATCTGATAAGGACTCTCAGAAGTGGCTAGAAGCCATGAAATCTGAAATGGATTCCATGTATGACAATAAGGTATGGACCTTAGTCGATCCACCTGAAGGGATTAAACCCATGGGGTGCAAGTGGGTCTTTAAGAGAAAGACCGACATGGATGGTAATGTGATTACCTATAAGGCGTGATTGGTTGCAAAAGGTTATACACAAAGACAAGGAGTTGACTTTTATGAAACTTTTTCACCAGTTGCAATGCTGAAATCTATTTGAATTTTACTTGCGATAGTTGCATATTATGAGATTTGGCAAATGGATGTAAATAAAACTGATTTCCTTAATGGAAATTTGCATGAAGAGGTGTATATGATACAACCTGAAGGGTTTACATCCACAGATCCTAACAAAGTATGCAAGTTACAAAGGTCTATTTATGGACTAAAGCAGGCTTCTAGGAGTTGGAACATCCGTTTTGATGAGATAATCAAAGTGTTTGATTTTATCAAAAATGAGGATGAACCATGTGTATACAAGAAGGTGAGTGGGAGCGCCATTATTTTCTTGATACTTTATGTGGATGACATATTGTTGATAGGAAAAAACATACCTATGCTTCAAAGTGTAAAGGTATGGTTCTCCAGAAATTTTTCTATGAAAGATTTAGGAGAGGCAACCTATATTCTGGGAATGAGGATCTATAGAGATAGATCTAAGAGGTTGCTTGGTCTTACTCAATCAACGTACATAGATAAGATGCTAAAGAGGTTTAGCATGGATCAATCGAAGAAGGGTTACTTATCAATGTCTCATGGTGTGTACCTTTCTAAAGGACATGTGTCCTAAGACAGATGTCGAAAGAGATAGCATGAAAAGGATCCCATATGCTTCGGCTATAGGTTCTATAATGTATGCTATGCTATGTACAAGACCCGATATCTCCTATGCTCTAAGTGTTACGAGCAGGTTTCAGATCTAAGCCAGGGAGTGGTCATTGGATGACAGTCAAAAATATTCTTAAGTACTTAAGAAGGACTAAAGATATATTCTTGATCTATGGTGGGCAAAAATTGACAGTTTATGGATATACAGATGCTAGCTTTCAATCTGACAAGGATGATAGCAAGTCACAATCTGGATATGTATTTACTCTTAATGGTGGTGTGATAAGTTGGAAAAGTTCCAAAATGACACCACGGCTGATTCTACAATAGAAGCTGAATACATTGCAGCTTTAGTTTTGGAAAAGAGGTTGTTCATATCAATTTAGTTTGAACTGTGAAAAGCCAAATCATACACATAGTTATTTTATACACTAACAAACTCCTCACTTGCAGTATTAAGCTTATACACAAGCAGATGAACCCAGGTCTCATCAGCGATCTAAACATTATTACGGCGTTATCATTTGATTAGAGAGATCATTGATAGAAATGAAGTAAAGATAGAGAAGATCCCCACGGATGATAACATTGCTGATCCGTTCACTAAAGCCTTGTCCCAGAAGAAACATGAGAGTCATGTTAACTCATTCGATCTTAAGCACATCAATGATTGGCTTTACTGCAAGTGGGAGTTTGTTAGTGTATGCCCTAAAGCCAATTAAATTTAGGGATAAATTACACTTCTATATTTATGTATATTTTGTAATATGGCATTTAACGAATAAAATATTTATATGTAAAATCATAAGGAGTTATGATGTAATTATATTTTATTCGTGTATATCCCTAATCGTAGTGTATGACACTAGTATATTAGCACATAAGAGTATGTGGATGCTTATTAAGAATAAGTGCATCGGATTGACCCGCTAAGAGTATTCCACACGAATTATTATTTAAATGCCCACCCAGTGGATTAATCTCTTTGTGATAGTAGTGTAATGGTCCTTTGACTTGAGGTCATGAGTTTATCTAGATGTGGATTATTATTCTTTGGTCATCTATTAGTCGTTACTCTTGATGCATATTATACCCCTAAGTGTAAATTAATTAATTGGAGAATTAATGATAAATTAAAGGTGTTTAATTTATCTAATCCTAATTAATTTAGGATTATAATTTATACTTATTACCAACGTGATTGGAAACCTAAAGGGTCACACACTTAAGGATAATTAATTCAGGATTAAAATGATTTGATAAGTATGAGATACTTATGGGTTAATTTATGAGATAAATTAATTTTTGGGTTTAATTATAATAAGTTATAAATATTAGGAGTTAATATGTAAGACATTTTAAGAGTCTTAATGGTTTTATAATTACTGATATACCCATAACCCAAACTGATTAGAATTTCTAATTCCCTAAACCCAATTTGATTGGGATTCTATATTATTATATATATGATATATTATATAATATATATAAAAGGAAGTAGTACTATTGGTAGGACTAATACATTGACGGCCAAAAGGCCAAAATAAAAAAAAGGACTAGTACTTGTCTAGAAAAGCAAAACTACAAAAAGGACTAGTGGTTTAACTCTTATGACTTACGGTTTTTATTTTGGGAAAAAGCCAACAAAATTCCTTTTTAAATCGTGAGAGTCACGATTGAGAAATAAGGGAAAAATAATTTAGGAGCTATCACTCCGTGGTTTGGGTCAATCAATCTTGTGAAGATTCCTGATTTAATTATCTGTGTGGATACGATTAGAGGCCAGACACCTGTGCGGCTTGTGGATCGACGTCCCAAACATATTGGAGATTTTACTGATATTTTAAGATATGATCTCTATACTTTTCTTGTACTACGTATAAATTAATCAAGGTGATCCGTGATAGGAAAGTAAAAATTTTAAATTCCGCTGCGTTATCTCTGATATTGAGTTAGTCCATGTAGAGGACCAAGTCTAATGATAATCATCAATCCATTCCATTATACCAACTGAAAACTCAACTTCATGAAACATGTGCTCTCCTTTCTTGTAGTTATTAAGGTTGGCTGAAGGACCGACCTTAACTAATGTCTGCAATCCAGCAAAAGTCATAGTAGTAGGTGTAAGTTTAGAATTTGTTATTTATGTAGTACAGAAATTTAAGACTAAACCTTGAAATATCCTGACGCGCTTGTTTAACTCTAAGCTATTCTTTGCAGGTTTGTAAAAGTTGTACATGTCTTCAACATATTCTGTAACAGCCAGATGCTTGAGTAATCAAATTGATCAGTCAGTTGAAGCTTTCACGTAGATGTTTTAACATCATGTTTCTACTATCACCATTGCCCAAAAGATCTTGAAGTAAAGACCCAGTAAACATGCTAGCCTTTTATGGCATTGCACTGATCAGTCAATTCGAGAAGTTCTGATTCACAAACATTTAAATTTGTATTTGAGCGGACGATTGAGCTAACTTTCAAATTGTGGTTATCTCGAGTTTGAACCCAGTCAAAACCTTCAAAGACATCTTTATATTCAACTGTCCTTCTACTCTTGTTATTTGGTTATGAGCTAACTCCAGCAACTCTTTCCCCCATTCTCCGTTATGATTAGCTTAAATGAAATAACCCTCAAGAGTTTTCTCTTCTTGCTGTGACCATCTCAACTTCTATGAGAATTGCTGATGAGATTGGTTAGAAATTCCTTGAAAATTCCTTTTAATTCGCTAAATTGTGGAGATATTTGTTTTTATGTTAAATTTTTTTGGTTGTCTTGAAAATTGAAGATTTGGGATTTTGCATGTCAGTCTTTAATATTGTTTTCTTGGGTTGTGTGAGTTTGGCACCTTGTAATTTGCATTATTAGTTTTTCTTCTTTTTTTTTTTTAATTAGTTAGAGTGGTTTCCTGAATTGTTAAGTTTTTTGTAGACAGGGATATGGTTATTCTTTAGCTATCTTAATTTTGTAAAAATTTTCTGCTGTTAGTAATATAACACAGGAGAATAAAGTTTAATACATTCAAATTAGGTGCAGGAGAATTTCTTTTTATTTTTAATTTTAATTTTTTATTTTTGTAAGCAAGCACGAGAATATTGTTTATTTACCAAGCATTCTATTGGAAAGAATAAACAAAATATGTAATAATATTCAAAGAAAGAAAAAGTCAGAAAAAATCATCAGAAAAAGGTGGAACAAATTATATAACAATCTAGCAAATACTATATCCAATTGCATCTAATATGAACATTACAAAGGCATTTCTACCTGTGACAAGGTAAAGCTTGATAGAAAACAGAAGGAAATAATTTAGAGCATAGTTATTAGAATTACAGTACGGTAGGGTGGACGTGATATATCACTTCTTAAAAATTTGATACGTAGGGTTGTGTTTAGTTGGTATGTTGCAGTACGTCACTTCTTAGACAAAGTGGTTACATTATAGAGATATGGTGACAGTTGGTAGTTAGATTCTATTAAATTTCTAATAAATTTTGAATTTGTAGTAACTAGATAAAAGAAAATGCCCAACTTTCAAGAGCCATTAACAATAATAATAATAATAAATTAATCCAATACTAAATAATTCTAATTAGGTAAATTTAAAAAAAAATTTCTCATTTTTTTTCAATTAATAAATAAATAATAAAGAAACCAAGAAGGGAAAAAATAAACAAAGCATGCTTATCCTAATAAGGATTTGCTACTTTTGACGTTTGGAAATATGAATTTTCATATTTTGAAATGCAAATGAATCATGTTTCGATACACACCAATATACAGTTCATAAGGGTAGGGAGGGTTCCGGTAACTATGATTTAGAATTTATTTGTAGTTACACAGATGATAGAAATTGTTAACAGAACAGTAAATTGAAAGAGGAAAACAATGTTTGTATCGGTGTACTTGTAATTTTCCATTACATATGTCTGACATAGGTGGTATAGTATTTCTTAGTCTTGGTTCACAGTCTTATATCTAGAAAAAAGGGAAGTAACAAGTCAAAGGTGTGCTGCTTATTCAAAGTGCATGTAATCTCATTTCCATGTCGATCTCTTATGCTTTTCTGTCAATTTTTTCTGGCTATAGTACATTTCCATTTGATGTGCATTTTTTTAAAAAAAATTATCCAATTAACAATGAATTCTACTTTGTAATGAGTAGTCTTATTAAGCCGTATACTAAAGACTGCATTTCAAAATTGTAAATGGCACCTAGGGTAATGTTCTCAATTATTTGCACAACATTGTTATGTAGTCATACCACGACAATCATCTATACAATGTATAAAGCGTGAAGAGTGATTTGGTGTGATATCATTATTTAAATTTCCTTTTTAACCTCTAAAGGCTAAAATTGTCGAAAACAAATGACAAATCCTATAAATTAGTTTCCGTTGCACATTGCATGAGTATGACAAATAGGTTCTTGGTGTAGGTTCTTTGATAGCCTATACAAATATGTTAGGATAGTGCTTTAAATCCAATTGGGTTATTATGAGTGTAATAGAACATATTTATATTTAAACTTATCTCGTATTTTAATCAATGGCGAATTTATATTTCATTCATGTATTTCTAGTAATAGAGTTATTTTTAATGAGTCCATTGGGTGATGTTAAAGATTTATTCACAAAAGTTGTGAATATGAGGCACTAAATCTTTACAATTACGTCTTCATGAATATTTATAGTTCCTAATAGAGGGTACTCAATTGGGCACGACTATATCTAGAAGCTAGTATCGCGACTTTCTCTTAAAGTGATATGAGTTGTTCACAAGTGAGCATGATCTAGTTTAATATCATTTCACATGAGTTGTCAGGATTGACATGATAGATTGCTAAAACAATGCGATAACTCATATTGGATCACATAGAGTTTTCACTTCCTTGTCAATAATATAATAATGTCATGATTTTGTGGATTGGTCCTTCGACTTATAGTGTTATGAACAACTCATGCTTAAATATATGATGTCCATGGTGTATAATAGTGTACTCTTTTAGGGTATAATAAAATACTAATTGGCATCGTGTGGTTCATACATCGAGAGGTTGCATATCATGTAAGAATCCATTACTCTTAAGTAAAAAATAAAGAAGGTGTCAATGATATGATAATGATGAATTTTAGCAAGGAAATCCTTGGCCAAGGTAGTTGATGTATAGAATGAAGGAAAGAGTTTCTTAATTAAGTATACGTGTTAAGATATATACAAATTATATAAAGGATCATAGATCACCTTGACATGAAAACCGTGGCCATGATCTAAATTGGATATCAAAATAGAAGAATTTTAATTATGATATAAGGGTTTATGATGAATTCTTCTCATTCATATCCTATTGATAACCAAAATATGTTGTTAGATGCTATCATGGACTTTGGGGGCAATTTGAGAGTTCAGAATTAATATCTCCAAAAGATAGTTTTAGGGTTTTGATGTCGGCTATAAGATAATAGATAAAAACCCTTGACCTAGTTGGTCGCACACACAAGTGCATGACGATCAATTAACTTCAAACTAATAGAAAAAAATGCAAGGGTTGCAAAATATGTGTCATATTGTATGGCGATGCACGGGATATACTAATTAAATCGGAAAAGGGGTTTAAGCCAATTTTAAAGATGGGAAAATATGAGAGTTGATTTAAATAATTAATTCGAAGTTTAATAGTTTATGTATGCAAAAATGTTTTGTATGTGAATTATTAAACTTACGTCTTTAGTTATTTTGTTTAAATCGAGTAGAGACTTAAATTTAAAATATGATGTAGGAAATAAATAACATATATGGGCTGATTTAATTAAATTTGGAAAGTTCATGATTATTTATTAATAACTCAAAGGCATAGAATTAACTCAGAGAGAAAAATTAGGGATTTCAGTTCAACTGTGTAGAACCGATTCTACTAAACTCCAATTTTTTTTAAATGGTCTATAAATACTCACTTAAGCTCCCTAGTGTTTGAATAGCAGAATCTATAACCTAAAAATAGGGCAGAAATTCATTCTCCCCCTTCCTTTAGCCACCTCTCTTTCTCTCCTTTTCTGGTGCTTTTAGGATTAGGGTTTCAAACCAAAAAGTAAATTCTTCCAGTTGCTAGTTTATTTATTTCGGATCTTCGCTAGTGTAAGGTATTAAAGACTATTTGAGAGGAGGAGTTGGTTGATCAAGTGCTCATGTATTAGACTATTAGAGACGTCATACGTGTGGCATTCTTCTTCTTCTTCTAGCCAGAATTCATTAGTTTACCGACAAAAATTTGATTTTAAGATAAAGATATCTTCTTAACCCTTTGGATCACTTACTAACAATTAAATTTCGTAAATCAACTCATAGATGAGGGGTTTAGATTATTTATTTGATTATTTCAACTGCATTTAAATTTTTAAATATCCATTTACCGTAGTAACTTCATTCGTCAAAATCAACCAATAAAATATTGAGTAAATCTTTCATACATTGTCAGTGTACAAAAATTTTTATACTATCCGAGTCTAGATACACGACATAAATGTATTATTTAAATTTCAAAAATTAATTTTGTACATGTATCGTGCATCTAAATTTGATAGTATAAAAATTGTTATACATGTAAGATTTACTCTAAAACAATAGATACTACCTTGAGTTTGGGAAGTTGTAAACTGAAATTAACATTCTTGAATCCATCATCGCACTACCTCCCATGATTCTAGGCCACTACTTCCCCACTACTCTATTTCATAGCCACGTCACCCACATTTTCACACCCTTAACCATGTTAACCCACGTGAATTATTATGTACATAAAATAATTTAAATACATTTCAAAACTCGCTCATTTGTTTTTGGCAATTTGCTTTAACAAAATACTCTCAAGTATTTTTCTGCAAAAACTTGCCGATAAATGAAATGTTAGAAAGTAAATAAACAGATAATGTAGAGAAATTTAAAATTTTTACTTTTTCATTACGTATCATTTTGATTAATTTATTTGTAGTACAAGAAAAGTATAGAGATTATACTTTAAAATCATAGAAAAATTTCTAAATATGTTTGAAACGTCGATCCATATGCCGCACAAGGCCTTCTAATAGTATCCACACAAATAATTAAATTAAGAATTTTTACAAGATTAATTGATTCAAATCACAGAATACTGACTTTTTAATTATTTTCTTTTAATCAAAACGTGACATTCACGTTTTTTATGAGATTTTTTCACGGCTTCAAAGATCAGCCTAGTACTACAATTAGTACTACTTTTTCTTTTTATATCAACCATATTATATATATAATAGTTTAGAATCCAATTAAATTAGATTTAAGGAATTACAATAATTCTAATTAATTTGATTTAAGGGCATATAAATCAGTATAAAATTGTTAGGATTTCTAACATATATTACACATTAATTCCTAAAATTTATAACTTATTACAACTAAACCCAAAAAGTTAGTTTATCTCATAAATTAACCTATAAGTTTCTTATACTTATCAAATCATTTTAATCCTGAATTAATTATCTTTATGTGTGTGACCCTTTAGGTTCCCAATCACGTTGGCAATAAGTATAAATTATAATTCTAAATTAATTAAGATTAGATAAATTAAACACTTTTAATTTATTATTAATTCTCTAATTAATTAATTTACACTTATAGATCAATACTAGCTTCTGGAAAAGTATTATGACCACCCAAGTATTGAGCATGTCGAATTAAAGTGATTCGACATCATCCATCCGTGATTTAGTTCCCTTGTAATTATTATCTTTTCACCAACTTATATCCCGATTATTTCAAGAGTTTAGATATAATGCCAACTCTTATTGAATTAATCAATTTATTTCTTTTCAAAATATAACTCACTTGAAATATAATTTAAGACACTCTAACTCTATTTCCACTTTGCGCAAAAATTTCCAAATCGTATTTCAAGAAGTGGCCATACTGGGATATACTTTCCTATTATAAGGAGTGATGAATCCCCTATTGGTCATATTTTATCTTATCATGATTCATATTATATCCGAACTCTACAGTATGTGCGATTCATTAAGAGTAACGACTAATAGAGTCAAAATATAATAATCCACAGTCAAGATAAACTCATAACCTCAAGTCAAAGGATAGTCCTATGCTTCTTCTGAAGTAATTATCTTTGAACAAACACAACCAAACTTATTAAGATAATGATTGAGTTACGGTTCTCCCCTCAAATTACACTAGATGGAAGTTGAATTAGCCTAGTGCAACAAACCAAGGTGAGAAGTCTAACTCCTCATACTTAGGTTTCTTTGTTGAAAGATGTTATAGTGCCATATACCCATTTCCACTTACATATGTTCATATTTCTTTCTTAGTCTGTAACAAGCTGTCGAAACAATACCTAGAAAACCTGCTGAGCTTAACTGTACCTAAACTAGGTGAAACGCTATGCCTTTAACAACAATGGTCCATTACAAATGAAATCTGTCAAACTCATATTACAAACTGAAATCCATTACAAATTTAGATCACAGTATTACAAACTCAAATTTTGAACAAATAAATACTACAATATCAACAATCCAAATTCAAGACAAACCAAATTCCCACGTGTAATATCAACAAAAAAAAAATATCAACAAATTCGGGTTTCTTTATTTTAATTTGATTAAAATTTAGAAAGTATAAAACCTTTGAAAATATTTATTTAATTCTAATGTGATTAGAATTTATCATGTTATAAACTTAATTATACAGTTTAAATGATTATTCGAATTTCTTCAACATTATTAATTTTGATTGGAAAATAAACATATTCTTAAAACACTACTATCACAAAGAGATTAATCTACTGGCATTTAAATAATAATTCGTGTGGAATACTCTTAGCAGGTCAATCCGTTCACTTATTCTCAATAAGCATCTACATACAACACTTATGTACTAATCTACCAGTGTCTTACACTACTATTAGAGATATATACGAATAAAATATAATTACATCATAACTATTTATGATTTCACATATATATATATATTATTCAAAAAATATTGTATTACAAAATATACATAAATATAAAAATATAATTCATATCTAAAATAATTTAGTTTTAGGGCATACACTAACATAAAAGCCATAATTATTTGATCTAGGAAAGCTGTTGATCTTAATTATTAGACAATAACATCCTCTAGCTTTCCCATTGTTGGACATGGCATCCCAGAAATGTTGGATATCTACTAATTAATTGTACTTCCCCCAAATATTACCATTTTAGTTATAGAACGGGTACCAGTAGCCACAATTTAAAAGACTTCTTCTTATGTATTGTTTTAATTTTTTTTTCCCTTTTTGGGTACTACATGACAAATTGTTGCATGAATTTGATTTTCTTACGTTTAATACTACTTCATTTATGATTTTTGTAGCATGGAAAACGACATATTGCTACAACCATGTATAAAAGAGAAACTGTAAAGTAAAAAAAATTTGCTGGGTTTTAATATAGGAAATTGCATATATTTGTTGGGGTTTACATGTACATATATTACATGCACAAGTGCTGTATTTTATAAAAATTAGTACTTTTCTTTTACATTTGCAGGAAATATTGCAGCTTCATATACATTAGAGTCTAACAAATACCAAATCACAAGATATTACGAATAAAAAGGATTATCATTTTGAGAAAAATCTAAAGTTTATGATGAGGAGGGATATTTGAACTAATATTTAAAATATCTTTGCCATCTAAGGCCATTTGGTAAGTGAAATTATAATGTTTGTGTGGTCCTGAAATTATTTAATATTTAGCCAAAATGTTTACATATGTACAATTATCTTCGTCTATCATGTATTAGAATTTTAAATTAATATTTCAAATTAAATTTAATACTACTAGGTAATTTACTTCCTCCCAATATTACCATTTTAGTTGAGAAACGGGTACCAATGGCCACACAATTTAAAAGACTTCTTCTTTTGTATTGTTTTAATTTTTTGTTTCCTTTTTGGGTATTGCATAACAAATTGGTGCATGAGTTTGAATTTCTTACATTCAATTCTGAATTTTGTGACATAGAAAACAACATATTGCTCCAACCATGTATAAAAGAGTAAGTGCAAAGTAAAAACAATTTGGAAAACTCTGTTCAAACAAGACGTAATGTCCAAAGATAAAATATAGGAATATTTTCTAGATTTTAATATTGGAAATTGCAAATATATCTTGGAGTTTATATGTACATATACTACAGCTTGTGTCTTATGCACACGCAATGATGGAATTTATAGAATTAATACTTTTCTTTTGTTACATTTGCAGGAGATATTGCAGTTTCATATACATTGGAGTCTAACAATTACCATATCACAAAGTATTGCCAATAAAACGGATTATCATTTTGTGGAAAATCTAAAGTTTTTGAAGAGGTGGGATATTTGTACTACAATATTTAAAATATGAGCAAATGCACCAATGGTCACCAAACTATTATGCTGTTGATACAAGGTCATTGAACTCTTTTTTCTTGGGCAGTTTTGGTCACTCAACTTCCTTAAACGTGTCTAGAGTCACTTCGATTGCAAATTCAATCACTAAACTGCTTCAAATGTGTGTCTGCAATCACACAATCACTATGAAAAAATCGGAGTGACTTCAGATGCACACTTAAAGCAGTTCAGTGACCAAATTTGTAAAAACAAAAAAAAAAAGAAAAAAAATAGTTCACTGATCTTGTGTGCAACAAAATAATAATTTGATGACCATTGGTGCATCATCTTTACTCTTAGAAAATATCAATGTCATCTAAGGCCATTTGGTAAGCGAAATTGTAATGTTTGTGGGTCCCTGAAATTATTTAATATTAACCAGAATTTTTACATGTGTACCATTATCTTCATCTATCATGTATTTGAATTTTTATTAAATTTAATATTGCAAATTACATGCCATTATGGATTGAAAATATTTTAAACAAGTTAATAATTATTCCAAGTCTAGGTTGTTGCCAAATTTTTATTAAATTTAATATTTCAAATTACATGGCTTTAAAAATTGAAAATATTTTGAAGAAGTTAATAACTTAATGCTGATTCCAAGTGTAAGTTGTTACAATGTGTAGAGGTTTACTGTGATTGTAGAGGTAATCTAGGCTTGAGAATTTGGTTTAAATTGTTTCATTCCACAATCCCCAACACACTGGTAGAAGTCTCAACAATGTTCCTACGCAGTTTGTTTTAAAAATTTTAAAAACTATGAATCGTTGACGTCACAAATCAAAAAAACTAAAAAAAAAAAAAAAAAACTAGCAGATACATCTTCAAAAATTATCTTGCTGCCTTGGAAATTTATACATATAAAATAACTATATCAATGCTCTCTTAGTTAAAGTTCCATATACCAATGATATACAAATATAGAATGTTAGATAAATAAAATGTTTATTTAATTACATAAATATGTTCTCAATTTCTAAACACAATATGCTTGAATTTTTGCCTAAATAATAACCATATTGTTAATTAAAATGTATTTTCTACTACACGATAATAGTCTTTAACTGACTTATTGAAAATTGTAACAAAAAAATACCTCAAAGATCAAAGCCTTAAAATAACTCATAATAAAAAAAAAACAATTAAAAAATCCAAAAAAAACATTAAATATTTTACTTTTAATTCTTTCAATCATTCCACATTATTGATTGACTATACCATAATTAACCCTATTCAAAACTGAAAACAAATGTATAATATAGATGATGAAAAATAAATCTACACTTCAAACAATATATAATATACATATCATCGACTAAAAAATTATTTTTAAATTACAATCATAAGCTTCACACCACAATTATATTTTTAAACTACCACCCAACTTAACATTTAATTCATTCAATAGTATCACTTGCAAATTTAATCTATTGTCCGAACTGCACTTTGAACCTTAATTTTTCAAAATATTTCCCATTGTTTTAAACAAGAAGAGATTTCTACATTGATTACAAGTAATTCTTGAACTATTTGAGAGAAATAGTGGGTACAAGTGTTGTAATAGTGTAGGTAATTTTGTGAAAAGAACTTAGGAGTGTAAGAGCAGAGAGATAATAATTGTAATAAAGGGAGGTTGTTAGTGTAAAACTCTTGGCTCAACTAAAAGAAATTAGTGTGAGCAAGAGTGATCCTCATTTGTGTACAAGAGGTTATTGTCTCGCATACTTTGAAAAGACATTTAGTGGCTAAACTTCAAATTGAGAACTTGATAGTTGTCTTGTAAGAAGTTCTTTGTGGTTGTAAGACTCCAAGTTTGAGAAGTTAAGAAGTTTGGCTTAATACTCTTAATCTCAATCTTCTAATTTGTTCTTTAAACTTAATTTGTTGAATATCTATTGTATTCATTTGTGCTTAAATTTTATTTGGTGCATAAAATTTACATTTCTTATTAAGCACATCAAAATGTTTGTTTTTGAAATAATCTAATTCACCCACCTCTTAGGTTGCTTTTTGGGCCAACAGCTTCTGCTAAAAGTAATTAGAATCTGCCTGATCATTCTCACATACCTTTCACTGAAAGCTTGGTTCAGAATAGATTGGTTCCATCTAAACCCAGTAATTAATTGATTCACAGAGTGAAATTGCTGGACCCATGTTATTTGCCCCAAAAAATTATCATTTCTGAACACATTTTTTGTCAACAATGTATGTGTGACCATACAAAATGGACACTGAAGAGAACTGGAGGTAAATCGTATAGCACCAGAAAAGTACATGAGCAACCAACAAAGCCAGCAGGAATATTAACGGTTCACAAATTTCTTTAAAGTCTCAGATTATGCATTCGCTAGCCACTTCCAAATATTTTGACAGCTAATATCCATGTCCAATTTCTGCAACCTCCATGGATATTGACCTATTTTTTTTCTCCAAATTTGGCACCGAGACAAACAGAAGTATCAGGTTGCAAATTTGTTATTTAGCCATGATCTATTGGAAGGTAATCAAGATTTACTTGCCTGAACATCACCAATTAAACTTTCCAGATATACTTCAATATATAGCACAAATGGAGTAGTTAATTGAATTTGTCTCAAAAAGATCCAATCCTACTTTAACTTTGCCAAGCTGTAGCTTGTTTAGCACAGTGAACAACTAACCCAAATGATCTATCCCACCAAGTGAGGCAAAGTCGTAAACAGGAAAACAAACTCTAAACAACTTGAAGTTCTTGCGAGTGAGACGCAACTTAGAGAACTCAGCCTCAATTGTACCTTAAAGAGAATAAAATCCCAGGAATAATCAAGAGCCGTTCTCATAATTACCTTGTAACTTCAGTCATAGGGACACATTTCAGGTATTGCACATCAGGCTCCATTGACAGGTGAAAACTTATGGCTCCTTCTGCAACAGCATTCACAAGCCATACCACACCTGAACCATAAAGGTGCTTCCAAACAGGATATCCAAATATTAGCTTTTTGAATGCTAAATTCTTGCATCAGATCACACTCGTTGTTCTGCCGCGTGAGAAGATAAAAACTAATCTAAGATAGATCCATAATCTCACTAGAATTCTTCTAAGTGTTCTCAATTCACGCTGTGCTGAATGCCTCCACTGTTTCTCCTAAGATGTTAAGGAATCAACCTGTAATGGCAAACCAAAAGGAAATTTAATTCCAACAAAAGAATAATGTGCTTCAGCAAGAACCAACGCAAAGGTTGTTATCTATCTATGCTATTATAAAAGTGTGGGTGTGTTTTTCCCTTTAGTGTTTCTTCCTTTTTTGATCTACCTAATTTGCCCATATGTAGATTCAAAATTTGTTAGTTAATTGAACAATTTTTTATGATGGACAAATCTGTAAAGGTAGTTATAATAGTTGTAGTCCTTTATGAAATATTAATTGTAACCAATGATATACAATTTAAATCACATTAGAACTCTTAGCAAAATCATCCCAAACAACCATTCCTACATAATACAATACTATCACATATCTAATACATTATAAGTACATCAAACATGGACGAGTGTTAATTCACAAGTAAAAGCAGGTAACTAAATTTGTCAGTATCCAAATCCTATGATAATCTTCCATTCTGATCTGGTGTAGTATAGTACACAAGGAGTAAATCTTACCATAATTTTTCCTATTTAAGTTTGCATCTCTCTTTCTTTCTTTCTTTCTTTCTTTTTTTTTTTTTTTTTTTTGGAATAAGAAAGCATTATATTTTTGGGAAAATTCTATGAGTACCATGCCGTTGTGTTCTAAAATTTATATTGTACAAGTATTTAATGCATATAATATTGTACTGTATAGCTAGCATTAAAAGTACAATGGTGCGGTGACCTTAAAGTTTGCACCGCACAAGTAGTTCACAGAAATACATCGAACATGGAGGAGTGTTTGAAAAAAAAGGATCTAGTGCTTGTAAATGGACAAGGATCCTCCCCATATAGGGATAGATGAAAAAACCTGCATTTACCCTTAAAAAATAAATTTTAAAAAATATTTTCAAAAAATCAAAACCAAATATATACAAAGTAACTTCATACATAAAAATTAAAACTCAAATTTAAATAACTTAGACGAAATAGCTTTAAATAATTCATCACAAATTTAAAAAAAAACAATTATTTCACTATGTTCTTTCAAATTTTAAATAGGATACGGAACCCCTTTGTGATTTGGCTAATTTTCAGATTTTTCCCCTATAGTTTGCAAACTTACAATTTGCTTTGATAAATTTAATCTTGAACTGGTAATAAGTAGATAATAAACCTAATTCATATATAGGATTCTAACAATATTCTAATCCTATCTAGTGACTCGTCATAGCTAGATGATTAGACTTTTCTTAACTAAGAATATCATAACTTTAATTAAGTTGGATGGGGGCACTATTGAAATGTGAAGTTTAATAACAAGTAACCTATCATGAGATGGAAAAATACATGAGGTCTTCTTTCACCACAGAAACAATGATTGCTTTCACTTAGAAACGATGCAAGCATAATTTTAAGGTTAATTACACTTTACCCTCTGAACCTACACTCTAGTTGCACTTTGCCCCCTAACCCCAACAATGTACACTTTGCCCCTTTTAAAAGATTCCATCATATAAATAATTTTAAAAAGATGATGTGGACATTTGTCTTGACATTATTACTCTCCAAGCTTTTATGCACAAATTACTTTCCCTTTAATTTCATTTTTAATGTTTCCATACAATTTTTTTTTTTTTTTTTAATTTTGTAGCAATAAGAGGATTTCCTGAATTATCATATTTTTCTTAATCAATTTATATATTATTTTTCTTCATTCTAAAACTAAATACAAAAATGGCGAACTTTTACAGGTACTTTTTCTTTATTTTCTTTGTGGTATATAAACATATTAATAACAAATAAGTAAGTAAATTTATTTTATTTATATATATTTTATACTTGACAAAAAAATTTGTATTTTGATGTCGTACAAAAAAATAAAAATGTACTTATTTAGTTAAAAGATATTCTTTAGTTTGGTTCATGCAAAATGATAATGAACAGAAAATAGTTCTAAAAAAATATCTAGATTTTTATATTTAGCTTTATATTAAAGAAAATAATATATGAGTTGATTAAAAAAATTTGATAATTCATGGAATTCTCTCGGTCTCGAA
Organism: Cinchona pubescens; assembly: GCA_025175665.1. Lineage (NCBI taxonomy): Eukaryota > Viridiplantae > Streptophyta > Magnoliopsida > Gentianales > Rubiaceae > Cinchona > Cinchona pubescens. The sequence continues at coordinate 884,731 of JANKKI010000143.1, forward strand.
ATAAAAAAATAAATAAATAAAAGGAATATGTGCAATCATTAAAAATTAAATAAAAGGATCTTAGCACACAAATTCTTTAGAGGGTATTTTTGTCAAAAAAAATATCCCCATCACCTTTTTAAAATTATGTATATGATAAAATCTTTCGGAGGGGGCAAAGTGTACATTGTTGGGGGCAAAATGCAACTAGAATGTAGATTCAGGGGGGTAAAGTGTAATTAATCCTAATTTTAACCAAGGTATTATGTGTTCTACAGTTTGGCCTAATTTTGTGTTTCTTACTGTTTTTTTTCTCTTTCCCAGTTTCTGTAAATCAATTCTACTATAATTGTCTTATTCAATGACAAACAGTAACATGATGTGTATAAGAATCTATTTTATTTAAGAGGTTCCCTTCCTAATTTAACTACTTCGATTTGTTTGCCTCCTGTTTGTTTGATGTGTCAACGATTTACACCACCCAAGCGTATATTTCTTTCTTCAAGTTAATAGTTGTAATGGCTATGGTTTTAAACTTCTTTATCTACTATAAACCTATTTTATTTACATATATAACACTCTGTTTTTAGCATAATTGTAATAAAGATTGCAAATGAAATTTTAGATAGAAATTAATGTATAATATTCTTTGTAAAATTGAAAGTTTTATTAAATTGCTTATATCGAAATCCAACCGCAGATCAAACACATTGAGAACAATTAAAATAAATTTTAGGTTTATCAATAAGTATAAAAGGTAAGATAAGATCTTAAATCCATCAAATTCAGTATTTAGTCACAAAGAACGGACATTAATTGATGTTTTAAGGTATTCCCTTCTTAGAAAAATAAATATCTAGTGCTCATGTATTTATAAAATTGTAAATACTCTAAAGCTTGTAAGGAAAAAAAAAAGTATAGCTAGAATTTGTTATTGTAATATACGTGCAAAGCACGTGCACTTTCCTAGTATCTACAAAAAGTAACGAAGGCCATATTAGTTACCCACCAGAAATTTTCAGTCAAAACTAAGCAAATATATGAATAACTCTACAACATAATATATGCTTCATCAGTTTCTTCCCTAGATTAGTTCCACTAAAACATATTTGAAAATTTTTCAAGGATAAAAAAAGGCTGCACCAGGAATAGTATCAGAAAAATATAGACCATAGAGCTCAGAACTTTTGATGAGGTACATGCAGCTGTCGATATTAACTCAATAGTTAATAACACACTGGTTCATTTTAAGAATTTGCTAACTTGTAGAAAAAGAAATAGCAACCTTAATAAATTTTATTTCAGTACATCCAAATTACAACAAACACCTCTAACCAAAAAATTACACAAGTAGAAAGGCGCTAAATCAAGACAAAATTCGAACTCAAGTTACTCAACAATTAAACACTAAATCGACTCCCGTATTCACCAATTAGAATTAGCATCAAGATAAAGCTCTTGCCAAATCGACATCTCAATATGCTTATCCATAGATATCGAAATACGGTGAAAAATCTAAATATAAAAGTGGATTTACCCATAGCACACTCATAAACTTTTCAAACTGCTAAAATTCAAATAGTTAAATAAAATTCAAAAAAGAATTCTTCGTAAGCTGTATAATTTCTCATCTCCCAGTTCTGATATGAGATCTTTCAGGAAAAAAGAAAATAGGATGGTTGCATAAAACATTTATTAACTGAACTGAATAATGCTGAGGAATCACGCGGGGCTTCTACATGTGCCCTGAAAGTCATCAAATTTGTCTTTCCTTAACAGATCTTATTTTGCAGCTTCTCGTCTTTGTGACATATTAAGGCTGGTATTTTAAGGAGAGCAATCAATTATGGTGACACGAGTATAGCAAATATATAGTATCTACACAAGTCAAAGCATTTCATTCTTATGAGGTTAACGATTTAGTACCTGAACACACATTCTCAAGATGGCAGGAGAGTCATTTCCTTCACTTGTTGCTTCAGTCCAGACCAAATATGTCAAAGTCTGGTTTCTTCTTCAAGAAAAGAAGTAACTGAAGATGATAAAAAGTTTAAGAGGTCAGGCAGGTATAAGTAATACTCTAATGGCAGATTAACGGTATATATGTTGATATGTATGTTAAAACATGTTAACCGTAGTGAGGTTAATGGTTTACTACCTGAATTCTCATTCTCAGCCAGGTACAAGTGTTGACCCTTTTGCTCTTAACTTCCTTTCCAGAGACCAAAAAACTTCAAGCCAGATAGCACCAAGTCTGCTGTCTTCTTTTTCATGTGGTCAATAAGCAACTCATCATAAACAATCACATCTGCTTCACTCAGAATTTTACGCTCTCTTATACTAGCGAACACTTTCCTTGCCTCTTCAATAGTTCCATATTTGCCCATACCGTAAATAATTGCAGAATATACAATATTATCAGGAGAACAATCCTGTTCCATCATTTCATCTATTACTCCAATTACCTTCTGGGCATCATTTGACTTGCAAACATGGATAATAGTTAATGTATACTTGAACTCCAAGGGTCCACTTGAAACATTGGATAAGCAGTCACGAATTAGCATCATGGATGCATCAATTTCCCCAATTGAACAAAGCCCTTTACCAAGAGAATGATATGCAGCAATAGAAGGTACCATGGACGTTTCTTTTATCTTATTATAGCAAGTACATGCTTCATGTACATCTCCAACTCCAACAAAGCATTGGATAGCAATACTGTAAGTTACGGAATCAGGTTCAAAAGTTGAACTTCTTAATTCATCCAAGATTGCTAATGCCTTTCTCACATCCCCGATCCTCTTCAAAGACTCAATAAGAATATTGTAAATCGATAAATTGCAATATTTCTTTATTTTCAAATGTTCAAACAATTCTAAAGCCAGCAATATTTTATCATGTTTGCCTACCATAAATTCAAAGAGTTTGGATAAATCATCTCTGACAGAAAAGCCCAAACTCTTCATTTGTTCAAGCAACCTGCAAAAGTCGTCCAGTCGTTTTAACTCTGCAAAAGATACCAACAGTGGTTTCACAGTGGAATAGTCAGGCAGCAGATCCTCTTGAATTGTAACTTGGAAAAGCTTATATGCTCTATCAATCCGTTGCGCACTACACAAACCCTTAATGAGAGAGTTATATATTGTCAAATCAGCCCTATATCCAGAATCCATTAAATCCTTAAGCAAATCACAAGCTGAGCCGACCTTACCATTTTCCACAAATGCTTCAATTAAAGACCCATAAATAGCTCTATCTATCAAATACCCCTTCTCTTTCATTTCCTTAAAGAATTCATAAGCTTTCTCGATCTGATTTTTTTTGCACAACCCTGTCACTAAAGTTCCGTATGCAATAACATCTGGCTCAACTTCATCCCTCTGCATTTCCTCCCAAATCCTCAAACATCCATCTAAATTTCCCTCCCCAACCAATACCCTCACTATTGCTGTGTATGCAAATACATCTGGTTTGCACAAGTTCTCTTTCATACGACTTAAAAGTTGAAGCGCTTCATCCAACCGACCAAACTTGCATAAACCCTTGATCAAAATCATGAAAGTAATACTCTCCTCCACTAAACCATCCTCTTTGAAATCTTCGTACACAAACATAACCAAATCCAAGTGATTTGTTTTAACAAGGGCATCCATTATTCTATTGTACAAAAACACTTTTGGTTTAAAGCCAAACTTTTTCATTTTCTCATACACATAGTATACTATCTAAGTCCCCTATTTGCATCAGAATGCATTCTTATCAAGATTTCGAACTGTTTCTCACTTGGAGGCTTCCCTTGCATATCCATTAATTCAGGCACCTGATCAGCAGCTCGAAATTGGTTTGTCCGATTCAAACTGTATGCAAATGCATTGTAACAAGAGAAATCATGCCTATAACCCTTTTGTTTACCTGTCCAGTTTCATTTGAACGAATAGAAAATTTGCTTCAGATAATGTATTCATAAATTTAAAAAAAAAAAAAAAAAAAAAACAAACAAACATAGGTAAAATGTCTTGCAGCCAAATCAATGCAGCAATTTCATTGACAACAGAGTCTAAAACTACGTAACAATGAAAATCACCTATAACTTATAAAGAATATGCCATGTAAACAGAAAAATATATCCAAATAAAAAAAGCAAAATCCATCTAGCAATACATCTCATCTAAGAGCTCTGAGAAACATATTCGTTGGAAAACCATGAACCATGGCAAATAAAAAATTAATATATATATTTATACATATACATATATATATATATATATATCACCTTTAATGTCCAACTCAGTGTTACTTAATACGCTTCTTCCTCCTCCAATTTCCGTATTGGTACGCACGTACCAGAACACAATACATTCGCGTACCAATACGGTCATAATAGCGTTCCGAAACTCTATCACTAAAAAATAAGCAAACAACTCTAATACATCTAAAATTCTAGTATAACTAAAACTATAATACAAGTCAAGTTCTAGTACAATTAAGTAATAACTTATTTGTATACATGATATATGCTCAAATTTCTTAAGACAATTATATTGCCACCGTACTGCAAATCAGAAATTATGTACCGATTAGGCCTACCCTCTACGTATTACGAATTGTAAAATGACCGTACTCCGTTTTCGTACCCATATAGCGTACTACTACGAACCCCATATTATGCAACACTAGTCCAACTAGCTACACGCACCAAATAAACGTATAAACAGAGAAAATAAATATCCTTGCCCACACATGTGATTACATGTTAAAGTACATGAACAAAAACTTGAGGGCCATACTATCATTTCTCACAAAAGCAATGAAATGCACAAAAATAACAACACAAGGAAATAAAAAATAATCTAAAGTAGATCAAAAAAATTAACATTTCCTTCAGCCGTTTCCACTTGACTGTGAATAAAAGAAAACACATGAAGTCATGAACTATTGACGATAAGATGAAGGCCAGTTACATAAATCAAATAAAAAATATGAAATCTTTACTGTTTCTTTATCCTTGTGCATCTTAGATAACCCCGTATACCAAAATAATAAATGAAAATTAAGAAAAAACGAATATTTGATAATTTCGCTTATAAAAAACATATGAAATTAAATAAAATTCCAATAAAATAACGGAAAGTAAATAAAAAAAAAGAAGTTTGAAGGGCTTACCAGCCCAGTGGAAAAACTTGGTGCAGAGTCTGGAATCAATATGAGGGACCTTAAGAACCTCCGCCACAAGCTTGGGCGTTACACGGCGGAGTCGTGGTTTATTGAGGTCCGCCACAAGAGGCGGGCCCCACTGGCTGTGTTTTCTGAAGGAGTCCACTATATACCTAGCAATGGGGGATAAAGTTTTCGCTACCGAGAAGAATTTCTCTGACGGGTCATCTTCTGTGTAATTGGGTCGGGTTGGAAGTGAGTCTGGGTCCCACCTTGAGAGGTCACATGGGGGTTGAGAAGGAGGTGGGCGCTGGATTTTGCTGTTGGGGTTGATAGTTTGGCGGTTGGAAAAAAGGCCGCCGCGGACGGAGGGGCGGTGTTGGGTGGGTTTCCTGTGGCCGTAGAAGAAGTAGGGTTTATGGGTATTGGTTAGGGTGGTAGGTGGTGGAGATTTGAGCGGCATCTTGAGTTTTTCGTTCTTTCTTTTTTTCTTTTTTTTTTTTGTTATTTTCCACATTTCTGGGGTACACGAATCTGTTAATACTTACTTTGACCGCTTCTCAAAGACGAAAAAGGATGACACTTTTAAACAAAAAATACTTGGATGTTTTTTAGATGTTACCCCCAAAAGTAAGCATTCAATGTATGATTAGGGGTTAGTAATTATTGGATTAATCGATTTTGAATTAAATTACTCTAATAATTTCAATTAATTGTGCATAATTATGATTTTGATCAGAAATCAGTTAAACAAAATTTTGAATTAAGTTAATAAATTAAAAAATGTAACAAAGGTTTTAAATTCGGTTAATTGATAAATTAATTTATTTGAAAATAAGCATTTCTATATATTTTTTGATATACAAATAATACATCAAATACATAATTAAATAAATGTAATTTTATATTTGACATATTAAGTTGTTTTAAATGTGTTTTATAATTCAAACAATTGAAAGAAATTTAAAAACTAAAGGTGCTAGATACAAATATAAATTTAGTTCAACTAATTGCATATTTTATTGATAAAATACTATAATTAGCTTTAGTTTGGAATCATTCATATAAATATTATATTCTTATACATTCAATTATGTGCTTTGTACATTGTTATATTGGTGAATGACTAATATATACTTATATTGTTAGTTACTAATTGTTACGGATAAATTACATTACGTATATGAAGATAAATGTGAATATTTTAATTCAATAAGAGAATTAATATCTCGAGTAATAAGATCAGTTATAAACTGAAAGTTAATTTCTTGGTTTTTATAAGTTCCAGTAAAACCATTTTTATCCAAATTTTTAATAGGATATAAAGCATTAATAAAAGGAGTTCCTAATATAATAGGAGGATTCATCAAGTTTTTGACAAGTAAAAATGTCTGAGGAATGCAAATATTATCTTGACAAATATAAGCAGATGGAATTTTATAATCTATTTCTAGTTTATCACCAGAAGCAGAACGTAAAGTATGAGAATGTCTAAACATAATATTTAGTAGGTATTTTAATTTAATCAATAGAAGAAGACCCAGCACTGTACTATCAATCAAATTACTGATTCATCTAATTGAATCATTATCAATTAAAAATTTAATTTTTATATACCATCTTTGATTGAGATGTAATAATTTGCATAATATTTAAAAAATTATCAAATTTATTATTATTATTATAAGGAATATCATTAGAAGAAATTTGAATAGGCTGACTAATTTCTTTGCCTTTATGAATCGATTTTTCAACTAAAGAAAGTCGATTATCTATAAAAACATGATTTTGTTTTATTAAACAAATTTCATTTTTCAAAATTTTAATTTCTTCATGCAAATTTGCTAAAGTAATTCCATTTTCGTTTAATTTGTTAGTTTATTAATTCTATTTTTAACTTCTAACATTGTATATGGCTCATTATTAATTTAAGCCAAATTTAATTTAGGAATTGAAGATGATGAAGTATATGATGATTAGGTAGATGATATAGATGCCCAATTTAAAATTTTTGATCTAATATCATTGTCTTCAATTTGTTTAAGTAAATCAATAATATTATCACTTGAAATCATATTTATTTGAAAATCTTGAAATTGTGAAAGAATGTTATAATATTCTTTATTTTTATCCATTATATATAGTATTATAAGAATTGCAACATATTTTAGAAATATAATTTGACAGAACAAGAATATTTATCGTCAATAAGAGTTCATTAGAATAAATATTTAAATAAGTAGTTATAAACCACGGAACAAAAGGAATTATTTTATTATGTAAAGCAGTAAATTCATAAAATTCTTTTGAAATATTATCAAGGTCTTCAGAAGAATATACTTCAAATAACCATTGTCTAAAATTATTCTAATTTGAAGATAAAAATTCTTGTTTTATTATTTTTCTAGCATATGAATACTAAAATCTATAACAGTAGTCATAAATTAAAATCTAATTCGGATTCAGTAGGAATTTCCTTATCTAATTCATTATCATGAATTGGTTTAACTATATTATTATTTATATGTAAATGATTTACATGTGATGTAGATGGAGTATTACATCTATTGTATGTAATGATGCAGGTTTTGATTTAGTGCAGGAATATAATCATCAAATAATGAAATCTGAGATTTTGAAGATAAACGTCCTATAAGGATGTCTAGATGATGATTATACACATTTTTATACTATGTCTAGATGGAACATAAAGATGTATCAAAACGAAGAACAATTTGTCCATTTGGTGTTGATATATTTCTGAGGACATGTCTGTGTAATATTCAAAGCATATAATGTAGAAGAAATCTCTTCATTTATTATCCAATGATCAGGAAATTGAATTCATTCCATTTAATTGGTTGTCTAGTTATAATCTGAGTCTAAAATTAGTCTGATCATTGCAGCTAGAAATATTAATCAATTTACACTTTGGATCAAAGTCCAAAGCATGTTTAAAACAAATCTATAACATAAACATATACACATCTAGATGTGTATAAGAGACAGGAACCAAAAACACTAGAGATAAATGTTAAAGCATCAAGTATATTAACATCGATAAAGATAATTGTAAATTAGGATAAACATTAAAATAAATGGACCATTAGCCAAACTGGATTGTATAATACCCATTAAAACCTGTCTCTTATACACATCTAGATGTGTATAAGAGACAGATCAGATTCTAAGTCAGAATTTATATGAGACAGATTCATTCTGGTGTTTTAACAACATATTTTGATATAATATTATCAAATAAACCATATTTATAAATAACAGAAGGTGAAATTTTTGGTATTGTCCACTTATTAAGTAGATTCATATCTTGAGGAATATCATATTCTTCTTTTAATTTATTTTTATCATATGAGACAGATGATAAAGATAAGTCTTCCATTATTAAGGAAAGAAATATGTCGATTGTAATCAGATATTAAATCTATTTAAGAACAAAACGCAATTATTTGTGCTGATCAGCCTTAATACAAAGCCCAAGACCGTATTGGAATCCCGTATTGGCTTATCACCGTATTGGAATCCCGTATTGGCTTGCAAATCGTATTAAAACTAAGTCCAATTTAGATCAAAGGCGGTTAGCCCAAGACCGCCGCCACACTTAACCTCAAACATTTAAACTAGAGTCAAATTCTTTCTTTAGAAAATTATTTTTAATAATCATAAATCTCCGGTTTTGGATAATTTACCTTTAAAATTTTCTGTCTATAAAAACTATTTAATTTATTTAGATGTGTATAAGAGACTTCCTATAAACGCCTTTCTCTTTTGCTAAGCGGGTACTTTTCAAGGCCAACAAAATAAATTAAATAACATTATGACTGAAAATTTTTAAGAACCGAACCAAGATAATATGGTTATTAAAAAGTTTTGAAAGAAAGAAATTCAAAATAGTTTAAACATAGTTCAAATATTTAGGATAAGATAACCATCAACATATGATAATTAGCCTGACATATTATGTCAGGACCAAACAAATTAAAAGGGAAAGGGAAGAAGGTAAACCTCAGAAGAGGCTGATGAGGAATACCTCGGGGTCTTCTTCTTTGATTAAATAAAAATAATTACAAAAGAGTAGTAGAGATGTACAATAGAGGGAGAGAAGAGTGGACTAAAGAAAAGAAAAACTAAAACTTGGCTCTCCTCCTCGGCTATACAATTGAGGATATTTATAGACAGCCGGACGTCAAAATTTCAAATTTTGTACAGTAGGATTTTTGAAATCTGCATAGTGAAATTACTATTTCTACAGTGAATTACTGTTTGTACAGTATTTGTATAGTAAATCCGTGAATGCACAGTGATTTTTACTGTTTATACAGTAATTTTGAACAGTGAATTCACTGTTGTGTGGGATCCACTTTGATGTCGACATTTGTCTTGAATATTTTGATCATCTGATCTTTTTCTTCATTGCTTCTTTTGCTTGAGTGTGTCTAAAACATTTTGAAGAATATCTTCAGATCTTTCAATAGGTTGTGATTCACCAGCTAATGAATTATTAGAGTCCATAGCCATCTTAACGTGAATCATTATCATCATTATTATCATTAATTTGATTAAGATCAATAGAAAGATCTTGTTTAATATGTTCTTTTATTTGATCTTTAACTTGCTCCATATAAGCTGCAATAATTTCATCTTTTGTCATAGTGCTTGATTGCACTTGTAATTTCCTGGCAATATTGCATCAAAAACACTTGGTCCATATGCTTACCTGAGCACTGTCTCTGTATAACTTTAAATTGTATTTGATCCAATAATTCTTGACCAAATTAATTGTTTGGTTTCTGGGTCTATTTTCATGAGTTTATCCCAGAATTTGGTATAATAGGTTCGATATAAACAAGGGAAATGATCGGAGGTATAACCAAATTCAGGTTCCCATTTATAAATCCAAGGGATTGAAAATTCAAGAAAGAAATAAATGGTAGCTATTTCTGTGGGTAAAGAAATATTTTCCTGAGAGTATAATTTTTTGAGAATAGGTGAGAATTTTATCCAAGAATGATATAATTGGAGAAATGGCTCAGGTAAAATTTTTACTGAGGGTCCATGGGTAGTCCACCAATGGATAAACCAATTGGGGATATTTTGAGATAGGATATTCGAGCACAATTTAATAAACCAAGTGTGCTTGTGTTTAGAATTCTCATAATAAAAAGTTTTATGAAAACTTTGAATATAATCCCAATAAGTATAAGAAAGTGGTTGTTGTTTTTCAACAAAGCATTGTTTTTCTGTGAGGGTAGAAATCCCCCATTCATCAGAAGATATAATTTTCTTAAAAATAATTTTTGAGAAATTATAAATATGCTAGTAGATTACTAGGAAGATGAAAATGCTGAATTCTAAGAATTCTTATTATAAGACATTTTTTCATAATATGTGCGAGTCTTATATGATTCGCCAGGAAACATGACTTTATCTCTTATACCTTTGAAGAATTTTCCAAGGTTGATCTCTTATATTGACATCTAGATTTTCATCAAGAAGAAAGATAATTTCTTTTTCTGGTCTCATATATAGACATCTTACACAGCATGATTCAAATCTCATCTACATATCTAGCATAGGTATAACCTCATATGCTCAGATGAATCAAATATTTATGCAATTGTTCATATAATGGATGATCTTTTGGGATATTACCCAGATCAATATGGGATGAGGATGAATATCCCAATCCTGATAATCCAGATATATCTGAATTATATAATGTTTTTCCACCCCTAGATATGACTGGGGTTCTTCCACCTCGTCCCCTATAAGGAGACTGAGAACTTTCATGTCTCATGAAACCTATAAAAATTCTCGAGATAAAAAATCAGGTAGAGAATTTTCAGATCCTTTTTTATAAAATATTTCAAAATCAAAGGGAGTTAATTGAGCTTGCCATCTAGCAAACATTTGTTTAGAAATATCATTTTTAAAATCTTTATTAAACATAAATTTTATTGAATGAGAATCAGTAATTACTATAAACTTTTGATTATATAAATCATTTTGAAATTTTAGAACACATTTAACTATTGCTAACATTTCATGAGCAAATAGTAGCATATTTTTTCTGACTATTAGTCCATTTACCAGAATGAAATTTAATCAAATAGATTTGTTTATTATCTGGATTAATTTGTTTTAAAATGCCACCAAAGCCTATATTAGAAGCATCAGTTTCTATTATTTTTGTCCATTTAGGAATAGCTAATGTTAAACATGGTAAAATTTTTACCTTTGATTTAATATTTTTAACTAAATTAGTTAATTTATTATTCCAAGGAATTCCATTTTTCAGTCTATCATATAATGGAGCTAAATCTTTAATAGATTTTTATAATAAGGAGAAATATAATTTAAACTTATTAAAAACGTTGAATTTTTATCTATAATTTCATCAGGAAATTTGGATGCAAATTCGATGGCTCTATTAATAGGTGTACGCGTTCCTTTTTCAATAAAATGTCCTAAAAATCTAATTTTTGTTTGAAATAGAGAAAGTTTTGGTTTAGATATTACTAATCCATTTTGTATAACAATCTTTTTAAATAATCCCTTTCCCTTTTAATTTGTTTGGTCCCTGTCTCTTATACAATCTAGGATGTCATCTATATAAACAATAATAAAATCCATATAAGGAATAAAAATATCATTCATAATTTTTTGGAATTCAGAAGGAGCATTTTTTAATCCAAATGGCATAACATTCCATTCGAATTGTCCAAAGGGAACATTGAATGCAGTACGATAAGTATGATCTGCAAAAATTTGAATTTGCCAATATCCTGATTTTAAATCAAATTTAGAAAATATATTGGCCATATATAGTTTTTCTAATAAATCTTTTTTATTTGGAATAGGATACCTTATCCATTTTAAAATTTTATTTAAAGGTTTATAGTTTATAACAAGACGAGGAACACCTCTTTCTTGTTCAGCTTTGTTATTAACATAAAAAGCATACAAGACCAAGGAGATTTAGAAGGTTTTATTAATCCTTTTTTGCTAATGAATAAGGTTTCTTTTTTACAAAATTCTAAAAATTCAGAATTCATTTGACATGTCGTGTCTAGCTTTTGTAGGAATATCCTGTTCTGAAATACACATCTAGATGTGTATAAGAGACATTTATTAATTGTCAAGATAAGCATTAGCATGATCAGCACAAATAGATTGTGAAAATTGTTCAGAAATGGATTTAATCTTTTCTTGAACTTTTGGCTGTTGTAAAACATCAGAAATAGAAATACTATAAATTTCTGAATTTAATGAAGATAAATGTGAATATTTTAATTCAATAAGAGAATTAATATCTCGAGTAATAAGATCAGTTATAAACTGAAAGTTAATTTCTTGGTTTTTATAAGTTCCAGTAAAACCATTTTTATCCAAATTTTTAATAGGATATAAAGCATTAATAAAAGGAGTTCCTAATATAATAGGAGGATTCATCAAGTTTTTGACAAGTAAAAATGTCTGAGGAATGCAAATATTATCTTGACAAATATAAGCAGATGGAATTTTATAATCTATTTCTAGTTTATCACCAGAAGCAGAACGTAAAGTATGAGCTGTTTTTGTATAATATTTAGTAGGTATTAAACCTTCTTGAATACAACAAATATCAGCATAACTATCAATCATGGCAACTGATTCAGCTAAAAAATCATTATCAATTAAAAATTTAATTTTTATATACCATCTTTGAGATGTAATAATTTGCATAATATTTAAAAAATTATCAAATTTATTATTATTATTATAAGGAATATCATTAGAAGAAATTTGAATAGGCTGACTAATTTCTTTGCCTTTATGAATCGATTTTTCAACTAAAGAAAGTCGATTATCTATAAAAACATGATTTTGTTTTATTAAACAAATTTCATTTTTCAAAATTTTAATTTCTTCATGCAAATTTGCTAAAGTAATTCCATTTTCGTTTAATTTGTTTAGTTTATTAATTCTATTTTTAACTTCTAACATTGTATATGGCTCATTATTAATTTCAGCCAAATTTAATTTAGGAATTGAAGATGATGAAGTATATGATGATGAGGTAGATGATATAGATTTTCAAATATGCCCAATTTAAAATTTTTGATCTAATATCATTGTCTTCAATTTGTTTAAGTAAATCAATAATATTATCACTTGAAATCATATTTATTTGAAAATCTTGAAATTGTGAAAGAATGTTATAATATTCTTTATTTTTATCATTATATATAGTATTATAAGAATTACAACAATTTTTTGGAATATTATCAGAAAATTGATATGTTCGTTCAAGATCATTATTATAATTATTTAAATAAGTAGTTATAAACCACGGAACAAAAGGAATTATTTTATTATGTAAAGCAGTAAATTCATAAAATTCTTTTGAAATATTAGACAATGGTTATTTGAAGTATATTCTTCTGAATCGGATCTTTAAACAACAAAAGCCTCACACAACAATTTAAATATGGTAAAAAATTAAAAACGAGAAAAATATTATTTGAGGAACAAGTTTTTATATATAGGAATTTAGTCTCATGTCAAAGTTCGATTACCCTAGTTGAATTTGAATAATCGAATTTGGGAAATTGATTATCAAATTAGAATTTGTCTTATCAAATTTTGTACCAAATCGGATTTGAAATCTTGTTAAAATTTTTAGGACGTTTTGAATTTTAACCAATTTTATTAACTGTAAGTGATTCTATATATGATAAACCAGTAACAGTCGTACAAATTTGGGCTACTGCCCATATCTGAGCTAATTGAATTGGACATGTGGGGAAGAAAACTTCCCACTTAACATCTAAAGACAACTTTGAAACAAATTTTGTGACATGATGTGCTAGCTATTACATATCATTCTTGTAAATGGAAAAAATAAATAAATAAATAAGAACAGCTAAGAAACTAGGCTAAAATCTGCAGAATGCCCTCCAGTAACACACCGAGTTTTGCATCTCTTACACTCCTGCGTCCAAATTATCTATGATTCCATTGCAATCTGATTCCACTGGTATTCTTTATCAATTTTCCTCTTGAGCCAGCAATATTGCATGGCAATTAGTGCTTCATCTATCCATGAAGCATCCCCATGCTAATCAGCAGCTGTCCCTGTCTTCGCCAACTTTCTATTCCAATCCCTTGCAACAGCTGCTAAACCTATTTTTGTGCTTATCTCATATTTTATTGCATCTGTATTTATCTTTACGGTGTTGCACTCCAAAGCTATGCATTTGTCATCTATGTTCTACATCCCAGTTTCTTACCTGCTTCTTTCCAAATTCATTTCCCCAGCCTTTGAGAATTCTAGCCAGTCATTCATTGCCCTTTATACTATATGCATAAAAGGGTTCTTTTCTCATTCTTTCTTTCTAAATGTGCCAACTTATCAATCAACATCATCTCAATATTTTACTGCCCTCTTCTCTGCATCTTGCTTCTAGTAATTTCTCCCACCACCTCTAAAAGTTTTTTGGATTCCTTCTAAAATCATATCATAATTACTAGGATCAGAGGTGGTGAAAAGTTGACCAAAGGAGTTTTCAATTTCTCTAACAATCTCCTTTTCAATACCACAACACTCCCTCACACTTTCTTTCTGCAATTTAGAAATGCAATTCTTCTTTCTCTCGGAAGCTATACTGATGTCAACAAATTTAATGTTACTGTTGCCTCCTTCAGCCACTTTATTCTTGTCTTTTAGTACCAAAACAGTTCTTTATCCTAATAAGCTTTGCTTAGCTGTCTTCTCCGCTGAATTAACATAGCTCTGTTGTCCCTCGTATCTCTCTCCTTTATTTTCCTGATCCTCTCTTTAAGTTCATTCATTCTCTGTACTGCATTCAATTTCAAGCCTTTCATTCCTATCAGCAAAGCAATTCTACAACGCCTAATTTTCTTGGAGACCATGAACATTCAGGAGCCCCTGCAATCTTCCTTCCACCCTTCATCAATCACTTTTTGCACCTCATTATATTGTAACCATCTTTGATCAAAGAAGAATCTTGATTTTCTTTTTCTCCGTAACGAGCAGATGTCAGATAGAAAAATATCATGATTAGAAGTTTAAATTTGTATATGGTTGCATTATTCTAGCTAACTTGAACTGCAGTTGCCTTCAATACTATATAAATCTCTATCCATCCTCTCCTTGATTTCCTCTCCATTTTCCCAATTACTACAAGAAGTCCAACGCTTTCCATCAAAATCCAAATCAACTAGCTTATTATCTTTTATGAAACTCCTAAAATCAGTGAAGTTTCTTGCTGATCTGATCCTTCCCCCTATTTTTTAATGTTTGAACAGATATCGTTGAAATCCCCAACCATAATCTATCTATCCTCCGACATACGTTTTCTTCTGTTTATGACGTTGCACTGTCCTCTTCTTTGCTCTCATTAGTGCTTGCATATACCCAATAAACCACCTCCCTATGCTATCATCTTTTTTAACCACTTTGACCTCTATAGTTCTTTCAAATTCCACCACATTACATTTTGCCTACCATAACTTAGCCATCCCCCTGATTTGTGATTAGCATCAACCATCACTCCTTTCTCAAAATTTAAAATCCTCTTAACTTATCCATATATTTACGAAGTAAATTAAAATCAACCCCTTTGTGATTTGGTTAATGTTCACGTTACCTCTTTATGGTTTTCAAACCTGCAATCAGTCCTCTTGTAGTTTGGATTTTTTTTTGTAAAATAGATGGAGAGTTACAAATTTAACAAATTTGTGCAAAAAGTCCAAAATACCCCTAACCTTAATACTTCTCTATTGCCTGAAAATTCTTTCGCAGGAAGGAAAGGTTTGTGTTTTATATTAAAATACATAACTACCCTTGATTAGAGGGTTTAAATGACTAAAATAATCCTTTAAATAAAAAATTTTATATTAAAATACATAACTACCCTTGATTAGAGGGTTTAAATGACTAAAATAATCCTTTAAATAAAAAATTTTCAGCCACCCCACGGTCACTTAACAGAATATTTAACGGTTTCACTTTAACCTAAAGCACAAGGAGGTAGATTGTAGGTTTCAAAACCCATAAGGGAGTAACGTGAACCACAAGGGGGTTCCTTGTAATTTATCGTATATTTAAGAGCAGGTACTTATTTTGGTTTTACCGAAAAGGACTATATTTGGAGAATGGAATCTAATAACCTCCTTGACTTTGGAAATTATCAAGGGACTCCCGTACCTCAGTAATTACACACCACAACTCTTATTGGGTATCGGGATACCTCATTCGATTGGTCCACATGCCCCATATTGTCACTTATGCATCAACCATCTCATTTCTTCTCATTTTTTTTTATTTATTTTCTCTTCGTCCCCTTCTAGCCAATCATTTTCATCCCTTAAGTAAAATTTTCTTTTTTTCCTATATCATTTGTTCCCTCTTTATTTTGACCAATTGTCATGGGTACTCATTGTTTTTGATAAAATTCTCACCTTTCTATTATAGCCTATGTTCTACCCAGTTTTCTTCTTGTTTTCCTTCTAGTTCTCCTTTTCAATCACCATTATATTAATCCTCTTAGTTTCTCTATCCTTTATGTTGTTTATTAATTTTGAATCTTGTAACTCTTGATTATTGATTATTCTTTTACAATCCTTTGACTTAACACTCCCATTCCCTATCTTTCCTTGTGATCTAGTGCTTATTTTCTGACTCCCTGTACTAGCACCTTTCTCATTATGTTGAACAACTTCCAGCATAGGTTTGTTCCCTTCTAATTCAATTTTTTGTTTATTTTCTTATAATCCTCCATGATTTCTCCCCACAGCCAAGCTATTATCAGCTGCCTTCTTAATTGTAACACTAAGACTTGTTATCATCTTAGAACTAATTCTTCCCTTTGAGTTCCCACCCTCTCCACTCTTTTTGCTACTGTTTCACTATTTGCAGATGAATTTGCTTGGAGTACTCAAGCCCCATATTGTGCTTTCTCCAAACTGATGTCTTCTCTTCCCTTCTTACTACAACCCCTTTCCCCATGTCCCACTATCATACATTCAAAGTAAAAATTAGATATTCTCATATCTAACATCTATCCACTTAGCTTCCCTATTTAATTTCACTACAGTAACCCTTGGGAGAGGTTTAGATAAATCCATATATTGCTAATAACTTTAAGTATTTATCCTCTTTTCTTTCCCTCCTCTCCTTCCCCCGAGTTGGCATGATAATGTCCTTTACATCCTACTACTTTTCAACCCTACTTGCTTAATGATCCAATGTAGCGGTAAATTCCAGGTTTGAATCCACTACGAGGGCATCAGAAACTTTTTAGAAAGATTTCTTCCATCCACTTTTGGATTACTAGGATTTGATTATCCATTATCGTGGGTCTACCAGTCATTACTCTCTCCATTTCTCTTTGTGAGTCAAGACTAAACTAATAAGTGAATTATTCACTCCCAACTCAGAGAATACTAGATTTTGAGAATAGCCCCACACATGATTAATAAAGTTTTTACTCTCACAAAGTTGCACAAATTTCTAACCCAAGATCTTTCCAATGAGGCTATTCTCACACGATTTTCCTCAAATGTGACATCTCCTTTCTCTAGATCTACACCTCCAACATCTATATCAGAAAAACCTAAATTTTCAATTTATTTACCAAAATCCTCCGCCATGGAACAAAGAGATTAAACAAGGAATCCAAATAACTATCACCAAGAATAAGTAAAGTCTATTAAACTTGTTAAGGACACTAAGGTTAGAGACATAGATTCAACTGAAAGTTTAAGCTAGGTAGACACGGTAAAAAGATGCATCATGCAACAAGGTCTGTGTGTGTGTGTGAGAAAGATAGAGAGAAGAAAAAACAGTAAGTAATGGAGAGAAAGGAAACTAGCCTTACAACTTTAGTTATTACCAAGTTGTTCCCCCTCCAAAAACTTTTTACTTTCTCCATTCCGACCAAATCTCTAGAATATTTTCCGTTCACTAAAAATCCTTTTAATACATGTTTCTTCGACTTACAGTTTGTCAGGGCTAGAAATCCAGAGCACACATGTGTTTCTCACCTTGTTGTTTTACGGATCCAAATAGTAAAAAAAGACAGCAACAGTTATGTGTAATAAATATTAAATAATTTAGTGTTAATGGCGGTCAAAAGATGAAATATTGGGAAATCACGTATGTCCAGTCGAAATTTGAAAACTTTACTAGCTTCTACCTAGAGAAGAAGGAAACTCTCATAGAGAGACAAGGTCTTCTTGTAGAGAGAGAAACCTTGAACTTTGCTCTGTGTTAAAATTTGTTCCCTAAACTAACTTTCATAACTTCTCAACCTCTGTAGTCTTGTTTATAATTTAATTATGGATTCTATTTATTTTTTATTTTAAAACAAAATGAAGTCTTTTT
The DNA here is from genome assembly GCA_025175665.1 of Cinchona pubescens. Classification (NCBI taxonomy): domain Eukaryota; kingdom Viridiplantae; phylum Streptophyta; class Magnoliopsida; order Gentianales; family Rubiaceae; genus Cinchona; species Cinchona pubescens. The sequence continues at coordinate 903,275 of JANKKI010000143.1, forward strand.
TTTTTCCCCTTTTGCTTTCTCTTTCTTTTTTTTGTGTACTTGTATCTACCTTGTAAAATTTAATACTACACAAATTAATCATGAAAATAACTTAAAATTTTGAAGTTTATGCAACATAGCTTGATATTTTTTTCTCTCTCACAATTTTTTTTGCAATAAAACGTGTTAATTGAAAATAGGAAAAGAAAAAACATTACGATTTCATCAAACTATTGTTCATGTGCACCAAAAAATTTTAACATGAGTGTTGCATGCATCAAATTATTTTATATTCAATTTATAGTAATAGAATTTTTCTTTTTTATTCTTTTTTGTTATTCTAGTTCCATTTACTACTTGAATTAAAACCCAAATGAAATATGAAAACATGACATACTTTTAGATCCAACACAAGAAACACACAATACAGTTTTGTGATTCTAGAGCTAAGGCTCTTTTCCTCTCGAATTCATTACTGACTTAAGTATTGGAATATTTTCAGGGGCACGCATCTTCTTACAGGTACCCTACCTTGGCTAAAAACTGATCTAAGAGTTAACCAACCTTTGTAGAAATAATAACATAGGGCAAAGTTCAAGATGCAATGATGTTATTTGCCTTTATCTATATGATTCTCTCCAAATTCTTCTTGTTATCTATGTGGTGTGTGTTAGAAAATATAAAGTGATAAAGAATAGAAATAATAAATATATTGATAAACAACTTAGAGAGTCTATAAATTATTGTTTGGTATTTTAAATCAATATTTTAAATACATAAATAAGAAATTTATTATTTTAGGATTTTGTATGATCTTATCCCTGTTTTGGATAAATCTTTCATAATTTGAAAAAATAAATGGAAAAGGAAGAAAGAACGTTAAAATAGCAAGATGAGAAAAGACAAAACAGACCATAGAGAGGGAGAAAGTTGCTAAGTGATAACTAATATAGATTGGGATGAAAAATATACTTAGTAGATAGAAGGAGGAGAGAAAAATTGATATAGTCTCATATCTAATATCTAAATAAGAAAGAAGTGAGATCCTTCTAATTATCATGTGGCAATATGTCAGATGACATGTACGATGGGGGTGTGTGATTTTTTTGGCCAAAAAATACACTTTATGCCCCTTATCTAATGCACAACTTTTAGAATACTTGAGAATAGTTTTGTCATTTTACCACCCTTTTGCTATGTTACTCCCAAAAAGTTTGGATTTTTTCATAAAAAGACAAAATTACCCGCTTACACCAAACATTATCAAACCGTAAAGGGAAATTTTGGGTAGTGTATAACTCATCTTACCTGCATCAGCATACTTTTTCTCTACAGATAGCATATTTCTACCAAATCCATACCTGATTAAAAAATAAATAAAAAAAAAGAAAAATAAGATATCTTTATTTTGACCTAAGGTCATATTTGTAAAAATAAGTAGTTAAAAGATGTTTCCTTTTCTTTTCTTTTCTTTTTCAACTTCCAAATTACTAATAATCTTTTTTTTCTTTTCTTTCCAAAACTCCCAAACAAAACTTCTATCTTTTCTCTTCTCTTCTTATCTCTTCTCTTTTTATCTCTCATAACTTAAAGTCTACCCTTCTTTTCCTTTCTCTCCTAAACACCCAAACTCAACCTTAATATTTCTTGTTGATTGGTTACTAACTTTTGATTCATCTTTATTCCTCTCTTCAATATGTTGTTGAGAAACTCGTAAATATCGTATATTTTCTGTATCGTTTACCTCATTTTTAGTGATGTATAAGCAATAATTGTGTAATTATGAGCTAAAATAGTTTATTTTGAGTTTTTTAGGGTTTTATTAAAGAAAGAGTATGTGTAAAGTTGATCACCAAATTGGAGGAAAATTGCAAAATTAGAATTTATGTGCACTGACTTGGAGTGATCTAGACACAGTTTGGTATATTGAACATAAATTTCCTGTACGAGCTTCAATTAGGGTAATTAAAGATGTTTTGGAAAGATAAGACACAGTACTACAACTTTCATGTTTTGAAGTTTTCCAAATTCGGCCTGTATCATGGTCAAAATCAAGGAGGAATTTGGAGCAGGTGCTGCCAGGCCCACCCATGCGTGACCAATTTGCAGTACCCAAGCACCATGTCCAGTAGCTCCAATCTTCATGTCTAGAAGTCGCGCCCAAGTGCGACATTTATGCAAGGCCCCGGCACACATCGTCGGACAGGTTTCATGGGCTTGCTTATTTTGCAAGAAACATCCTCTCGTGGGCCTATTTACGTGAGAATTTGTGTACTTATCATTTCAAAGTCCCAAAACCCTAATTTTACCTATAAATACACCCAAAAAAGAGGGGAGGAAATGAGGGTCCATCATCAACCATAGTTAGTTTTTAGTTTTCAGTAGTTAGAGCAATAGTTTAGACGTAGGGTAGATTTTATCTAGTGTTCAAACTAGAATTTTGTTCTCTTTTGCCATGAATTCAAAATTTAACGATCATCAACATTAGTTTTCACTACGATTACTGAGTTTGACTTATCTTTCTGCAATTCAATTTTTGTTTTCATTGCGTTCTTGTTCTTTAATTATTGTTCTTGTGTTATTGTATTTAAATTCTTAATTGCTTTCGTAGTTTAGTAGTTAGGGTTATATTTCATCATTTTAATTGCTTTTATAGAGTAGATTAATTTAAATTCTTGTTCTTGATTAAATTCTTCCAAGCAGGGTAGATTAAATTAGGTTTTTAGTCGATTATATTTAATTGCTTTTCGTAAGATTAATATTTTACATTCTTGTCTTTATTTTAATTTCTCATGATTAAATTTATCTTAAGTTTAGTTAAAAACTCTTGATTATTTCGTCTAACTATTGTAAATAAGTTTGTGAACCTAATACTTGTTCCAATAGTTCTAGTGGGAATGATCCTTACTCATCCTATATAGAAACTCACCTCATATACTTGCGGGTGTGTGGGAGTTGATTAGGATAATTAAGATTTTCTTTTTTTATTATTACTTGTTCATTGTTCTAAAAAACCTATTAAACATTCTACCGAACAAGTTTTTGGCGCCATTGCCGGGGACTATTTTTGTTTGGTAACAATATTAGGTGTAGTGAGTCTTACTAGATTAGACTTTTTATTTCTTTTGTTATTTATTTACAATTATTTCTTGTTCTCTCGATTTTGTTTGGGTTATTTCCTTGATATTTGATCTTTGGTTTTCATTTTTTGTAGTTTATGCCAAATACTCTTTCGTTCAATCAACCACTTCATCCGATTGATTTGGTGATTGAGTGGACTATAAGTAGAAACTGCAGACAACAAAACTCAAACCAATGTGACAATCCAATGAAGAATCCAAACCGACCTGTGAATCTTCTGAACAAGAGGAGGTTGCAGGCAATAATGCCAACTATATTAATGCTAATGCTAACCCCTGACATCTTAGAGATTATGCCATACCCAATTTCGAGGGGGTAAGTTCTAGCATTGCTTCGTTGTTCATGCAAGCAAACTATTTTGAAATCAAACATGCATTGATACAAATGCTCCAAACACATGTGATGTTTGGAGGAGGACCCAATAAAGATTCCTACGAGCAATTAATCAAATTCAAGGAGGTCATTGATATATTTCGATATAATGGAGTCCACCACAATTGTATCTGGATGAGAGCATTACCTTTTTCTTTATGTGGTAGAGCAAGGTCGTGGTTGCAGTCATATAGACAAGTTACTTTCACAACATGGGACCAACTCGTTCAAGAGTTCCTAGTCAAACACTTTTCACTGGCTAAGATCGTTAAATTCTGAAACGAGATCACATCATTTAGACAAAGCACTGGAGAGAGCTTAGGTGAAGTTTGGAACCGCTTCAAGGTGCGTATTGAGGAAGTGCCCGTACCATGCTATACTTCTATGGCTGCAAGTCCAAACCTTCTATAATGGACTATTTTTTAATACGAAATTGATAGTTGATGCTAGTGCGGGAGGTTCTTTCCCCTACAAGACTCCGGAAGAAGCGCAAGAATTGTTGGAAAGAATGACATCCATTCATTATTATCATAGAGCAATAACTCCTGTAGTTGAACAACAACAAGAAGTTAATCAAGTCAACGTCAACAAGGAGGTATGCCTAATTATGATAATTTCATATCTCAGTAAAATATGATGATGAGTATCATTACAAATTTGACCAAGGTTGTAAAGAATATGGGAAGGAGTTCGGTGAACTTTAGTGGGTCGACATCTCAAGGGATCCTGATTTGTGATTTTTGCGAAGGAAGACACCAAAATGGCTTTTGTGAGACTTTAGTGATGCAAGATGAGCAGGTTTAATACGTTTCTAATCAAAATTCTAGCTCACATAATCAGCCCACATACTATGTTGATGCGATACATACAACCCTTCTTGGCGAAATCTTCCGAACTTTTCTTGGACTAACCAAAATAATGTCCAAAATCCTTAATTTAAGCTCAACCAACAACAACAAAATTTTTCTAACTGAACCTCATTATCTAGAAAATATCAATCACCTCATCAAAGGAATCCTCAAAATTTTTCACTTTATCAAAACAACTCATACCAGTCTCCACCACCAAGACCACCATCTTAAAATCTAAATTATTCTTCATATATGAATAATGATACACCCAATGATGATAATTTGAGAAAGAATTTTGAGAGATTGCAAAGGGAGTAAGAAAATTTGCGAGCTACCACGAGGAACCTTGAGCTACATTTGGGACAAATAACTCGACAAAACAATGAGAGATCGGTTGGAGCATTGCTCCCAAACCCGAAAGAGCAATGCAATGCTATTTCTATAAGAAGTGAAAAAGGGTTGGTTATGCTGAATGAAAAACAAGAGGATGGTAAAGAAGAAAAGAAGTGCAAAAACTCTAAGGTGATTGAGGAGAAGAATGAAGTTGGTTGTAATGATGACAAGATGACAAAAGTAGATGAAAACAAGGAGTTAAAAGAAACACGTAGTGGAGCCTTTAAATTTTCATCCTTCAATAAAGACTTCATTCCCTCAAAGGCTTAATAATTCTAGAAAAGAGTAAAAAGACAAGCAATTTTAACAATTCATCAACATGTTCAACAAGGTTAATTTCAATATTCCTCTGGTGGATGTGCTCACCAAAATGCCCAACCATGCGTGGTTTATGAAGGATTTATTGGTAAGGAAGCGGAAATGTGATGATGGTGAGAAAATTTATCTCAATGCTAAGTGTAGTGCAATTTTTCGACGAAAATTACCCCCTAAACTAAAAGATCCTGGTAACTTCTCGATACCGGTGAATATTAGAGGAACGACATTACATTATTCACTTTGTGATTTAAGGGTGCCGAAATCCATTTATGATAATTTAGGAATCACCAACGCCAAACCAATTTCTAATGTTACACTCCAATTAGCAGACATGACTAAAAGGAAACCATATAGTTTGTTAAAGGATGTGCTTGTGCAAGTAGAGAAGTTGGTGTCTCTCATTGATTTCTTGGTGTTGGAATCGACAAGAACAATGAAATACCATTGATTCTTGGGAGGCCATTTTTATGAACCACACATCCATTGATAGATGTTAATAAAGGGAAGTTGATTTTACAAATTGAAAATGAATATGTTGAAATTGATGTTTTTGATTATAATGATAATTTTTCTATTTTTGGAGAAAAATGTGCTAATCATTCACTTGATCCTTCTATTGTAGGTCAAATGAAGAATCAAAACCACCTGACGATGTGTGTGGGGTAAGAAAGGATCAAGAAAGTTGTGCAAAGCATCGGAAAGTTTGTAACATCCAAAAGTTTAAAGAGTGTAAAAAGAAGAGAAAATGGTTCAAAAAATAATTGGACATGCTACTGAGGATATTGGCTTTGGTGACTACAAGGAAACGTGGATTTCTTTAAGGAAAAGTCGAGAATCAATAAATGACAATTAAGAAAAGCGGGATTAAACTTTTCCTGTGGAGGCCTAAAGGAAGAGGATGGCTAACAACCATAGCATGTTCCACATGAGCGGGAATGCAATAGTCGAGTCTAAGACTATAAAAAATGGGGCTACATGGGAGGCAACCCATGTTTTTTTTTTTTTTTATACTCTCATTTCTTATGTTTTTGTTAAGTTTCTTGTTTTATTGTTTTTCTTGATGTCTTAAGGGTTTTTATGTTTTGTTTTTATTTTAGTGGTTGATGTTTTCGACTTCGAATCAAGGGTGTTTAGTTCAACATAAACAGCACCAAACGTTCTTCATTGACAGAGAAGCTTCCTTTTTTTTCCGTTTCTCTTCTTTATTTTTGCGTTGAGGACAATGCTATACTCTAAGTGTGGGGTAGGGAGTTTTCTTAATTTCTATTCGTTTGGTGGCTTATTTGTCAATTTTGTTCAATTTTTTCTTACATATTTTATGGTGGTTTAACTTTTGATTTGAGAGCTTTTCAAATGAAGATTGGAGCTACTGGTCTTCGTGCCTAGGCGCTGCAAATTGGTCGCACATGGGAGTGCTTGGTAGCACCTACTCCAATGTCTTCCTCGATTTTGACCATGATGTAGGCTGAATTTGCAAAAACTGAAAACATGAAATTGTAGCACTATGTCTTAGCTTTCTAAAACATCTTGAATCACCCCAATTGGAGCTCGGAGAAGAAAGTTATGCTTAATTTACCAAACTGTGTCCAAATCACTCCTTGCCGGTGCACATAAATTCCAATTTTGCAATTTTCCTCCAATTTTGTGATCAATTTTCACTCTTTTTTCACTCAAGCCCTACAAAGCTCAAAATAAACCATTTTAGCTCATAATTACTCAATTCTTGCTTATATATCACTAAAAATGAGATAAACGATACATAAAATATACGATATTTACAGGCTTATAAACTACCCCACACTTAGTTTTTTATCATCCTCGAGCATTTAAGTACAGAAATAATTTACAGACATACTCAATACATCTCATCAATTATTCTCATAAATAACCAAGAACCAAACCATCATAAGGAATATAGTCAAATGATAATAAACCCCTATGCATGAATTCCAGTGTAGGTGTGTGCATAGCCAAACAAAATTAACTTTTAAGACACTTGATCAAATCATGCAAACCCTTTGAATTTTTCTAAACACTCCATAGCTTACTTTTTTTTACATTTCTCCACTAATGTAGACAACTAACTCGACTTAAATTAGGTAGGACATTTAGCTTATAACGTAAGGCTAGTGTCTTGGCTAACGAAGAAGGAGAAAAGGATAAACAAATAACAAAAAGAGTTTTAAATTAATGTGTGCCTCATTAACATAAAACTTCTTGAACACTAAAATACCCATCCTTCAAAAAAGTAACCCCACACTTAATTGACCAACCACCCATAAAAATTTCGTAGCAAAATAAAATCTTACTTTCTTAATTTCAACCCTACTCGTTCATCATCCAACACTTTTGATCGGAATGCTACTTCATTTTTCATATTTTTTTTCAATTCCCCAAAACGGGTACCATTCGTAGGCATTATCCACAAAAAATATCTACGCTGGTACCGGTGATAGGCACTATCTACTAACACCCTAATACAAGTCGCAGTGATGGGCACCACTTGCAATGTTCAACATAAAAAAAAAAAAAAAATTTAACACCCTTACACCTTAAATTGTACACCATTCATTCTAACGCTCTCACACAACTACCTTCCGTCCTTATATCTCTTAACAATTAATTAAACCCCTTAAGGGCCATTAGGATAGCTTGCAAAGGTAGATAAAAAATGAGTTAAAAAAATGAAAGGTGCTTCTATCCATTCAAAACAAATTAAGCCTCAAGTAGAGTTCCAGAGATAAATTTTACAGTAATGGTTGGCTTGAAAGGCTCAAAGGTCGAAAGAAATGCCTACCCTCATTTTTAAGTCAAATCAAATTTTCTAAAATTTTGCCACGAATATGTAATAAAGACTTCAAAGTGTTTGGAATGCAATATAAGTGAATTTACACAATTATCTCTTGGTGCCAAAAAGCTTCAATATTGTAGGGCTGTTAGTGCTCAAAAATTAGAAATCATGCAAGGACAAGATTAACACTGACTACCATACTCATGACAACTTAGCACAAGAATTATCGAGCAGAAAATCAAATAAATATGCTAAGTAATTTGTGAACAAAAATTTGAAAAGTTCTCAAATCAAAAGCTAAGCTACAAATATGAAAGAAAAAATTAACAAAATGAACTAATAAATCACCAAACAAATAGAAATTAAGAAAATTCCCCACCCCACACTTAGAGTATAGCATTGTCCCCAATGTAAAAATAAAGAAGAGAAAGGGAAAAAAGGAACTTCTCAGGCAATAAAGAACGTTTGGTGCCGTTTATGTTGGACTAAAAACCTTTGAGTCGAAGTCGAAAACATCAACCATTAAAGCAAAAACAAAACATAAAAACCCTTAAGACATTAAGAGAAACACCCATATAAAACCAAGAAACTAAACTTTTCGATAGCTAAGAAACTAAATCATAACCTTATGGGTATACATAATAAAGTGAGGAAATAAAACATAAAAGAGTATGATAAATTAAAATGCAAGAAAATAGGAAAAATTAAGTCTAAGAGCTTAAAAGAATATGGTCAAGAATGTTGATTAGGTTTTTGAGAACAATGAACAAATAATAATAATAAAAGTAAACCTTAATTATCCTAATCAACTCCCACACACTTGCAAGTATACGAGATGAGTTTGTATATAAGATGAATAAGGATCGTTCCCATGCAAAGTATTGGAAAATGTACCAGGTTCACAAGCCTATTTACTAGTTAGACGAAATAATCAAGAGTTTTTAACTAAACTTAAGCTAAATTAATCACGAGAAATTAAAATAAAGACAAGAATGTAAAACATTAATCCTATGGAAAGGAATTAAATATAATCAACTAAAAACCTAGTTTAATCTATCCTACTTGAAAGAATTTAACCGTCAATCAAGAACAATAATTTAAATTAATCTACTCTACAAAAGCAACTTAAATCGATGAAATAAAATCCTAACTACTAAACTACGGAAGTAATTGAGAATTTAAACGCAATAAGACAAGAGCGATAATTAAAGAACAAGAACGCAATGAAAACAAAAATTGAATTGCATAAAAAAAATCTGACTTAGTAATCGCAGTGAAAACCAATGTTGATGATCGTTGAATCTTGAATTGTTGACAAGAGAACAAAATTCTAGCTTGAACACTTGATAAAATCTACCCTACATTTAAATTATTGTTCTAACTATTGAAAACTAAAAACTAATGATGGCCGATGATGGATTCTTATTTCCTCTCTTTCTCTTGGTGTATTTACAGGTAAAATTAGGGTTTTGGGGCTATAGAATGATAAGTACACAAATTCCCACATAAATGGGCCCACGTGAGGACGTTTCTTGCAAACCCATGAAACCAGTCTGACGACGCACGCTTGGGCACTGCATAAATGTCACGCCTGGGCGTGACCTCCATAAATGAAGATTTGAGCTACTGGTCTTCACGCCTAGGCATTGCAAATTAGTCGCTCATGGGCGCGCCTAGCAGCACCTGCTCCAAATTTCTCCTTGATTTTGACCATGATGTAAGCCGAATTTGAAAGAAGTCAAAACATAAAAGTTGTAGCACTATCTCTTAGCTTTCTAAAACAAATTTAATAACCCTAATTAGAGCTGAGAAAACAAAGTTATACTCAATCTACCAAACTGTGTCCAAATCACTCATTGTCGGTGCAAATAAATTTCAATTTTGCAATTTTCCTCCAATTTTGTGATCAATTTTAACTCTTTCTTTAGTCAAACCCAACAAAATTCAAAATAAACCATTTTAAGTCATAATTACTTAATTCTTTCTTATACATCACTAAAAATAAGGTAAACGATACATAAAATATATGATATTTACGAACTTATCAACTACCACATACTTAGCTTTTGATCGCCCTCTAGCAAAATGATAGAAATAAATCACAAACAACTCACCACATCTCATCAATTATCCACATGAATAACCAATAACCAAACCATCATAAGAAAAATAGCCAAATGATAATAAACCCCTGTATATGAATTCCATTGTATGTGTGTCCATAGCCATTCAAAAATAAATTTTAAAACACTCAAATCAAATCATGCAAACCCTTTGAATTTTTCCAAATACTCCATAGCTTACTCTTCTTACATTTCTCCACTAATGTAGACAACTGACTTGATTCAAATTAGGTAAGACTTTCAACTTGTAATGTAAGGCTAGGGTCTTGGCTAACAAAGAAGGGGAAAAGGATAAACAAAGAAGAAAAAGAGATTTAAATTAATGTGAGTCTCATTAACATAAAACTTCTTCTTGAACACTAAAACACCCATCATTCAAAAAAGTAACCCCACACTTAATTGACCAAACACGAAAACACCCATCCTTCAAAGAAGTAACTCCACACTTAATTAACCAAACAACCACAAAAATTTCGTGCAACAAGCAAAATAAAATCCTAATTTCTCAATTTTAATCCTATTCGCCAACACTTTGTAAAAATCTCTCATTTTTTTCCTTTGAATTGAAACGCTACTCCATTTTCCATCTTTTTTTTTTGATTCCCCAAAATGGGTACCAGTGGTAGGCACTACCCACAAAAAATATCTATGCTGGTAGTAGTGATGGACACTACCTGCTAACACTCTAACGCAAGTGCCAGTGATGGGCACCACCTGCAATGTTCAACACAATTTTTTTATCACCTCTACACCTTAAACTATACACCATGCATTCCATCACTCTCATACAACTACCTTTCATCCTTATGTCCCTTTAAAAATTAATGTGGCATTAAAGCTCTTAAGGGCCATTTAGGATAGTTCACAAAGGTAGATAAAAAAGGAGTTAAAAAAATGAATAGCGCTTTTGTCCATTCAAACAAGTTAAGGTTCAAGTAGGGTTCTAGGGATAAATTTTATAATAATGGTTGGAGCTTTTAAGGCTCAAAAGTCCAAATAAATGCCTACCCTCATCTTTAAATTAAATCAAATTATCTAAAATTTCACTTCGAAAATGTAATAAAGCAAGTGTCTGGGATGCAATATAAGCGAATTTGCACAATTATCTCTTAGTGCCAAAATGCTACAACATTGTAGGGATATTAATACTCAAAAATTAGAAATCATGCTAGAAAAATATTAACATCAACTACCCTCCTCATGATAACTTAGTTCAAGAATTATCGAGTAGAAAATCAAAGAAACATGCTAAGTAATTTGTGAAAAAAAAAGTGAAAAATTTTAAAAAGCTCTCAAATCAAAAACTAAGCTACAAATATGAAAACAAAAATTGAACAAAATGAACATACAAACCACCAAAAAAATAGAAATTAAGAAAACTCCCCACCCCATACTTAGAGTATATCATTGTCCCTAATGGAAAAATAAAATGGTGGAAGGGAAAAAAGGGAAGCTTCTATGACAATGAAGAATGTTTGGCATTGATTTTGCCATTTATGTTGGACTAAAGACTCTTCAGTCGAAGTCAAAAACATCAACCACTAAAGCAAAAATAAAAAATAAAAACCCTTAAGACATTAAGAAAAACAATAAAACCAAGAAACTAAACAAAAACATACGAAATAAAAATAAGAAAAAGCATGGGTTGCCTCCTATGTAGTGCCCTTGTTTATAGTCTTAGGCTCGTTTTGTCACGCCCCAAAAACGGGACCGTAACACGCCGCGCTAATGGTACACCGGCCCAAAGCGCAAGGCACAAACGAACAGAGCAACAAACTTAACCGCAATGTAATAGAACCATCAAACCATTTCTTAACTATAAAACCGAATATTTCATTTTACATAAAAAAATACGAATTACAAAATTCCTTCTCAGTACAAAAGATGCTACAACAAAAACAAAGTTCATCAATACAAAACCTATCTAATACACTACCCCTCTGCAAACAAAAGAGAAGCTTGGCAGATGATCCGCAGAGTCCTACCAGTAATGTGGAATCTGGACACACATCTAGATTTTGTACGCGTTTGGAGAGTCAAAAACGAGCACCTAATCTGAAAAATTATAAATCACGTGGGGTGAGCATAACTAGCTCAGTGGATATCATAAAAGCACTTCAAATGGGGCCAAGCATTGCGATAAAAAGAAAACATAAAGATAATAACATTTGTGAAGACCATAGTCATGAAGCAGTTTCTAAAATGTCTCATGGCATTTAAACGTCAGGCATGTCCAAAACATCCAATCATTTCAAAACATAGTATGCTAAAGCATAGCGAACAAATCCAAGTACAGTTTCAATCCGGAATATAATAAAATAGCATGAGTATCTTTTAGGCTCAAAGGTATGACCTACAGTACTAGGCAGATCTAGTAATCTACCACACCTACTAGCGTTTAAGTTAATTGCTCTGTTCGTTTGTGATCTCAGCTTTGGGCCGGTGTACCAGCCGTCGCATCACCATGGCGTCCCATGGATGACTATAGAACCGGTTCTCCATCCCAAATCAAACATTTCCAAACACATCCAAAATTATATACATTAGGTCACCTATGAGCCAAAACAGTCATAAAATGCTTTCATATCAAAAGAGTTTGCAAACATATCAATTGATTAACATAAAATAGCTTGGTCCCGATTTTATATGTAATAATTCCAAAACTTGGTAAAAGTGCAGTTCCAAACATCATACACATTCTAAAATCCATCCAAACATATTTCGAAAGTCGTTAAACAAAATACAAGTGGAAGAGGGTCTATGTTACCCACCTATCAAAGCAAAAACTGCACAAATGATCACCGAACGCGATCGCCGGTAGGTGGCGTGGTACTTACCAAGATATAAGAGGACTCTTAGAAGAGATGTAGAAGTTAAAGAATGACTAGGGAAGCGAAAACGACGCGAAACGATAGAAAACGACACCAACAGCTCTTTGGTAAAAAATGACCTATTCACAAATTCCGACCAACTTCGACAAGCTAAAACCCCAGTCAAAACACTTACCAGTTAACCCCTCAAATTCGTATTACAGCTAGATTAGGAGATAATAAGCTCAGTTTTCCAGAAAAATCGAAAAAACTTTGCCTCTCCCTAGGCTATAAGTAGGTTATCCTCCCTACCAACAAAATCCAATTCCAAGGTATTCAAGGGACCTTGGTTACAACCCAACTCAAAACAACATATTCTAACCAACCAATGCATAAACGGAAAGATTCACCGGAGCAATAGCCGGGACTATATCAATAGCACCCCACAACAATCCATACCCCATAACCACTACAATTAACTCTATTACAACATTAGAGCAACAACCTATGGGTGTAATTCCCTCTTTACTACCAAACTGAAATTTTTACCGATAAGCCACACGCATGATTCAAACATGCTTCCTATCCAAACTAACCTTAAAACACTCTTAAAACATCATTATATGCATAGACGTAAGCATTCATAGCATAACACTCTAGGGCCACATATGGAAGACAAAACCCCAACTCATAATCTTAAATTCTTTAAAAACTAATTTTTGCTACTAAATTAACATTTTTTCTGAATAATTCAGCCATCATACAACACTCACACACCACAATGCACTAATTACACTTAGTCCAATTTTTGAGTCCCGTTTACCCGCCGGAACCGAAATCGCGTAAACCGAAAAATTTGCCGAATTGAAAACGAATAAGTTGAAGTACTTTATGACTAAAAATAATATGAAAAACATTTTAAACCAGTTAAAAATCAAAGAACAAGGCTAGTAAAATGCTGGGTTTCACACGTTTGATCAAATATTGACAAGGTGGACGGTTTCCCGCCCTCTCGTTAATAATCCCACCATAGTAGCACTTCACTGATTGGCCATTAAACTTGAAATTGCCTTGATTTCCTTTGAGTTCTACCGCACCATATGGGAATATCTGCACTATTTCAAACGGCCCACTCCATCTTGACTTCAACTTTTCAGGAAACAATTTGAACCTCAAATTTTATAATAGAACCATGTCCCTGGCCTTCAAATTATTTTCAAGAATATGTTTGTCATGCCACATCTTAGCTCTCTCCTTGTACGATCGTGTATTCTCATAGGCTTCTCTTAGGAGCTCATCTAACTCATTTAAATCAAGTATTAGTGACTAAGCCTTATGGTTGCTCAAACAAAGGCCCTCTTTGCATCCTTTCCTCATACCCCATGTCCATGAGTAATGATAAGGCTTATCAGGCACTTGAACGTGGAAGAATTTGAATTGATTAGCACTCAAGGCCTACCTACAATTTTCTAAGTGTCCATTGTGCCATGCTACTATTCCTCCAAAAGCTCGAGCCTTAGTTGTAAGGCTAGCTCAGGAAATTTTCCACCTTGGAGAAGCTTCAGACAAATGGACGTCTTGCCATGAGTGCGATCAAGCCTTCTTTGGTTGTTCTCTTGTAATCAACTACTTAGCATTTGCTTGCAACATAAGTCTCATCATTACTGCTTTCTAATCGAGCTCACATCCCAGTTGTACATCCTGCCTGTTTAGATTAGCTCTAGATTGAAATTTTGAAATTTTAAACAGGTAGTGATCCATGATCAGCATGTCTTTAGGCCGGTGAGGTAACAACAAACTTGAGCCTAGAGAGTCGTTTCGAGAACTCTCTTCATCCAAGAATTCTCGATTCAGTTTGTCCTGTTCAGAAGAGACCCTTGAGGTCAAAATTTTGAAATTGTTTCAGAAACCAAATTGGCAAAGTTTTTCGTTGCCATTGGTATTGCTGTCTTTCATTTTGCCAATTGATATTAAGTTGATTGCCCTAGGACCTACAAAGCAGACAAAAAGTTGACATAGAAACATAAATAGTATTACAAAGGGTTAATTTCACTTTATCTCCTTAAAGTTTAGGGTCACTATCACTTTATTCCTTAAAATTAGTTTTTAGGCACTTAGGACTAATGGTCAAAGCTAACAGTGTTAGATTTTCAGTCTAAAATGACATTTTTACCCTCAAATTAGATTTGTGAACAAAATTTTCCATGTTCAAAATATCTTATTTTCTTTCCACAAATAAAGTTTGATGAAATTTAAGATATCGTAATAAATAATAAAAATTTATTGAATCATGTGAATAAGACGTGAGAGAGAAAAAAAATCAAGTAAAAAAGAAGAAGAATGATAGAAAAAATAAGGGTATTTTATCGAAAGGATAATGGATTTGAGTTGAATTTAATGTAATGACTTAAATGCTTAAAAAATAACATTAGGGACTAAAGTGATAGTGACCCTAAATGTTAAGGGAGTAAAGTGAAATTGACCTTATTACAAATTTACTATGTATTCATACCTTGTTGTACACTCTTGTACTTGACGCCTCACCAATGCTTCTGATTGCTTTTCAAATAATACAATTATTGCTAAATTTTTCCCTTAATTTAATTGGATAATGGACATAATTGTGTTCCACAATTGAAAAATCCTAATATAATTATTGAATATATTAGTACTTATTTAAGTATTTAATTATACTAAGGATTGCTCGACAATTGAAATTCAACTAACATAATTATTGGATACAGTATTTATAATTTAATAATAGTTTGGAAGTAGGAATAGTGTCACCTTGATGCAATGAGCAGGTAAATCTTAAAGCTACTACAATAGTTCGTCTTTCATCCACTATCTTGTTTTAGAAGATGACTTTCATTTTCAACCATGTCTCCTCACAATATCAATTTGATTGACTGCATTCTATATTTTGGCATTATATAATAAGTAAAATAATGAAAAAGGATGAATCAATAAATGATGTGAAAAATAAATTTGTGTGTTCTTCTTCATTATGACATCTCTCCTTAGAATATTAGTTTCATCTTTCTTTATCTTGAAAAAACTTGTAGTAACCATAGTAATTAAGCCTAAGATATCTGCACGGGTAATAACACACACATATATATACAGGTGAATTGTATCTCAATATAAACCCGAATGCATCCAAAGAGTATGAAATAATTCATTAATGTATCCTTACCAACATTTTTCCATGGAATTGTACGCTTCTACGCCTTCAAAAGTTATTAAATTTGATATCATCTTTCTTGAGTCAATATGCAACATATCCTCCTTAACTCGCATAAATGGATAAAGCACAATCTTTATATCATAATTTACGTTTGCAAAACTTTTATAGCTTCCAATAATCATATGACATTTCAAATGCTCGCGTAAATCGATAAAGCACAATCTTTATATCATAATTTACGTTTGTAAAACTTTTATCAATATTTTTTACTTGAGCATTTGAAATGTCATGTGATCTATATTCTATTGGAGCATGTTTTAGAACTTTTTAATGTCTAGTCAAACATGATCGCCATAGATTTTTTATCCTAAAGTACATAAAAAACTTAACTAGAATAAAACAATTAATTTCTTAATATAATTTGACTTTTAAGACGATACTTATATAAAAAGAGCATTGATGAGCTTATACACAAGATACTTGCCTCATCATCTACAAAGATGAGTTTTTGTCAATTTCGTGATCTTTGTGTATTTCTGTAAGACTCAACATTCATTTTCCTTATGAATAGTACCCTTTTTGTTCACAAATAATTTTTTTCTTTTAATTCGTTAATAGAAATAGTTGTACTTGTCACTCATTAATTTTCATTCATTGCATGTCGAAAAAATGTGACTAATAATGATAATAGTCAACTCAAAGAATAACCGCTGCACATTACCAGAAAATTATGGTTACAAGTCTTGATAATCTTTTACGTAGCGTTACTTTAATTGGATATAAATTCACTTTTAAATCAACTTTAGTAAAATCTATTCATGTGATCATCTAATTATCACTTAGTGGGTAACTATAACATGTGGTGTTCATAGATGATTTTTGATGGATTGTTTTGTTTACTTAAAGAGATGAAAAACACAATCCAAAATTTGGAGGAAAAAAAAAAAAAAATAGAGATAACTTGACAAAAATGAAATTTTTGAATTTAACTAGCCAAATATATATATATAAACTAATTAGTTGTACTCCACCTTGCTGGAGTTACGCATGTATAAAGGTCACTCTTTTTAAGGAAATATTAAATTATAATTTTGAATTTCACATTAAAACACACAGATATACAATGTGAATTAAATTAAAATTCCATCACACTTAGACATGCGTGAGAGTTTGACATTCCAAACACTAATTTAGAAACAAGGGTAAAGGGCATTGGGCTCCAGTAGATAAGTATTAACGAATACAAATATTACCCAAAATAACCTGTTTCAATCACCTAACCAAATTCCACAATTCAGTATTATTCCACATATTTTATTTTCTTTCTTTCTATGTTTTGCCTGTGCCCAAATATTCACATAGTTTCATTTCTCTACGAACTTTGAATCCTTAAAATTCCTCTTCTAATTTCAATCTGACCATGCTATTTAAGAATAGCATATTAGAAATCAAGATCAACTTATGGAGAATAGTAAATAAGAATAACTAGTTAGGTATCAACATGCACCTTCTCTCTTTTTATTTTGAATTAACTAAGCAACTGATGCACCCTCTCTCCCTTTCGGAATCGATTATGCAATTGATTCATGTATTTATTTTTATTTTTTTGTATTTTTTAGCTCGATAGAGTAGAGGACTATAGCATGGTTTACCAAACTGATTCAAGCATGTAAATATAGACTATAGTAAGAAGTCTTTATTTGATTGTGTCAATCAGTTATAATTTATTTTATGTTATTTATTTTATTAGTTATTATTTAGATTGGCGTCATAATTCTTAAGATATGGTTATGTCTGCCAAACATTTTTGGCTTTCCCATGATGAAGCATAGAACAAAAAATTCGAGTAATAAAAATTAGTACTATTAATAAACTTTAATCAGTTTTATTTATTTCTCGATTGGCTTTTGTACGAGTCATTAGTTGATTTGTCTCTACATGTTTTTTACTTGCAAATAATCGAAGTAAGTTTAATTTTTTATGAAATATTAGGTATTTGTTTGAATGTGTTATTTGGCTAGAAATAAAGAGTTGGTTAGAATTCAGTTTCATTTGGATACTTTGTGTCTAGGTGGCTTTTTAATGTTGGGAAAAAAATAGCAAATTAAAACCATTTTTTCATGTAAAACATTGTTATACAATAATTAATGAGATGCTGAAATATGAAACCTCAAATGGGATACATCCGCGATTTCCTAACACCATATGGTCAGAATGAAAAGATTTTAGTAGCAAAGAGGAATATTATACTTTAATATTTTTGCAGATTTTTCATTCATAATTAATTTTTAATAAATTGGAGTTGAACCTGAATTGATTATGTAAAGGAAATAATAGCTAAATTAGCAATTGAGAACAGTTAAATAACAAAATAGTCTTTACTCTTTTGTCTTTAGTCTCAGCTGTTAGTTTTCTCCATATGCAATTGATTGTGACAAATCTAGGTATTTATAATTTAAGATATTGGATAAATATCATAGACTGATATTTCCATCAAATGAGATAGCACTGAAATCTTTACTTAAAAATAAAAAAGTTTGTATAATGGCTAGCCTTTGTTGGTACACTTGGGATTTTGCTAAAATTTTATTAGAAGCTTCTTTTAGTACTTTCATATGGTTGAGGTTTATTCAATTATTGTGTGTAGATATTTTGATATAGTAAGTTTTAAACTTTTCGATGGTTTTGGTATTTTGTTGTTTGCTTATTATAATTTTTTTAGAGACAATTTTATATTCTATTGATTTTATTAATGAAGATAATTTTTTTATTTTTTCACACCTAAAGTAGAAACAAAATAATGAAGTAGAAATTTTATTATAAAAAACTAAATGTGAGGAGAAAAATGGCACATATATTACTCTCCATCCCCAGAAGTCAATTTGGAGATAAACATATTGCAAAAGTGTGCATTTTCTCGAATTTGAATTGCCTTTGACACAATATTTATATATCATGGTATCTTAAGTTTGGGATAGGTATTCTAATTAAATCCCCAACAATATGTAGTTGAACCTTTAGTAGGAGTTGGCAAATGCTAGCTAAGAAAGAATGGGTAAAGTGATTTTAACCTATAATTACTTCCAAAATTTATTCATAATCAGTAAGTGCAATGACTAAGAATATATAGTTCATTAAGTTTCGAACAGAATAGTTAATGAAACATTTTTGGATATATCTTAAGATATAAAATTTGATTCTGATAAAAAAAATATATCTCCAAAATAACCTTCTTAAACCGTCAAGAAAATGGTGAAGATTGGAGGAGATACAAAATATCATACATCAGGTATCAAAAGTAATTTCACAAACATGGAAATTTCAATATTAAATAGGTCACTTCCTCAATTTATTGAAAGTAGCTACTATTGATATTTCTGTTGTTGACTAGTCTTTCTAGCAATGTTTCCAATGTTGTTAGAATTTTTTATGCAAATCCTCCTTCTCGTATTACTTGTAAACAGAATTGTACTGAGAATTAGTTTTTACATTTTGGAGAAATCTTGTTAGTTGTAACATAATCATCTATTGCCCAAGTGAGCAAACTTTGTTTTCCTTATACGATAAAAATAAAGCAATAGACAATATTAGATGGACATTTACAACTCAGAGTTTTCCTAAATTGCCGACTGCTAACTTACCAGAATTTTAGTGTTGTGCTTGATACTTGTAAGCTAAAAGAAATATTCCCCTAATTGTCATATACCTAAAATCTTTTCATATCTAGAGCCTTTACATTTGTAGTTGTGGAATGAATCAATCTTTTTCATTGTTATGAAATGCATTTCTAAGTAATTAATCAATTGTATTTCAATTTAGAGTTTACAAAGCTATATTTGTATCGTAATAGGTTTATTTTATCTAAAAGTAATAAAAACTGAAGCATTTAAGAGAAGAGAAATGAGAAGCTTTACAGATCACTTTATTCTTTTCCAACATCACTGCATGTAAGATATTCTCTATCACAAAACAATCACAAGGGCATGATAACCCACAATTAACCATTTACCTATTGACTTGAATTATATGATATGCCATTAAGTGTGTATTATCGTGTCAAATTTTCATAAAAGTTCCAATTAATTAATGGATCATTTGGGTTACCCGATATCCTAACGTGTTAAACGAATCATAGGGTTACCGGATAAGATAATAGGTTATCAGGTCAGCCCGTGCATTAACACAACGTGACACATTTAACTTTGGGTTATTAATAGGTCAACCTACTCTAGGAAACCAATTAAATTCGAGCTGTGTATAGACTTGTTAATTTCATGCTGTGTCCGAAATTGCCACCCCTAATCTGTCCTGAACTTGGACTGGCATCCACTAGTTCCACAAAGTGGCCTTTTCATTGCAGCAAATGAGAAAAGTTATGAAGTTTGGCCTGAAATTGATCTTTAGATATCACAGTTCTAATAACTTCATCTGAATCAGATAAAGTATCAACGGCATCTTTTCAGCTAACAAAGCCTTTTTCTTGATCTTTTTAAATTTCCTATGTCGATCATCCATAACTGGATACAGGGGAAGTTTTCCAAAACCAATAACATCAATTGAAGCCAGGATAGCCAATGCATCTGAGTTTGGTTGCTGTTGGGATACAAGATCAATAACCCTTTGATCAGTCACCATTGGAATACTTATCGAATATGTGGTAATCATATGTAGTGGCTGTAAAGTCTCATGATCAAGAGCCGATTATTTATCAATCAATTGGGGCTTAGCTAAAATAGATTGAATTCAAATTTTGTGAAACATGTAGAGGTTGAGCAGATTGATTGTACGTGTGAATATTTGCCTTCTCTTGAAAGTCAATTCCAGAACTTCCAACTGTTGTAGTACGACCTGAATGGACATTGACATCTTGATTGGTCACCGAGATGGGAATTTGCAGTTTATGTGGAATTGTTGTTTTCGAAATCCACTGAAATTTCTAAGGCTGTTGAATGCACTCCACTATTGCTTCATTGAACTTAAACTCATTAGTGTTAGGGTTTGGCTCTATGGGATTCTTGATAGTGCCTGTAATATCTGAATGGCCAACTTTTTGACAATGATGACAATCGGGATATCTTCGTATTTGATACTTTGCTGCCGTCCTTTTTCACCAATCCAAAGGCGTCCAAGCTTAAGCTTGGTAAGATCAAGTTCTACATAAACCTTAGCTTTTCTTGGTCGGCTTCTAGATGCTATGGAGGAATCAATCTTTAGGGGGTCACCAAACTAGCCTTGCAATAAAGAACACAAGGTAGATTTGTGGAAGAGATGAACCAAGAAGGCCATCATGCATAATCTAGATATAGGCATTATGGGAGTTTCGGCATGAACACAAAAATTTGGAGAGTATACATATTGCAAAATTTTGAAGAATCCAAGATCCTTTACACCAACTGGGAAGGTAGTCCTCTTCAAGGCCAAAGAAAATAAGAACGTGGTGGTTATCCGGCAATCCAATGGTGAAAGAACCGGAAAAAACAATCTTGAGAAAGTAACGACGAAAAGATTCCTCAGAAGATCTGCCTCTCAAAAATTTTCCTAAAAGGGCAGGGCAAAAATATTGACCAAGGTTTTGAATTTGTTAAGTAGCGAACAATACCACAGGTTCACCACGCTAGGTGGACGGAGGTACTAGGGAAAGATCAAGTTCGGATAGAGCAACTATAAGGCAAAATATTGCATAATAGTGGAGGGATGCCCTTAAGTCGATGACAAAAGGACAGCCATGTGATGGCCACGGTAGTAGGAGCTGCAAGAGACAGAAGAGAGAAAATGAGAGAGACAAAACCCTAGCCAATCATCACATTTATTATCACGTTTAGTCATATAAATTCAAGCTTCACTTTTACCCACAATATGATGCATGATCCAATTTATAAGAAGGCCAATATTTAGGAAAATTTTAGAGATTTTAATTTTTTTCTATGGTTGTAAAGTATTTTTGATTAATAGATTTCAATTACCACAGGTTCAAATGAAAAGAACAAGACAGGTAATTCATAATTATACAAATATAATTTATAACTGATGAATTCAAAAGAATCAAACTTTAAAGTGCTCTTTGCTCATATTGATGTTGGAAAGATAACCTCTATCTTTGTGCTTTTCATTTTATTCTGTATTGAATTAATTATTTATAAAATATATTGTATATATCATCAATAAACTGCAAGTGTATGATACATTTTATACAAGAGAATATAGATGAAATTAAGTATCTAAAGCAATTGTGTAACAATATTTTAAATACTTAAGGCTCTAAACCCGTTTGTGTAAAAACTCTTTACACACTAAGAATATTGATAAACTCTTAAATCGATTACTTGTTTGTCATCTTTTACGTTAACTTTTTATAAATATAGATTATACTATTTAATGGCAAACACAGTATGAGATGATTAAAGGTTACTTTACAGGCAATAACATAAATTAGAAAATAACATATTTCTGTCTTTCATTCGTGCAACAAATGTGCAATATTGCCAGCAATCTAAACGTGAGAATTGTTAGAAAATAAATGCAATGATTAATCTTTACTAAAATGTAATCAAATTGTAACCTATTTGGGTCATAAGTTGATAAAGATGATGTCTCAGAGCTGAAAAGTTGAATGTTTGTGTTTATTCAATACGTATTTCTCTTTTAGTTATTTTTTTTTTGGAAACAAATGGTTTGATTTACATCTCAAATAGGTTTCAAAAATTATTGTACGAGGAGAACAACTTTTTAGCTTGTTTCTAGCTTTAGAATAAAAATAAAGTAGACATCTATGGATTTCTTCAAAAAATACTGAAATAGGTATATTAGAGAATTGTGTAAGCATAAGGTAATTCAACTAACTACGAGTGTAAAACTAACACATAAAACAATCACATCAATATCAACCTATATTGCAGCATTAGTATCTTGATTTGTCAAGTCATCTAGAGATTTTGAGTGTAATTTTCATTTCTTCATAAGGCTTATGCAACAAGCTCTCTTTGGAATTCAAGGTAAACCAATTCAGTGGAATATCTCAGCCTCGTCATCTAATGGATTGGAAGATCATAATTGTAATTAAAATTCAAACTTGAATTTCCCTATCCAAGATGAGGAAATTGTGGTCTATGTAGCTCAAGTCAAGGAAATGTCTGCATACTTTTCAAATTTGGATAAGCCGTGCAATGTCTTGGATATCACTTAATTGTAGGAATGGAAGACTTATAGTGAACGAATGGTTAAAAAGTTGTTGCTTACGGAAACTTCCAAATCTCAAAATTCAGCTTGTGACACAGTGTCATTAAACATAACCCCGATAGATGTAAAGTTTACATGCCTCGTTCCAATGCAATGGTCGCTAGGGCATCCAAACAACTTTCTTTTAATCCAAAGCTACGATTTACTAATTTGGAAGGCTCACAAATAGGAAATAAACCTTGTATTCGAAGACTCAAATCGTTAGTTAAGCACAATAAAGTAAGTTCTTTAACTAATTGAACCCATGGTGATGCAAGATTGGCAACATTTGTTTTAAACTAGGGTTTCATCAATGTTTAGCAAACCCTAATGGTCATATATGGTTTTTCTGATCTCCCCCGTTTGTGATTTCTATAGTTTTGTCTAACGATCAACTTTTGAATTTTCGGATAAGTTTGTCTTTGCTTGTTCATGATTGCCATGCCTTCTTTGTATATGGTAGTACAACTGCTGCAGTTAGACAGGAGATGTGGCAGTTGCTACGTCAAGTTATGGATTCTTCAATTCCCTAGATATTGGGTGGTGACTTTAACGTTACTTTTTCTAAAGCACATTAGTGGATAAGTACTTGGGTTCATCTTCACCATACGTGAGGGCAAGGGAGGACTTTAATTTGTGTCTTAGTGTTTGTGAATTGGAAAACCTACCTTTCAAAGGGAATAAATTCATATGGCCAGGCAATAGGTATAGAAACACTGTTTGGAAGCACCTTAACCTTATAGTATGCAATCAAGCCTTTCAATTGGGCTACAAACTATTGACATTCATTATCTTCCTAAAACATGTTCGGATCATGCCCCATTGTTGATTACATTAGAAACAGTCTCCTTTAATGGTCCAAGACAGTTCCACTTTCTTAATATATGGACCAGTCACTCTCTTTTAATGACTTAGTTGAGAATTCTTGGGCTGTTCCATGTGTTGGAAATTCCTTATTAAGAGTTGCTTCCAAAATGAAACACCTCAAGTTGGAGTTGAGGGCTTGGAGCCACAATGTTTTGGGCAATATTTTTCAGAAACCCAAAGACACCGAAGATTCAGTTTCATAAAAAGAGCAGAGCTCTACAAGCCAATCCTACAGATGATGCAAAAGCAGACTATTCCAAAGCACATGCAGAATTAGTGAAGTACTTGGCTGAGGATGAGGTATTTTGTAAGCATAAAGCGGACGTTAATGGCTGAGAGAGGGAGACTAGAACTTGAAATATTTTCACTCTAAGATGGTTAGTAAGAGGCAAAAAATGGCTATTACAAAAATTTGTTGGCGTCGGAGTGTGGTTTGCTTACTGCCACACTCCACCAACTACTACAAATTTGGACAAGCAAATTTATTGCTTTGCTGGGCGTGCCATGTTTTCACGGCAAATTTTGATCTGTTTGTATTTGGAAGTTTTAGGCAAATTTTGCCTATAAATTTGAGCATCATTCAGTTGCTTCAAATGACCAACCAATTGAAAAGAAAAACACAGAGAATTTTACAAGTTCTTAGAACTTATTTTTCTGTTTAGTTCTCAGGTGTTTGTTTGAGATATCTCTCTTTCGGTCTTTCGGAATTTTTTCCAAAAACTTTCATCTCTGTATCTTTTTCATATAGTGAAATATTGCTCTCCTCCGCCTGTGGACGTAGGTCAAATAGACCAAACCATGTAAATCTTTGTGTCTCTTTCCACTTATACTTTCTCTGCATATTTCATTATCGTCATTAAAGGATTCGCTAAAATTAATTTAACTAAATTTTTGGGGTAGAAATCCTAACAAACTGGTATCAGAGCTTTGACACCCCGAGTAAATTTCTAGCAGCTAATATGATGATAACAAAGTCATATGTTGAGAAATTTGACCGGAATGCCAACTTCGGTATGTGGCAACTCAAAATGGAGGCTATTATAGTTCGGGATGGCATTGATATTGCCTTACAGGGGAAGGAGAATAAATCAGAGAAAATGTCAGATGAGGATTTTGCCAACTTGGATAAAAAGGCTAAGTCAGGTATTGTCTTAAATCTCTCTGATGAGGTTTTACGGGAGGTAGCATCCGAAACCACGGCCAAAGGCATGTGGGAAAAGTTGAAGGCTCTGTATACCTTCGGTAAATGAAAAAGACAGTGTTGAACAGATTTTATCTCAAACAAAGTCTATACATGCTCCGCAAAACCGAAGGTACTTCTATACTCTCACATGTTGATAAATTTGATTCCATTCTTATGGATTTGAGTAATATAGAAGTTAAAATTGAAGATGAATATCAGACCCTATTATTGTTGTGTCCCCTACCCCAGTCATTTAAGCGTGTTAGAGATACAATGCTTTATAGAAAAGAAACTATCTCTTATAAAGAAATGAAATCTATTCTGAAATCAAAAGATCAGATAGATAAAAATATTACTGAGGAAACTAGTGAAAATCAGGGGAAAGGTTTATTCATTTGAGGCAGATCTGAAAAGAGAGATACAGACAGTAAAAGGTCAAAATCCAAATCCAAATCCAAGCATAAAAATTTGGTGTGCATTTTTTGTCGTAAAAAGGGCCACATTAAGTCCAAATGCTTTAAATTGAAAAATAAAGAAAAGCATAAGGAGAAAAATGAACAAGAAAATAATGACACTTCGCTGCATCTAGTGTTGCAGCTGATGAGAATGATGGAACTATACTTTTAGCCACTGAAAATAATTCCAGATCTAACAATGAGGGAATTTTAGATTTGGGTTGTTCATATCATATGTGTCCCAATCGGGACTGGTTTTCAACATATGATTCAGTTGAGGTGGAGTTGTCCTAATAGGCAATAACACCGTTTGTAAAGTCATTGGGAAAGGTACTATCCGAATCAAAATGCACGATGGTGTGGTGAGGACGCTCACCGATGTTAGATATGTTCCAGACTTGAAGAAAAATCTCATCTTTTTGGGCACCCTAGAAGCTCTTGGGTGCAAATACACAGGTGAAGGTGGAGTTCTAAAAGTCACCCATGGTGCTCTTGTGGTCATGAAGGCGCACAGGTCTGGTACGTTGTATATTTTATAGGGATCTACTATTACAGGTGCTGCTGCAATTTCTACTGCAGATCAATCTGATGCTGACACTACCAAATTATGGCATACGCGTTTGACGCATATCCAGTGAGAAAGGTCAGTCCATACTCTGTAAAATAGGTCTCCTTTGCGGACAAAGTACCGAGAATATGGATTTTTGTGAACTTGTATCTTCGGGAAGCAGAAAAGAGTCAGCTTCAAATCTCCAACAATCCACAAAACAAAAGGTACTTTGGATTACATTCATTCAGACCTTTGGGGGCCTTCTCATACCTCGTCTAAAGGTGGTGCCAGGTACATGTTAACTTTTATTGATGACTATTCAAGAAAAGTTTGGGTGTATTTCCTGAAACACAAAAATGATGTTTTCCTAACTTTGAAACAATGGAAAGTTTTGATTGAGAAACAAACAGGAAAATAAATCAAGCGGCTTAGAACAGATAATGGTTTGGAATTTTGTGAAGGCGAATTCAATGAATTCTACAAGAATGAAGGAATTGTTTGATACCATACCGTGAGAATGACACCTCAGCAAAATGGTGTGGCCAAACGGATGAATAGGACTCTTTTGGAAAGAGCTCGTTGTATGATCAGGAAATTTTGGATTGAAGAATGACTTCTGGGCAGAGGAAATCTCTACCACTTGTTACATTATCAACCGTGCTCTTTCTGCAACTCTGAACTTTAAGACTCCGGAGGAAATTTGGTAAGATACTCTTGCTGATTATTCTGACTTAAAAATATTTGGGTGTCCTGCATACATGCATGTAAATGATGGAAAATTAGAACCAAGAGCTAAAAAGTGTATATTTCTTGGGTATCCATCTAGAGTGAAAGGATATCGTCTATGGTGTCCTGATCCCAAGTCACCTAAATTCATAATTACCAGTGATGTAACTTTTGATGAATCATCCATGTTACATCCAAGAAAAAAATCTTCTAGTTCTTGTAACACAGAAGGAAAGGAGAGTATGCAGAAGCAGGTGGAGGTCGAAATTGGCAACACTAGTCCTTCTCAACCAAGTTCTTCTACAGTTCAGCTAGATGGAAATGAGACACTTGAAGCTGAATTAGAAGAAGAAGAATATTCCACAGCCAGAGATATTTGGACCAAGGAGAGAAATTCGACTACCACAAAGGTATGCGAATTTGGTTGCATATGCTTTGTTAGTTGCACAGGAAACTGAAGAAATTGGTGAACCATCTACATATTCGGAGGCAGTTTCACGTGCTGATTCATCCAAGTGGTTGATTGCAATGAATAAAGAAATTGAGTCTCTCCACAAAAATGGTATGTGGGTTCTTGTGAAGCTGCAGTCAGGAAAGAAAATTGTTGGCTGCAAGTGGGTCTTTAAGAAAAAAGAAAGAATTCCAGGGGTTGAAGATGCAAGGTACAAGGCACGTTTAGTTGCAAAGGGCTATGTTCAGGTACAAGGTGTTGATTTTAATGATGTTTTCTCACCTGTTGTCAAACATAGCTCTATACGTGTTCTACTTGCTTTAGTTGCCATGTATGATTTAGAATTGGATCAACTTGATGTTAAAACAACTTTTCTACATGGCGAACTTGAAGAACAAATATACATGAAACAGCCTGAAGGATGTAAAATTGAAAGATTGGACAAAGAAGACCATGTTTGCTTGCTAAAGAAATCGTTATACGGATTGAAACAATCTCCAAGACAGTGGTACAAGAGGTTTGATTCCTTTATGTTGGGTCATGGTTATTCGCGGAGCATGTCTGATAGTTGTGTTTACTTTCGGAAGTTGAATGATGGTTCTTTCATTTATTTGTTATTATATGTTGATGACATGCTAATTGGTGCCAAGAATTTGATAGAAATTCACACTTTGAAGTCTCAACTAAACAGTAAATTTCAGATGAAAGATTTGGGAGCAGCTAAGAAGATTCTTGGCATGGAGATCAAAAGAGATCGAGGAGTTGAAAAGTTATTCTTGACCCAGAAAAACTACCTGGAGAAGGTCTTGAGAGGTTTGGCATGAAAGATGCTAAACCTGTAAGCACTCCTCTTGCTGCTCATTTCAAACTGTCAGCTGCTCAATCACCTGACTCAGATGAAGATGAGAGGTATATGGCACATATACCTTATTCCAGTGCAGTCGGCAGCATTATAGTATATGCAATGGTTTGTACACGTCCAGACATTTCAAAAGCAGTTAGTGTGGTAAGCAGATATATGTCTTGTCCAGGTAAAACACATTGGCAGGCTGTGAAGTGGATTCTCAGTTACTTGCGAGGGACTTAAGACACATGTTTGGAGTTCGAAAGGAACAGTAACACTTTGATTGGCTACATGGACTCAGACTATGCTAGAGATCTTGACAAAAGATGATCACTCCGGGTTATGTATTTTGCATTGGAGGTTGTGCTGTTAGCTGGAAAGCTACCTTACAACATGTTGTAGCTTTGTCTACTACTGAGGCAGAGGACATGGCTATCACCGAGGCAATCAAAGAAGCCTTGTAGTTGAAGGGATTGTTTGGCTAACTCAGTCTACATCAAGATGTAATTACTATTCAATGTGATAGTCAAAGTGCGATTCACTTGACTAAAGACCAGATGTATCATGAGCGGACGAAACATATTGATGTAAAGTATCACTTCATTCGGGATACCATTGCTGCAATGTAAGAAGAAGATCTCTGTCCAAAAGATCAATACCAGAGACAATCCTGCCGACATGTTCACGAAACCTCTTCTAGTTACTAAGTTCAAGCACTGCTTGGACTTGATTGGTGTTCGTGGTGATAATTAGTCCCATTGGGGCTTATTTGGAGAAGGTGGAGTAAACTTACTATTTTTGTGTCAGATGCAAAATCAAGGTGAAGATTTGTTGGCGCGGGAGTGTGGTTTTGCTTACTGCCACACTCCAACAACTACTACAAATTTGGACAAGCAAATTTATTGCTTTGCCGGGCGTGCCATGTTTTCACGACAAATTTTGTTCTGTTTGTATTTGGAAGTTTTAGGCAAATTTTGCCTATAAATTTGAGCATCATTCAGTTGCTTCAAATGACTAACCAACTGAAAAGAAAAACACAGAGAATTTTACAAGTTCTTAGAACTTGTTTTTCGGTTTAGTTCTCATGTGTTTATTTGAGATATCTCCTTCAGTCTTTCAGAATTTTTCTCAAGTCAAACTTTTGTATCTTTTTCATATAGTGAAATATTGCTCCCCTCCACCCGTGGACGTAGGTCTAATAGACCGAACCACGTAAATCATTGTGTCTCTTTCCACTTATATTTTCTCTGCATATTTCGTTATCGTCATTAAAAGATTCGCTAAAATTAATTTAACTAAATTTTCGGGGTACAAATCCTAACAAAATTAAAGTGGATGGGCAATGGGTGGAGGATCTCCTCGGGTGGAAAATGAAGGGGTTCAGTCTTTAATCATCTTCTTTCTCAAGAGGATACTACCATGGATAAGGATTTTTTTTCACTCTATACCCTCTCTTATATCTTCGAATGATAATAGAAAACTTTTGACCAAGCTAACCATGGAGGAAGTTAAGGATGCTACATTCTCTTTGAATTGAGAGGAAGCTGCAGGAATGGATGGTTACAATAGCGTATTTTTCACTAATTGTTGAGATATCATTAAGGAAGACATTTTCCATGGAGTTTAATATTTTTTGGAATTAATGGACACCCCTTACCAAGAGTTTTCTCAAGCACTTTGCTTGCTTTGATTCCAAAACGAGACAACCCAGCAACTTTCAATGATTATAGTAGATAAGCCTTAGTACTTTTTAAGTAAAATTTGTACAAATGTTTTGACAACCAAAATTTCTTCGGTTCTTCCTAAAGTTATTTCTAAGGAGCAGGCAGCCTTCGTGAAGGGCCAAAATATCTTGGAGGATGTTCTTTTGGCACAAGAGATGGTCAATTTTATTAACCGAAAAACTTGGGGAAGGAAGATCATTCTTAAACTTGATCTCACCAGGGCGTTTGATAGAGTTTGTTGGCCATTTCTCCATTGGATATTGGAGGCTTTCGGGTTTTCTTCTGCTACGATTGAGCTCATTTCCATTGTACTAGAAAAATTGTTGGCTTTCAGTGTTTGTGAATGGTTTTCCTATAGGTTTTTTTAAGTCCACAAGGGGTGTGCCAGGGTGATCTCTATATCTCCTTTTTTGTTCATCATTGAAGTCAATGGAGGACTTTTCAAGGGATTTGCAGCAGATGTTTAACCTTAACAAGATCTCTCACTATGCTCTGCCTAAGAAATGCTTGAATATTTCCAATCTCGCTTTTGCGGACGATATATTGATTTTCACAAAGGGTGGCACTAATTCATTGAAGAACTCGATGTATTTCTTGAAGGAATCTGAATCTGTTTCTTGCCAGATGATTAGTTGTGAGAAAAGCAATTTTTATGTGTCTCCCAAGTGCTCGGTTGCAAGGATAAGATGCATACAACATATGGATTCACTAGAAAAAATTTTCTTATGACTTATTTGGGTTGTCCTATTCAAAAGACTTTGAAAAGGAGGGTCCTGTATCAACCAATGGTTGTAAAGGTTGTATCCAAGATCTCGGTTGGCAAACAAAGTTCTTGTCTATAGGAAGAAGACTCATTCTATTGAAACATGTATTGAGCTGCACTTCCATATACCTGTTGTCATGATTGAATCCTCCAAGGTCGATCCTANACACAATAAGAAATAAATTGAAGACTTGTTCGCCAATTTCTTTTGGGGAAGTGAGGAGGATTCTTTGAGAAGGCATTGGATTGCCTAGAAAACTATGTCTCCATGTGAAGCAGAATGGACTAGGTATCCAGTCTCTTCAAGATATCACTCATGGGTTTGCAATGAAGTTATGGTGGAGGTTTAGAAATGGCAGTTCCTAGTGGTCTGACTTCTTAGCTGCACGATACGCAAATGATGAGCATCCTGTTATAATGACGAAAAGTGGGAAACTTTCTTCATCTTGGAGACGGATGTTGGAGGTCAGAGAGGAGGTAGAAGACCATATCTTGTGCATGATTAGGGATGGTCAATCGTCATTTTGGTATGAGAATTGGATAGGAAATGGTGTGCTATATAAGACTGTCCAACAAGTTTTTGTTCTATCTTTGCAGATTTCACAAGCTTGGAATCAATCAAGATGAAATTTTCAATTGTTGAGTCACCACTATTCGGATGAAGATTTGGATGCTAGATCTAGCAGAAAATTGGTAATAATGGGTGAATCCTCTCGGCAACTAGAGATAAGTTAGCTTGGACCCTAACCTTAATGGTAATTTCTCCGTCTTCTGTGCTTCATATTAGGTCTGGTTCAGCTTCATTTTCACGGGAAATGGTCTGGATAAAAGAATTCAATTGAAGCAATCGATCTTCATGTGGAGACTTTTAAATCGGAGGCTTCCAATGAATGATATTCTCATGTCGATGGGTTTTCATCTTCAGTCTAAGTGTTGCTTTTGTGAGATTTTGAGTCAATTACGCATTTGTTTCAAGATGATGGATTGGCTTGCGAGATTTGGAGAGTCTTTTAAAACATCTTCGAGTTTGATTTTCTGCAAACAAATGATTTACAATCTTATCAAATGTTCTGGCGGTTGCATTATAAAGCTGATTCGAATTTTGGAATTTTATGCAAGATTATCCCCTTAATTATTTGCTGGACTATTTAGAAAGCGAGAAATGGTGTATTATATGGATAATCAACTTCTTCCTCAGGAAAAATCATCTCAGACATCCTCTCATTCATTAAAACTCTATCTATGCCTTACCCGTTTCCAATTTAGAACTATTTGGACCGTACTCTTTTCACCTCAGATTTTTTGCTCTCGAGAAAAGAGAAAAGAGCTGCTCGGGTTTTATCGTTAAACTGGTGTCCTCCTCCTCATGGGTGGTATAAACTGAATTCTGATGAAGCTATTAAAGAGCAGCAAGGTATGTTTTCTGGTGGTGGTATCATCCGATCTTCGGATGGTGCAATGCTTGCAACTTATTCTCGTTCCTACAATTGTTGTACTTCACTCCAGGCAGAAGCTATTGCCATGCTTGATGGAATGAAGCTTTGTGTGGCAAATCATTTGGAATTTATTCAAGTTGAAGCAATTCATTGATTCTTATTAAAGCATTTGCAGGGTTTGCATCATTCTCCTTGGATAATTGACTCTAATCTTCAACGAATCAAAGGCATAATACAGAACATTCACATGAGCTCTTCATGCATGTCTTTTGAGAAGGCAATGGGGTGGCCGATTCATTAGCCAAGATTGGGGTTCATTCTTTGTATTCTTATCAATCACTTTCCATGTGGGTTAAGAGATTGATAAGATTAGATAGAATTGGTTGTCCTTACTTGCGTATTCTTAATTGATCTTTAGCAGCCATAGATTTTTCTTTTTGCAATTAATTTAGAAGCTCAAAGGGTTGTATTGTCTTTGGAATTCTCTTCTTGCTGGAAGTTTTAGTATATGTCGCCTCCATGTAATCTTTTCCCAAATGATAAATAAAAAATAAGGAATTAAGCTTCCTATCAGGGTGTTGGTGGTTACTCGACCAAAAAACATAGTAATAATTTTATGGATTGTTCACATAAGGAAAACAACAATATGGGATTTTTTACGCAATCTTTTTTTTTTTTTTTTTTAATTGTATGATGATTAATCTTCTTTTTGCTCAAATTGTGTAGCCCACATGTCAAGGTTTTTACTGTATTCCACCCCTAGAAATAGCAGTTTGAATAGTCCATACTCTTATAATTTGCTATTTGATAACTTATTCAAATTCTAATTTTTTCAACACTTTGTTAAGAAAATTTTAGATTCGAAACATAGTATTTTAATCCTATGGGGATTCACAAGTACCTTCCTAGGTATTCATTTTATTGTTCTATAGTTTTAATTTGTTGAGTATTGATATTTTTATATATTTTTGTAGAAGATGGTGTGCTTTTTCTTTGTACGACTTGTATAAGGTAGGAGCTTCCTTGGGCAAAAATAACATAAACTAAACAACTCTCTAACTATTCTTACCATTTTTGGGTAATCATTTTCTCTAAGAAAGTTGAAACTGGAAGGGTGTTTTTTATCATTTTTTTCTTTTTTATTTTTAATATAAAGAGAAGCTTGATACCTATGTAGCTTCAGTTCTTCTATTTTTTTTTATACATTATTTTTAATTTTGCTTCAATTCTCTTGGTAAATGATTTAATTCTCAGAGCTATTTATTCTGGTTTCACCGGTTTGGTTTCGAGTTGTTCTTCTAACAATATTTTTGAGTTACATATTCAAGTATCTAAACATTAGATGTTATCATCAGTTTTCTTTGTTGAATATAATATAACAGCATAAATTCAAATTTGTTTCATAAACTGGAAAAATGGTTAATATATGGATAAGAAAAGATCCTGTCTCTCATGCATGGAAAAAATTATAAGATCAACAGGCTATTCTTTATTTTTTTTTGCTACTCATCGGTCTCTTATATTGATATAAGATTGTGAACACAGCAATACTCTTTTACATTTGCAAATATAGGGAAAAGCATTAGAATCTAAAGTACTTATCCCTCTTATTCTAGTGGGAAGAGAACTAAGTACAAAAGAGTTGGATACATTTGTAGAGCTAGCTAATTTTGCGAGAGCATCTGCAAAAAAATTGGTTTACCGATATCGATGTTGAATGATTATGTCTTGTTGAGAAACGACATCTTTGTATCTTTTGAGATAACCATCCAAACAATTCAGCCATGGGCAGCACATGCGGTTTTGAGTAATTTCCACAAGCGCCTTCTAATCTGAGTCAATGATGAGGGTAAGAAATCTATTTGCAAGCACCATTGAATGCCTTTGATAAGAGCTTTGAATTTAGCCTCTAATGAAATGCCATGCCCAAAACTCTCGACAAAACCAAAACAAAAGGCTCCATTGTTGTCTTGAATAATTCCACTACCACATGAAGGTCTAGGTTTGCCAAGTGCTAAACCATCCATGTTAAGTTTAAAATAACTATCCGGGGGAAAGGACCATGAGATCACTTTAAAGTTAGGATGATACAAGGCCGTCTTGAGCCCTAGGCCGAGAGAAATGCTGTCTGAAGTTGTTGAGAAAGGGGGTTCAAAAGATAAGTCTTGTAACAAGTGATTGATCTGAGAGATTACCTATTCTGCTATAGGGGAGATATTCTGAAACATTGCTATATTTCGTGCCTTCCATACCTTCCAACAGATAAGGGAAGGCACTAGCCAAGCCATTTCTTGTAATTGTGCCACACAGGAAGACCCAATCCACCAAGATTGATTGGCCCCAAACCCAAGAAGTCCTAAGGTTCTTGAAGAATAATCCCACACGGCAATAGCAAGAGGACATGAGGTAAATACTTGATCCAGTGTCTCAATAGAGTGACAAAATTGGTACTTTGACATTAGCTGAAACCCGAAATCCATCAAAACATATGAAAAAGGAAGAATACCATTAAGAAGTCACGACACAAAAATGGAAATTTTAGGTGGGATTCTCTTACTCCAAATATATCTCCTTGAAGAAATAAGGCATGAGGTTGTCGAATATAATGATAAGCTAAGGACAATGTAAAAGCTCCATTTGGTGAAATCTACCAAATAACAGAGTCTAGATTTGAAGAGAGTGGGCTTCTTGACTTGTTACATTTGAGTCCTCCTCGGCCGATAGGTCTCCTATAACTTCATGAAACTGCCAACCTTCACAGTTAGAAAATAATTGATTAATTTTTTTATTCATCAGGTTGACGTACAGAAGTCTTACCATCCGCAAGAGGTCCCAACCATATTCAGTTTGCATGCCAAAGGGATGATTCTCCATTTTGAACCAAGATTTTAATGTTCACTGGTGCTACATCCTTGGCACGAAGCATTCACTCCCAAATTGGATTAGGGTTAGTAATCGTAACCCGACTAAGATATCTTTCCCTTATAAAATCGGCCCATGGAGACTCTAAATTGTATAATTGCCACCACAGCTTCAAAGAGAAATCCAAAACAACATCTTTAGTCAACTAAGGCCCAGGCCATTTATCTCAACAGGCAAGCATAATGCATGCCATTTTTTCCAATGGCGTTTTGGCAATCTCTCATTAGTATCCCAAAAGAAGTCTACCATGTGCTTCTCCAAAATCTTCAAGACTTTCTTTCGAGGATCCATGAATGAAAGAACATTAGTTGGAATGGATGACAAACATGTTTTATCAGAATGAGCCTTCCTCCCAGTGCCAGAAGCTTTGTTTTCATTCAATCGGCCAACTTGGAGATGAATGAGTCTTGGAATGGTTGAAAATAGCAAGATATCCTTCTTCCCTTGTACAATGGGCAGCCGAGATAGGTAATGGGAGACTCATGGATTAAATCCCTATTAACCTCTCTGATCTCCAAAATGATTCACAATGCTTGCCAACCACAAAAAGCTTTTCTTCTTGCTGATTTTTTGTCCAGTACCAGATTCGTAGGTGTCCAAGAAAGCAAGCAAAATTCTCAAATTGTGCCTATCATCATAAGCAAAAATTAATAAATCATCAGCAAAAGAAAGATAAGAAACTTGCATACATCCTCTCGGCAGAGCATAGGGTAGAAAATCATTAGCCGAATGGAGCTTGTGCAAACCTCTACTTATAGCCTCGAAACATAAAATAAATAAGGTGACAAGAGGTCCCCTTTCTTAGTCCCTCTGGATGCCTGAAAGAAACCTGTCAGTTTGCCGTTGACAAGAATTGAGAACCACGCCTGTCTCAAGTTAGCCAAAAATAGGAGACACAAAATGAGCTGGAAAGCCAAACCAAATGAGAAGGTGCTCTAGAAATAGCCACGACACTCTGTCAAATGTCTTCATGATGTCCACCTTGAAAACCATATTGTGGCCCCTTACTTTTTTATCAAGGAAATGAAGAAGTTCATATGCAAGCAGTACATTATCTGAAATTCCTGGACCTCCTATGAATGTTGACTGCTTTGGAAAGATTAGACCTTGCATCACAAATTTCAGCCTAATAGTAATTACTTTTGTAAAAATTTTATTAACAAAGTGCAAAGCAAAATAGGCCTAAAATCTGCAAAGATTTTTTGGGTTCTGTTTCTTAGGGAACTAAAGCCATACTTTAGGAATCCGCCGTCCCAAGAAGAAATCCCTAACTGCAACAAGATCCCAACATGAAACAAAAAATAACCCTGAGAATCCATCAGGCTGAATCGAACTCTCCTTGTCAAGCTCATGAACAGCTTGTTTGACTTCTTCCATTGAGACTGTGTACACTCTTATACAATGAGACTTTCGTTTTGCTCTTTGTTGATAAAAGTAGGGATATTGTCCACAAGAGATCCATGGCTGCCTGGTCATCTTTCTCTACCATCAACATTGTTTGAAAGAATCTGACTG
Organism: Cinchona pubescens; assembly: GCA_025175665.1. NCBI lineage: Eukaryota > Viridiplantae > Streptophyta > Magnoliopsida > Gentianales > Rubiaceae > Cinchona > Cinchona pubescens. Next base: position 939,891 of record JANKKI010000143.1, read on the forward strand.
TTTCATTTTGAATGGATTGATTGTCATCCAGCCACAAACCACTACTACCTTAATGCGATGAATGGCCAATTTTTCATGCTTTTTATGCAAGGTTGCATGGAAATATTTAGAATTGGAATCTCTTTCCCTGAGCCACATAACACGAGCTTTTTGACAGACAAATTCTTCCTCTGCTTGTAAGTGCCATAAAAGATTTACTCGTGCTTGAAGTAGTGACTGACGATTCTCCGGTAAGGGATTTTCCTGAAATGCCTACTTTTTCTGCTCAACAAAACTTTCAAGACATAAAATATTATCAAAAACATTACCAAAAGTATCTTGGTTCCAAAGTTTGAGAGCTAGTTTTAGCCGTTTTAACTTCTCGGCTAGAACTTGTATCCCATTATCATACAGATGGTAGGCGCATATCATGATGTCTCCATAATTTTTGCAAAAGTGTGATGTTGAAACCATATATGATAAAACCAAAATGAGGATGGCCCCTTATCAACAAGGTAAAGATTCCACTTGAGTAGCAGTGCAGAATGATTAGAGTTTGTACAGTTCAAGTATTGCACTGCTGTGTTTGGGGAAAAAGCTAGCCATTCTTGGTTAACCAGAATTCTATCAAGACACTTCCAGATAGGACCTCCACATCACATACCCATCCATGTATAACTATTCCCCGAAAAAAGCAACTCTAGCATGTGGCAGTCATTGATACAAGAATTAAAATCAGCTACTGCCCGAGCATCCAGTGTTGACTACCCAATATATTCATCAGTTTGGGATATTATGTTAAAATCTCCACCCTAGAGTTTCGGCCTCTAAAGGCCTTCTTGGACAGCCCACAAGCTCTCCCAGAGTACTAACCAATCCCGTCTTGAACATTTCGCATAGCTAAAGGTGGCACAGAAAGTATTAGGTAAATCCTTCTACATTGACAATCACATGCATGTATTGTTCTTCATTCTTCAAAACAAAAACTTTAAATGCACTATTGAATAACAACCAAATTTTATTTGACATATTTACTAAGCAAGAAAAAAAACCTAACCGCTTCTGATTTCATCTGACCAAGAGAAGTCCACCAGAGGCTCCCTTATTGACATAAAAGAAATTTTGTGAAACCGAACTAGCTTTTTAAGCCTTCATTGTTAGGACTTTCCCACCAAAACTTGAATGTTCCATTAGGCAATTATTCATTGGAAATAATAGAAGGATCATTTGAACTGGATTTAGCACTTAGCTGACTCTAAATGGCACGAGCGACTAGGTGCTGCTTCTTTTTGGATCATGCAAGTGTCCAGGTGCCACCATCCAAGTCCTCAGTTGATGATGAATATCCCAAATGAGCTCCTACTGCCTCTGAAAAATCTTTGAGCTCTTGAACCGTTAAAGGTATCTGATCATCAACATTAGCGTCATCTCGGCTGACTGATCAAATCAGTAAGCCAAGTGCTATCCAGCTTCTCCAAAAGATTTTTGTGCTAATCATCATTTATCTAAGTGTTGATACTATTTTCTGGTGGCATAGATTGATCATCCGAAATCTCTTCCCCTTCAATATCAATGCCTTTAACAATAGGAGCTAGGGTTAGGGTTGCGGGATGGGTAGACTTGTCTGGTGGCATTTTGGGTGGGTCTAGGGTTTGTAATGGTGGTGCATATAGTTGTGCTTGCATGTTGTTTGAGAGTTGCTTGCATGAAGCGATGAGGTTTTCTGGAAGTTTGGCTAATGGTGATGATTAAATTTGCCCAGCTAGGGTTTGGGCATTGGTTAGGGCTTGAGTGACGTTATTGGTATGGATGGCTATTGGTGGCGTTATTGATTAGGGTTTTTTCAGGTGGGGCTATTGGTGGTTTAGTTGAGGTCATTTGTGGCTGAGAATATGCCATTGAAGACGAGCCTCTCTTTGCCAAGGTTTTGGACACCATTGATGAAGGCTATTTTGGCATCCATTGCTTTTCCTTACCTTTAATCGAGGTTCAAGCCATCCCTTCCCTTTGGCTAGAAAAATGTTAGCCAAGTCCTTCTCCTTGGTAGAATCGGGTTGCTCCTTTCTTTTGCAATTGGCCAAGGGTTTGATTTGGATCAAAGCTTGCATTCTTTGAGATCATGACCCAACTTATAGCAAGAAGTACAATAGGCGGGAAAAATTTTCATACTCAATGTATTGCCATCTCACTGATGACTCCTTTCCAATCCAAAATCGTTTGAGAAGTGGCTTTTAAACATCCACCTCTACACAAAATCTCGCCACACTTGGACAGGGAAAAAAAGCCATGGCTGAATCAAGCTCTAGGGGTTCTCCAATCATCTTTGCTATCAAATAAAGGGTTGGCTTATCATAGCATTGAGCAGGCAATTTCTCCAATACAATCCAAACTGAACCACAAAGGATTCCACATCAAAGTGAAAGTCTAGTGTCCCTTTCAGGGCCTTCATTGTAAGGAGACCCTTGAAAGTTCCAAAAGTTTCACATCCAACACCATAGAGATCCTCCTCTAGATGAAATTGGATCAAAACATAGTAGTAGTCTAGGAACCCAAGGGAAAAATAACCCTTGAATCCCATCATAAGGAAATCTTTCTACAAAGAAGCCATGCTTGGTTTGCCTCTTGAGAATTTCCCAATAAGAGCATGTTTGAAAGGCCTAGAAAAATGTTCAATCTCTTCATCTGTAAAGATGAGGACCAGTTCACCTCGATACATGGTTGGTTGATTGATCAATTTACGGTGTCTAATTACCTTATTTTTCTCTCTCGAAAATGTCTTCTGTAAAATTGAATTGGCCTATATTCATTCTTTTCCTTTGTTGTGTCTTCTTTAGTTTGATTTGTTATTTTAGTTCCATAGAATATACAAGGAAAATACTATATCACAAGTTGTTGGATATAAAGTATATAATCTCAGTTATCTAAGATGACAAATTGTAGGTGAACTTGAGATGAATAACATTAGATAACACAAGAAAGTCTTCTTAACAATAGTTTTAGGATTTTTAGGATTATCTTGATATAAATTATGGGAAATCATTGTTGCAAGATTGGAATAGGATCATTCTTGTATGCTTTCATCTGTTACATCATCTTTTCTTTCAACATTCCTTGTCTTATTTGTATCTTGATGTCATCCTACTTTTCTTTTTGGAAATAACAAATTATTGTAGCGGGTCATAGCAACCATAATAACGACAAACATAATGCCTATTTTGTGAACATGCAATAACAACAATCTCTTTCTCTATCTAGATGTATTGTTGGACATTTTCTTCAAGCCATATTGCTGCAACTTGGTTGCAGTTGCTTCATTGTAGACATTTAATGACATCCTTTCTTATATGGAATTGGAGATCTTGAATGATGAATAATCCTTATGCTATTGTAGGTTTGTGCATAAGTATTTCCCACCAATAAATGTATGAGTTTCTTAATAATTGTATTGTAATCCTTGAAAAAACTGGAATATCATTATGTTTTGCATCTCATTAAATGTGTCATGAAAGTTCAACTGGAATAGCATGGGTATTCTTCTACGAGAATTAAAATAGGGAGATTATGGCAAATTTGCCCTTATACTCAGAAAGTGAAAACACCTTTTCTACTTGAGGCAAGCTCCTTGTTTAGTATGACTCCAAAAGATGTTAATGAAAAAATGCTTTTATATGCACGAATCTTTTGTTGGAATTCTCTAGCCTATAAAAAGTTTCATGTAAAGAGGTAATATAGTTCTTAAGGAACTTCAACATTAATAAGTTTAATTGTTTCTCTTTGGCAACGAATTGATGGTGGCTCATTTTGAAATCTCTTAACTCCACAAGATTTGCAAGGAGTCCTGCTTTCTAATTTACGTGTCTCTGAACAAGTAGGCACATATAATTTTTTCCTTAAACATCTAAATAAAATTAGTTAGGCTAAGCTAGCAAGACAAGCAGAATGTAACAAACGGAAGTAACAAAAAATTTTGGTTGACATTTCCTTTGCTTTTTTGTGTGTACTGTTGATTCTTCTCGAGACTTAAATATGCATACTATTCTCTTTTTCTTCTACCACTTCCATGTTGGCTTTCTTCAAACACAAAATTACCATAATCATGGATGTTGTATCAAATACGTAGAGCTAAATAAAAAATCAATGAATAATTGCTAAATCAAAAATATAAAACCAAAAAAAAAAAGCATGCAAAGTTGTGACACTTTTTGAATGTATGTTCAGCAAGGCAGATGATATTCAATTTTCGTATTCAAATAATCTTGAATTTTAGTGCATTGAGCAAAAATATCAAATTAAAGATAGCATACACTACAAATTTGGCTTGTTTCTTATGGGTTGACCAAGGTCATAAAAAATATCAAAACTACATTTGTTAATGTCTTTATTTTATTTTACTAGCCCCAAATCATTCTAAGAAAAATATCGAAATTAGCTTCTTCTTTTTTCAGAAACGAAAAAAGTAATGCAAGTATTATTCAACGATACATTTTTTCTTATTATGTAAGATCATGTATTTCAATAAAGCAAGTTTATGGAATGCCTACCATGATAATTTTACCATTATTCTTTTGATCTTGAAACTAATAGCTTGGTACCTAATATTTTGACCATAGGTTCATTACTTGGTTGAGGGGCAAGATTTCTTTTTAGTATATGTTCTCGAATTACCTAGAATGTCATCAACTAGTGTAGTTCAAATTTATGTTATGCCTTCATAAACATGCTTAACAACTAAAAGCCATGTCTGTAGTTAGACCGAATTATCTTGTGCTTGTTTGCTTTTTTGTGTTTAGTTTTTTACATTTGGCAATCATTTTAATATTCAAAGATATTAAATTGTTGTAGAAGATCATTTCCTCGATTATTTCTCTTTAAGAATATTCCTCTCGTCACTTTGAGTCTCTAACTCTTCTTCTTTTTTTTGTAATTTTGTAATTGTTATCTAAGTTCATAATTGGTGTACAATATAGATTGTAGGTAATGGTGTTTATAGCACATTATGGGTAGTGATATTTGAAACCCTGGGATTATCTTGGTGGGTCAAGGACAAAGCAAAGATCTAGAGACCACCATCATAATAATATGGCTATCATTATTAGGGGAGAGTTATTGCCCAAGCAAATTTAATTGATTAGACAAAAATAACCTTCCCTTCAAAATACCAAATTCCTACCAGGACCACCATTGCCCTTTACTCTATATCCCACCGATCACCCATATCACTTACTGTCTTCATCACTATCACCACTATTCATACTATAATGACCCTATCCCATATCATATAGGATAAGAAGAATGTCTTTGTATATAACATCAAGAGTCATGCGCTACTAATAACTTGATTTAATTGAGATCCTCAACTAGATCTCCAACCTCCGGAGACCTAGTCGAACACCTACCTAGATCTCGCTAGGACTAAGAAATAAAACTGCCTACAACAAATAATTGAATCCAAAATTATTGTATAATTATCTCAAACCAACTTTTATACATAGAAATACAAGCCATATAGGCTTCCAAAACATAAACAAAATACAGCCATAGGACTCGTACAAATACATACCCAACTTATAGCTACAAACTAGAAAAACTGCAACATTAAGTTACTTGTTACAACCAGCACAAACTACTATACATAGCCAAGGAAAAACCTTTGTTTGCAACACAATCTTCTCATAAAATCCTCGAATCTATAAGGAAAAACAAAATTCAAAGATACTATGAGCTTATGCCGAGTAAGGTCCATAAATGAAAATAGTTTTATGTTAATCACATGTGGAACTTACTAATGCAGCTAAAGAAGCAACACATAATAATAAAGTGCACACATATGGAGCAAAATATAATTCACATAGAGATGGATACAGTTGGCCTCAAATGGAGGCCGTGTAAGAGCCATATCTCATTATTCGCCAAGATAATAAAGGAACTCCAATATTCAACTGTCAATTCTTTAATGTGAATATTACCCTCCAAATAATAGATCTCCAACAGTAAATACTACCTACTCAACGCCAAGTGGTCACAATAAGATTGGTAAACTCGAGAGTATCGATATAAAATTACACGTTCAAACACTGATGATTGTCCAGTCCAGAGTGCTTGGGTTGCATAGCCATGATAGGTAGACCATTTCAACCAAGTCCATTACTGGTCCAGTGTATCCAACATTTACATAGCATAGGCCCAACTCTTCCTGGTTGATAAAGTATACGATCGAGTGTACAACAGGCACAAGTAGTTTTATATATGCAAATAGATCATTCTTAAGGAATTCAAAGTAAACTGATCACATTGTATGCTTCATTTAGCAAACTAAATAATATATAAAAGTCACTAAAATTTCCAGTAGCATCATGCAATTCACCACAAAAGCCTTAATTAAAACAAGAACTTGGGACACTCATAATTTAGGTCAAATCATCACAATCTTCTTCTTTTCCTTTCCTTTAACCTGTTTATTTAACCAAAAACATTCAATCTGCATTATTTCTCTCCACTAAGGCATTAACAGTAATGAACATGTATATAAGCTCATAACATAGCATAGCACAAGAAGAATACTTTAAAATTAGTTTTTTATGTTGTTGGTAATTAATTGTTAATTTCAATTTATGTTCATATAGTTTAGCCATAGTTAGCTTAAGCTTATTATTCCAGCCCACCTATAATCAAGAAAACTCAAATTAAGCTTTGTAGGTTAAGTAGCACAAATACAAGCTAATCTAACAAGCCAAATCACATGCACACCTAAGTGTAGAAACAGCCCCTATAAAAGTTTTATAAAACAGCATGGATTCCTACACAAAAAGCATTTATCTAATGCATTAAAATTAGGTACTACTTAATATTATTAATACTAATTTATTTCAATCTAATTATATTTAAGTATACAACACTTAATTAGAATAAACTAACAGACTAAACTCATTAGTTCTCATAGTATAGAATTCAGCCCCCAGCAGGTTTTATAGAACAAAAACAAACCACAACATATATTCATGTACATTGGGCAAGTTAACTCCAACTCTTCAAACGAGATTCTAGTTAATTTATTTGGAACATTTAATCCAATTGTACCAAAATTTAAGAAACATAAGTTATAACTATGCCAAATTAGTTATTTAAGTTTGTTTGCTTATATAAAATTAAATTAATCCTATCCTAGGTTAATCAACACCTAAATCACATAAGATCACACTAAATAAATTAGTCCTATGATCTATGTAACCAATTAAGGCTTAAACACTTGCAATAGTCCACTACAACACCAATTACACTTACATAAATCATGGAATTGCAGCAGCCATAACATGTTATATCTTGACATAAACTAATCAAAAATTCATATTTATAGTAGCTAATAAATTATATAAACTTAGGATTGTAGTAACCTAGTGAAAGAAATAAATTACCTTCCTAAGGTTCTTGTTTTCTCTCCTTCTTCCTCTCAGCTCTTTCTCTTTTGTTCTGTTTTTTGCTTTTGTTGAATTCTACTACTTTTACTTAGTTAGTAGTACATATTATGCCTTAATATATATTTAAAAAAAAAAACCGTGTGGTGTATTGGTAATATAAGGCTAGTTTGAGAGGTGACATCTCCTACTAGTTTAAACTTAGTCACCAATCTGATTTTTATGCTCTTTTTTTCATTTTCTGTATTTATTATTATTATCATCATCATCATCATCATCATTATTATTGCTATTGTTGTTGTTGTTGTTGTTGTTGTTATTGTTGTTGTTATTTTCTTCCTAAACCATAAATTGCACTACAGTTCTTAAGTTCTCCAAATTCTTATTTTACTCCCCTAATGTTTAGTTATTGACCTACCAGATTTTGTCACCAAAATAATTTATAAAAAGGAATTCAAGTAATCACACATAACAGTTAATATCCAATCAAATTAATTTTATACATATCCTCACAATCCTCCCTCTTAAAAGATTTTCGTCCTCGAAATTCTTACCTTAGGGCATAAAAAGTTTGGGGTATTTCTTTCGCATCTCATCTTCTAGTTCCCAGGTGGCGCTCTTCTATCCCATGGTCTCTCCATAACACCTTAACCAAGGGAATCTCTTTGGTCCTCATTACCTTTATATTACGATCCATTACCTATATTAGTTTCTCTTCAAATAAAAGATCATATTGTGTATCTAATTCTTCATGATGTAAAACATGTGGAGGATCAAGATGATTCTTTAGGAGTAAGACGTGAAAAACATTGTTCATCTTGGATAGGTTAGGTGGTAGATCCAACTAATATGCAACTCTTTTAATTTGTTGTAATATTTTAAATGGTTCTATATATCTTGGACTTAACTTCGTACCTTTCTTATACTTAATTATGCCTTTCTGAGGTGAGACTTTAAGAAATACCCAATCTCTAACTTCAAACTCCATGTCTTTTCTTCTAATGTTTGCATAACTTTTCTATTGACTTTGAGCCGCATGCATCCGTGTTGGATGAGCTTAACTTTTTCATAAGCTTCCTCAATTCAAGGTAAATAATCTTTCTTTCACATACTTCATCGACACCAATATATTGGTGAACGATATTTTCTACTATGTAGAGCTTCATAAGGTCAATTGAAACACCCTAACTAGATCTCCAACTTTCGGGGATCTAGTCAGACGCCTGCCTATCTCTCTCTAGGACCAAGTAAATAAAACCACCTACAACAAATAACTAAAATCTAAACTTATTGCATACATGTATCAAACCAAATACTAAACCAATGCTAGATTCAGTCTCCGAAGGATCTTCCTCGTAGCTAGTATCCAATAACTCAACTCTTCTATACCATTGTTAGCTAATTTGTTTAATGTTCGGCACCCATGACGAAAATCTTGCACTAACCTCATTAACAATGCGATTGAAACATCGTCTAATATCCTGTAACTCTAGATCCATTTGTCATACCATCAAAGCTTTCCATTCCACTTCTAATTCAAATTCCCTTACTCGCTCACGTATCTCTATAAGCTCTCTTCGTGAATCTGCCACCATATAACATGCTGTGGCATTCTCTTTAACATTTTAGTCTATTCCTTTCCCTCACAATTGCTAGAACTACTTGATCAGGGTAAGAATATATCTGCCAGTACAAGAACCTAAGCCAACCCATATCCCTCTTGGGACTATACCGGCTAACCCTCGATCCAACTCTCGGTTGATAGGTGATTATTAGTCGACTACGATAACTAGGTATCCTTTCTCCTTTACTAGCCATAATCTACAACCATCAACACAAATAGAATTAGCAAACTTAAATTATCACATGAGTCCAAACAAACAAAGGTTTCACCTGCAAAACAAGACAATCATGCTAAAAATATTTTTCACATCCACTATTCAATTTAGGCTATGATACTAACTGTAACACTCGGGGTCTAGGCTGACCCAATAGCTTTTGAGAGGAAATAACATATTCAAAATGTTTAAGCCAAGTTATTTATAGCCAATGACCCTTGATGTTATATACAAAGATATTCTCCTTATCCTATACGACGTGGGATAGGGTCATTACACATATAATACAGCATTCATAAAAAAATTTTACTCCCACAAACTACAACAAGAAATGTCAAACAAAGATCAAAAATTTTGATGTAGGAGACACAAAATTGAATCACACACATATAGTTGCAATCTGATCCAATTCCAATTCCCATTAACGGTAAATTCATCTCTGATGAGCTATCATCTCCGACCAGCATTAGATTGGCCGAACAACTCTCCTTTACCCACAGAGTCCAACCAAGAAATCCATTGTAGACAACCTCCAATTCCTCTCAATTATCAATTATCATTACTATGAAAGCAATTTTACAAACACTTTGTGGGCACAAAATAGAATCAGATCGTCGTTCAACTTGTGTTTAAAATGACCCAAAATCTTAACAAACACAAATTTTCAATCACCCTATAAATTCTAATATATCTGGTTCAGTTCTGTATATTCCCTTAAGTGCATGTTCGTGAGTATTCTATATGCATGTGTTTTTTAGTATGTTACAAATGACGGAGTATTTGGAGAAAGAGTTCATTGAATTTAACTTTTGTTCATAACTCACCTATACGGCATCCTCGAGCTCTTTTATTACCCTCTTGGTTTCTTACCAAGTCCCTAAAAGTAAAAGATTCCACAGATGTCAGCAAGTTTGACTCGGTTTGGTTTGATATTTTTGATGGGGTTTAGCTGCAATTTTTGAGGACTTGGTTTGGTTTGGTTTGATCTTTTTATCAATCTTCCGATGTTAATTATAGCTAAAAACACTGGGATCTATATTGCAATTTTTGAGGACTTGGTAATCAAATCTATTTGTTAAGTAGATGGAATGAACATGAGACAAAGGAAACGACAATAGCATTGTTAGGAATTTTCTATTTGGAGCAAGGGTATTTTAGTCCAATTTTGTAAAATTGATAAGGCATGATATAATATGCTCTTATAATAACTTTACCCTTATTATTATGGTCATTATGGTAGGTCATTGAGGAGTTTTGGCTCTTGGATATCTATAGTAATTCTTGATTAATTTTTGGAATTCATTGCATGGTTATTATATAGATGTCTATGGTAAATAATGGGAGGTTTCTATTAGCATTAATTATCACTATGAAGTGTGGTGCGGTTAAATTAACTAAGTTTTAGTTAACCTAGCCTCTTGCTTGAAAGTATACAATACTCAATTGTAGAGTGCAAGTAGGGTATTGATCCCATAAGGAACTAGTTTATAAAGACAAATAGATATTCTAAAGCAAGGTTTACTGATTAGAAAGATAGCAAGGACAATTGACAATTCAATTTAACTAGACTAGCAACAACTAAAAAATAAGTCAACCAAATAAAATGAACTATTTATGGAATATATTTCACCACTAATTTATACTCAGGCAATGACAATTCAAATTATTTGATATTAAGGGATTCAAAGATACAAGCCCAATTGCCCTGGAATGATTAGCCTAGTGTGAACAACTGATGATAATCTGTCTAACTAAGCACGGATTATATGCACGTTCAAGCATAAACTCGGTGATTACCAATTTATTATTCTCATGTATAGGACAGTAACTCTTATGAACCATAGTTATTAAACCTGGGCAGGGAAGGAACTCGATGAAAGATATGGATATCATGACAGGTTAATAGTTCAACTGGTAGGTTACTTGTTCAACCGGCATATTTTTACTAATATATAATAATATTAAATTATCAAATACAAGGCATATTGTGAAAATATAAACGAAAAATCTTGTATTAATTTTTTTTTTATTAATTCTAGATTTACTTTTGATGCCTTTACACACCTAGTTATAAATTTATAAAATACCTAAATCCTACTACTAACTACGTGGCATCCCGCAAGTATATGATTGTCAACCAGTAATAAAGCGAAATAGGAGTCGTACCCACAAGGATTGGTCGATAATTACTGATTATTTGTTTAGATTTTAAGCTGAACCGGTTGATTAAGAGAAGAGATTTGACTAAAACTAGAATTAATAGAACCAAAGAAGCATTTTAAAGTAAAGATTAAACACTAAGAAAGTATTTTGTAAGAAAGTAATTAAAAAAGAAGCATCACTTTAGAAAGTAATTAAAGGGAACAATTAAAATGAAAAGAATATTAAGGAAGTAATTAGTTAATCTAAACTACTCCTTATCCCTAAGCAAGCACACTTAGAGAAAGCCCATAGCCTATTCTAAGGAAGCTTATAATAAGAAAACATATTTCAAAAGCAATTAACTAGCCTAAACTTCAAATTAACACTAAAAAAACACAATTAAGAAAAGCCCATTAGCTAATCTACTAATTAAACTAAGAAAACAAGCAAAGAAAGAAATTAAACTAAAAGCCTATAAACTAATCTAACCTAATTAACCAATCTAAATTAGAAATTAATACTAAGAAAGCACAATTAAGGAAAGCCCATTAGCTAATTTACTAATTAAACTAAGAAAACAAGTAAAGAAAGCAATTAAACTAAAAACCCATAAACTAATCTAAACTATCAATTACTATTAAGGAAGCATAATTAAAGGAAACCCATGAACTAATCTAAGAATTACATAAGAAATCATATGGAAAGAGAGCAATTATATGAAAGGAATTAGACTAATTAAACTAAGAAAATATGAAATTAATGATACTAATGAAGTTTAAACATAAACAAATTACTTTCCAGTAGAAAGGTTCAGTCTTTAACTAAGAAATTAAGATTACAAGAAAGAGAAATCCTAATATACTCTAATCTATGAAAACCCTAACCAAATGGAGAGGGCAAAGGAAGAAAATTACTCTCCAATCTAGCCTACTTCTATTAGCTAAGTTATGCCTCAAATGAGGTTTAAAAAGGGTATATATAATGCTAGGGTAGTGGAAGAATTGTGCAACAAAAATCAGCCCCAAACAAGTCATTTTATTCTAGCCGCCTCGATGTCACGACATGGGAAATCCATATCGGGACATGGACTAAAACTTCTGAGATGCAGTACTTCACTGTTTTGCTATGAAAATCTTCATCCAATGTCCAATTAAAACACTATTTTTTTTTGTCATATGACCCTAACACATAGAAGAACATTATTATCATTTAATAAATAATTAAAATAACCATTAAACATATAAATAAAATTCTCACAAAATAGGCAAAAAAAAATGAAATACAAACAAAGATGAACAAAAACCTAACTCTCAAGAAGTTAGGTTAAAGACACGACACAACTATAAATACAAGAACCTAATACAATATGCTAATTAAGACCTAAATAATTACTAAAATACTTAATAAACACATACTAACACATTCTAACACATTCTAACACATAAAAGCAAAATAGAAAAAAACACACACGAAAACTCTAAAAATGTTCAAAATTAGTAGCAAAGCCATCAAGTTTAGGGTACATATAACTCTAATTTCTTAGAGATATCACACCCCTAAACTAAAGCTTTTGCTAGTCCCAAGCAAAATAATAGACAATAAAAAGAACAAAACAAACGAACAACACAAAACAAAACACACAACACACTAGATACCACCAAGATGATAACACAAAAGGTGAATAATAGATGTACTTTGAATAATTAGGAGACCTCGTCAAGGGACCTCGAATACCATATTATAATTTAACTATTTTAACTAGTCATTCTAAGTTTTTCAACTTTTTCAAAGAAAATGAGTTCAAATGCCAACAAAAAGTTTCAAATAACCAAGTACTAACCATATTATAATTGAACTATTGTAACTAGTCATTCTAAGTTTTACAACTTTTTCAAAGAAAACGAGTTCAAATGCCAAAAAAAGGTTTCAAATAACCAAGTACTAACATAAGGAAGAAAAAAAAATTGAATATACATAATAGTTATAAAAATTAATTTTATTTTAATTTTGATCAAATATAAATTTTTTTAATACAAATAAATTTTTTACCATCTTAATACATTTATGTCCAAACTTTCATATAAATCTAAAGAAAATATATATAATAAATAATAGAAGTATTATAAAAGATAGATAATCTTATTATATTAAATGGAGAGTATTTTAGATAGGCTAATTATACTTCAGGGTATGTTAGACATAATTATTTAATTAAGGGTGTACAACTATTATTAGGCGGGATAAAAAATAAAAATTGTATGACTAAAAATAGGTGGTGATTTCCTAAAAAAAAGGTAGTTAGATTAGAAGATGAGTAATTTAGTTATATTTCTCAATGAATTATATTTTATTCAGACGATAGTATAGATATAGATAATATATAAATTATAGATATAGTTCCAGATAGATTATAGATTATAGATAGATAGATATAGATAGATTTAGGTGACGTTTGATTTTCATTTGTAGATGGTGGAGTATCCAAACATATATTGTGCTAGGTATGTATTTTAATATTTTTGTATGTTAATGATGGGCCCAGTTTTCATGTTCTTTTGCGGATAATTCAAGTTTTTGTATGCGTCTCTCTGTGTGTGTAGGATCTCATGTTTCATGAACTAATTATTTTCTATATTTGGAATCTCAGGCAAAGGTCAATTGTCCCGAGTTTGGATTCATTGGAAGTGATATCAAATGTGCAATGATCTCTTGCCACGGGGTCATGCAAATGTATGACAAAGTAGATTTCTTATGGTGATGGTTATTGCTTATTTTCATATCTGGTGTGATTTGTGTAATTCAGAGACAATGGTTGCTAAAAGAATTTAACCGTCTGCTACCTAATCAAGAGCCAATGATATTGGCTATATTAGTTATTCCTATTTAAACATTTTTTGTACAGTTCTTTTGCAGCCAAATAAGGAACTAATTATAGCTTTTAAGGTGAGTTAGATTTCATTCAGATTTCGTTCCTAAATTCATTTATATATATATCGTTTTGGTTGATAAGATTCCAAAGAAATTCTGTGAGAATTTCATTTTAGTATTTATTAATTTACATGTTGTTGTGTTTTTGTAAATGTTTGTGTTATTTATTTTTCCAAATTTAGATTTTTCATGGAAAGTTTACACCTATTTTTGTTCATGACAGAAACTAAAACTAACGAACTTAAATACTCACTTTCTACATAGATAGCTGGAAGCAATCAAATGCATGCATTGGGTACAAGGACTGGAATTGTTCCCGTGTTAATTTCATATATCTACATTTTTTCCCTTACTCTTGGGATAAAGTAATGCTATCATCATTTTGTTAGGACAATTACAATTCTTATGAAGACTCTTTCAAGGTCGTTCGAAACTCCATGACTGGCCTATAGCTTCAAGTGCAGAAGTCTTGAGGCGTGTATTGTTAGTCCTAAAATTTGAATATTGCAATAGCTTTTTACATGGCTTTTGCTTTTTAAAATTTCACAAGAAAATATGTATAATATAGCTAAGTTATATATATATATATATATATATATATGAGGCATAACTTAGCTATATATATATATTTGTTACTTTCTTTCCTTTATAATACCCGGGTTAGCCAAGAAACTAGTAGCTGCAAAATATATTTCATGTGTGAGAAACATTAGATAGGTGGTGGATAAAAAGTTCGTCTTTTTTCCTTCAAAGACACTAGAAAATTCTTCGTTTACGCACCAAAAGCAAGATTTTGTACTCCATCTACCAATGTCCTCTTATGCCCAAGATGCTATCTCAAGATTAAAATGTAACAAAGCCAACACAAAGTATAGAACTACACTGGCGCCGCACACCGCTTACTATGAAAGTACACCAAGTTAAAATGATTCTGCAAGCCTACAATTCCCTGTACATAAATGATCATTCAAGGTCAAAGCTATGAAAGTAGTAAACCCCAAAAAGGACCAGTAAGACAACCCCCTCCTCCCCAGCTCTCTCTCTCTCTCTCTGTCTCTATAAAAGTATACACCTCCGCTTGGGTAATGGTCGGGAAAAGCTAAAGAACCGAATGAAGAACAAACCTCATCTGCAAAAACGCTCGCTCAAAATCTTTCCTTTTTAATCAAACAGAGAAGGCAACCTCCAGCACAACTTGTTATGAAGAGAAACAAAAAGCAACCGTGCAGGAAAAACAATCATGTTTCAATCAAGTCATCATCCATAACTGGAGGAGATAATGGCGGTATAGCTGCTTCATGATATACTGCGGCTGCAGTGTTGAAGATTCTTCTGAAGCTGTTGCCTGAGACTCTTGGTTCCGACCAGTCTTTCTAGAAGGAAGTGATTGAGAGGAAACAGCCTTAGTCGAATTGCTCTTCTCAATAGATGCTAAGAATTTGTCCTTTGAGAGAGATGCTTGGGCAGATGTTATGACAGAGCTGAATACACCTGCCTCCCGCAAACCTTGGATAATGACCTAAACAAACAGATACAGAACAGTAAACTTCGAGGGACAAAATAAATTAGTGTTATAAAATCACACACGTGCTAAAAACCAGCACCTTGGAAGTAAAATTCTTTATCATTGCACTGAATAGCCGTTAAAAATTTTCCTTATGTAATGACGAACAGTGAACTACAAATCAGGTTATCTATTTTCCTATCTCGCTTAAAATTATACTAGTAAGATCTTCAGCAAGCCATTTAAGGAGGAAGGTGCCTTTGGGACTAGTGTTGGGGGAACTCCTGTTGACTTTGTCCGGGAAAAAAATTACTAAAGGTTGTTAACTCAGATATATAGAATGTACTCAAATACTACATCCTACAGCTAAAAGTCTTTCAATGTGACCTGCAAGTTTCTTCCAGTTAGCTTATTACCAACGCTGGATTCTCAAGATTCAAGAGCTAGTAAATTTATAGCAAGGAATTGGATTTATCCTTGTGTCAATCTAATGGAGTTCAATTCTTAGACGCTATTCAGTTACATCTTCTGATTATTAGTATTGTAATTTCAATCAATTTTGGACAATCACCGGCAATTTTTCGTAGACAGAGATGGTGTCCTTTTAGAAAGGACTATCATACTTTTCCTTCTTAAAAGCTGGAACGGTTAGCATGTCTTTTCTTCTTCATTTTTCCCCAAAGCTGGAGGAGAATCTATTCTACAGGAGATAACATATGTAACCATGTTCTACTCCAGTTTCATTCGGGAAATATTCCAGCCAAAAATAAGAGAATGCATAGCCATACTATAAATGACGCCATGACCATGGAAATTTTTTTTTGGTCATAACCAACTATGGTCATGAATTCCTAGACATGCCAAGTAGTTGGTTTTAGACCAATGGCAGCCCCCCATTTGGAATAGGAAACCCACTCTTTGGAAAACATGTCCCCCTGTTTTTTAGACAAGTGGGCTCCTCATTCCAAATGGGAGGTTCTCATTTTCTAAGACCAACTATTAGGCATGCCTAATAGTTTGTAATGACCAAAATAAAACTTCTAACAAGACCACCATAATCCCAATTCCTAATCTCCATATTAGCTTTGTTAAATATACATATATCTCACATTTGTTAGCCAAGAGATCCTAAACTAATTAGTAAAGCTCATGGGCCAATCCACTCATTGCCAACTGGTTTTGAGACGAAAACCCATATTCTTTAACATGACATCAAAACTAGCCTCAAGTTTTCCCTCATCCACACATGTCTTACGTTCATCCACCCACACGTATCTTACTTCTCTCCCAGCCTATTCCAACACGCTCTCTCTATCCCCCACGAACTCAACCAATCCAAGTCACAATTCTCTCTACTAGCCTCGGGCGCTCAACCAACCCAAGTTTGAAAGGTGGTGTTAGATATACATATATCCCACATTGGTTAGCCACAAGATCCTGGACTAATTAATAAGTTTCATGGGCGAATCCACTTATTGCCAATTGCTTTTGAGATGGAAGCCCATATTCTTTAACAAGCATATCCAAGGCCAACTGATAAAATGAACACTATTAACCCTTCTTTCTTTTTCGTTCTACGTGAGTGTTGACTATAACTGTGCTACTAGTAGTCATAAATTCCAAGCTTACCATTGGCACATAAATGCGTGCTAAAATGCCCTTTCTTAACAGCTTCAAATTCAGGGTTCTGTCAGTCCAAACTACATGTTCATGGTACCTGACAAAGAGGGGAAAAAAAATCAAATATTCAATTGCAATATATATCACAAACATTTGAAACCCAAGTACTTTTCAAGAACATTTCATCAAATAGTAGACATTCAAATCCAGAAGTCCTCTTTCTCATCAGAGGAAGTGTGACTGTCTACAAGTATCTTAACAAATTACACTAACCAGTTCAGCATCTCATCCTCCGTGGCCGTAGACGCAATTATGAATGCCTGCAAAATAACAAGTATATTAACTCACCAATCCTATAAGCAAATTTCGAAAATAGACATCAAATTAGTTAATATTATCTGTGATTTCATCTTTGTTACCTAAAGCAAACTAATTAACAAGAATTCCATGATGACATATTGTGTTCTCAAGTAACTAAATGTATTAAATCTTTGGTTGATAAATATCAGCTTTCTTTCAAAGATATTTATTGTTTATTCTCATAGAAATACACAAGAACAACAATAACTTGATGAAATTAACACTCGCAACAGAAGAAGTTGAGGCTAATGATGAAAGAAGTTCTAAAATTGCTGAAATGACAAGAGAACACATTAATTTAATTAGGTCTTAACACTATTACCATCGTAGATGCACAACTAAAATCCCCTCTTATACATGTTTTACATCTGATGATCTGAAGCACGTCTGTTTCCTAAAAAGTTGGTCAAAATCACTAGTCTTGCAATCCAATGGCAGTACCAAAAATAATGGTGACGGATCAACATAATAATAGCTATGGTAAACAAACAAACAAAACCAAGCCTTATTTCCATTAAATAGGGTCAACTACATGAATCCTTCTACACCATTATCCTCTGTCATGAAACATATCCACATTGATTCCTAAATGATACTGTATATCTTTCTTACAGGTTACCCACCAAGTCTTTCTCCTACCCATTTTAGTTTTTACAGAGACTACTCTCTCTAAAATTAACTCTTCTTACAGGCACCTCTATTGGCTGTCTTAGCAATATAGCTGCGGAAAATATATCACTAAAATGATGATGATAGATTAACTGTCAAAGATAGTACCAAAATCAACCAAAAAATATTCCTTTCATGATGCATAAAGATATTGTAGTTTTGATGATATTAATTGGAACCGTTCTCCAATTATAATGATATAGTTGGTCATTTCACACATGTACAGTTACTATGAATGTACAATAGAAACAGTCCCACGGTACCATGCCAATTCAATGCAGCAGACTTCTCCCCGAGAAGTGTACAAAACTATAATACCTAGTCACTGAACTTCCAAAAAATGGCTACAGTACCATTTCTTTTCCAATATAGATAAGGCAAAGCAGTGCATCAGTTTCAGAAATTCATGGATCTTGTAACCTGACTATACACTATAAAGAATCCGCAACTTCAGAATCAATAATATGATTAGTCTGGAACAACGTACTCTGATATTAGCAATGAACTGTTCAACACATTTTCCTACATTATGTAGAGACTAACCATGACCAAAAAAGCTCTGTTAGATGGACTTCTCCTTGAACTATAAAAAAGGAGAAAGAACTTAAAATGAAGAAAGAGTTTGCAATTGCATTCATATCCCAAAGGAGAAAAGAAAACGAAGAAAACCCTCCCCTAAGAAATTTCTGCCCATTGGAGGCTCGAGAATCAAAATTGAACTAAATTTAAAACAGAATACCACTATCATGAAGTTTTGTTTTGCTAAGAGAAGAAAGTAATGAAGTACATAAAAAATTATTCCACAAACCAAATGTGTTAATGTACAAAATTTCAACAAAAAGAAAAAGAACAAACCCCAAGGAACTACTCAAGAATGGATTCTATAACTCACAACAAGAACTCATTTTACAGCACTCTCATGCTTCAGAATATTGTGAACAGTTTTTGTCAACAAGTTTCTACATGTTTTAACCATCTCTAACAGCAGAAACTGCAATATTTCATTGTCATACTATAGATGCAACTTTCTTAAGAAATGATTAGACACATGAAAAAACCACCCAATATGACCTCGCAAAAAATGCTGTAAATGAAACTTTCTTAGGATGATCAAATTTTCCTTGAGGTTTATTCAAAATCTTAATTCTAATTCTTCTCTGCAAGAATTTTTTTTTATTCAAAATAAATTTGTGATTCTTTCATTAGCATACCATCAAAATGGTCTGTTAAAGTAATCAAAGTCCTGCTGAGATACGATTGACAAAATGAACATACCAAAAATAAAACAAATAGAACAGAATAAATTGATCTTACAGATCTATCAAACTCCAACATAAAGCATCGCTTCACATCCTCCTTTGTTGGTTTACAACCACATCGATCTCGCCTAGAAGTCAAGTCTGAAAACTTCGCATACGTGTAATGCAAAACAGCAGCTTCTTCCAATTTGATCTCACTGTCAAATATTATGTAGTTGGACATATTAAAATTGGACAAAGACGCAATGCAAGTGCATAATCAATACTATAACAGAAATCTTGGAAGGAAACCGAAGTTGATAACAGAAATATTGAAAGGAAAGTTGAAAAACCAAGTAGTTCTTCTAACAAGGTAGTAAGGCATAAAAAGGAAACATTGTATGTAGATGAACAAAAGTAAAAATGAGACTAGAGCAATAGCATACTTGGGAGTTTTCATGTAGTTGTGCCATCTGTGTGCACCATTTGGGCGAAGATGATCTTGAATTCGAGCAGCTGATAGTGAGGCATTCCCGTTGCCATATGTCAAAAAGTAATTTGGATTTCCACGGGTTGCTTCTTTATACAGGCCAAAGTATGTATCCTTCGTCAGGTGGTCATAGTTCTTCTTGAACATTGATACCTATTATACAGAGTTTTCAAGAAAGAAATTGAACATGAGTACCAGATGCGACACATAATCTTCAAACTCATGCAAGTGAAGTTGCATTAAGACAACATTTTCCAACAAATAGATGTCAGTTTGCTGCAATCGTCATGTTAAATTGCTCTCCCTTTTTTCTTAAAGTACAATATACACTATATATAGATGAATCACCAATGCAACACAAGTTTATTTCTCTCACACAAATGGGATGAGAGTCCCACAGTCACCAGTCTCTTGTCCCAATGGTGTGAGGAACCTAGAGGGGAAAGGGGGAAAGGGGGGAGGGGAATTTGAACCCCTCCACTCAAGGTGGGAAGGAGCTTAAACTCTTACAGTGGCCAACTGGGAATGCACAGTGTTTTTGTTAGAACTGCTCTGTGAATTAGGAATTTCATATTTAGTTGAAAAGAAAATAAATTTGTAGAACGGCTAAGCAGCCAGCTTGTAGATGATTAAAATGCAGAGTATTGTTTCAAAGCATGCACAGATATAAATTAGTTATACAGGTTTTCTTTTTTCAAAGTCGGTTTCATGCTTTAAACAAAAAAAATTACAATAATTTTTAGTAACTGTTGAATAAACTGTTTGAATCGTCGAAGGCAGTTCCAGGGATGCATTTCACAATCAACATTTTTCTAGCTCAAAATAACCCAAAAGCATATTTCAAAGAAAATGAGAGAACCCATAAAAAGCCGGAATCATATGATATTAAGCAATGTGAACAAGCACATCTACCACAAAGGCAATTCCATGTCAGGTCAATATGCAGAAGAGTCGAAAGCTGTTACCAGGCAAACAATAATGCAACATCAGCTTATAAAGTTTATAAACAGACTGCAATCATTACCTCGGTGAAAGGTTCCTTGATGTGCGTCCCTTTCAACACTACTCTCCTGGAAAAAAAAAAGAAAAAAAAAAAAAAAAACGAACTCATCTTCATGCTTCAAACTAGTGGCTAATGCAATCCTTATGGTCTAGCGTAAAAACTTAGTTCTTGGGCTCAGTGGTCAATCTAGCAGCTTCATGAAATATTAAAGTTTACAAATGAAACAATCAGATGTTTATACATTGAGAAACTTACATAGTTTGGAAAGATCACCATGTCAACATTCCCAGGCACATCCAGTAGTAATTGCCTCAAAGAGTACTCCTTAGAACCAGCAGGATGCAGCAATTCATCAGTGTCTAGATGAATTATCCAATCCATGCCAGCATCCTAGAAATTTATGACAAAATCCTTCCTTAATAGCTGAAAATTGGTCAAATTGAACTCACAAAGCTACTTGAGATTTAAAGACACCACACTCCATCTCCTAAATTTGAAAGATCAACAACTTTTGTCCCACATGGTTTCCACTGTTAAACTAGACTAGAAGGTTAAGACAAGTGAACCATGCTGACCTTATAGTTATCTGTAAAATAGATTATGATTAAACAAACACTAAAAATAACAGTATGAAATCAATGAAATTAAGTACCCAGTTTTATCGCCCTTTCGCAGTTTCACTCCTTACAATTCTTACACGTTTTAACTCTCATATAGGTTGAACATTTCTTTGCGCTACTGTAAAGTCTTTCCGACTGCACATACAGTCAGCACCAATTTTATGTAGACCTCAAATCTACATTCATCTATAGTATATGTAGACCTCAATCTACATTCATCTATAGTATATGAAGACCTCAAATCTACATTCATCTATATTTTTCCAAAGTTTGCAGAACTGTTGTGAAATTTGAAATCCTTAAATGAAGTTCAAGTGATCCAGTGGAATATCTCATTTTTCTCTTCTTTGTTTGCCTCATGGAATGCAAACAGAGATCCAAAACCAAATAAATGGGGAATATCGCAAGTCAACAACTAACAGACTAAGTGATAGTTGAGTTATGGGATTTTCTATTGAATACTTCACATATTGGAGTAACCGTATGAATCATGAAAAGTGCAGTGACATCTACAATCTCTAGATATTTAATATAATTTTACAATTGAAAATTATCTAAAACTACATTGAAGCACTGGAAACTAGAAAGCATACATACCCTGGCCATGACAATTGCCATCTCCATATTAAGAGATTGCTTCACAAAAAGCTCGTAATTACATGGCTTGTAAAAGAAACTGGACAGCCACGTTTCATTCCATATCCGACTGAAGCATCAAAAGAAAAATGCAGTAAATAGGAGAACTAAATTTGCTAGAATATTTCACTAAAACTCCACAAAAAGCATTATGAAATAACTAGTTCTGTCATTGCTAACTAATATAGAAATTCTTCCTATTTTTATTATCTTAAACCAAATTCCCTAAGTGCAGAAACTAATAGTCAAATTCAGCAGCAAGAAATAGATCTACATTATCAATGAAACCTAAGCAGAGAGTCATTAAGATATGTCCTGTTCGCTCTCAACATATTCTGTTAACAAATAAAAAATCAAACAAAATTCTTCACAATTTCTACTTAAGCCTCAAATCCAACATGTAAGGTCTTTGTAATCAGATGAAAGATGCAACTAACCTTTTAGCCTGTTGCTCTTCAAGCTCTTTAGTTCTATATATTACTTTTACTCCCTGAATAAGATGCAGAAGCCATAGATAACTATGTCAGAAAATAGAAGATATATCTTTTAGTTAAACCATAATGTCATCAAACTGAAGCAATACAAGGTTGCAAATATGAATCCTTATCCTGACCACAAGGATTGCAAATGAAACAAAAGGAACAGATCCACCGATTGACACGGTAGAAATATGGCGATCTGCAATGACACAATAGATTTGACAAAGCACTGCTAGTATTGTGTGAGTTTTAAATCAATTATGTAAACTAAACAACAAAGTAACAAATTTGTCTAGAGCAAAAGCTCTCTTAGCATTTCTATTATGATGCTATGAGGCATTCATTGTTGAGTAGTCTGCATTATACAATTCAACATCTATGCTTTTTCCATTGACTACAAGAATTACATGCCAGCAACAATGCCTCTCAAGGAGGGTCCACAAAAGAGTACAAAAAATTTCAAACAAGAAGAATTTAATAAAGAAAGAAAAAGTTAACTGAAAAGCCCAAGTCCATATTGGATAACCAGAGAGCCATGGCCGCCCACCTTGGCATTCACAAACAAATAGACCAGAATATGTCTAAAATGGTAGAAGTCATCAAACATATTGTGCTTAATCATTGGAACGGAAGGCTTTCTTTCACAAAAGATATAACTCCTTTCTTCCTTTCTTTAGTATCTTTTACATTTTTATTTTGCAAAACCCTGCAGCTGTCTAAAAGCAAAAAGATATAACCAAAGATATAATGGAAAACGAACTCACAGGAATGGATTCAAGGACTTTCGATACACTAGGAGATGCTGCGTTCCCCTCCACAAATAGAAAAAAGACTTCTATTCTCACCGAGTTAGTAACACCAATAACTTTGTGGTAGAACATCCATGGCAGAATCTGCTCCAAGCCAGCAGACGTACTAGTTGTAATACAAATCTGCACATTGCATTTGCAAAACAAAATTAAAATGTCAAACAACTATTCCCATCATTTAACGTTCAACATTTGTCATGTTTTGATATATTTCAGGTCTCAAGATCCACAAAATGTAAAAGTACTTAAAAAACCAAAAAGCACAAGTATGAAATAGAAGTGCTTATAAAACTTAAAAAGAAATGTATGAACTCAAGCATCGACAGTCGTTCACATAAATTCATCTCACTATATAAAGAAAAATACCATTATATCTGTTTGTAACTTCCACAATTCATTGGCCATCATTAATCCTAACTCTGAGACTGTAACAGCCACGAAACAATACCTAGGAAGTGGAAAAGAATTAGTCCCCATCCCATTCCACCCTAGTCTAGTTATTGGATGACGAGTTTCAGAGGAAGAAAAATAATTGGATTAATATTACGCTATAGCTGTCACTGAAGGCGTAACTTCAGATGACATTTGACAGACAGAAAAATTCACATGGATCACCATCCTGATCTTGTAAAACTTCACATGGATCTACATCTTGATCTTGCCATTCCGCACAGCTTTCCTGATTACATGCCCCTATTGTACTCAGCATGGACACCAGACGTGCCCAGATTGAATCCCTCTACCCCCAATTATCAAACTTTCCATACAGTAGGTAATTAATGAGCGAAAAAAATAACGAAATTGTCATTCAGGAAAATAAGAAATGGCTTCAAAAATCACCCTACATAATCCAAAATCTCATTTGGATGAAAAATAAAATAAAATTGAAGTTCTACATATTACTTCTACACCAACGAAACAAAATTCTTAAACAAAACTAATCAACATCAAAACCACCTCAAATTCAAAAAAACATACACAACCCATCTGAAATCAGACCAAGATTACAAAACCCTACTAACAGATCAAAAAAAAGTCAACCTTGGGTTTAAGATCTGCTTCAAAATTAAACTTCCAATCCCTATAATAAGGGAACGACGCCGTGTTGGAGTGTCGCAAAAGTGAGGAACAATCTGATGAGTGAGAAGAGTGGGCCCCCACAGTGGCTAATGGCGAGCTGTCCATTCCCGGAAACTTGTGGGACTCATCCGGCGACCACCTTGAGATGGGATCGTCTATTCCTCCGCCGCGCCATTGGAGGATGAAGGCGAAGAGGGCGAGTGTAAGGGGTAGAAGGGTGAGGAGGAGGAGGAGCTTCGAGGTGAAGGAGTGGTGGGAGGCAACGGATGAGGCGGAGGACGGTGGTTGGGATCTGAGAGATGTGTAGAGACCCGCCATTGGAGAGAGACCAGCCTTGGAGAATAGTAGTGAAACTGAAATAAGAGCCAATTTTTGTCCTTATATTTTTTATTTTGTTTCCAAACTCCACGTCTAACCACGTATAGTTCAAAATTAATTAAATAATTAACTATTAGAATCGATTTGATTTTGATTTTGATTTTATATTTCAATTCAAATTATCATTTTAATACCTATTTACGATGATTGATTTATTGGTCAAATAAATAGTTTTAATTTGTCAATTAAACATCAATAAAATAAGTAGAATAATTAGATTTTGAAATATTTTAGTCATATATTGTAATAATATATTAGACTAAGTTTGGATAGAAGAAAATGGAAGGAAGTGAAGAGAAAAGAAAGGAAAGTTAGGATTTTTATTTTGTTTGGGAATTTTAAGTGGACAGAAAATAACGGAAAGATAGGGAAATTGAGGGATAAAAGGTAATGAAAACTTTCCTTCATGCAATGAAATGGAAGAAAAACTTAAATTTTTTCTTATTACTATTTATAAAATATTATATTTGTCTTTCAAATATAATACAAAAATATCAAAAGAATAGACATTTTAATAAAAAAATAAACATTAATTAAATTGTCCTTATTCCAAAACTCCCATACAAGTTGGGAGAGAATTTCTTTTCCCTTCACTTTCCTTCCCTTTCCTTCTCATTAAAAACTTTCTCGTCTTTTCTCTTCCTTCCTAAACTCCCAAACTCAACCTTAATGTATTTATGCACATAATATTTGAACCGTAATATTCTTAAATTTTAATAATTAAATATCTTAATAAATAATAATATTTTAATTACTAATATTTAAATATATTTTCTTTGTATATTTGGTAAAGTTATAATATAATACTTCACATTAAAATATATATATTTATACATTAATATAAGTGGACAACTTATTAATATTACACTTTTGTTTCAATAACTAATTAAATGGATTACTAATTTTCTTTTAATACATATAGAGATTAGAGTTAAGTAATTATATATACATCAATACTTATTGAAGAAGGTTGCGATTGTTAGTTTTTGTAATTTACTTATGTATTTTACTTGTATTGGCTATGAACTTGTAATTTTTGAATTAATTTTGTTATTTTTAGTATGTCATATTTTGAATTTGTAAAATGATAATATGCTACATTTTGAATTTGTACTAAATTTTGGAATTAAAATATGGATTTTATGGAATGATGTAATACTAAATTGTGGAATTAAAATATAGAATAAAAAAATATTTTTGTTAGATTTATTCGACTTACCGATTGAATAAGTCAACTTTAAACAACTCGACTTTAATTTAAATAACAGAAGAAAGAAAGTAGTAACTCATCAACCCCAAATCTGTTGTATACAAAAATAGAAAAACTTAGCAACCACAATATGCAAAGACATCCAGGAAACTAGAATTTTTTTAATGTTAAAAAGAAATTTTCTTAAAACTACACTTGCTAAAGCTTATGTTACCATTGACTAAATATACATCAGACAAAAGAAACATAAGTTTAACTGAAAATGTCATCAAATAAGGCTCCAGTGCAGCACAATGATAGATCAAATCAACTCCTATGCATATTCTCCACAACCATCTCTATGGCTCATACAAGCACATATCCATATTCATGGTCACAACCAAGTGTGTTGTACTATGCCTGAGAACCTTGGTAATCGTTTTAACCAATGAACGAATTTCACATAGTTAGTTCGATATAGTCAATTCACATAATGAATGAAGTTCACATAGTCAGTTCGACAGTCCAAATTACCTAAACAATAATACAAAACAGTATAACAATCCAAATTAGTTCAACAATGATCCGCATTAACTGAAAATATATGTTCTACAAGGAATAACGAGATGATTTACTTCAAAATATATATACTATGCCTGAGAACTTTGGTAACAGTTTTAAGCAATCTAAATCTTTGTCACCTAAATTTTGCGTAACAAACATGTATGACGGACGAAATTCGAAGAATGAATACAATGTTTACAATTGACATGTAGTACAAAAGGGCGACTCGTTGAACACAATTTAGGGCATCCAAAAATTTCAAGAAAAGATTAACACTACTAAGATGGAAATATAATTGATAGTTTACTCACTTATGTAAATTGACAGGTTTAAAAATATTAAGAATCAAATCTGTATGACTATAACAACTACCAAAATTTCACAAAATTCAAACCTTAGAAAACTCCTTTCAACTTCCCAAAATGATGCAAGACAACAATTCAAATCCTAAACCTTCAACTTATCCCCAGATCTATACAAACCAGTAGACACCATCACTCGCTTAAAGTTATAAAGTAGCAATCTTTAGAATCTCACAGTATTAGTACCAATACAGAACATTCTAAATTTGCACTATAGAAAAAAAAAATTGATAATAATCTGCAGTAACCTATCAATAAGAACAGTTTTTTACAAGTAAAAATGTATCCAAATCAAGTAACAAGTAAAAACTTTACGAAAACATACTCCCAAAATTAAATTACGAGATGTTTACCTATAGATTTGTTATAGATCAATTAAATACTCATCTTGTTATAGTATTGAGTTGTAATTTTGGTTTCTACTTTTGTGTATAGAGGTAACCGAACAAACTGCAAAATTCACATTTATAGTTGCTAACTCATGTTGAGCATTATGCTATCAGAGTTGATATTTGATCCTAAGGTGTGCACATTCATTATAAGCATGTATGACATCGTTTAATATACAATTCTCAAAATTGAATACAATCTAATTCTTTGTCAAACCGTCATAATTATATGCTTTGTAGAATTTGTGAAAAAATGAATGTACAAAGTGCATTAAAAGAAAAAAAAGAAAGAAAAAATGGTGAAATGAAAAGATAAAAATTGCAACTTGTGTTGTTTTGTTGATCCTAAACGAATATCTTTTTAAAGTGCTTGGGATGAGTAAGGTTCATTTTCTCTACTTTGCTTTCTTTTGATATTAAAGGTCCTAATTTGAATTATAGTCCAAAAGCACTTTAATAAGAAATGTAGTTCAAAGGCATTTTGTTACACAATACAACTATTTTTCACTCTAGGCTACTTCTACCTAGCTTGCTTTGCCTCAAACTAGCCATGAACTAGAGAGTGGCCAAAAATTAGGGATGTAAGATACCAGTTTTGCAAATTAAATCTACATTTATCATTATGTCTTCATGGTTACTAGACTTATACTATAAGATTTTTGCGCTTCATTTCACATAGGATAAGGATATCATACCGATCTATGTTTGAAACAAAATGCTTACCGAATCTATATGTTAAACAAAATGCCTTTGGACCATAATTCCTAATACAGCCTGTGAAGGGAAAATTTCAAGTCAAGTCAGGAAGTAACAAAAAAAAAACTTAATAACAGTCACTTTGTAATAGTAAGTGAATATAAACATCATTTGTGGGTAAAGATCAAACGGTAAGACAAGGTAAAAGTGTTGATTAAATTGCAAACTGTAACTATCAATCTTTAAGTCTTAACAATTTTTAATAACTATTGTAGTCTGAACTACTTTACTGTGAATACTAAGTGAAATCCTTCAAAACCATATAAAACCCACAAGAAATTTAGGAGTCTAATAATGTCCAAAGTGCACTTACACAATGTAATTAAGCTATTTTTGAGTATTACTAATAATAAGTATTATAGTCTGAACTATCACCACGTCCTTACTCTCAGTCATCCAACTAAAAAAAATACAATCTTTATCCAATACTTTCACACAGAATACAAATATCTAACACAGAGAAAATAAATAAAATAAAGTAGTACCTCTTATGAGAAAGCTACTGAATTCCCTGTTACAATAAAAGAATCTTACAGATCTACACCTTCCAAAAAAAAAAAAAAAAAACAGCCCCAAATCTTTTTTTAAAAAAAAAACTAAAAAATTGCAAGCAAATACAAACTAAAAAATAACAAAATAAAAATCTTAGGGAAAGTATAAGATGTTGAGAAATAAAAAATAGTTTAACCAACAAAAATACCTTCAAAAATTACTAGCTAGCAAAATATAGATAACAAACAGTTGCAAATCAAAAAAAAAATTGGATAATAAAAAAGTTAAACTGATGTAAAAAGTGGAAACATAGGAATAAATTACCTTGCAACTTGTGGCGGCTTGAGGAGGTGGTTCTCTATGGTATCCGGCTTGAAAGGAGAAAGGAAGAGGTGGCTTGAGGGAAGAAGGAAACGGGGAAGAGAGAGGGAAGTAGGAAGAAGGGGACGGGTAAAGGAAGGAGAAGCTAAACCGGAAAGAAGGGGTGGCGAGAATGGTGGTAGAAGGTGGAGGAGATGGATTTTTTTCGATTTAATCTGGGAGGAGATGGGTGGGTTTTGTGTTTATACCTTCTAATTTGTAGCGAAAATTTCCTGCGGAATTCACTGCGAATATTTTCGCATGTACAATATCTGCAACTAATTTTGCATGGAACTGTATAAAAAGATAAAAAAATTGTTATAAAAATCTACAATTACATCCGCAACAAATTTGCGCAACAAAATCCGCAACAAACTTACTTGCGAATTTTGCTACGGGTGTTTTGTAGACAGAACCATTTCAATTTATTTTATGAATTACTTGCAGAATTAGCAGTGGATAAATTACCTATGGTTAGATCTTCAACAAATATCCGCAAGTAATACATTCCCTCCATGGTCCTTATAGAGGGAGTTTTACCTGTAGATTGTGCTGCAGATTTTGTAATCCGCAGCAAAATGTTAGTCTCGGTACTAGAAAAGCAAAATCCGCAGCAAATTCCGTTGCTATTACCTGTGAAAAAAGGTTGCAACAAAAATCCGCATGAAATTCGTAATTTTTTAGTAGTGTTGTCATCCTTAACAGGTGGTGAAGTCTTATTGGTCAAAGAGAGTTTAGCAGGTGGTGAAGTCTTATTGGTCAAAGAGAGTTTAAACTCATCCAAAAGGGCCCATGGTTTGCCTATAAATAGAGACATTTACTAATAAAAAATTTAACAGACACATCAAAAGCAAAAGCTATAGAGATCCTACAAAAAGTTCTCTAAAAAATCTCTTAAAAACATATTAAATTATGTTTTCCATTCTTTTAAAGTTTAATTGAAGAACATCCTTTTAAAAACACATTAAATTGTATTTTCCCTTCTTTTAAAAGATAAAAAATCTTTTAATTGAAGAAAAAACTTTCAAGTTCTAAAGAAATTATTTTTCAGTCTTTAAACCAACCAGAGGATTGAAAAATCGTGTTAATCCAAAATCAAAACTTTTTAGCCCTTGGATTAAATTCCTTTAGGAAATAGAATCAAAGTATAGGTTTCTTTTCTGTTAAGAAATTATAAATAAAGAATGTACTCATTTTTTTGATTATCAATAAATATTTAATTTGTTGCTCAATTCTGTCCTGTTATTAAATTAACACGAAATTTGTGTTTACAACTGGTGGGACCATTTATGCCTCTCATCTCCTTTTCCTACAAATTCAAAAAGTATCATTTGGAAGTCAAGTTGCTCTAACTGCAAAAAGCAGTGAAAATGGCCACTCTAAAACTCTAGTTACTCCCACCAAGGCAAAATCCTTTGCTACTGGAGAAACTCAAATAACTTCTGCTAAGAGTAAAAGCCACTTTGAAGGGCCAGTCACTCGCAGTAAGGCCATATCCCTTGCTACTAAAAGCCACAAACAACATGTGGTTAATGTGAAGTGCTGCTGATACTAAAAATGTCAATGCTCTTGAAGTGTATGATTCAATTCAAGAATATTTAGATTTAGAATCTGTTAAGTCAAATAACTCTGACTCTTCGAGAATGATGCCAGTCATGATGACTAACGCTGCAACATTGGAAGAATAACTAGCACGTGTAATCACTGAAATAATGGAAATGCGCAAAATGATAGAGCAAAAAGACTTGCAAATAGCAATCTCATGAGCAAGCTTGAAGCTTGAGGAGAACCAAGTAATGCTTCAAAAAATCCAAATACTTCTCATCATGATGAAGGGAAGACCACTACATCAGATGAAAATACTTGCAAACCACTAACAATCCCCAAGGAAGTAATCAAGCACTGCATTATACTTCTATTGCAGGTCTATCTATGCAACAACTACAAGTATGATCGCTAATGTAGTTCATGCTCCGTATGGAGGACCAGCACAATCTTACCTCATGTACTCAAAGCAATACACCAAACGCATTGACAACATGAGAATGGGCCTGTTGGATATGAGCTTCCCAAATTTCAACAATTTGATGAAAAAGGCACCCAAAACAACATGTTGCTCATTTTATTGAAACATGCAATAATGCTGGATCTGAAGAGGGTCTGCTAGTGAAGCAATTTGTTCATTCCCTAGAAGGTAATGCTTTCGATTGGTATACTAATCTTGAAGCTAGTTCAATTGATAATTGGGAACAGTTGGAACAAGAATTTCTTAACCGTTCCTATAGTACCAAGAGAATTGCACTATGACTAAACTCTCCAATGCTCATCAATAGAAAGATGAACCTGTTGTTGATTATATCGACTGTTGGAGAACCCTATGCCTTAACTGTAGGGATAGACTTTCTGAGACCGCTGCCATAGAGATGTGCATTCAAGGCATAAAATGGGGATTTCATTATATCTTGCAAGGGATACAACCCCTAACTTTTGAGAAATTAGAAATAAAAACTAACAGTTTAGATATTGGACCCTTGCAAAATAAAGCAAGAGGTGAATTCCACATCTAAGAAAGTAGGCAAGGTCCCTATCAAAAGAGGGAAGAAAGAATCAATGGTTGTGACTACTATTCCTGTCAAAGTGCACTAAATAGCAAAAAAGAGGGAAAACCCGACAAATCTCCTAACATTGAGAAGCATCGTGTTATATTACAAGAAAGGGAAGAAAGGCAATATCCATTCCTAGATTCCGATGTCTCTAGAATGTTGGATGATTTGCTAGATAAAAAGTTAATTGAATTACCCCCATGTAAGAGTCTTGAACAAGGCAGACGCATCTATGATTTGAACTATGACAATTATCATCGCATTCTTAGCATCTTATATAAAAATGTTCTCTTAAAAGACAAAATTTTACAATTGGCTTGCGATGGAAGAATAGTTATTCATTTTGAGGATGTTTTGGAGGCAACCTTGGCCTCGATTAGATCAACACAAAGTAATTTTCGCACTTCTACCAAAACTTGACCTAAAGGCCACAATTGGAGACAGGTGAAAAGGTTATCCAATTTGGATGGGGAACTTTTCACCCATCATTCTTCCCCGGGATATTCCATATGTGGATACTAAAATTACTTCTGAGGGTGAACAAGCAAAGAACGACGATGATGTTGGACATTGGTCCCAAGGATAAAATCCAAAAAGCAGCGTACGATTCGTCCTTTGCACCCACAACAAAAGAAATAGAGAAGGAAGAGAACTTCTAATCATACTTCAAAAAGAAACAATCTGTCAAAAATGACATCCAAAGTGAATAAACTTAATGAAGAGGTTGTTTTACAAAATCCTCGTTCACCTATCACATTGAAAGAATTCTTTCCAAAGAATTACTTTTGTGAGGATAAACAAGATGACATAACAGTCACATGTAACAATGTGAATGAAAAGGATGACAGCAAAAATGTAGCTTGTCCCATGTCATCTGCAATTGAAACAACTCAAATAAACTTAAAAAGTCTGTCTTTTAAATTTGACTTGTTCTAAGTGACGCAAAAGCCAAAGGATGAACGAGCTGCTTGATCCAAGTCTGCCACTTAGTGAAGGATCATGACAAGTATTCAATTGAATTAAAAGACTTAGACTTGAGTTTTGATCCTCATTCTACATGTTGTGTCAACATTATAATATTTTATAAAGATTTGTTGCTAGTTTTTAATGACATAACCGCCCTTTTTTGTTTCTAGATTTATCAATGAACAAAAGATAAATTGAATTCTTATTCAAGGAGGGTTTGCTGTTAATATTATGCCTAAGCCAACATTGAAAAAGTTAAGCATGTCAGGTGATGACCTAACTCAAAGCTACTTTGTAATTCAAGGGTTTAACCAAGGAGAACAATGAGCTTAAGGGATGATTCACCTTGATCTTAACATTAGCTGGAGGCAACCATATTGTTTCATGTGATTGACCTAAAAACGTCATACAATCTCCTACTAGGAAGACCTTGGACACATGGAAATGGAGTTATACCCTCAACGTAACATCAATACTTCAAATTCTACAAAAATGGCATTATTAACGAAGTGGATGCAAATATTAAGTGATAGTGTCTCATTTAATGAAGCGAAGATACATTTTGCTGATGCAAAATTTTATAAGGATTTTAATCAGTTGGAAGAAAATGATGAATTGAATGAAAATAAATAATCTACTCCTTTAGAACAAGTGGATACAAAAAAAGATAAACTCCCAGAATTCTCATGTTCAAAAATGGTGCTTTCAACTGCAAGTGATGCTCCCAATGACTTTTAGTATGTTTCCAAGTATCAAAGAAGAAATGAAGAAACTCCATTTATCAAACATATTGTCACAAATGATGGGAACAAAGTAACAAGAAAATGGAAAAAGTAGATTTCAAAATTTTGAAAGAAATTCATACATTGTCTTTGGTTAAAACAAGCTAGCAAGGAAGAGTAAAATCACTTATAAAAGCATTTGTAAGAGTAGTTGGAGATACATTCCCTGACAAGCAAACAAAAGAGGGATTTGATCCAAATGCATACAAACTGGTGGCTAAGTGTGATTTTGATTTCTCCAAAGCAACGATAGAAAGCGAAGACAAACTAAAGACAAGAAACAAACGTTAGTGAAAATCATGGCCTCAATGTGATGCAAGAGAAGTTGCGTAAAAAACGTTACTGTGTTCCTGTATCAAAGGCAGAGATTGGATTCTCACCTCCTGAGCCCATGCATATTTCGAGAAAAGAAAAAATCCAAGTGCAATTTCTCAATAAATCACTGTGGAGGAAATCAATGATGAGGAGATTCATAAACTCATCAAGGCGGCATTCATTAGAGAATTAAAATATCTAACATGGATTTCGAGTATTGTCCCTGTGAAAAAGAAAAGTGGACAAATTCATATCTGTGTCGATTTTTAGCGACTTGAATAAGGTATGTCCAAAGGATGACTTTCCCTTGTCCTCAACTAAAATAATTGTTGATGCTACTACTGGACATGAAATCCTACCCTTTATGGATGGCTCATTTGGTTGTAATCAAATTCGAATATCACCAAAGGATAAGGAATGCACAGCATTTCATACACCTAAAGGCATATATTGTTATGAAGAGCTTCTAATGCCTTTTGGGTTAAAGAATATTGGAGCTACCTATCAATATACCATGCAAAAGATTTTTTATGATATGTTGCACAAGAATATAGAATGTTGCGCTGATGATCTGGTAGTGAAATCAAAATTAAGAAAAGATAATTTGCATGATCTTCGCATGGTCTTTGATCGATTCAGAAGATATCAATTGAGAATGAATCCTCTCAAATGTGGCTTCGGAGTTTTATTAAGAAAGTTCTCAGGTTTCATTATGAGGTATCGTGGCATTGAGATAGATCAATCAAAGACGAATGCAATTTAGAAAATGCCACTACCTAGGAATTTACATGAATTACAAAGTTTGCAAGGTAGTCTTGCATTTATTAGAAAATTCCTTTCAAATCTTACTAGTCGATGTCAAACATTCAGTCGAAAAATGAAAAAAGGTACTTTCCTTTAATGGGATCAACCTTGCCAAAATGAATTGGATTGCATAAAAAATTATCTTTTCTACATCTTCATAGATAAACATTTGTACAATCTTTCCATGCAATTGAAATACTTAGAATCTTTATCCCACTATTTGTCTTTAATCAGCTCACTTACAAAACCACTTCATAACCTTCATCCTTTCTAGAAGCCATTTTTCTATCAAGGCTATTAGTTAACCACTTATCTTCCTAGATTCTCATTCTTTTACCATATCCTATTCTTCTTCTCATACTTACAAATATTAGATGTTGAGCAGTCATCAAAATCTTCCATATCCAAGTGGCATTCCTTGGAGATTCTTGTTTTCTGAAAATACTTTGCATGCATTACCTTGCTAACTAAAAAGATTTGGATTCACCAAGATTCTCTAGCATTACTTAGCTAACAGATCTATATTGTAAGTATTCTATGTACATAAACTCTAAATCCCTTTCCTTCTCACTTGTTCCCTACTAGAATTTTGTCGCCAACTTTCAAATATCCTTGAACAATCTCTTTAACAGCTTAAACATAGACAGGGTATATTGGTAGGGTCATTACCACATATCAAAGGATTTGGTATAGTTTCCTTCTGGTTTGGCTTAGCAATTTCCTTTCCATCCATGAAGTTTCTTTTCTATCCTTTCTCTAATAAAATCAAAAACTTAATTTTTGTCCTTCCTATGACCATAGGTAAGCTCAAGTACTTGATCTGCTTCACCTACACAATGTTGTCCATCTTCTCTTGAACTTTATTCTTTGTCTCCTCTCTAGTATATTTTGTAAAGAAGGTAACTGGTTTATCTAGATTAACTTTCTCATAATATCGTTTCATTTTTCTTCAAAATTTTCTTTATCACCCTGGCATCATATTTGACTAGCCTACACAAAATAAGAGTGTTAATTGCAAAAAATAAATGGGATAAAAAAAGGCCTCCCTCTATTGATTTTGATACCAACAAGTGCTTTACTTTAAATTGCTTTATTATTCATATTAGATAAGCCTCCAGCAACAGGACAAACAAGTGGGTCTCATTGCCTTATTCCTCCAAAAGGAATAGCATTCCATACTTTCTCACCAAATTAACATTAAAAGAATAGGAGACAGAGGACATGCAAATTAAAATCCATTTTATCTATAGAGGACAAAACCCCATTTTCTAATAATATGCCCTACAAAATTCCAGTCTATCCTATCATATGCCTTAGACATATCAAGTTTAACA
This sequence comes from Cinchona pubescens, assembly GCA_025175665.1. Lineage (NCBI taxonomy): Eukaryota > Viridiplantae > Streptophyta > Magnoliopsida > Gentianales > Rubiaceae > Cinchona > Cinchona pubescens. The sequence continues at coordinate 975,992 of JANKKI010000143.1, forward strand.
GCCATAAAACTTTGATTCCAGTTCTTTTGTTATTTAAATAATGGATACATTCCTAAGCACTAATAATATTGTCAACAATTTGTCTACCACAAACAAAATCATTTTGAGTTTGACTTGTATAACTTTTTAGCACCATATTAAGTCTGTTTGCAAGATTTTTCTAAATGATTTTATAAATCACATTGCATAGACGTATCGGTCTATACTTAGAAATTGCAGAAGGGCTAGGAGTCCACTTTGGGAATGGGAGTGATGACTATTTCATTGTTAGAGTATAACATGATACCAGTATGGAAAAAACTGCAAACTTCATTAACAATATCATGCATGGTAATGTGCCATTTTTTTTGGGAAAAATGGAAAGAAGAGAAAAAGTCATACCATCATGTCTTGGAGATTTATTTGGGTGCATTAAAAATGAGGCTTTCCTAACTTATGATTATGTTTCTCTTCTTTCTATTGCTGACGATAGCATAGAAGAAAGAAATATTGTGGTCTCTGATACCTCTTTTAACACCCTAGTTTTAAATCAATAAAAACACCTAAATCCTATCACTAACTAGGTGGCATCCCGCAAGTATACGGTTGTCAACTAGTAGCAAAGGAAGTAGGGATCGTTCCCCCGAGGATTGTTGATTGCAATTACCAAGGTTTTTAAAGGTAAATGTTTAGTTAAGCTAAATCAATTAATGGATGGAAGAACTATTTTAATGAAAGCAATAACTTCAATTCTAACTTAATTTAATCTAATTGAGTCTAAGATTTAGAACAAGTGCATAAATCAACTAAAAAGACCATAAAGCAATAAAAATTAATCACTAAAGCATTCATTTCTAAAGTAGAAATTAGGAAAAGATCAACTAGGAAATTAAACTTATTTTTGGATTTTTCAATTGAAATTAAGGAAACCCACTAAGAATTAACTAGAAACTAAAGCTTGAAATTGAAAATGCTTAAATAGAAAGCAAGAAATTGATAAGAACACCAATTTTACTAAAAACCCTAAATTAAAAGCAAAGAAATTTTTACTAAAGTAGATGAGAAAGTAATTAAAAATTATATCTATTTGAAGCTTACGAAAAACCCATTACGATGATCTAATAAAGATGTAAACTTGACAAGAAATTTAAAGAAGATCTAAGATGAAGATTAAGAGAAAATTCTATTAGAAAAAGTAACTTGTAGTCTAAGCTATCCTAATCTATCTAGAATTATCTAAAACTCTCTATTCTAAACCAACTACTTCTTTCTCTCTCTACTACTTAGCTTAAATAGTGCAGCATTATACAAGGCAAAAATCAGGGTTTTTGGGCTGGAAATTACGAAATTGCCCTTACAACTTAACATTTAGCCAGTCGAGATCGCAGTTTGGAAGTGTAATTTGAGACCGCGATCTTGACTCTAAATTTTTAGCACTAATTCCCGAGTCCAGATCGCGGTCTGGAATAGTCGAGACCGCGATCTCGATCTGTAAAATTAGCAATCCTCATTTCCTCCATTTTGCAATTTAGTCCCTTGAGCTTTGTTCCTTCCAGCTTCTAACCTTTAATTTTTAACCTGCATAATATTAACACCATTCAACACTTAATTAAACTAAAAATTTAACACAAAAATTATCATAATTAATTCAAAATCGAAAATACACATACATATGAAAGAAATTAACTAAAATCTTCAATTACTTATCTAATTTTAGAATTTAAACTATCAAAATGCTATAATTTAGAGGAAAATAACTCTAGTTTACTAGAGTTATCAGTCTCCCTCTATCAACAACTTTACTCAAGCTTTTCGCCCCCGAAACACTTTCTCATCTTTATAAGCTTCACTAAGCTTCTATCAACAACTTTACTCAAGCTTTTCGGCCCCAAAACACTTTCTCATCTTTATGTAAGCTTCGCTAAGCTTCTTTCTCTATTTAACTAGATCCCCCTTTGTTACTTTCCTATGATTGCCCCACTAGCTCTATCTGCTTTTGCACATTTCTGAATCTTTCCCCAACATTAAGTTTCATATTTTTACTCCATGTTAAGAGTCCAATTCTATATTCCCCTATCTTCTTGGTTACTCTAAACATCCTAGGACTTTGTGGATTCTTTGACAAAGCACTCCTTACGAAAACCTTAGTTTTCATATATTGGAACCACCTCCTATAAAAAAAATAACATTTTCTTTATTCTTCTTCTTATTGGCACAGTGTCTAAAAGAAACATTTTTTGATCAATTGCTTGATTGTCAAATGCTTACAAATAACACAACCAAAAATATTTCTTCAACCTGAATTGCACAAAGGTCTATCTAATCTTTCTTTTAGCTGTGTATCCATTTTCTAACTACAGCTCCAAGTCCAGAGGGTTCCCTTATAATCAAGATGAATTAAGCCATTTACTTTGATAATAGAGCTTCGAAATGTCTAAAGCTTTCTCCCCTCATCCTTCCCCTCATTTTTACTCATTACTGGTTATGTCATTGAAGTCATCTAGAATGATCCATCTATCTCCCAACCTACTATTTCTCTCTTTCATCCTACAACATCGCTCTCTTATAATCTTATCATCACAACTTCTATAGATACCTATCAACTACTACGCTCTACATTTTTCACCTTTAAAGTCTATAGTGAAATCTGAGTTCATAATTTGCAAAATCCGTATCCCTTCTTTCTAGAGTAATCTCTTCCACCAGTTCTTCCTCAGATTGACAGCTTCACACATATCCGTTCTTTTTTTTTTTTTTACTTTTTCAATGAAAAACCATTTGTGTTTATTCTTACTTAGGAAAACAATCTTAGTGGAGTGGAGTAAACACACTTCCTTTAACTGGGAGTACACAAGAGGCTCTCTGCATCTTGACAATTCCATACCATGATATGCAAAATGTTAAATTCTAACCCATTCAAACCTTTAATTGTTGCAGAATTTCACTAATTTTTCACAAGTTTACAATATTAATTTGGTGTGATGAATGGGGATTGTTCCCACGAGAACTGTGCAGACAAGTATTAAAAGTGGTTGACAATTTCTTTCTAGACAAGTCTAAAAGCATTTTGGATTTGTATTAAATTTATACTAATAAAACAGAAATTAATGGAATGTAGTAAGGAAAACTGAATGAAGAAAAGTGTTTTCAAATATTAAAAAGATAAGTTAGGTACTAGGCAAGTAATTTTGCCAGAATTCATTCAAGACACCAATCAATCGGCTCAACTACACCAAATAGAAGTTCAATTCCCAACTATAAAACCTAACTCTGATTCCTTGCGTTATTAGGTTCTATCAATCTAACTGGTATAAGGGTAGATTTCTCTCAAACCTATTCCAATTAAATCAAGTCTTTTGCCATATAGAATTTATGTTCAACTAACTAGACACTCATGTCAGTAATGACTATGAATTAATCTAATTTAATAATTAGCAAAAGTCTGAACACATGGCAGGGGATCAATTTTTGTGTCACCTCGGTCAATTTAACCAGAGTTAACTATGCTCTAGAACTGTCAAATTTGTGCAAATTATTACCCGTAGGTATATTTGTCTAATTAGTGATTATTCAAATTAATTCATGGAAAATCTCGTTTACGCTAGCCAACCCTAGTTAATTTAGTGCATGAGTGTTGACATAAGAACACAAGAATTATAAAATTTGTAGGAAATTGAATTTTCTATGAAACTAGGGTTTACTATGAATCGCATAAATAATTAATAATTTTCAGAAATAAAAAAATAAAGGAAAAACTTTTATCAACGTTCGAATTAAGAATTCTTGAATTAAAAGCTAACTTTGTCTCTAAAAATTATATAATCTGGTGCTGGAACAATGAAAAAGCAAAAACCCTACTTAGAAAAGAAAAAATGATAGGAAAAAACTAGAATAGAGTTGTCTATTTGCTACCAAAAAACATACGTAATTATTTCCTACTCAACACTTAAAAATTAGGAGTAGTTTTTCCTACAAAAAAAAAAAAAAAAAACTGATAACTAAAGTCCTAACACAAATAGGAAACTGAACACATGCTAAGATCGAAGCTTCCCAATCCACAACCAAGGCCTTAGATAGCAAGGAACATGTCGACTGTTTCTTGATTTAACTACTTTGCTGTGGCAAACAAGTCTGCCTTCTTATACACATCTAGATGTGTGAAAGACCTATCTATCTAGCCATTTTTCTAGCATCTGCATCTTACATTCTCCTCGCGACTTGGCTCTTTCTAACACAAATCTATTTTCAACCTGCATGTCAAGAGTAAAATATCACAACTGACTAATTAAACACAAATCAACACTAAAAATTACTAAAAACATGACTAATACCTAGAAAAAAAACTTATACAATAACATCACAAAAACACAATAAAAAAGACACAAAAACACCAAAACTAGGTATAAAAGACTAGTCAAATAACCTTAATTCTAAGGTTATCACACCACAGCTCCCATTAAATGTGGGGAACCCCTTGAAGTAGGTCCCAATCACCTTTAGAATAATTTCGCTATTCTTTCTTCCCCATTGTCTTTTAATTCATGGTTGCTCTTCTTCATCCATCACCTTTGTTTTTGCTTCCCTCATAGACATTTTCCTTTTTTTGTCCCTTCATTAATCAACAAAGGTTTGTTTGTTAGGTTCTTTTGAGTGTTCTAAGATTTTTTCACAGAATTTTGCATTTAACTGATTTTTATTGTCCTATGTCTACTTCATATTCATTCTTATCATAACTCTCTTCCATTATCAATCTATTCTCATTTCTATATCTTTTAGACCTTTGACCAAGACAACCAAAATCATCTATTCCATTACTCCTCCCTCATTAGTGATGAGTAGGCTTTACTTCTCTTAAATCCCTTCCTTCTCTTTTTTGCATCTTGGGATGATTTCAACCTTTCTCTCATTACCCCATCCCAAATGTAACTCTATTCACTCACAATCTGGTTTTTTCCAGAAAATCCCCTATCTTTACAAATTCTCATCATAATTGTAGGCTTTACTTCTCTAACACCCCTTCCTTCTCTTTTTTGCATCTCGGGATGATTTCAACCTTTCTCTCATTAGCCCATCCCAAATGTAACTCTATTCACTCACAATCCTATTTTCTCCAGAAAATCTCCTATCTTCACAATTCTCATCATAATTCTCTCTTTGTCAAACAACCAGTTCAGATCCCCTTCCCTCTATTCCTTTCTCCATTTCTTGAGAATTCTTTTCCTATCTATAATTACCCTTTGTTGCCTCATTCTCCTTCTCCTTACTACATTTTTCCTAAGAAGTTGTTCGGGTAAATAATTGACTAGGTCTTTTAGTTAACAAACAAGTAATAATTAAAGCCTTAATAACCCTAATCAACATTCACACACTCGCAAGGATACGAGGTAGGTTTGGAGATTGGGTGAGTAATGATCATTCCCACGAGAAGTACGGAGAAATTACTAGGGCTCACTAACCTTTCTACTAGTTAGACAAATTAATTAAAAAGGGATTTTTCTACTTAGCAAGTCTACTGAATTGAAGTTAACTTAATTCATGCAAAGATTGAAATCTAAGAAGGCGATTAAGAATGGAAATAAACTAAGAACGGCAATAATTAAGAACGGAAATAAACTAAGAACGGGAATAATTAAAAGCATAACACTAAAACCAATAGAATTAAATGGAATTAAATTAAAAATAATTTAAAGAGCTAATCTACTTCTAATGCTAACCCTAGCTATCTAATTCTAATGATCGCATCACCAACTCTCTCTACAGTGGGGTATTTATAGGGGATATTAGGGTTAAATCACCTCTCTAATGACAGAAACGTGAAAGCCCACGAAAAGGAGTCCATCCGAACAAAAATAGCTGCCAAAATAACAATTTATGCTAAAGCTCGTTGCAATGTGTGCGTATGCTTGCAAAATCTCACGCATGTACGCATGAAAGGGTTTGTAAAATTTCCTCTCTAGAGTTTGCGCACCTACGCAAGTTTTGTCGGTCACACACTTCCAAAACACTTGCTTCAATTTCCACCTCAATTTTGACCTTGACGCTGATGGAATTTGGAAAAACTCAAAACATAAAAGTTGTATCTCTCTCTCTTATCTTTCCAATGCATCTTGAATCAACTCAAACAGAGGTCAGAAAAGAAAATGTTGCTCAAAGAACTGAATAGTGTCCAAATTCGCCCCTCTCCGATGTACGTTTTCCATCCTTATGACTTTTCCCCAATGTTTTGATCCTTTTTGACTCATTTTCGTTCTAAACCTACACAAACTAAAAATAAAACAATTATGCTCATAATTTACTCAATTATTGCTTGTAATACATGAAAATATGGTAAATGATACATAAAATATAAGACATTTATGAGCTTATCAGAACCTCTTTCATAATCAACCTCTCTCATTTCTTTCTCCCTCTTCAGTTACTCTCCCAGATTTGTTAGGTGAAATTTTAATTTCTCTTGCTCTCAAGAACATCCCATATTGGTTCTCTTTTGGGCTTGTCTTGCTAATTCCTGAATTAGAATCAAAGTAACCCTATGTTACCAAACCTATAACAAAAAAGGGGACATTTTTCATACCTAAACCCAATCAATTTTAGATTCCTAAATAAATCATGGCCTCCCTAAGTAATGGTTTCCCTATCTCAATATCTGCAAGAATTTTAGTACATCTTCCTTCTTGCTCCCATGCTTTGATCTAATAACTATCTAACTGATTCAAAATTTTGCCCAATTTTGCTCCCTGCACCTTAACTAATCTAATGTATCAAAAGATCCCACAATTTGTAGTTAGCCAGATTCTTCCCATCTAGTTTCTGGAAAGATCAAACTTTTTGAAAACCTGCTCAAGTTTTTTAGCCATCCAACCTTATGTTTTTTGTTAGGAATCCCTTTTCAATGAGAAATTTTTGGCAATAAAAGAAAGCCTTTTCCAGATGTAGTAAAAGAAGCAAGAAACACAAATTTTTCAGAGAGATAATATGAATATATAGAAGATATAAAGAAATAAGCAAGGAAAGAATCAAAGATCTAAAAGATAAAGTAAATAGATTGAATATTAAAAGTGACAATTGCTGGCAATCAAGATTTTAACAACATTAAATGTTGAGATCCTAAGGCACATAAACACATTGGTGGTGTTATTGCTAGAACACCTTGTATCCTACCAAAGCAATTATGCTCAGCTGGACAATTATGCCCCCATTTCTCTTATTAATGAATTGGGGCCACTTACTTTTTGTCTCTTACTTGTGCCTTCTGTCTTTTCTCATCTCTAATTTCCTATCCCTTTTCTTTTTTTTTTTTTGCTCCCCTCGATTAAATCTTATCCCTCTTTTCCCCTCTGTACCTTAGCTTTCAATCCATAGACCAAAGTCCAAAGTCTCAATTGAACACCTCATTGAGCAAAACCGCATCCCTCAACCTTTAGTTCCTCATAGGTCTCGCTTACACAACAAACATAGAGGTGCACTTGACGAACACATGTAGACACACATACCACATAAAACCTAAAAAAGTGAGCCATTGTTGGTTTGATTAGCTAGAAATGAGGAACATCTTTATCGTTGTCACATTGGATCTTTCTCTACTTAATACGACTAGAATTTTGAGATATGAATTGGCATAAGAGGGACAAGATAATTCTTTTTTTCGCAAATTCTTGTTTCATAGAAAAATACTTCTTACTAGTAAACAACATAGAAACCAAAACCCATCTCAATTTATCAAATATTCACCCATCCCACATGCAAAAATAAATACATAAATAAATAAATGCAAATTTTTTTTCCACAGACCTACTGGACATGGTAGCGATGATTTTAAAAGAAAAAGTAAGAGTGCAATAGGGGTAGTCAATGGGGCTTAGAGATGACGATCAATCGTCGGTGAATAATAGATTCAAGGAACTCCCAACTCGGACTGATTATTATAGACCAACTCGTTCATGAAATGTTTCTGGCTAGAAGTCTCGTCATAAAAAAAGTGGTCATAGGTGGGAGAAAGAAAAGATACTTGAACGCTAATAGTTGATCCAAGCAAATTTACTTCTAGCAGGATACAATGTCCTCTGCTCATAACGCTACCCTAAAAATATAGAGTGATTTTAAGAAACATGTACCGTTAGAGTTAACAATTCATAAATATTCATTAGTTAATGCTTTGAGAAAGTTCAAAATTTCTTAAAAGTCTTGTAAAAACAAAAGCTTCCATCCTAGGAGGGAAAAGTCTTATAGTAGGAGAGAATTTTAATTTGGAATCATCCTAAATAGGGGTGTTCATAGTTTGGTTTGATTGAACAAACCGAACTGAACTAGTTTGGTTTTTGATTTTTGGATAATCAGTATTCGGAGAAACCAAATAAAAAATATTGGTTATATAGTTTGGATTTGATTATTGAAAATCAATAACCGAATAACTAAATAACCAAATTTTTAGTTTTACTGGTTTTATTTTTAGTTTTTTAGTAACCCAAATTACCCAATTCTATTTTCTATTCATATATTCAACACTTGAATATTGTTTTTCTGTGTTATTTTTCTAGTCTTAGTTTTACTAGTAGTTTTAGGGTTTTGCTTATTAATTTGATTACTTTTGTATTTAATTTTATACTTAGTTTTTAAATTTACTAGTGAACTTCAGTTAATCGGATAAACTGACAAAAAATAATGTTTGGTTAACCAAACGACCAAAGAAAAGGTGGATTCAAATTTGGTTTTGATTTTTTTGCACAAAAATTTGAAAATTTTTTTAACCGAATTATTGAAAAATCGGCCGATGAATACCCTTAATTCCAAAAGTGATATTTAGGGTGTATTTTTTGAATTAAAATTTTTCTATAAGTATTGTATATGGTAATAGATTTTTTTTTTTAATATTTAGTGATGTTATTTATGTTTCTAGGTATTTCTCTTATATTTCAATTAAAAATATCTGGAAGCCCCAAGATTTCAACAATATTAAAGGTTGAGATTCTAAGAGATATGAAAGCACAAAATGGTTTTAAGAAACATTTATACTTAAAATTAACAATTCATAAATATTTAGTAGTAAATGATTTAAGAGTCAGTTCAAAGTTTTTGAAAAGTTTTGGAAAAACCAAAACCTCCATCCGAGGAGAGAAAAAGTCTCTTAGCAGAGATAGAAGCTCTCATAGTAGAGAGGGAAAGTTTATTTGAAATCATTCTGAAAGTGGTATTTGGGATGTGTATTTTGAATGAAAAATTTCCCATAAATATTAGGTATGGTAATAGATTTTTTCGTGAAAATTCAATGGTTTTTTTGGATGTTTCTGAGGATATTTTTTTTTTATTTGAGTTAAAAATATCTAGAAGCATCACCAAAGAAATTTAAAATTAACAAATCCAAAATTTTAAATTTAAACATTTATGGAAATTTTGATAATTTTTTGAAGTTCACTTGCTATTATTTAAATTTCAATATTTTTCGTGTTAATTTTTTATTTTAGCTAGCTAACCACCAAGACCTTGGTAGGGGGTGCTACTTCCAATTTTATTAATGAATAGTTGGAAAGATACAAGGAGGGGACTAGGCCTGACCTCATGAATAATAAAGCAAACATACAGAAAGCTAAAGTAGTAATAAAATTAATTTGTATATTGCCCTAAGGGAACTTCTCGTTGATCTAGACAAAGAATTCCTTCCATTGCATTAGGGTAGTGTGAAGGAGAAAAAGTCCGAGATGCATGTGAAGAAGAACCAAGACAAGCCAGGAAGTCTGTCGCAAAGTTAGCTTCTCAAAAAACATGACATAAAGTGAAGTCACCTTGAGCTAACAGGCAAATAATCTCACAGATAACGAAGTCCATCCTCTAAGATGGTCATACAATGCCTCTAACCATTTTTGCAAAGCTTCTGAATCAGTTTCCACATCAACATTCAAGATATTCATTCCAATGCACATATTCAAACCATCAAGAAGGGCACAACACTCAGTAACCATGTTGGTTCCCTCGCCATAATAGGAAGCTAATGTGTTGAGAAAATTCCCTGAAGAGTCACCCAAAATAACTCTTCCTCCAGAGAATCCATTGCTGAGAGAAGATCCATCCGTGTTCAACTTACATCGAACCAACAAAAGGCTTAATCCAAGAAACAAGGATAGGAGGTGAACGTGGAACAATCCTAACATTACATGGCAAACAATTATCCACTGAACCTTTGCCATGCAAAGTTATCAGGTGCAGCATGCAAAGTTGAGCCGCATAGCTAACAATTTTGTTAAAAACAAAAAAGAAAGAAGGCACCTTGTTATTATGGAAAAAGTTACGTTCTAACCATACGTGCCAACAAATCAATGCTTGGCAACAATGTGCAAAGTTGGCTATTTGCTGACGAAGATGAAAACATCCACCAAACGTGAAACTTATAAAGCAAGGAGTTCATTTCCACCCGAGGAAGACCCATCAATGCCTCAAAACAGTCGATAAATGCATGCTCAAGTGTATCTATGGAGCCACCAAAAGGACACCTAGATGGCAAAACAAAACCAAACTCCATGAGAATGTCAGAAAATGGAAGAAAGCGATTCAACAACTTCCAAAGAAAGATTGAGATTCTTATCGGAATTCTGTCATGCACACCAAATATATACGCAGAGTGAAGAATGCCTTGTCAACTTCTCAATATCTCATAATTGGACAAAATAATGAAGATACAATGTTTATTGTCTTTCCAGACATATGAGTCATCTTTTGAAGAAAGGAAAATATTGGAGGACCTAACCCCTCTTTGCAAGTCTCTGGCAAGAACTATTGTAAAACATCAAAATTCCAAGTGGTATCATTAGAGAAACCGTGATTGACCTTGAGAAAGGGTAACTGAATATCCTCTACCCGAGACTAGAGATCCATCTCCTAGCCAGTTATCAAACCAGAAAGAAGCCTTCCCTAATCTAATAAGCTTCTGCACATGAGCATCGGCAACATGCTTAACCCTTACCATGCATCTCCAAATAGGAGAGAAAAGACTTTGTTATCACTCCTATATCTCATCCGCATAAAAGAAGTCCACAATGAGGAGCGAGGTATAAAAATGCCACCACATCTTGAGAGAAAATGCCTCTGCCATTGTCTATATCACATAGAATTTCGAATACCCAAACCATCTTTCAAAGTTGGTAAGCATAAAGAGGCCTATTTTCTCCAGTGCTTGCGGGGACCACTAGTCTGTTTCTTCCCCAGAAAAAGAAAGCAAAAAGATTTTCCAGTTGACGAATAACTCCTTTATGAGGATCCAAGACAAAAATAATATGAATTGGGATGGAAGAGAGGACGTGTCGAATAAGAATCAAGCGGCCATCTTGAGAAAGTAGCTTTTGTTTCCAACTGTCAAGCTTCCTCTGAACTTTATCAATCAAAGAATCAAAGTAAACCCTTTTTTTCTTGCCAAGGAAAATTGAACAGCCTAGATAATTAATTGGTAGGGACACCCTACGCATCGCAGTTAACGGCTCCATTGTGTTGATGATTGCATGGCTACATTTTTGCGGGAAAATAAGAGAGCTTTTCAAAAAGTTAATTCACTGCCCAAACCTTGACTGATAAACGTCAAGAAATGATAAAAGTTGCCGTAAGAAAACTTTGTCACCCCAAAAGTGAAAATAACAAAATCATCCACATATGCCAAGTGAGAGACACTTGGACAACCACAAGGCAAGGAGAAAGAGAGAACTTCTTTGGAATCCAAAAATCTTCAATCCACGGGATAAAACTTCGAAAGTAATAAAAAAAGTAGAGGTGAGAGCGGATCCCTCTATTTGACTCCACACGAGGATTGAAAATAGCCTGTCGCTTCGCTGTTAAGAAGAAAAGAGAACTAACTTGTATTAATATTATTCATAACCAAATGAACAAATGTGAATGAAAACCCTAACTTGAGACACGGTCAAAAGCTTTCATCATGTCTAGCTTCATGACCAGATTATGCCCCCGAGACTTCTTATCTAATAATTGAAAAAGTTCCTGGGCCAAAAAAGCATTATCAGCCATAGAGCACTCGTGAACAAAACTAGATTGCTTTGAAGAGATAAAATAAGGAAGAACATCAATCAATCTATTAGCCAAGATTTTAAGAAAATATTATTGACAAAATAACATAATGAAATTGTTTGGGCAAAAATTCACAAATGAATTAGGATTTTCTTTTTTCGGAAGCAGAAAAAATAAAGCACTAGAAATGCTACATGGTATTAGAACTCCATATAAGAACTCCAATACAATCAAATAAAGATCATCATGGATAATTTCCCAGCAATGCTTGGAAAAAAACTCCAATAAAACCATCTAGTCCTGCTGCACTCTCCTTGTCTAGTTGCTAGACTACCTTCTAAACCTTCTCTACATATGGTAGAGCCATGAGGCTCAAGTTATGCACCTGTGACACTAAACAAGGGATGAACTGTAGTAAATGTTGCAAAGAAGCCTCATTCACACCTTCGTCTGTGAGCAATGACTTAAAGAAGTTTTCACCTTCTAGTCGTATATCCTTGGTTTGCTCTAGCCAGACCCCAGACTAGACCTTAATTCGCCGCATCGTCAAGAAAGCTCTTCGGCCAACAAGCAAAGAATGAAAAAATTTGGTATTTAGATCCATTCTTTCAGCCATTCGCACCTAGATTTGTCTGCTTCCAAAAGGTTTTCTCCATCCGAAGTCGAGCGAGGAGATCAGCTTGCGTCAGGTAAAGCCTTATTCGATCATCTTCTTATTGTGAGGTCATGTAAACAATTTTCAATACACTCACCTAGTTTTCCGTTGACCTTATGGCTTGAAAAATATCACTCAATGTTTCTTTATTCCAATGACACAAAGCAGATTTTAGCCGTTTCAGCTTCTACACAAAAGCAAACATACCATAACAATTCACTGGGTAAGACCAATCCATTTTAAATACATCAAGAAAACTGGGATGATCAATCCACATATGATGGAAATGGAATGGTCTAGATCTTGAGCTATCCTCTAATAGTAAGGATAACAAAAGTGGGGAGTGATCAGATGATGCCCGATTGTGATGCTGAATCGAAGAATCAGGAAACTTCTTGAGTCACTTAGAATTGCCAAGAAATCTATCCAAATGCTTCTAAACCCTATAACCCTAGAGGACCCCTGACCAAGTATAGTTACCTCAACAGTAAATGGCAATTCAGCTACTCCGCAATCCCGCATTGCAGCATTAAAATCTATCGTGGCCTGGATATTTTAAGAACTAGACTTGAGATACTTAGAAGAGTCCGAAATCACATTGAAATCCCTTCCGATAAGCCAAGGTCAATCAACCCCAGCTGAAATAGAGCATAAATTCGACCACAATAAACTATGTCATAACCACATACATTTAGCATAGATAACAATAACTAGAATTGATAAATTACAAGAATCATGTAAAACCTTTAGGTACAGAAATTGCTCAAAGATGTTGAGAACATAGATGTGAAATCCTGGCTTCTAGAAAATCCAAATTCTATTAGAATAATTAAACGTACAAAAGTCAAAACCCTGTCAAGCTCGAAATTCCTCCAATCTATCTGGGCCAACCAAAGGTTCAGTAATCGCCAGAAAATTGATATTATGAACTCGTACCAGTTTCTTAATTCTACGAATGGAAGATTTTACCGATAACCATGAATATTCCAAATAATACCATTAATCATGATGAACCGAGGGATCAGGAGCCAATGAAGACCTTGTGGCCTGTCTAGTAACCATGGAGTGAATAATGGTGTACTACTTTTTCTTTTTGTGACAATAAATTAGACAAGCCTCGACAGAAGTGGAAAAATCCATATGAGATAGGATGAGAGGAATTTATGCAAGCTAGCCATAAGGTCCTAACAGTTTTGAAAAGTTAGAGCCACCGAGTTAGTATTCATTTGGGAATCCATATTATTATTGTATTTCAATGGCAATTTCTTTCAGAAGGTACAAAATTTGCTATGCTAATCATCCACCAAATGTTCATAAAGATGTAGCGGCTTTGAATAAATAACGTCCTCCATGCATGATGGCACAAAAGGTTAGATCCAATCCCAATTTTTGCCATTTTAGACATGACAGTCTGTGCAAAGGAAATTCTTGGAATGTCCACCAGCAAAAGAGACCAATCACTCTTTGTTAAAATTAAGACCGAATTGGGATTAGGACAATCATTGAGCATTATCTGCTACTGAACATCCATATTAAGAGATGTGACCGAACTATTCAAATCTGAATTCCAAGTCTCTTGAGGCTCAACCACATTGTCATGTTTCTCGTCAGCAGTAGGATTAAGGTTAGAGTCAAGGACTAGAACAAGAAGCTTCTCAGTTGCAGTAAGACCAAAAATATCACCACTTTGTAACATTTTTGCACACTTTAGGATCCTTTTTGGCTGCCAAATTTTGTCCAACTTGGAAGGTTTTGATTGTGACTCAACTAGTTTTCTTTGTAAAGTATTTGCATATGATGTTTCCTTGTTCCCTATCGAGTTCGACTAATTCTTGTCAGCTACCTTAGCATATTTTTGACTCAATTCTGGATGGAGGGTAATCCATATTATTATAACATTTCAACAGCAATTTCTTTCGAAGGTACAAAATTTTCTATGCTAATCATTCACCAAATGTTCATAAAAATGTAACGGCTTTGAATAAATAACATCCTCCATGCATGTCATTTCATGGCAAGAAAGGTTTGATCCAATCCCAGTTTAGTTTTGCTATTTTAAACATGACAGTCTATGCAAAGGAAATTCTAGGAATGTCCACTAGTGAAAGAAACCAATCACTCTTTGTTAGCATTAATACGGGATTAGGGTTAGGATCATTGAGCGTTATCTACTACTGAACACCCGTATTAAGAGGTGTGACTGAACCATTCAAATTTGAATTCCCAATCTCTTTAGGCTCAACCACGTTGACATGTTTCTCGTCAGTAGTAGGATAGGGTTAGACTGAAGGACTGGAACAAGAAGCCTCTCAACCATAGTAAGACTAAAACTATCACCACTTTGTAACATTTTTACACACTTTAGGATCCCTTTTGGCTGCCACATTTTGTCCAACTTGGAAGCTTTTGATTATGACTCTACTGATTTTCTTTGTAAAGTATATGGATTTGATGTTTCCTTGTTCCCTATCGAGTTCGACTAGTTCTTGTCAGCTACATTGGCATATTTTCAATCAATTTTGGATCGAGAATACGGTATTCATCCAAGGAATGCCTAACATAGAGCAATAAGAGCAGAAACTAGGTAAATCTTCATACTTAATATATTACCAACGGCTTGAAGAACCATTGTCGATCCATAATCTCTTTAGAAGAGGCTTTGTAACATCCAATTCCATACAAAATCTTGCCATATTAGGATGTGAGAGAGAAGCCATGCAAGCATCCATCTTGAGGGGCTGTCATATCATCGAAGCAATCAAGAATAGTGATTGTTTGTCATAAAGATAAAGCAGCAAATGTTCCAAAGAAACCCACACCAGGGCCAATGGAGATTCTATATCAACTTGAAAATCATTAAGGACCTTCATTCCAAAACCTTCAAAGGAATAGAAACCCCTAAGCTAACAGCGGTGATAATCCTCCTCCTTGTCAAACTTGATAAGGATATGCCGATAATCAATAAAACCTAAGTTGAAAGATCCAGAGAAACCTACCACAGAAAAGTCCTTACGTGGAGATTGTGAGGCCATGCTAGGTTTTCTCCCGATGAATTTGCCAACTAGGGCATACTTCAATGGCTTGGAGAATAAAGAAACTTTTTCATTTAAGAAGAACAAAGTCGGTTCCCCGCAATAAACACCCGATTTCTTCACCGGCAACACTGGAGCTCTACCGCTAACAACATTGTCAAAGGATTTAAGAGCATTAAGAGTGGGTTGCCCTTTAACAGATTGCTGAAGGGCCTTCATGGAGGAAGCCTAGGTCGAGAAACCCTGAGAAAGCAAGAAGGAGGGGATGAGAGAGAGAGAGCTTTTTTTCTTCTTCTTCTTCTTCTTCTTATTATTATTATTTATTATTATAATTATTATTTTTTTTTGTCAATAGAAAACTTTCTAAAGTGGTATTTCAAGTGAACGTTTTAATTTTTTTTTTCATAAATGATATGTGTGATAATAGAATTTTCATGAATTTTTTTTTTTTGAAGTTTCTAAGCATTTTCTTTACATTTTCTTAAGTTCAAGTAAAACTAGGAGGTGTATAAAAATTATACCAATAGAATGAAACTGGAAAAAAAAATCTAAATATAAGGGACCTATAATTTATTATTCAATTTAATAGTCATGTGCGAGTCACGTGACATTATCTACTGTTATTTTTTTTCAAAAATTTCATTAAATGTCCAAAATTGGCCACTTTCATTATAGATTAGCAACTATATAGATTGGTTTGGAGTGATAAATAAAGGGACAAATTGGACAAGACCCCTGAATCTAAAAAAAGAGACTAAAGCAACATGATTTTGATCCATGTTGGACAAGTTAAATTACCTTATCCCACATTTTTACTAATCCTGCAAGTATCAGTGCAGTAGATTGAATAAGGGACGATCCTACAAGAACTAGTAACAAATACAGAAAATCTAATTCAATTTCTATTTAGACAACAGATTTACAAAGAGTTTGGATTTTTGTAATTAAAATTACTAAAGAAATAAATAACTAGAATTTAAAGAATAACTAAATGAAACTAAAGTTGCAAGCACAGATGATAAAATTGGGTCGAATACTATGCTAGCAATTATCTTGGATTTAAT
Source organism: Cinchona pubescens (assembly GCA_025175665.1). NCBI lineage: Eukaryota > Viridiplantae > Streptophyta > Magnoliopsida > Gentianales > Rubiaceae > Cinchona > Cinchona pubescens. Next base: position 992,725 of record JANKKI010000143.1, read on the forward strand.
CAAATCTCGGGTTAATCAAATCAAGTTCAGTTATAATTAATTGTGATTCTATTATCATGTTTCAACCCAACCCTGAAAGTCCTCGATAATAGAATCCTATCAAATCAATTAACTAGGGTTCATGACCTTTTCTTACCTAACTAACCAATTCAAGTCTTTCTCTATATGGAGTTCGAGTTTCCAATCAGGAATACTTGGCGAATGGAATAATTAGCCTAATAATTTAACACTGGACTATGATGGAGGTTCAAAAGTATATCCCCTCGATCAACCTAACCAAAACTAAAGTTACATATTCCTTAGATTTGTCTATTTATGTTAATTATTAGTCGATTAATGTAATTGTGTGATCAACAATTAATTTTAAATTGACCCACGAACAATTGCATCACCTGCACTCAATCCCTGATTAATTTATCAATTCATGGCGTGAGGAAAAGAAAACAAATTAATGTCAAATTGCTAGTGGACATGATAAATTGATAGACTAAAATTAAAAGTGTAATTACGAATAAATAAATTAATGACGCATTATCGGAATTGAAAACATTGAAAAAGAACTTGAATTAAATGACTTGAATGATCTAAAAGTTGCAAAATTAAATATAGAATTCAAGAATAATTAAACCCTAAAGTACGAAAAAAGTAGTCTAAAAATCCTAGCCAAAAGACTGAAAATAAAATTTGAGAATTGCTCTTCCTTAATCATTACATAAGGTCCTTATTTATAAAAATTGCAAAATAGGCTCATGCCCAACTTGAACCACCCACAGACTACGGGTGGTTTAGCCTTGTTCTTTCACAGCTTGTGGCTTACTCACAGATTGCAAGTGATTCCCTTGGTTTAGCCACAGTTTGCGGAACCTCTTCTATTTGTACCGCAATCAGAAGTTGCTTGCAAGTAATCAAGCTGTAGACTGTGGCTGGTCTTCTTCAACATTTCTTCAGTTCTTTACTTAAACTCTCTACTTTATCTCCAATCTTCTTTGTCAATTAACCATTTTGCCCCTTGTTTCATTCACACAAAACATAAAACAAAGTTAATAGACAAATATGCTAATAAAAAATACATTTAACTACAAAAACAACTTAAAATCACACAATCACCTATGAATCATCTAAACAGAACTTTACTCACCTAAAAACACAACAAATGAGACTACACGCACCAAAACACACAACAAAAGAGACATAAAAATTACTCAAAATTTAGAGTTATTATATTCCCTAAATGAATTTATAGGAAACTACATAGATGGTCTGTCACATTTATTCTTTATGGTTTTCAAATCTCTAAAATTTAAAGTGCTGTATTTGACTTTCGCTCTCACACTCTCTCTTTCTCTCTCTCTCTCTCTCTCTTTATCTTTGAAGGATTGTAATCCCAAATATAATGCGATGAAAAATTTACTAAAGACACGGGGCATTTATGGTTGTTAAATATAGACATAGATTGCATAAAAATCATATAATATTCTAATGTAATATTTGCAGTAGGTATAAGTTTCATAGTAGATGGTATAAATTTTGTGACGTAACTTTTAAGATGTAAAGGTAGATTTTCCAGAAGGTGGTGTAAAAATTTAACATTATTGTGTAATTTATTAGTCAAATGGTATATTATGATGTCTCAACCATTTTATATCGTAACTATTTTGGATGTTTTCAAAGAATAGAAAACAACATTTGGTAATTCCTAATAAAAGCAAAATATTACTAATTTTTACTTTTGGTTTTAGTTTTCGGCATCTCATCTTTTTTCATTAATGTTCTTCTACTCTTACAACCAATCACAACTTTGATACTAGAATCTGTAACTAGTTAAACTCTGCCTATAAAATAGAAATACAATTTAACCAACAAATTGAAAGTTGTATAATTCCTCAGTTACAATACATCATCTTTATTCTTTAAGTAAGTCTATTAATTTCTTCCTGGCTTTCTAATTTCAATAAATTAGGAAAGAAAAGACAAAATCCTAAGTAGTAATAGTAGTGTCAAATAGCATTGTTTGGCATAGTAATTTGCCCATGTTGCTTCTCTTACAATTTCATTTCTATAGAAAACCTACATTAACCACTAACAATCCTTTTATCTATTTAGATGAAAAAGTACTGATAACAAAGTTGAGCAAGTCCAATTTTCAAAGCTCATGAACTAAGTATTTCATACAACAATCATCTACATATTTGTATTGTGACAAAGTTTTAAATGTATGCACATTTGCCAATTTCTCATGAAATTTATCACTTTTTTAGCACATGAATTTTGAAGTATTTTTGCAAGACTAATAACTCTGTTCACATCTACCATATTTTTTTTGTGCACGAAATTTCAATTATGCTTATAAAGTTCATACATGTATATTCTCCAAATCCACCTAAACCTAGTAGATTTGCAGAGAATAATGGTTATAAATGGACTATCTCTTCGCAAAATATTGCCTATGTGACTAGAAACTAGTTGGATGTTTGTTCTTGTCAAAACTGTAGCAAGCAACAAGACTAGGAATATTAAACATCTGTTACGCCCTCTTGTATGTATCAGAAAAAGGGAGTAAGGAACAATAACATCAATATTCCCCGAAAAAGGGAGTACAAAAAAATAACATCAATATTCCCCATGACTCCTGAACCTAACCCTCCCTTTTTGAGAAAGTTAAATAAAAATTTCAAATAGTTTAGGTTACATAAAAAAATGAAAGAAATGTATAAAGCAAGGATTTATTTGTAGAAGTGATCTCATTTACAAACTTTATCTATTATCCATTTAACATAAAATGATACAGAGCCACAAAGAAAGTAGAAGATAGAGATTTACACTATACTGCACATATCTTTCATCAATTAAACAAATACAAAGTCATTCTTTGAAGAAAAGAGATGACAAATGAAGGCAACAAAAGTTCTCAATCAATCAATCCTGCATAGATTAAGCTTGAAGATGGTTTGCTAGATTTAATAAGTGTACCACAGAGTTCTGGATTGGGTAAAGCAAAAGTACCTCAAATCAGAACGCACAAACCTTGTACTATGATATTAGGTTTGGTTGTATTGTTCGAGTATTGAATTGTGAAGGTTTATCCTTTTTCTTTCAATATGGCATCATAGGTTGTGAGCAAAATGCATATAGCCACCGAAATCAAATTGAGTTGGCTCAAATAAATGGTCATTCTAACCAACATAGGTCAATTAACTCACAATACGGTCCATGGATAATCTCTCAAGAAAACACAACATTATTAAGAGGCCTATGAGAATTAGTTATTGAAAGATCAACTTTGTCTCATCAAGTCAGCTGATCTCGAAAATTGAATTTCAAATCTTCCAAGTCCAAACATTTAGGCAAAGATCATTGGGTATCTATAAAACAAAAGACAATCAACCTAAAATTTGATTTTGTGATTGTTGAAGATAGCGATATTAGTCAACCATATATCACTTGTAACATCCTAGGCCTAAACTATCTCAATAACTTTTGGCCCTGAACTATTGGTTGGTAAAATATTTAAGCCAAGTTATTCGTAACTCATGACCTATGATATTATATATTAACTATGTATGCTGGGCTGTGCAATGCACAACCTTTCCCCAACAGATTTTTCAATACCTTTTAGTATATGGGCCTTTTATAATATGGTAAAGGAGTTTGGCCTTTTGCATTTTGTTGTTTGGGTTAGTTTTTAAAGTTGGTTATATCTAATGCTTTAGTGTGCCGTTGAATTGGGGAAGGTTTGTGGATTGGTATTCTAGGTTTCTTTTTTTGGTTTTTGTTTCTTGTTGTTTTGTTTGTAGGTGGTGGTGTTTGGTTGTGTTGGTCAGGTAAGTTTTGGCTTTAGTGGATTTCTTCTTCGGTGTTTTTATTTTTGGATTGCTGTATTATGGTTTTTTGTTCTTCTGGTAATGTGTGTGGTAGTGTTTGTTGTAGATTTGGGGTTGGTTGTATTTTCTGTGTTTTATTTCATTGTTGGTAGAAAAGATAATGAATTTTGTTGTATATTCGCTACAAGAGTATGGAATTTTTTAAGATTTTCTAGTAAAAAAAAGTAAACACTAAGGTTTAATAACAAAATCAGAATGGGATTGCAGAGATACATAAAAGCATTTTTTTTTTATCATTTTTGTTGGGATGTATTTTTGTCTTTGTTTTTTTTTTTTTTTTTTGTTCGGCTGTAGGAATTCGGATTTTGGTGTTTGGTCTTCCTAAGTATTTGCTTTATTTTAATTTGATATTATAGTTGTGTCTATATACAAATGTAGTTTTTTATAGGTAAGTTGGTAGGTTGTATAATATTTTGCATTTTTTTCTATTTGATATGTGGTGTTGTTTTTTGGTGTATGTTTTTGACATCAGAAGTAATTACTATTTTTTTGTTGTTCATTGGTGTTTTTGTTTTGGTAGTTTTATCCTGCTTGCAATGGCTAATGTTCTAGCTTGTGGGTTGCTGCAGTTTATTATTAAAGTTAGTCCTAGTGAATTCAAGGAAAAGAAAGCTTTGTTGCGTATTGCTATCTTGATGAATAAGATGAGTCTGAAATATCCAATTCTGTTAGCTTGTTGTTCTATCTAGTGATAGTTAGGCTATAGGATCAGAACTAAAGGCTGTGACTGTTGAATTGATTTATTGGTTACATGTGGGTGGGATGAGTTTGTTGATCATTATCATGTGTTTCTTGGTTATGTTTTACTGTTTAAATATAAACGGAATTCTAAATTTAACGTGTGTATATTTGAGGTTGATAGTGGAGAGGTTGAGTATCCTAAAATTGCAATTGCCTTTGGTCATGGGAATTCTTTACGTTCGAATGAGGTTTTTAGGCCACAATCAAGTGAAGAAACAATCATTATTTCAAGCTCTTCTGAAGAAAGCGAATAGAAGGTACAAGCCAGATAGTTGAGCAAGATAGTTGTTGGTGGAACTTCTATTGATAAGAAGGGCTCAAGCTGTCAGCCTAATATGCATAGTAAAAGGGAGAACAAAATGATGTCATCAACTAAAGCCAAGAAGCGTAGAGAGTGTGTCAAAAGGGTGTACTCTATGCGCATTGATTCTCAGTATCCAATTTTAATTTCATTAATGCATGCGCATGGGCTGCATCATAGACACTATGTGTATGTTCCTACTGAATTTGCCCGTGGTTACTTGTTTGGTTGTCTTGATTTTGTTACCATTCATACCGATTCAATCCGAGCTCTTGGAATTGGTAGTGATGATTGTTATTGTGAGGTTTACACAATTGTGAAGGAGGATAGAGTTGTGAGGTTGGGTAATGGTTGGAAGTTTGTTGAGGAAAGGATGAAATTCTCTACAACAGATGTTTGTGTTTGAGTTGATTGAGCCAACTTTAGCTTTTTTGAAGTTGACTATTTTTCGTGTTCAAGATTATGCCTACAACCAAAGAGCTAAAGGAGTAGTTTTTTTTAATATGTAATAGAATGGAATGTAAGGCTAATTTTGGTTTACTTTTGGTGTTTTGTAAAAGAGGAGGGTTGCGTTAGGTCGACATCTAGAGTAAAACTTTGTCAATCTCATGAGATTAATTCACTATCGCTGGATCGATATTGTGCTAATACTAGGACGTTCCCCGTAAGCAACACGTCGCATTACCAGAGTACAGCAAATAATGGGCAAGGGCTGCTACATCTCCATGGGGGTTCGAGTGTAGTGAAAATATGCAAGGGTCCTCACATAATAGGGAGAGAGAATTCGGAAGAAAATTATTCAGGAGAATAAGATTAGAATAGGAACTTGAAATATTAGAACTCTTACTAATAAATCGATGGAGGTGATAGTTACAATGATCAGGAGAAGAATTTATATTTTGTATTTGCAGGAGACAAAATGGGTAGGAGAAAAGACTAAGCTATTAGATAATTCAAGATTTAAACTTTGGTACTTAAGATTAAACAGGACTAGAAATGGGGTAGGTGTTATTGTAGATGGATTGATGAATGACGAAGTAGTGCAGGTGACTAGGAAAAGAGATCGGATTATGTTCCTCAAATTAATTTTAGAACGTGAAACTATTAATATCTTTAGTGTCTATGTGCCTCAAGTAGGTCCTACATGAGTCTATTAACGCTAAGTTTTGGGAGGATTTAGATGAGATGATACATAGTGTCCCTCAAGGTGAGCAAATTTTTATAGGAGGTGACCTAAATGGACATGTGGAAAGAGATAATGAGGATTATGAAGAAGTGCATGGTAGATATGGTTATGGGGGAAGAAATGAAGAAGGAAAATCAATCTTGGAGTTTGGAATTGCATTTGATCTTTGCATTGTCAAGACTTTTTTCAAGAAGAGGGAGGAACATTTAGTTACCTTTAAAAGTGGTTAAACAAAGTCACGGATTGACTTTGTTCTCACAAGAAAGAGAGATAGAAGGATTTGTAGAGGTTGTAAAATCATACCTGGAGAATGTTTAACCTCACAACATAGGCTTTTGGTGGTGGACTTGAGACTTAAACATCACATTAGGAGAAAGAACCTACCTAGAATTAAGTGGAAAAATTTAAAGAAGGAAAAAGAAGAATTTTTTAGGAAAGATTTATTAGGGCAAAGTATTTGTTGTTGGGAGGGGACTTACAAGGAAATCTGACACTTTATGGAATGACATGACAATACAGAGTGAGAACAGTGGCTAAGAAGATACTTGGAGAGTCAAGAGGTTATGCCCCTATAAACAAGGAATCTTGGTGGTCAATGAAGGTGTACAAGAAAATTTCAAAGTTAAGAGGGCTAACTATAAGGCTCTATATAGTTGTAAAAGTGAAAAAAATATAAAGAAATATAAGCTTGCTAAAAAGAAGGAAAAAAAGGTTGTAAGTGAAGCGAGGGATAGGGCTTTTGAAGATTTTTAGCAAAAATTTGAGTCTAAGGAGAGGGAACAAAATATTTATAAAATTACTAAAGAAAGAGCCCATAGGATGAAGGACATAACCCAAGTCAAGTGCATCAATGATGAAAATTATAACTAGTAAAAGATGGGGAAATTAAGAGAAGGTGGGAGAGATACATCCATCAACTATTCAATGAAGACAATAGAGACGATATCATCTTGGGAGAGATAGATAAGTTTGAAGACAATAGAGTATAGAAACATAATGTATTTTTGAAGGATTCAGGAATCAGAGGTAGAGGAGGCTTTGAAGAATATGAAGAAAGAAAAAAAATTTGGCCCCAATGATATTCCAATTGAGGTGTAGAAATGCTTAGGAAAGAAAGGCCTAAGTTGGCTTACTAATCTTTTCAATAAAATATTGAAGAGTAGAAAGATACCGGACAAATGGAGGTAGAGTACTCTCATTCTCATTAAAAAATAAATGGGATATACAAAATTGTGCTAATTACAAAGGTATTATGTTAATGAGCCATACAATGAAACCTTGGGAAAGGGTGATAGAAAGAAGGTTAAGAAATGAGACTAAGGTGTTAGATAATCAGTTTGGTTTCATGTGAGATAGATCGATTACTGAAGCCACATATCTTTTAAGGAGACTTACTGAGAGATATTGTGATAAGGAAATGGGTTTACACATGATTTTATTGATCTTAAAAAGGCATACAATAGAGTACCTAGAGAAGTTATGTGGTTGTTAGAGTTTTAGAAAAAGGAGAAGTTAGAGTAGCATATAGAGAATCAATAAAGGGGATGTATACGGATGTTGTTACAAGTATGAGAACACCAAGAGGGTTGACACAAAAATTCCCTATAAATATAGGTTTACACCAAGGTTCAACTCTAAATCCTTATCTATTTGCATTGGTCATAGACGAGCTTACAAGGCACAAACAGGAGGAAATACTATAGTGCTTGTTGTTTGCAGACAACAATGTTTTAGTAGATGAAACAAAAGATGGAGTTAATGCCAAACTCGAGATCTGGAGAAGGGCACGTGAGGCAAAAAGATTTAGATTTAATAGATCAAAAATAGAATATATGAAATTCAAGTTTAGCAAGAATGCACGTAGAAATAGAATAGGGGCTAGTATCAAAGATCAAGAGATACCTAGAAGTGAAAATTTTAAGTATTTAAGTTCAATTCTTCAGATTGATGGTGGTATAGATCGAGATGTCATACATCAGATACAAGCAGGTTGGTAGACTAATTGAAGATGGCATCAGGAATATTATGTGATCACAGAATTCTTTTACAACTTAAGGGTAAATTTTATAGAACGGCAATTAGGCCAGCGATGCTTTAAGGGTCTGAATGTTGGGCAATAAATTACATACATAAGCAGAAGATGAGAGTAGTAGAAATGCGAATGTTAATATGGATCTGTGGGAACACTATGATGGACAAAATGCGCAATGAGGATATTCTTGACAAGATTGGAGTAACACCTATTGATGAGAAGATGAGAGAAACACGCTTAAGGTGGTTGGGTCATGTGTTAAGACGGCCAGTAGAAGTGCCTGTCAGGAGAGTAGAATTTAGAGAGAGTAGTCAATATAAGATGGGTAGGGGAAGACCAAAAAAGACTTGGTAAGTAACTTGTAAGAAAGATATAGCTCATCTAGAATTAAGAAGGATATGATTTCTGACAGAGTGCAATGGCATAACAGGATTCATGCAGCCGACCCGACTTAGGAGGAATAAGGCTTGGAAAAATTTGTTGTTGTTTGTTATTCGATGTTTTGTAATATTTCTATTAGCCTTGATTAATTATACTACTTTTTGAACTTTTTGCTTGTCAACACTTGTTTAATATAATTCTGTATTAGTGTCTCATAAATTGTTTTTTCCTTTATCTTTAAAGAGTTATGGTTTTAATTAGATGAAGCAAATTGATTTAGGGTGAAATCATATTGATCAAGGTTTCTTAAAAGTTACTATTTGATATGATATTGATTCAAGTTGAAATGAAATTTTCTTTTAGTTAATTTTTCTCCCTTATTTAGATCTCATAAATGTACCAAATATGTTATGTACAAATTTAACTATGGGGAATCTATCTGTTGTTTCTTTTCGGCTTAATAACTCTTGGTTGCAATTGAAAAGAAAAGTTCCCTATTCCAATTTTGGTGAACTCCAAATTAAACACCCAACTAAATATGGTAAAAAACTTTTCATACAGCCATGGATCAGAAAAGCATATTTATTCATCCATATGTGTACTACTTTTGAGCAGTAGTATTTATACTGTAGCATTACTTAAACACAGCCAATAAATTGCAATAGCAATAGGTTTTTCCATTAATAGGTATAAATAACGAAATACTTACTAAAATAGTTTCCAATAAGCCCATGTCCATAATGAGATGCATAATAATATCCTATTATTATCCATCAAACTATGTAGCTTAGTAGCTTAGTGAATCATAATTTGACATTAGTTTATTGTGCCGCAATCTAGCTCATGCAATGCAGATTGCTCTAGTTTTTTTTTTTAATTTTAAATTTCAATTGATTATGGCTTATCTTTGATAGAGAGGGTTTTTTGTGATATGGGGTTGGGAGCATCTTTTCAATCGCAGGAGGAAGTTGGCTTGTTGATGGACCAATTTCAATTTTTGCAGGAACTTCTTCAGCTGTAGTTTGTTTGGCGTTTGGTACCAATTTTCTGTATCATCAGTTTGTGCATCATGCCTTTCTGCTTCAACGAGTTTTCCATCAATTAACTCACAGAGTGGATGCTGCAGTAGGTTTTCAGCTGTGTACCCCTTAACAACGCTGTATTTTGGTTCTTTCACTCCTTGGTTGTCTTGCTCATAGTAACGGACAAAGCAAGTTATTTTTTCTTTGCAATAGATGTTGCAACCTCAAACATGAGCGAGAGATCATGTTGTAAAAATATTTGGCAAGATATTATGTCAAGACTTCACAATTAAAGAGGCATAATTGAGAAAGATATTGTAATAGGAGACAATCGGTTGAAGATATTAACTTATCAAGATAAATAAATATTTGGAGATTAGAATATTGGGAAAAATCACCAGTGAAAGCAAGGAGCCCAAATGTTGAAAATTAGCATAGCAGAAATCAAAGGAAAATGTAAACTTATTAGACAAAAAGTTATAAGCATTGTATTGATATAGCATTCTTGATCATCAGCTTCCTTAAGCTAAATAGCTGAATAAGGGATAAGTTTTTCAGCATCAGCTCATAATATCAGCATATTCATTGATCCATTATACACATTGTGATCGGATAATGTGATCCTAATGCAACACCTATAAAATGTGTATTTCAAGCAATATTTCCCCCCCTGTCTAATGGGTTCCGTTAAATTTTTGCATAAAGAATTTAAAAAAAGAATTACCTTTGTTGGCCCAAAGCAACCTAAGAGGGGAGTGAATTAAGTTTCTTAAAAAAATTTGCAAATGATTCACAAATAAAATCTTTTACACTAACAAGTAAGTTGATAACAATATAATCAATTAAGCACAAAAAGTATAGAATGAGTAAAGAGAGAGAGAGAGATTAAACAAACAACACTCCCAAGCTAGCAAGCTTGGAGTAGTAATCCACTAAGATGCTCCTTCAAATTTGGTGAGTCAATAATCCCAAATGTACGCAAAGTATAATAACCCTTGCTCACACGAATTCTATTTAGTTGTGACAAGGATTTTATACTCAACCTCACATTTATACAAGATTATTACTCCACTCAATGCTTTTGAATAGCACTCTTAAGTACACACTAATACAATATCACTAAAGAGCTAATTTGCACTCAAATTACTTTTTTACTTGCTTGTATTAAATATGTAAGTTGATTTTTGAAAATATAGATGGTTGACATTTATAGATGCAATAAATTAGCTCCCAACCACTTCCTAATGGCTAAGGAATAAATCTTGAGAAACTACCCATTATAGGTTTCGGACGTCCGAGATCTTTATTAAGTGTCTGAACAAGCGTTCGGTCAATGATATCATGGAGTTGAAATCTTCATTTAGACGGCCGAGATTGTGTCCGTTCTTGCATCCGAAACAAGTAGATTGATGAGTCCGATTCTCGGACAGAGTAGTGCGTCCCAAAGGTTTAGTATTTGTCTAGGGTTGCTCTTTCTTCGGACAGTAAGGCGCATCCATTGTAAATGCCTCAGAATCTTGCTTTCTACCTTACCTTTCGAATGGTGTGTTGCGTCCAAGACAATTTTGTTCAGACGAAGTTTTGCGTCCAAGAAACTTTGTTCAGTTCGGATATTGATGTGCAGCATTAAAAACCCTATTATAAGTAGATAAAACAAAATTCCTGCACAACATAAGTTCAGATTGTTAGATTGCATTTATCATCCTCAAAACTAAGATTGTAGGTCAACAATCTCTCCCTTTTGATGATGACAAATCATAGGGCAAAGCAAACCAATTATACCCAATCATAGCTCAAATATAATTAATCCAACAAGTATAATCCATTGACCATGATCAATCAAACAAACAATCATAAGTAATCAACTGTATTTCTCCCTCTTTTGGCATCATCAAAACAAAACATGCTCCCTCTGAGAAGATGTCCCGCCCATTTTGCAAACCACAAGAAGGGATAAAATAAAGGTAAAAAGAGCACCATTAAATAGAAGAAATAGTCAAGAAGATACATCCAAATTCAGCAAATGTAATTTAAGTTCAAACAAATGAATCCAAGGATAAACAAAGCAAAGGTATTCAAAAAGAAGTAAACTAGGGGATAGAATCTAAATCATTTTTCCCCTTCTTGGAGCACTCCTCGCGTTTGCGCTTTTTAGAAGGCAAATCATCATCTGTAGCCACACTGTCATGTTCACTTAGATCTTGAGGATCACGGCATTGCATGATGTAATTAAATGTATCATCAACATCTTTGTCATCATCATCAACTCTAGGAACAATGGATTTCTCAGGATTGGTTGCACCAACCAGATCTTCACGTGCTTCGGGCTCAGGATTGGAATGGTGGATATCTTGAATGTCGTCATCGTCCATGTGGAAAGAGGATTTGAGAATGTACTTCAATTGGATGTTGGAGAATTGAACTTGAGATGAGGTAGACATTCTGAGACTTAAGGCATCTTGAAGAATGGTTTGTTTGGTCTCCAACCTTTTTAATTTCCAAAGTGTGTGGCATTGAAAAGAGCTCATTTGATTGCTAAGATTTGTGACAAGTGTGCATAGTTATGAACGGGAAGGTTCCAAAGAGAAAATGCGTGAGAAATGGGATAGTGGAGGAGTCGAATCGAGGAGGGTTGAGAAGCACGGGAGTGGGGTAGTGCATGTCCTGAACTTGAAGCATATTCTTTTGATTTCTCAATTTCATAATCAGCCTTAGTGAACCATTTGTCATTGAAAAAATGCAAACATTTACGTTCAATGTAAGCTTTATTGAAATATGGGGGATATTGGTTTTTTCTTATCAAAGGGATATCAAAATGATTGAAAACTTTAGTTAAGAATTTTCTAAAAGGGATGTTCCTTCGAGTGTTAATCAGGGATGATTCCCATAAGGAACCAAATAAATATCCAAAATCTAGTTCTATTCCCTTAAAAGCACAATAGAACAAATACAATTACATTTTTCCCGGCTCAGTACGATGTCCATCAGTAGGTAATAACAAATTTGTAACCAATGAGTACAAAATATCGAGCTCAGGACTAAGCAAAGAGGTTTTGGCTTCTGAAACTGTTTAAAATCCACATGAAAAATTTGTTTTACTTCCTGGATGTCAAATTGAGTATCAACACCAGGGGCCATTTATCTAAAGAAATGTAATACGAGATTTTATTGGAAGGAAGAACTTCACATTCAAAAATCGAATTAATGACATTGGAAGTAAATTCAAGATTGATGTGATTCACATGAGAAACTATGGTTCGAACAGTTGAACCTTTGTGAAGATTAGCAATGAATTGTAATACCATATCATTATACATAATCAAATTAAGATGAATTAAATTCCCCCATTTTTGTTTTTCAAAATAATCCTTGATAAAAGGTAAGTTCAATTCGTCAAATAAGCTTGGAGAAACAGAACGTTGCACTGTAATGGATTTTCTAAGAAAAGAAGTGTACTAATCAAATGCCTTGGCATCAATGAATTTAAGCAAAGAGGGATTTGGAGTGGGTTGAGGATTTGTTGATGTTTGACTTTCTACTGGAGCCTTTCCCTTCGATTTCTTGCCTCTGGTGCCTGCTGAAGATCTTCCATGCGAACGAAACATCTTGAATCAAAGAAGAAGTTGGAGAGTGTAAACATGCCTTCAAAGTGAAGGGATTTTAAGGAAATTGAAGGAATGAGGATGTTAATAAGGTGAGAAAGAGTTCAAATGGGTAGGTGAAGAAACAGGAAGGTGAATTTCTTGATGAGTTTTAGAGAAAAAAGGATAAATTGAAGCAATTTTGTGATTTTCTCCTATTTTGCTAGAGTTAGGGTTTAGTGGGGTTGGAATGTCCGAAAAGGGGAAAGTGAAAGGTTTTAAACGAATAGAACAGTCATTGAAATGCCCAAACGATTGATACACGTCCAATCATGCATCTGATCTCAGATGAATGGACGGCCAAAATTCTAAACTATGCATCTGAAAGAACGTCGGACGGTTGTGATCGTCCGTTCGATTTTCCAGAGAGTTTGGTGAAAAAGGGAAACAATTCTGATGAAGGGAAACATCCGAGACAAAAAGTAAGAAAAAAAGGGAATTCGGATAGATATTTTCGTCGAAAAGAACAGAGAGTTTAGGACGCACATTTAAGTCCAAAAAAACAACTCCTGTACAAATTTTTGAAATCAATAATGCCTAAGCAAGTTGTGAGAGATTCAAAACGATCCAACAGTAAAGGTTTAGTAAAAATATTAGCCAATTGATCTTTTGTGCAAACAAATTCAACACAAATATCCTTTTTGCAAACAAGATCTCTTATAAAATGATGTTTCACATCAGTGTGCTTTGTTCTAGAATGCAAAACTAGATTTTTAGTGAGATTAATTGCACTAGCATTATCACATCTAATAGTCACACAATTTTTTGGTTTAAAAGAAACTTTAACTTGTTTACCAAATTGGCATGCATCACAAATTTTGTTTTTCACAAACTTTAATTTTGGCAAACCTCTTACCAATTCTTTCTTAGCAAGATTTTCAATTAAATCCATGTTGAAGTGACATAACCTTCTATGCCAAACCTTCTATAGAAGCGGTTAAACATTGCCACCACCAATATTATCAAGATATATCACATAAACATCATTGTGCCTAGTACCTTTAAATAAAAGGTACCCAAAATTTTTATCAAGAATTAAACATTCATGCTTGGTAAAGAACGCATATAGATTTTTATCACATAATTGGCACACACTTAAGAGATTGTAATTTAAGTTATCAACTAGAAGCACATTTTTAATCAAAGTCTCACCATTTTTACCTACATCACCAATGCCAATTGATTTTGCTTTCATGTTATCACCAAAAGTCACCTTTCCATTGTTTTTGGACTTAACATTGGTGGAGAGAGATGCATCATCGGTCATATGTCTGGAGCACCAACTATCTATGAACCATTTGGCATTTTTGGTGATGTTCATAACCTACACAAGAAATTAGGTGATAACTTTTGGTACTCATATTTTCTTGGGTCCATAAGAGTTAGAAAATTGACTACAAATCCATATGGTATTTATTCCAAGTTTTTCATTTCTCTTGACATAACAATTATTGTTCACATGTCCATGTTGTTGGCAATAGTTGCAAATAATATTCTTATTTCCGTATAAAGAAGATCCTTTGATTTTACAAAACATAAGTCATTCCATCTAAAAGTGACAAAGTTCTTGTTGATCAACATATTTCTATTCTTTTTCATATCAACAATATTTTCCCTTCTTCTATGGAAAAGAACATCAAAATCATCCAATCTTTTCTTCAAGAATGCTTGTTCTTCCTTGATCTTTGTTTTCATATGCATTCTTTTCTTCAAATCAACATTTTCTTGTGATAACCTATTGTTTTCATTCACAAGTTTGGAGTTAGCATTCAATAAAGCATTTGTTTTTTTGACTAACTCCTTATTTCTAGCATATGATTCCTTTAAGTTATCGTACAATTTTAAAATGAAAACTTCAAGATCATCATTAGAATCATTAGAATCATAAGTATATGTTACCTCATCATCACCAATGGCCATAAAGGCCATTTGTCCTGATTCTATCTCGTCTTCAACTTCTCCTTCGGAGTTGCAATTATCCCATGTGATTTGAAAATTGTTGAAACGGGGCTTCCTTCCTTCTTTAAACATTTTCCTCTTCTTGGAAGGATACTCATTTGCAAAGTGTCCGAGTTGATCACATTCGAAGCAAATTTTCATTTTGCTTCTTAATTTCAAGCTTGGTCTTCCCTTTGAAATTATTTGAGTTGATTGCTCTTCCTTTTCTCATTCTCTGTTTATTGATGTAGTGTTTGAGGAATCCTTTGGTGATGAGTGCAAGATCACCTTCATCTAAATTGATGGAGTCATTTTCATCTTCCTCTTGAGAAGTCTTCAAGGCAATGTTTCTCTTTGGTCTTGCTTCTTCATCATCCACCACTTTAGCTTTGAGCTTCGATTCATATGAAGTGAGAGAGTTAATCAATGACTAAATAGGTATGGAATTCAAGTTCTTTGCTTCCTTTATAGCAATAGTTTTTGCCTCCCATTCTTTGGATAGAGCATTCAAGATTTTTCTATTCTTGTCACCCAAAGAATATTCCTTACCCAAGGCTTCAAGATCCTTAATGGTATCATTGAATCTACAATACACTTTTACCAATATTTTCATGTGGTTCCATCTTGAAAGACTCATACTTGGAAACAAGTAAGGATATCTTTTGTTCTTTAACATCATTGCTCCCTTCATGAATTGCTTTCAATTTGTCCCAGATTTCCTTAACTGAAACACATCCTTTGACATGAGTTGACTCATTAGCATCCAAGGCATTGTATAGCACATCATGGCTTTAGATTTAAAGTCAAGTTTACTTTATCTTGTAGAGTGAGCTCATCCCTTGTTTTTTCTCTTCTTCTATTTGTGTGATCATCAATAATGGTGGCTTCAAAAGGACCTTCATTGACAACATACCACAAGTCAATATTAATAGATTGCAAAAAGATTTTCATTCTATCTTTCCAACTAATAAAGTTCACCCCATTAAACATAGGAGGTCTAGTGATAGACTGACCTTCAAAAAATAAAATATTATTGGTTGCCATAAAAGATCTTTACTCAAATATAATTTAAGCAAAATAAATAAACCAATGCTCTGATGCAAATTACCAATTGTTGGCTTCAAAGGAACCTAAGAGGGGAGGGGTGAATTAGGTTTCTTAAAAAATTTGCAAATGATGCACAAATAAAATCTTTTGTACTAACAAGTAAGTTGATAGCAATATAATCAATTAAGCACAAAAAGTATAGAATGAGTAAAGAGAGAGAGAGATTAAACAATAACACTCCCAAACCAGCAAGCTAGGAGTAGTAATCCACTAAGATGTTTCTTCAAATTTGGTGAGTCAATAAATCCAAATGTACACAAAATAGGATAACCCTTGCTCACACTAATTCTCTTTGGTTGAGAAAAGAATTTTATACTCAACCCCACTTTTGTACAAGATTATCACTCCATTCAATACTTTTAAATAGAACTCTTAAGTAAACACTAATACAATATCACTAAAGAGCTAATTTGCACTCAAATTGCTTTTTTAGTTGCTTGTATTCAATGTGTAAGTTGATTTTTCAAAATACAAGTGGATTGGCATTTATAGATGTAATAAATCGACAGCTCCCAACTATTTCCTAATGGCTAAGTAATAAATGCTGAGAAATTAGCCGTTATAGGTTTCGGACATCCGAGATCTTTATTAAGTGTCCGAACAAGCGTCCGATCAGCGATATCATGAAGTTGAAATCTTCTTTCAGACGGCCGAGGTTGCATCCATTCCTGCATCCGAAACAAGTAGATTGATGAGTCCGACCCTCAGACAGAAGAGTGCATCCGAAAGGTTTAGTGCTTGTCCAAGGTTGCTCTTCCTTCAGACAGTCAGGCGCATCCGATAAAATTTCCTTCGGATAGTCAGGCACATCCATTGCAAGTGACTTAGAATCTTGCTCTCTGCCTGACCTTTCGGATGGTGTGTTGAATCTGAGACAATTCTGTTCGGACAAATTTCAGCGTCCGAGCAACTTTGTTTAGTTCGGACGATGTGCAGCATCCGAAAACCCTGTTATGAGCAGATCAAATAGAATTGTTGCACAACTTAAGTTCATATTGTTGGATTGCATTTGTCATCATATATTGTCGAAACCAAGATTGTAGGTCAACAACCTTGGCTGTACATTCATCTCTTCTTTGCATTAGGCACAAGTTATTACTTATTTTGTGTCAGCATGCACCATTTTCTGGCAATTCACACATGTTGTATACCAGAATTTAGACTGGCCAGGCATTAACTTTGTGCTATCCCTCAGCTATGTCGTCCTCAGCTATGGATATTAGTGAATTAGGTTTGAAGTTTTTAACATGAATAATACTTTTTGAGAGTGCTAAGTATGAGCGTAGTTATATAGTTGTAAACTTTTACAAGCTTAAGTGTTTTAGTTGCTCGATCTATAGGAAGAATTTTTGCTGTATATGGAGGCGACCACAGCTTATCAGAATCCTTGTAGGCTTCTGCTTTCAGGAGTTGTTCTATGTCTTCCTTTTTCGTGTCATAGTAGTACATTTTGTTATTCATTTGGGAATGAAATTACATACATAATTAGGTGAAGAACTGATCTTTTTGAAAAAGCAGAATGTTGTTTACTAGTGATATCTTTAAATCGAGCTATTTTAGGCCTTGGAGGGTTAATGAGGAAGGTACATGCTAATCTTGTTATCAGGGATAAACCTATTTAGAATAGAAATGATTAAGTTTTTATTGGATTTATTAATAAAAATATATACTCCTATGGTTATATTCTGGAATTAAAATGTAATATATGCTTACAATTAAATGTGGTGACCTTTACCCCATAGCTATGTTAGCATTAGCATTAAGAATGGTGTTTCCAAGTATTGGGCCTTCATTTTGTTCAAACTCATTCCACATTGTAAGCAATATTGGTTTTGTCCTTCCAATGACAGGACCAAGAAGATATTAGTAACGGAAAATATAAAGTATTAAACATTAAGTACTTATTTGATGGAACTTACTCTTCATTGACAATTACAAAATCTCTCTGAGTTGGGTGCTTAGGATCTGTATCCTTTGGTGGAAAAGCATGGATCACAACAATTTCAATGTCTAATATTTTGAATAGGGAATTATTATAGATGTTACATAGTCATCATGAAATACTAAACGATCAAGCCTATTTTTAACTTTTTCTTTTTATTTCTTGCTATGAAATTTCTCAGTGTCTGGAAATTTCTCCAACTCATTGAATTTAATTAGCTAGAATGCACATGTAAGTGATGGTGGAATTGCGCCTCCATACTCTTCAACTGTGTTGTATTGTTGATGACCCAACTAAACTCAGAGTTGTTGACTCTATACCTCAATTCCTGTGGCCGAATTGATGCATTTGAGGTATAAACCTCTTGTAGGGTTCTAGCATCCTTGCTAAATAACAAATATCATTGCTATAAATGACACGATAGATTTTTGTTCCCCGTAATTGTAATTTTGTTGAAGCGTTAAACGAACTAGTTGGAGACAATAAGTATTAGATAATATGAATAGGCATGAAGTAAAATTTAAACCATGTAATCTACAAAAACAAAGTGCCTACATTTCATAGGAGTGGCACCAATATTAAGGAAAACATTACTCCTTTCTAAGCACTACTACATGAACACATTTTAGCATAGACCTCAGCAATTTGACTGTAATGTCTTGCCATATTTAGTTGCAATAAGGTAAAACATATATTTTAGCTTCTAAATTTTATTGTTTACCAACAAATTCTTTTTCCAATATGACTTTCAAAATAGGATAATGAAATATATACTTTGTCTGATGCTTTGAAGCTTCAAAGATTTGTTTGAAAAATATTTTTTGTATGTTCTATGTTAGGAGTATCGAAAAAAAAGTGTCTTGATCAATATTTTTACAACAAAAGTTTTCCTTGCGTGCGACATAGCCACATATAATTGGCCATAAACAAATATTGGTTCTTTCTAATGAATTCCAACAAAATCAAGAGTTTAGCCCTACGAATTACTAATTGTCATGGCACAACACAACTGCACTGTGAATTGTTGTGCACTTATATGGAACAGGATAGAGCTCGTCGCTTAGGGGTTGCATTGGAATCGTATGGATGAAAATGTCTTTCCCAGCATAATCCTTCAATTGCAATTTTAGCATGTATATTCCTATTTAAGCTCTTGCAGATCAATCTTGTTCTGTTGCATAATTCCTCAATAAGATCTAGATTTCTATGTAATATAACAGGAACAGTAGGCTTTATCAAAAGCCTATGGGGAGGTAAGCTGCTAGGGGAAAGTGAGTTGAGGAAATCCTCAAAAAGAGCTTGATCATTTGGGTTCAGAGTCTCATCAAAACTAAGGTACTCCATTGGTTCATTGAGAAATTTAGTGATTAACATTTCATTCACTTCATCTACAGTGTGGTTTTTTGTTCTTAAGATCGCTCTGTTTAATGTTACTCCTTGAATTGTGGCTTTGTACACCTATGTAGGGATATACCACTTTGATTAGGTCATCAAGTGAATAGTTTTGATTGCTATTTCTAACCAAAATTGATGCAAGGAGTTTCATGAGGCCTTCAGGTACAGGTTTTGCAATTCTATCACCTACTCATAAAAGAAATTCAGTGAATGAAGGGTATAACTGTCAACAGGCCCAAATATTTTCTATGAGTTCTAGTTTTTCAAGAGCTAGCCATAAAGGTGAATTTATCAAACAAGCATTGATTGCTTCAGATTGTCCTCCTTAACAAACTACAGCCAATGTTTGTCTAAAGTCACCTCTAAACACTTTTACCTTTCTACCAAAATCTTCAGTTCTACCTCCTGAAGTAAGACATTTAAAGCCTCTGTTGCTGATCTTTTTGCCATTGGAGCCTCATCCCAGAAAACCAGCTTAGAGTCTCTAATCAATTTTCCCAAAGCACTTTGTTTACTAACTTTACATGCTCCACCTTTTGACAAATCAATTGGGATTTTAAATCAGGAACGTGCAGTACAACCCTTGGTTAAATTGATGTTGTAACACCTAATATGGTAGTTGCTAATGCCAAATATCCTTTTGATCTATCATTTGACAACAAAGCTCTATAAAGAAACGTCTTCCCAGTTCCACCAGGACTATTTACAAAAAAGACACCACTGCTATTTCCATTTATTCTCATGAACACTCATGTCAAAAGCTTGTTTCTATTTTGTATTCAATAAAGACACTGCACTAATGTGTTCTTGTGATACAATTATGCTTCTTTCTGCTACTATTTCTCTTGTTCTATCCTCCACATATATGTCAAACATGCTATTTAGGACAACATTGAAGCTAGTTATGGTTTTCTCCATTGTTTGAAGAAAATCATTTATTTATTCTAGCACCTTACTCCTAACTTGCCAGGGTGAAAGGTTTTGAGCTCTCATAAAATCCTCAGACATTGCAACTTAAAATGTGGACCATAATTGTTGAGGACTGTTTGGACATGAATAAACTAACGAAGTAGCATAAAGCCTTTTGAGCTCATATGGCACATTGAAAATTGATGATTCATGCATACAATTCTCTTGACTGTTATCATCTTGAAACAATCGATAGAGGAGAGCTGCTTCACAAAAGGTATTAACCTTTTTACCCTTGCGAGTTTTAAAATCATCA
Organism: Cinchona pubescens; assembly: GCA_025175665.1. Lineage (NCBI taxonomy): Eukaryota > Viridiplantae > Streptophyta > Magnoliopsida > Gentianales > Rubiaceae > Cinchona > Cinchona pubescens. Next base: position 1,013,517 of record JANKKI010000143.1, read on the forward strand.
AATGAAATTGGACCTCTTAATTTTAAGCAAAAGAATCCTAAGGTAATTGATAAGCTTGTAAATATCGTATACTTTATGTGTCGTTTACCAATTTTTAGTGATGTATAAGCAAGAATTGAGTAATTATAAGCTAAAATGGGTTATTTTGAGATTTGTTGGGTTTAGTGAAGAAAGAGTTAAAATTGATCACAAAATTGGAATTTACATACACCGGTGAGGAGCGATGCAAACATAGTTTGGCGGAAATGTCATAACTTTATTGTCTGAGCTCTGATTGAAGTAATTTTGGATGCATTGGAAAGCTAAGCTAAATATCTACAACTTTTGTGTTTTGAGTTTTACAAGATTCCAACAGCATCAAGGTCAAAATTGTAAAAGAAATAGAGGTCTCTTTAAAGGAAATCGCACCCAGGCGCGACCAATTTGCGTAGCACAAGCGCAATGTCTAGCAACTCAAATCTTCATTTCTGGAAGTCGCACCAAGAACAACATCTATGCAGCACCTGAGCATGCGTCGTCGCCTTTGACAGGTAGGTTTCATGGGCTTGCTTATTTTGTAAGAAACGTCATCTCGTGGGCCCGTTTATGGGGAAGTTTGTATACTTATCATTCTAGAGCTCCAAAACTCTAATTTACCTATAAATACACCAAGAGAAGGGGAGAAAATAAGAATCGATCATCAGCCATTGTTAGTTTTTAGTTTCAACAGTTAGAACAATAATTTAGACGTAGAGTAGATTTTCTCTAGTGTTCAAGCTATAATTTTGTTCTCTTGTAAAGAATTCTAGATTCAACGATCATCAACATTGGTTTTCACTGCAATTACTGAGTTTGATATATCTTTATGCAATTTAATTTTTGTTTTCATTGCATTCTTGTTCTTTAGTTATCGTTCTTATTTTATTGCATTTAAATTCTTCATTGCTTCCGTAGTTGAGTAGTTACGGTTTTATTTCATCATTTTAAATGGTTTTTGTAGAGTCAATTAATTTAATTCTCGTTCTTGATTAAATTCTTGCAAGTAGAGTACTATGATTGATTTAGGTTTTTAGTCAATTATATTTAATTGCTTTTCGTAAGATTAGTATTTCATATTCTTGTCTTTATTTTAATTTCTCGTGATTAAATTTAGTTTAAATTTAGTCAAAAACTCTTGATTATTTCATCTAACTAGTAAATAGCCTTGTGAATCTAATACTTGTTCCAATAGTCCTCGTGGGAACGATCCTCACTCATCCTATATATAAATCTAATACTTGTTCTGTTAGTCCTCGTGGGAACGATCCTTACTCATCCTATATACAAACTCAACTCGTATACTTGCGAGGGTGTGGGAGTTGATTAGGATAAATAAAGATTTTTTTTTATTATTATTACTTGTTCATAGTATTTAAAAACCTAATCAAGATTTCACCAACCAGTAATACCTAGCTCCCTCTGTTGGATGTGCAACACTTATCCTTCCTATAGATTGTCCTCTTTCTCGAAGTTTTCATCTTTTTTCATATGCTAACTATACAAAATGATTTAGGAATAGATCAAAATAGGTGCATCTAAGTTCTTTTGCCACAAGATCAATCTTGTGCATGTAAAAGAATTGTGTGAGCATGGTCCGGTTATTCCTAGGATTGTTAACAATATAATTTAGGTTTGCATTCTTTTTAAGCTCAGAAGCTGAAAGTTTTCTAGGTGAATTTGCTAATGGATAGTAGCAAGTTTCATCTCATAATAGGAAACTGGAAAATTCTCCAAACAGCTTCAAGTGGTGATACCCAACGTGCTGCTCTATACTGTTAGATCTCATCAACTTGACCATTTGGATTATTAGAATTAACATGAAAACTGATTCTATCGTGGCCTTTACAAATATATTTGCAAACTTATTTGACTGCCTTAATTGTAAAACACATTGATACATTGATGTGGCAATCAAATTTGGCAAGTAGATAAAGATTTTAAGGAACCACCCATCTATTATCCAACAAACGCTTATTCCCATCACTTTAACACCATTATTTCTCCTTCTATAAATTGGATAACAGGATGAATAAGTTGTTTGTATGGTTTCTTCACAGAAATCTTTAGGGTAAGAATTCTTGCATGTCCCATGCTTGTTCATACAAAATTTTGAAGGATTTAATGAACCACATGGTCCGTGTAGCATGTTCTTTATGACCATTTTGTAAAGGTATGGCTGCTTCTCCTTATCGGGGATCTCAATATAGACAATTTGGTCATATTCTTTAGGTCTGTATATCTTATATTGAGGCTTAAGAATCAGAAGAAAATGAGAATGTGGCAGTCCTCTTTTCCAGAATTCAATCACATAAGTGTGTGCTGCTATTTCCCCAAAAACAAGTTTTTTAAACAACTCATTCTTTAGCTTTTCTAGCTTAGCATGAAACACCCTAGTAATCAAATCAGACCTATTTAGTCCTTCTTTCTGAATCGAATGCTCTTTAATCTCTGGCCAATTAGGATTGCAAGCTGTAATTAAAAAATTATCTGGCTTTTCATATTTTTGAACCAAAGTTTTTGGATCGATATATTAGTTCTCATGTTTCTCAACCCTCCAATGAATGATGATGGCAAATAAATTCTCTGGCCTACATGTGTTCCATTTGATTCACCAGACCCATAAAAACTCTTTCCTAATTTCCTCTTGCTGACATCTTAAGAAATCTAATATCTAAGATTCCAACTTTATGAGCATATCTACTATGCATTGTTGTAGAAGCCTACTAAAGTGCAACAGGAATGATTCATCATCTTCCCTGATTTGCAACTTGTAAGCATAATACTCTCTGAGGAAAACAAAATCTGGATCATTGTCTATGCTAGCCATCACTATTCATTATGTAAAAATGAAACATCAAGAAAGCACAACATAAACCATGTATCTGTACTTTCTAAAAGTTCTTTTATACTAACCATCTTGCTCAACAGTAATAGTTCTTCAACACTATTGACATTCGTTGGTGAAAATTGTTTGAAGTGCCACTTTTTCTTTTCCTCTTTTTGCCTTTCTTTGATATTCCTTGGTGCCACCCAAGATCAAAGAACACCAAAACAGAATAGCAAAGGGTATTGTAAGGGATGAGTATGAACAATGATATCATTCATCGATAACAATACTCAATTCCGTGCTTCGCGTGCATGAGTATGAACAATGATATCATTCATTTTCCTTTCCTTCAATCCATAATCCAACAACTTATGAAATTGTCAGTTTGTTAAAAACTCTTTGGTCAAGACCAGGTAGAGTGCGCAACGTTATCTGGTAAGTACCCAAATTATGGACATAACCTTAAGCTTCTAAAGAATTGAGATATGGATTATCCTCAAGAATATTCATCATCTTTTGGAATATGCTTTCTGTTAACTGAGGGCAGGCAACTAAGCAGTTCAATAGCTCATTTTTAGTATCTTGAAACTACAGTAGTAAATTTTTGGCAGGTTATTCTTTTGGTATCAAATCATTCATAAAATGGTAAACTTGCCTTGGACCCTAAATGTATAAAGGCCTTCACTTCTTTTCGCTAAATTGTTATCACATTTAACACTAAAATATAGAAGTAAAAGCAAACCGGTTATTGATTGTTCTAACACAGTTCCTAAAGAATTTTTCTTCTTCTGACATTGAAGTCAGAAGTTCTGTAGGACAGCAGGGAGCTTATTAATTGCCAGGATAACTTTACCATTAGAACAATAATAATTTGCTGTTTCATAAGCAAATTTTTTTGCTCCCCAATATGGACGTTTCTTTGCTTTAGCAGTACATCAGCCACATCAGGGATGCAACTCAATAGTTCTCGACCACTCTTACAAGTTCTCCCTATAATATTTATAACGGAATAGTTATGGTTTTATTGGTGTTTTGGAACTAACTGGATTGCACTACAACAAAAATTTAAGCTATAATATAACCTAAAAGTTTTTGCTTGGCTTTTTGTTGTATAGGCTGAGGTATCTCTGTAGTACTATTACTTGTTGACATTGTAATTCAAGGCATAAAGATATCATCCATGATAACAACCAAAACTACTATTTATAAAATTATCAAACTTTAATATTAGGCAGTGATAAACCTTGTATTTATGCGCCGCAGGCTAATGGCTGTCCAACAACTTGGCAATCCTTCTTTACAATCCTGCGGGATGGCTCAAGCCCTTAGAGGAAAGTTTAGGTTCCAATTGATTCAGGTAGTTTGCTTTTCTTTCTTTTCAATTTCAAGATTCTCATTTCTGTATTTGTTTTTGGGTTGTTGCATGTAGTCTTAGGCAATGCTACCATTAGGCTCATGCCTGTGGTCTACCTTAGTTTTTGGTTCAAGCCTCATTCCCCTTTATAATAACCTCTTTGATTTCCATCTTAATATAGCTTGATGTCGGTAATTTTGTTTGCTCAGGGGTACATTGCCATGCGGTTGATTTAAGGGGAAGGCTATGATTGGAGGTCATTATTATCTTTGGCCATACAATCTCTACTTTGTTCCATAAAGATTAGTTTGTGAACCATGATGGTTTTCAATGTGCTTACAATTTCCTCTAGTTGTACTTGACCACTAAAAAACAATTATACGTACAATAATAAGACAATCTTAAACAAACCAAAGCTAAGGCAAGGAACATAAGCCAATTAAACTAGGATACCTTCATTCAAGCATAAAATCTTTCACAAGGCATGCAAAACCAATCACACTTACACACAAGGTGCAGGCTAAAACTCAACTATTTATATAAGGTACGTGTAAAATTATATATTTTGCGAATACATAATAATTACAATAATTGGATGATAAAAAATTCTACAAATACAAATAACATACTTGAAAGGCAGCAAAACAATGAACAAGAATACAAGGCTCCGGTAACCTTGATCTTTATGGCATCCTACGAACACAAACAACATAGCTTCGTGAAGTCACATTGATTGAGGAAACAATTATGCTACCGAAAAGCTGTAACTAATGCCAAATAAAGGCTGTAAGGGTTACCAATCTACTAGCTTTGGAGAAGTGGAAATCAAATGTAGCTTTATCCTTCATTCTCAAAACAGTTGCTAATCTACCCAATAATTAATAATGTTAACATCCCCATTAATTCAACCGTTAAATAGGGTTGTCCTGAAAATGTAACTGCTAGGATAGTGGGAAAGCTCATTCAATTTGGGAAGTTTTAAGCCACAGTATAAACGGCCAACCTTTCCACAATCCAAGGGAAATGTGGAAAGAGGAGAGAAATTTAGAAGGCCAAAGGAAGGTCTATTTAATTGGCCGATTAAACAACATTTTAAAAAGTTATTAATGGGTTATTTTATTACATTATTTAACACTACCAATAATTTAAGGCTAAATATTGGCTCACTAACCTGGGTTCAAACCACTTTAATGAACCAGCAATACACTCCGATAGACAGGGACAGTCTAATTATATATTTCCTATCCTTGCTGGCCTTAGGACGAATAGCCACGTGTCACTCATACAAAGTCCCACACAAAGTTCACTTATCTTTTTATTACTAGGTAGATAATTTTCCTATACCTAACCGATGTGGGACATTACATGACTAAAGTTTTAGATGAAGAAAAGTTTTCTAGATACCAATAGGGAAATGGTAAATTTTGAGAATATTACCCCTGATGAGTCTTTTCTCTAAAATGGCAATTATAGTGTTCTTACTGTCTCCTCCTTGCTTGAGAAGGACTATTTGTCAACAACTAAAGCTTCCAACTGAGGTTCCCCAAAGCAGTATAACCTTTCAATATGTGGTTTTAACAAATAGTGGTAAGTTATTTTAGGATGACAGAAACTCCTCTAGCCTTTTTCTTGGGATACTAAAGAGATTACTAGCAGAGATGGGATTTCTAATAACATCTCACGCATTCAGCCTTCCATCTTTATTTGGGATAAGAAGTCATAGTGAATCAACAAAACTATTTCTACTTAGAAAGCCAAGAGATGAGATCAAGAAGAAACAAAAGGTTTAGGTTTTTCTTTCAAAGAGACCCCAACCAAAGACAACTAATCCAAGGAAAACAGTGACAATTAGGGTTTTAGAGACAGAGAATTATTCTCTCACGTGCTCCTATCACATTTACAATCACCTAAGTCAAATCCTCCTGTATGGAGCTCCTAAACCCGTTCGGATCTAACAATCTATTTAGATCCCTTTGCTTAGATATATCAAGAGTTCTAGACAAGTGAATTTGGGCAACCTTTTAAGAAGTTTCCCTCCTCCAAAGCTATAGAGCAATGGAACTATACTCATACAAGAGAAGCTGTTACATTGGCTACATGTTAAATGCAAGGTTATGCTCAAAGCTCAAACTGCTTCTTACAAGAAAATCTAAACATGATCATGGAACTACTCTTCCCATCCGTCTTATCAATGAACATTCCAAGAAGAAAACTCGTAAAAGATATGGGGAATTAGAATTTTCCTTGCAAACCAAGGAAATCCTGTGGTGAAGATCTAGCTTACTCTGTTGTGCAGCATCCAAGACGAAAGGAAGCAACTTATTTTAGACTATCAAATCAGAATTAGGAAGAACTTATTTCACAAAAAAGGGGGCAATTATTTTCCCAAGCCCTCTGGAAAAACATTATTGAATATGTAACTCTAGTCATTAGAATTATTTTTCATTCACTTTTGGTCTAGATATATTTATACGAATTCTGAGAGTTATTAGAGTTTTTGCACTGGTCTTCTTTATTATTACTTATCTTCTTTAGGTTGTATTTTTATCATATTTGTGGGTAGGAGGAGGATTGGATATGTCTACGCTGAGAAAGATATGTTGAGCGAGACCACGCCTAGTACGCCGAGAGAAAATATGGTTAGTTACGACCATGCTCAGTATGCCAAGCATACTATCTGCAATTCATTTTTCATTCTTTAGGGTTTTTAATATCCATTTTGGGTCCAGTTTGGTTGCTTTTCCAGCTAAATTTGATCCTCACTTTGTCACTCTTAAAAGCTAAAAACAAGGGTCTTAGGGCAATTTTTAACAAATTTTAGTTTAGTTTGAAAACCTAGTTCCTCTATTTTCTTGCTTATTGTAGAAGAAAAGAATGAGGGGGTTCAAGTCTTGAAGAGTTGTATTAACCTTTTAGTTGTTGAATTTACCTTGTTTTAGTACTTATTTACTATTGTTATTTCGATATTATGGCTTCTAAATATATTGTATGGTTGTTTTAAGGTTAGTCATGTTCTAAGTAGTCTAATTTAGGGTTTTGAAATGTAACTAACTTCTGATAGCTTAGTTCTTGTTCTTATTGCTAATTTTGGCTAATTTTATTTAGTTTAGAGTTTGTTATGTTTTTAATGCTTTCAAGTCTCTAACCAAATCTTGAATGATTATTTAAACTCGTGGTTAGACCAAAAAGTGAATAACATATTTAGGACCAAGTAAGAAAAACCATAGGTTGAGCGAATGCTAAAAATAGATTAACGTGACATGTGTGGTCACTTTTACGAATTCCATAGACCAAAAGATATTGCCTTTCATTTTTTATTTTTTATGGTCAGAGATTAGACAATAACTAGTTGAAAGAGTGTTAATACTATGCTAGAGGCAAGTAGTAACTAATAAAGGGAATTCAACCATCAATTATAGAAGTTACCAGGCTTGAAATAATTTGAACTTAAAGTATCGCTTGATCAATAGGTAATGTTTTAGTATCTTAAATTTCATTCATACACTTTCCTTTAATTTAATTTAAGTTTTTCTTTTATCATATGTGTGATCTATTCTCTCAAATCGTGGTTGTTAAAATAGTAATAAAGCTACCAATTTCTGTGTTATCACCTAGTCCTTGTGAGTACACAACCCTCTCAAATCTATACTACTTGAAACAACATCATGCACTTGCAAGTGCAAGAAACATGCCCATCAAATTTTAGGCCCCATTGTCAGGGACTGTGCTAGCTAACATTCATACCAATTAATTTTAGTACTTGAATTTAATTTTTTGTTTTATTTATTTGTTTAATCCTATATTCTCTTATTGCCATTTATGGTTTATGCTTTCTCTATCTCAAGGATTAGTCCTAATTGATCCAAAAGTATAGAGGACTTCGCATAGAATTAGAATAAAAGAAGAGAGATGGAAGGCGTTCTGCAAGGAATACACAATAGCTGGAAACGAGATTCCTCAAGTAGAGGCAAACTATTGAGTTAGTGTGTGATGTCCTCTTTGGATGTGAGCAACTCTAGCATTGCAAATCTCCTATCCAAGACAATAATTTTGAAATGAAGATAGCCTTACTTGCAATGTTACAATAGACACTACAATTTGGCAAAAGTTCAACTGAGGATCGAGACCAGCACATTGTAAATTTCTTAGAGATTTGCGATACGTTTAAACAAATCAGAATATCAAATGATGCAATACGCCTAAGACTCTTTCCAAACACCTTAATGGACAACACTAAAAGTTGGTTGCAATCATTCCCTTAGTCTCTTAACTTTACGACGTGTGATAGCCTAACCCAAAAGTTTTCATCACATACTTTCACTAAGAAATGATACCACACCATTCGCCCAAGTTGATTTGGAGGCATTGCATGAGGCTTGCGAAAGGTCTAAGAAGCATTTGAGGAAGTATCCATAGCATGAGCTACAATTATGGGTGTTGACATTTCAGACATTTTACAATAATCTCCTCCCTACTATTTAGATAATGGTGGACGCAATGAGTGGAAAAGCCTTCATTCATAAAAAGAACTCCTAAAGATGCTGAATTTCTTAAGATGATGAAAAACAACTTGTATTAGAAGCTGGCCATCACTACTAGAAGAGAAAATCATGAAGTAGATTCTATGGATGCACTCATACCACAAACAAAAGTCATGTCAAATCAGTTGGCACACCTCAGAAAGCAAATTGGAGATTTGATGTGTATTCATTTGATTATAATGAGCTTTCTTGTGATTTTTCTGCATGGAATCACACCAGTGGAGAATGTCAAGCAAATGGCTTGGGAACTACTCCAAGTAAACAAGTGAATTATGTGACCTACCTACCTAGAGTACCTAACAACCTATATACCAGCACATACAGTTCGAGATGGAGAAACCATCCAACCTTTGCCAGGAGTAATTAACGAAACCAAAGGCCACGTTTCCCATATTAACATCGTCACTTATCCACCAACTCATCAAGAGGAAAAGCCAGCCTGGAGGATGTACTTACAACTTTCATGAATGGAACTCCATGTCCTTACAACTTTCATGAATGAAACTAGGAGTTCCATTCAAAACTTGGAAGGCTAGATTGGGAAAATATCCAAGTGGCTTGCTGAAAGAGCTCAAGGTGCATTGCCGATTGATACAATTACAACTCCGAAGGAGTATGTGAAGACCATCATCTTCAGGAGTTGGAAGGTTCTGAATGAGAAGATTGATGAAAAGAAAGAGAAGAAAGAGGAAGAGGAGATTGATAAATCACCTAAAGAAGCTGAAGAAGCACCTTTGGACGATATTCCTACATACAAATACTTAGTAAGAGAATAAATAAGGAGGACATCTAGGAGAAACCTGCGCTTACACATCCATTTGTTAAGATTTGTGTTCTCAAAGATTAAGGCATCAAGAAAGAGAGAATAATTCTTTCTAAATTCCTTGATATTTTCAAAAAAAATTGCATATACAAGAGCTTAACATACCTTTTGTAGATGTCATACAATAGATGCCAAAATTATGTCAAATTTGTGATGGAGATCCTTTCGAATAAGAGGTGATTGAAAGAAATGGTGATGTCAACAAAGAATGTATGCTATTCTTAAAAGATATTGCCTACAAACTCAAAGGATCCATGCATAATAGGCAATTTATCATTTTATAAGGTGTTAGGTAAATCAGGTTTCAGTGATTGTAGATTTTCAAATTGACCTAGTGGTAGTAAGGTTTGTCACTCTATCTCCAAGAGGTTTTGCCCTAATCCCCCCTCTTTGTACTCCATTTTTTTCATAATTAATAAAATTGGGAGTGAGGCCTTCCCAACCAATGTACAGGTGGTTACTAAAAGAAAAAGGCGTTATGTGATCTTGGTGCTAGTATTTGCCTAATACCTTTTGTCTATTTTTAGGAAATTAGGGATTGGAAAGGTTGAACCTAGCATGGTTTCTCTCCAATTGCTAGATAGGAATGTAAATCAACGCCTACAGGATAATGAAGTGCATTCTAGAGAAGGTATATAATTTAATCTTCCCTTTAATTTTATGGTGTTGAACATGGAGGAGGACACAAAGGTTTCTTTTGTACTAGGAAGATCAATTTTGGTGACTAAAGGACACTAATAGTTATTCAACAAGGCAAATTGGAGCTTCCAGTGCAAGATGAGAAAGTGGCCTTCAACATCTTTATGCCAATTAGGTCTCCAAATGGAGTAAATGAATGAATGTTTTTCTATTGATGTGATTGATTATCTCATGGCGAACACTTCCAAGGAAAATATACATATTGTTGACTCCTAACCAATGCGTTATGGTTTTCCTATTAATGACCCTTGAGCATTATCCTATCCCTTTTAAAGGACTGGAAACTTAGGTAATGAGTATCTTGATTGGGAAACACTCCCCATATGAAGTTAAAAAAGCCATTTTTGACTTTCATCATTTGAAAGCCACTATCCCTAATAGTTTATTACCTTTTTTTTTTTTTCTGCATATGTTCTAGTATGATACAACTAAAATGTTTTACTATAGTTTGCTTTGCTTTAAAAACTTTCCCTCAAGGCATAAATGATACTTTTATCAGGCTTATTTCCAAATATTGATCACCTTCAAACCTTGAACATTACAAGCCTATTGGTGTCCGTAATGTTCTTTATAAGATCCTTACAATGGTAATAGTCAAAAGGATTAGCCCTCTAATAAATGAAATGCTATCCCTTGGCAAGCAAGCTTTTCTCCAAAGAAATGTGTTTCTAACACATTTTTCTATAAAAGGAAGAAAATAATGATATTATTGGCCTTTGTGCTGTAAAACTAGACCAGGAAAAAGCATAGGATAAGTTAGACTGGAGGTTTATTAGAGATACCATGATTCATTTTGATTTCCTGAGGAAATTATCAATCTTATCAGGTTTTGTGTTCCCTCTTCAAGACACGTCATTCTGACCAATAGTAATTCTTTGAGTATGTCAATCCCTCCGCAAGGGTTTGATTTCATATTCCAAGGAGATCCCTTATCCTTATATATTTTCTTATTGTGGATGTAATTCCTTTCATTATCTATTGAGAAAAATGCAGGAGGGAATTGATGTCTCTCACTATATATTTGTTGATGATGTAGCCCTCTTTAACACTACTAAATAGAACTTTGAGTGAGGCTATACATTTTTTTGACATAATTTGGTCCTGGGCATTAGTTATCATTTAATCTTGACAAATTTGGAATCTTGTTCTCCCCTATTTCTTATCAATGTAAAAAGGATTATATTTCTCAATAACTATCAGTCCAAGTCATTGAGGATATGGACCTTATTTAGGATTCCTACTTCTAATTTTAGAGCTAATTTCAACTCCTATAAGTTTGTTTCAAAATAGGTAGAAAAAACAACTACAAGGATAGAAAGAAATTTACTTTCTTTTGTTGGGAGGATAGTTATAGTATAACAAGTAATACTGCTATCCCTTATTTTTGTTCTCGATACATATGTTCCTTAAGAACATATTGTTGGATTTAATTTAAAGTGATTCAATATTTAATGTGCATTTACGTGAAAATATATATATATGTATAATTATTGCCAGACACATCTCTTTGATGTAAAAGACATATATTAGGATGTTATCATTGGAATGTAACTATTAATGAATAGTCATATGACTTATGAATGAGAAGACACATTTCTAATATTTACGTCTATTCGTGAATGGAAGAACACATCCATTGGCAATTTCATGAAAGTACATGTCTACTAGGAAAAGGTACATTAGTATTGTTTCATTCTCTATAAATAACCAACCCCTAGACTTTAAAGTGTTCATATATTTGACAACTCTAGTAAACTAGAGTAATTTTCCTCCAAATTATAGCATTTTGATAGTTTAAATTCCGAAATTGGATAAGTAATTAAGGATTTTAGTTAATTTCTTTCATATGTATTTGTATTTTCGTTCTTGAATTAGTTCTGATAAGTTTTTGTTAAAATTTTAGATTAATTAAGTGCTTAATGGTTGTTGGTTAATATTATGCAGGTTAAAAATTAAAGGTTAGAAGTTGGAAGGAACAAAGCTCAAGGGACGAGATTGCAAAAATGGAGGAAATCAAGAATGCTGGGAAGAGAGTCGAGATCGCAATCTCGACCATTCTAGACCGCGATCTCGACTCGAAAAATTGTCTTACGGTATTAGAGTAGAGATCGCGGTCTCAAATGTTCCAAATCGTGATCTCGACTTGCTGAGAGTTAAGTTATAAGGGCAATTTTGTAAACTTTCAGCCAATAACTCCTGATTTTTTGCCTAGTGTAATATTAGACTATTTAAGCTACTTAAAAATCAGTAAGATTAAGTAGTAGATAGTTTTAGTTAGGTTTTAGATAGTTTAGGATAGATTGAACTCCAAGTTTACATCTTTAATAAAATTTTCTCTTTAATTTTATCTTAGATCTTCTTTTAATTTCTTGTCAAGTTCCAATTTTGATTAGATAATCGTAGTGGGTTAATCGCAAGTTTCGCGTAGATAGAGTAATTTTTATTCACTTTCTTATCTAATTTAGTAAGAATTTCTTTACTTGCAATTTAGGGTTTCTTAGGTAAATTAGGGTTCTTGATAATTTCTTGCATTTCTAGTTAGAATTTTCAATTTCTTGCATTAATTCCTAGTTAATTCTTAGTGGGCTTTCTTTATTTCTATCAAAAATAAAAAATATTTAGATTTCTAGTTTAACTCTTTCCAATTTATAGTTTAGAAATGATTGCTTTTAATATTCAAGGTTTCTCATTTGTAGTCCTTTTAGTTGGGTAATTTTCTTGCTTTTAATTTTAGTCTTAATTTGTTTAATTTAGGTTAGAATTAAGTTCTTTCCTTTATTTGCTTTTACTAGAATAGATAAAATAGTTTCTTAATTTCGTAATTAGTTATTTTCACTTATTTAGTTTTTTAGTTAATCTAGCTTTAATTTAAGCTTGTATCGCTTTCATTTGATTATGGTTTCTATTAGAATAGTTCTTTCATCCATTGCTTGATTTCGCTTAACTACACAAGTACCCATAAATCTTGGTAATTGCCTTCCAAAAATCCTTGTGGGAACGGTCCCTACTTCCCTTTACTACTAGTTGACAACCGTATACTTGCGGGATGCCATCTAGTTAGTAGTAGAATTTAGATGTTTTATTAATTTATAACTAGGTGTGTAAGGCATCAAGTTTTTGGCGCCGTTGCCGGGGATTGTCTTCTATTTTTGGCAATATCAAGGGCTTTACGGGTCATGTAGATTAAGCACTTTAGTTTAGTTTAGTTTAGTTGTTAATTTTGTGAATTTTATGTTTGTTGGATATTTTCTGGAATTGACTATTTGCCTTGGTTGTGTAGTGCATGGTAAGAGGAGTTCAAGAGCCATTCATTTGCTTAGACAAGGACTGGGAGAAAGAGCTAAGAGAAATTTGAAGGTTGAGAAGTGTACAACAAGAGCAGGAAAGGATAGAAATGGCAAATGCTAATGCTCATCAAGGGAATGTGAACATGAAAACTGAAGAAGAAGAGGTAGTTGAAAATAATGGAATTGGTCGCTATAGAAATGGAAATGGCATGAATGGGAATGGAAGGCCATTGAGGGAGTATGCTTTACCTAATTTTGATGGGGCGAACTCAAGCATTGCACGGATGCCCATGCAAGCCAACAATTTCAAAATCAAGCCCACCCTAATCCAAATGCTCCAAGCCCATGCCATGTTCGGAGGTAGACCAAATGAGAACCCCTACACACACCTCATGAATTTTGAAGAAGTCTTGGACACATTTAGGTTTGGAGTACACCCGGATTGTGTGAGGATGAGGGTGTTTCCTTTTTCTCTTCGTGATAGGGCAAAGTCATGATTGCAATCCCACGCCCAAGGAACATTCACCACTTGGAACCAACTTGCTCAAGAGTTCTTGGCGAAGTACTTTCCTCCCGCAAGAACCGCTAAATTAAGGAATGAGATTACATCGTTCAAACAAGATGTTGGTGAAAGCCTAGGGGAAGCTTGGGAAATCAATAGATTCAAAGAGTTGCAAAGAAAATGCCCGCATCACGCCATTCCTTTGTGGCTTCAAGTCCAAACCTTTTATAATGGTTTACTTCAAGAGACAAAATCCATCGTAAATGCCTTTGCCGATGGCTCTGTCTCATATAAGACTCCGAAAGAAGCTCAAGAGTTGTTGAATAGGATGGCATACAACCACTACCATCATGGACCAATAACTCCACCGGTGGTTTAACACCAAGCTAATCAAGCCAATGCAAATAGTGGAGCGTTGAATCTAAACATGCAAGACGCCCTTTTGGCTCAACAAAGCATGTTCATGAACGTGATGAATAACATAGCAAAAGCGTTAGAGAATCTAGGAAAACCTAGTAGTGTAAATGTTATGACTTCTTCTCCAACTCAACCAAGCATGACATGTGATTTTTGTGGAGGCGGCCATGCCAATGGGAATTGTGAGATGTCATATGGAACTAATGAGCAAATCAATTATGTGGCTAATCAATCCTCATTTGCCAAGGAACCAATCCGGAGCTTATGGGAACACTTACAATCCTTCTTGGAGGAATCACCCAAATTTCTCATGGAGTAACACCAACAACCAATCCAATCCTCATTACCAACCAAATCCCCCACCTCAAAATGCCCAACACACTCAAGCCCCAAATTCCTTATCTAGACCTTATCAACCGTCACATCAAAGAAATGTCCAACCCAACTCATATCAAAATTTCCCCCAATCCTTCGTTTCAAAACCAACAACAAAGACCTCCTTTCCATTATGCAAATTCTTTCCAACCCATGTATCATGCTCAATATGCTCCTACAGAGAATTTGGGTGAAGAAGGTTGGAAAAGAGAAGCTGAGTATTTGAGAAGAGAATTGGATAGGAAAGTGAAAGAGCATAAAAGAGATTACGAGAATTTGAAGGCTTCGACAAGAAATTTGGAGATTCAATTAGGGCAATGGGCAAGGTTGAATAATGACAAACCTATTGGGGAATTTTTGAGTGAGACTCAATTCCAAACCTAGGAGCAATGCAATGCCATAACCCTAAGGAGTGGAAAAGAATTGCTTGAATTTAAGGAGAAGAAAATGGTGGAGGAAGGAAGCAGGGAACAAAAGTCCAAGGTAGTTGAGAATGAAAGGGAAGTGGTTGATGATGAAGTCAAGAAGGAACAAAAGAATGAGATCAAGGTATCCAAGAAGAAGCATGTGGAGGAACCTTTGAAGATAGATCCATCAATAAAAGTGCCATACCCTCAAAGACTCATTGATCCAAGAAAGGAGGAAAAAGAGAAGCAATTCACCCATTTTTTGGATATGTTGAAAAAGATTAATGTCAACATTCCTTTGACTGATGTCCTCACCAAGATACCCAACTATGCTCATTTCATGAAGGATCTTTTGACAAGGGAGCGAAAGTGGGATGATGATGAGAAAGTATGCCTTGGTGCCCAATATAGTGCCATTGTTCAAAGGCCTTTGCCCCCTAAACTTAAAGATCCCGGTAGTTTTATCATAACCGGTGAATGTTGGAGGAAAAATGTGGCATCGATCACTTTGTGATTCTGAGGCAAGCATAAATATCATGCCAAAGGCCGTCTATGACAATTTAAGGATCAACAATGTCAAGCCAACTAATATCACACTCTAATTGGCGGATTTATCCGAGAGGAAACCATATGGCTTGTTGGAAGATGTGCTTGTACAAGTTGAAAAGTTGGTATTTCCCGTTGATTTCTTTGTGCTAGATACGGGTGAAAAGAGTGAGATTCAATTGATTCTAGGGAGGCCTTTCTTGTCAACCGCTCATGCATTAATTGATGTGCACAAAGGGAAGTTGGTCTTACGAGTTGAAAATGAATCAATTGAATTTGATGAGTTTGAATACAATGATAATATTCCCATTGTTGAAGAGAAATGTGCTAAACAATATCTTAATTCTATCCTTGCTAGGTCAAATGAAGAGCAAAATGAAGTTAACCAAGGCAATTTGCTCAAGCAAGTGTTGGAAATAAAGGAGCTGGTTCGAGAAATGAATTGAAGGAAAAACCACCCGATAAGGGATATGTGTTGACGAAGGATGAAGAGAGTTTTGCAAAGAATAAGCAAAATGGTGATATCAAGAAATTGAGAAGGCACAAAAAGAAAAGAAAATGGTTTGAGAAACAATTGGAGATGTTAAGTGGGGCACTAGCGATGGCTAAGGCTAGAAAGAAAGGACTTGGGCATGGAAAACCCGAAAATCAAGCTTTAATCATGAAGAAAAAGGGGATCAAAATTTTTTCGTGGAAACCAAAAGGGAAATTGACGATCAATCATCCTCAATTACTTGGAATGAAGTCCATGCCATAGTCAAGCTAGTGACTATAAAAGAGCACTTCTTGAGAGGCAACCCAAGTCTTTAATTTAGTTGTTATTGCTTTCTTTTGGTGTGATTTTTAATTGGCTTGATTTTGAGTAAATTGGTTTGAATTAGGTTAGAATTTTTGTTAAAAAAAAAAAAAAGAGTTGAGTTTTTGAGTTATCAAATAAATAGTGCTAAAGAATGAGTGAAAATTGTCATCCCAACTTGTGAATTTTTTGTTAGTAGGTTACCCTTGCAAATGGAGAAAAGTGGTCAAGAGTGAAGCAATTTCGGCTAAATGTGAAATTCACTTTGCAAAAATTGAGCTTGAGGCCGCAATCTCAAATTTGACATCGCGGTTTCAAACTCAAACTTCTGGAGGGCAGAATGGTCATTTAGGTTGAGATCGCGGTTTCAACTCCAAACTTCCGCAAAGGCTATTTTTGCATCGAGTCGAGATCGCGGTCTCAAATCTGAGATCGCGATCTTAACTCTATCGAGATCGGATACCAAGGTCGAGACCGTGATCTTGACATCAGGTCAGATCGCGATCCCAAAACTGAGACCGCGATCTCGACTGCCTGAAAATTTTTAAAAGCTTCGATCTTTTCTTTTCTTTTCACAAATTTTCTCTATTCTTCTTCTCTCATCCGAAAGCCCTAAACCCAACTCCTCAAATTCTTCTCTCACTTACTTCACCAAAAATCACTTAAAACTCCACACCCACCATTAATATCATTTTGTTTTTCTCTAGGAACATCAAAGAAAGCATCTTTTTGAGGATTTTGGAAGAAATTTGGCTTCAAGGAGGATTGACACACAAGCAATTCTTGGAAAAATTTCAATTCGAAAAAGAATGGGTAATATTCTTCCTTGGAATATTAGTTGTAATTGGCAATTTTTGAAGACATTTGTGGAGTTTTGTGGATTAAATTGTGGCAAAAATGTGGTATTAAATTATTGAATTGTGGACAAGTAATTGGTGCTAATTTGTTTTAGAAGAATTGTGATTTTGAATTGTCCAATTGTTGGAATTATTGGTTTGATTTGTGAATTCTCAAATCATTCAAATATTCGGAAAATTTTTAGGAATTTGTGATTGTGATTTTGTGGTATTGGTTCTTGATTGAAGGTTGGATTTTTAAATTGTTAATGGAATTCCATTTACATATAGAAAATGACGAGAGGGATATATGGCACGGTGTTGAAAGAAGAGTTAGAATGAGAGGAAGAGGAACTAGTTCTAGAAAAAGGAAATTCGAAAAGGGTACGAGTGGAGAAGGGGGCTCGGAACAACCATTTGAGGGGTGAGCAAATTGAACCTCAGTTCTCGAGTGATAGGGCTCAGAAATTATTCAAGAATAACGAGAAGCATGACGTGATTAGAGAAAGAAATTTTGACCTATCCATGCATTGGGGAATATATGAAGATGCTAGGCGAGCGATAGAAGAACAAATTAGGTCAAGGCATTGGGAGGGTTTTAACATTCAGGTTGACCTCGGGGCTACCCAGTTAGTCAGAGAGCTTCATTGTAATTTATGTGAGTTAGAAGATGGCAAGGTGCGCATACGGGGGGTTTTGGTAGATTTTAGTGCTGATGTGATTAATGCGTATTTCAACATACCTCCCGTACCTTCTAGTCAATATTTGGCATTTTTGAACAATAAAAATAAGGATATGAATGCAATCAAAGATGTCATTTGTGATAGCCTAGAAGGGTTGAGTGGATTAAGAGTACTTCGTCTGCCACTTAATTAAAATTTGCTCGTCAAGGACACTCATTAGTGGCTAAGTTATGGTTTTATTTTATCAGTAGCCACATTTGGGGGTCCAATGCTGTGAGCTTTATCCAAAGGGACAAAGTACTCTTAGTTTATGCCATCATGGCTGGGGTCCCGGTGAATGTTGGTCACCTTATTAGACAGGAGTTTTTAGAGAGTGGTAGGTCGGGACGACCTATATTTTATGCTCCTAGTCTAATTCACCATCTTTGCACCATTGCAGGTTGCCCGATTGGTCATTTGGAGCCATTGACACATCCTAGAGAAAGGATCAATCGAGAATATGTCTATAGGATGGTGAGAGAGTATGAAAAGAACCACCAAGAGGAGCACCCTTCCCAGCCACAACCACTACCACCTCAGAGAACTTCAATGATTCCGATACCCCCAGGTTTGGTATTTAATGCTCCGGTAAATGAAGAAGAAATGAATGACCTACAGAAGGGTACTGGTTGTATAGTCAAATGGTGATGCACAACAATTTGACCGTCATTGGAGAAGCTTTAAAGATTATTTCATTAGGCACTTGGGTCTAGCCACCATTACCTCCGACATGGAACTTTGGTCCACCTCGTGGACAGTACTACACACCACCGGTGGCTACCACACATTATGAGGGATCTAACTACGCAGGTGTGACTAGAGGGGACATGGATGATGATCATGAAGAGGCCCAACCTAGTGACACTGAGGAGGGTCAAGAAGAGATGGAATGAAGAGGTGAAGCCACCATTTACTTGAGCATGGATGAAGACCAACCCTGATCACTGGATCGATTTGATGGATGATGATAATTCTCTCTGTTTTTATTGAACACCACAGCTTTTGATTACTTTGGATTACTTTTGTTTTACTTTCAGTCTTTGGAATTGAAGTATTTTAGTTTTTCTTGTTAAGTAGTTGGCTAATGGCCTTAAGCTAATGTCAAGTTGATACATTTTGATATATACTTGCTTTATGGATGGAATTTCTTTTGGATTCTCATGTTGATACTTGGTGAAGTTTGGTTATTGCTTAATAAAAGTAGAGTGGCTAAGGGCCCTAAGCTGATGCCATCTTTGCATTAGTTGTTGAGTTGAATTGAATGATGATTTTGTTTCAAGTTTGAATGGTGAGATGCATGGCACGGTTGCTCTTGACATTTTTACTCAATTTTAATTCTAGGCTTAAAAGTAGGACATAGTTTAAGTAGTTTTTGTTATTTGTGATTATGTCTTGATGTTTAATTTTGGGTGAGTGGAAGGATGATTTATTCATCAATTAGAATAAAAGAGACATGTTTGGGGGTGTTTATCTTTTTGTGTTGGAAATGGTCATTTTATACATTCTATTGCCACTTGATGATTAATGGATGGAAAATTAATCAATTAAGTACTCAATGATAATAAAATTTGATATTTAATGCTTTATGATTGAAGTATATGATTGATTCATTTGAAGAATTTTTGTGTGAGTGAGTAACGAATTCACAAACTCGGCATGGCTATTTTTCAAAAAGAAGTGCTGAAATTTTAGGAAAATTTATTTGAAATGTTATTTCTTATCAAATCACTTATATTATTTGGTTGATGAACTATCTTTTGGAAAGAAATGAGTTAAATGAAGTAGAAGGAATTTTGGGACATTTCGTGTGTTTACATAGGGAATGCTCTTCTAACTTGTGAATAATTGATATTTGAGATAAATTTTAGGTACATTTCACTCATTTTCCTTGGTTTAGGACCGAAAAAAATTATAGGAATAAGGCGAGTACGGGATTCCGACATGTACCCATGTTGTTTTTCCGAAATAAGCCATTAGAGTAGTAATAAGGTGAGTACGGGACTCCGACATGTACCCATGTTGTTTCTCCGAATTAAGCCATTAGGAATTACGTTTTAATATACCAATAAGTTAAGGAGTAAATGTGTGTAATACTTATCATTAATCTCATATTACTTATTCCTTGTTAGAGGATTTATTCCCGAAATGTGTGACAATTGCATTTAGGCTGATTCCTAATTGAACTTCTATTTTCATGATGCCTAGTTGAGAGAGTTGATTAACTTCATAATATTTGTGATTTGAGAAGTAATGATGTTTCAAATGAAAAGAACTAAAACTTTTGGTAACTCTTTTTGAGAATGGTAATGCTCGATGATGTGAAATCTTGTGCAGTGAATGAATGTGTGCTTCTATGTAAAATAAAATTTCAATTTTGGGTTGATTTACTCATATACTTCACATATCACGTAGTGTTGAACATTTTTTGAGAGATTGGTTAATTGTTCTAAGTACATCCATGATTCATCAAGTGTCACATCAACTTTGGAGGTGTTTATATGTTTGAATGTTAATAGGTTTCGTTTAATGTTAATCTATGTTTTGCTCGGGACTAGCAAAATGCTAAGTTTGGGGGTGTGATAACTCTAGTAAAATAGAGTTATTTTCCTCTAAATTATAGCATTTTGATAGTTTAAGCAAATTCCGAAATTGGATAAGTAATTGAGGATTTTAGTTAATTTCTTTCATATGTATTTGTATTTTCGTTCTTGAATTAATTATGATAAGTTTTTGTTAAATTTTTAGTTTAATTAATTGCTTAATGATGTTAATATTATGTAGGTTAAAAATTAAAGGTTAGAAGCTGGAAGGAACAAAGTTCAAGGGACGAGATTGTGAAAATGGATGAAATGAAGAATGTTCTAGTAAAATAGAGTTATTTTCCTCTAAATTATAGCATTTTGATAGTTTAAATTCCGAAATTGGATAAGTAATTGAGGATTTTAGTTAATTTCTTTCATATGTATTTGTATTTTCGTTCTTGAATTAATTATGATAAGTTTTTGTTAAATTTTTAGTTTAATTAATTGCTTAATGGTGTTAATATTATGCAGGTTAAAAATTAAAGGTTAGAAGCTGGAAGGAACAAAGTTCAAGGGACGAGATTGCAAAAATGGATGAAATGAAGAATGTTGGGAAGAGAGTCGAATAGATCGCAATCTCCACTGTTCCAGACCGCGATCTCGACTCGAGAAATTGTCTTACTGTATTAGAGTCGAGATCGCGGTCTCAAATGTTCCAAGCCGCGATCTCGACTCGCTAAGAGTTAAATTGTAAGGGCAATTTTATAAATTTTTAGCCAGTAACTCCTAATTTTTTGCCTAGTGTAATATTAGACTATTTAAGCTACTTAAAAATAAGTAAGAGTAAGTAGTAGATAGTTTTAGTTAGATTTTAGATAATTTAGGGTAGCTTGAACTCCAAGTTTACATCTTTAATAGAATTTTCTCTTTAATTTTATATTATATCTTCTTTTAATTTCTTGTCAAGTTCAAATTTTGATTAGATAATCTTAGTGGGTTAATCGCAAGTTTTGCGTAGACATAATTTTTATTCGCTTTCTTGTCTAATTTAGTAAGAATTTCTTTACTTGCAATTTAGGGTTTCTTAGGTAAATTAGGGTTCTTGATAATTTCTTGCATTTCTAGTTTTAGAATTTTCAATTTCTTGCATTAATTCCTAATTAATTATTAGTGGTCTTTCTTTATTTCTATCAAAAATCCAAAAATATTTATATTTCTAGTTTAACTCTTTCCAATTTATAGTTTAGAAATGATTTGTTTTAATATTCAAGGTTTATCATTTGTAGTCCTTTTAGTTGGGTAATTTGCTTGCTTTTAATTTTAGTCTTAATTTGGTTAATTTAGGTTAGAATTAAGTGCTTTCCTTTACTTGCTTTTACTAGAATAGATTAACTAGTTTCTTAATTTCGTAATTAGTTATTTTCACTTATTTACTTTTTTAGTTAATCTAGCTTTAATTTAAGTTTTTATCGCTTTCATTTGTTTATGGTTTTTATTAGAATAGTTATATCATCCATCGCTTGATTTTGCTTAACTACACAAGTACCCATAAATCTTTGTAATTGCCTTCCAACAATCCTTGTGGGAACGATTCCTACTTCCCTTTACTACTAGTTGACAATCGTATACAACTTGCGGGATGCCATCTAGTCAGTAGTAGGATTTAGCTGTTTTATTAATTTATAACTAGGTGTGTAAGGCATCAATATTTTTTCAATATTCTTACATTCCAATCTTGATGTTTTATTCTTCTCTTTCTTCCAAACTTTTGTTATATATTTATTCTAACTTCCTACAAGAGCAGTTGAGAGATTTAGAGTTATTTAGATCTTCTATTTGAGTGCACGTTAGAAGATCTTTGTGTGGTTCGTTGTATCTTGGAAGTATGACTTTATCATTGCTATTTGCACCAAGGTAGCGGAGGAAATCTACTTTGAAGAAAACGCCTACCATAGCGTGCCTCGAACGGGTTTTATCACTAACGAACTCTCTCTTTCTTTTATTATTAATTAGTAAGTGCATTTGTGGTTTTGTTCGTAGTATTTCCATCTTTATTAGTGTAATTTTTCCATCACATATGTGAGCTTAATTGATAGGGAAAACAAAATTTCTTTGAGGCTCTACTAAAGAGAATTAAAGAACATTGCATCTCGTGAACTGGGAAATTGTTACAAAGACTAAACATTTGGGTGGTTTCGGGCTACAAAAATTGTTGTACTTATAAAACATCTATTACCAAGGCATGCTACAATTCTTCAAGGACACCAAAATGTCTAGGACAATTGTCTTAAGGAAATTGTACATGAGAAGAAATCTAAGGAGATGAGGAAATTACACCAAAGATTCTCTTCTGGTTTTATCAATATCAATTTTATGTTAAGAGGAGGGAATTAGATGGATCATCAAGGATAGATACACTAGGATTTTTGGTTAGATAGGAGGCAAAAGTAAGGAAACCTGATTGAGGAGAAAGGAGCATTACTTGTTAAGGAAGTTTTTAACTCCAATAATACCTAGAACTTTGATTATTTTTCTTTAGTTCTATGAGAGGAGTTAATTCTAAATATTAGATCCATTCCTACATGAAACATATCTTCACTTGGATAATTTTATTTGGGATAAGAATAGTAGTGAGAATGTACATGTTTACTACTAAATTTGCTTATAAGTTTATTATTAGCAATTCTAAAGATGATCACAATCTCTTGACTTTTGAAAAAAGTTTTAACTAGATTTGCATAATCAAAACTTTCTCAAGAATCAAACACTTCTTGTGGTTAGCCTTGTTGGATAGGCTTCACATAGTGAGTACCCGCAAAAAGAAAAACAACGATGAGGAGATTATACAGTTTGCCCTCAACCTTTGGACAATTCTAAGCTTGTAAAAAGATTTTATGTTGATGATGTCGAACTGTGGCATAAATTAAAATAGCCTAACACCTTTGATGGCTATGGGAGTTCAATTAATGGTGAAGAAAAACTAAGCAACCAATACTTAAAAATCCCCCACTAAGGAGATATATGATAAGATCATAAATGTTGTATATTTTATGTATCATTTACCTAAGTTTTTGTGTAATGCAAATAATACTTGAGTGAATTATGAGTTTAATTGTTTTATTTTTAGTTTGTGAATGTCTTGAATGAATAATGTGTTAAGGGAGTCAAAATGATCAAAAAATTGGAGAAAAATCAAATGGATGAAAAATATTCACTGGCGAGGTGCGAATTTGGATACTGTTTGGTACTTCAGCATAACTTTCATGTTCGATCTTCAATTGAGGTAATTCAAGATGTTTTGAAAAGTTAAGAGAGAGTAATACAACTTTTAGGTTTTGAATTTTACCAAATTCTATCAGCATCATGGTCAAAATCGAGAAGGAATTTAAGACAGGGCATTGGAATTCGTGCACATGCGCGAATGAAAGTGTGCACATGTGCACAAGTCCAAAAAAAGAAATTTCTACTTTTGAAAATTGCTCACATGCATGAGGAATTTGTGCATATGTGTGCAGGACATGTAGCTGATTATGGAAATTACTTATTTTTTATGTTTTCTTAGCCCGGTTGGACTCATTTTTTGTATTTGAGTGTATTTTTATCATCTAAGTGGACAAAACCCTGATGTATCCCCTATAAATACCCCATTGTATGGGAGTTCAGAACACATACATAGCAGCTATTAGTTAGAATATACATTAGAATAGAAAATTTCTGAGGTTAGGATTAGGGTTTTCTTTTCTTGTTCAAGACTTCAGGCACATCGATTCTTATTCTAACTATGCTATTGAGTTTGATTTCTTTATTTAAATTCAATTCAATTTCGGTTTGTATTTCAATTTCATAGTTTTAATTTAAACTTCCAATGTTTACATTTCTAGTTCATTAATTTAAATTTGCTTTTGGTGAATTTCATTGCTTTCTCTAGTTTTAATTAGTTTTGATAATTGTTCTTAATTTCTTAGTGGTTAAAATTAATTTCATTTAAATGTCTAACTAGTATAAAGGTTCATGAACCCTAGTACTTGACCAATAGTTCTCGGGGAAACGATCCTTACTCACCTGATCTACAAATTCACCTCGTATCCTTGCGAGTATGTTTAAGTATTGATTAGGATTATCTAGACTTATTTATTAATTTGTTTGTGAATTGAATTGTTTAATCAAATATTTACCCGAATAATATCTTGGAGAACCATATTCACTTTTACTTCTGGAGCCTATAGACTTTCAAAAACAAAACAAATGTCGTGCCCCATTTGTCGATGAAAGAAAATAAAGTTGTGTATCAAAATAAAAATATACATAAAGGAAAAAAGTGTCTAAAATGGGATTGAGGAAATACGATGGTTATAGGCCAAAAACTACTCTAGAATAAGATTTTTTGAACTAAGAGAATGCAATCACCACAAAGTATGTTAAATGCATGATACTAATACTAACCTAAAGGAATTGGAGAAAATCTTAAAAAGTTAATAGAAACTAGATGTTAAACTAATGTAGAAGGAAATACAAAAATAAATGCGTAAGTAAATAATCCAAATTATGTGAAAACTTGTGCTAAATAATCCCTAGTCTATATAAACAATAGAAACAGATTTGAGAATCGTATTAGGGAAAGGAAAAACTACTCTACGATTAACCCTATGCATCTTTTCATCTTGGTAAAAACTTTCGCTTATGTGATTTGGTTCATCCTAAAACTTTAACGCAATTGAGATTGGATTAATCTATATGAATGCAAAACAATAATAATATACATGAAAGCGTGGGTTGGCGAGCCCTCACTATGCTAGATTGCACAAGAGATTTGATCCCTTCGCCAGTAATGGACTAGTATGGGAGCGACAACTTTCTTCACTAGCAATGGACTAGTGTAGTCATGGTGCAAAAATATTTACAAAATTAAGCATGCTAACAAAATAACTGAAAACTAATAAAAACATATAAAACACATAGGACAAATAAAGCTTTATTAAGTTAAGTTTAAAGTTGTGTCGTTTGCATTTTGTGAGCACAAACATAACAAGTTCCTTTATTTGTGGATTTGGAGTAAAAATTCACGTTCTCATTTCAGTATTCATAAGAACAAACCCAACAATTATTTCATTTATAGATTATGTGATTACAAAGCCATACCTACATTTCAAAATTCGTGAGACGATCTCAATAATAATTTTGCTTTGTGGATTTTGTTAGCACAAATCCACGCCTACACGTCGGGATTCGTGAGATCAATCCCAACAATTATTTCTTTTATGAATTTTGCAAGTATAAATTATATTTTGGATTTATGAGATTAATCCCAACAATTATTTCCTTTGTGGATTTTGTGACTATAAATTCTTTTTTTTTTTTTTTTTTGGTAAATTGTGAGTATGAATTCAAGCTTGCATTTCGCGATTTCTAAGTTTTGTCCCAACAATCATTTCTCTGGGAGTGAGTATAAATCCACGACTACATTTTGGAATTTATTAGATCAATCCCAACAATCATTTCATGCCTATATTTCGGGATATGAGAAGTATCCCAATGATCATTTCCTTTATAAATTTCGTGAATACACATTCACATTTGCATTTCTTGATTCGTGAGCATGATCATAACAATCACTTCCATTATGAATTTCATGAATAAGAATGTATTTTTCTAAATTCATGCCAAAAATCCCATGAAGCCGTTTCATTTAAGTTTCATGAAGTACAAACCCAACAAGTCATTTTGTTTGTGGATTTCTTTAAGTACAAATCCATATATGTTTTCAAGTTTTGTGAGATCAAACCTAACAATATATATTTCTTTTGTATCCAACAACTAATTTTATTTTGAAGGCGCCCAAAAAAAAATTTCAATTTAAAAGAGTTCGTGAGTACATGTTCGCCAATTCAAAACATAAAAAGAGCAAGAGAGAGAATGTCATGTCTACAAATTCATCACGAGCATTCTTCTGCTAACTTAAAGTTATGAATTTCGGGAGCACAATCCTAACAAACCCTTGCCAAATTATAAAGTATAAAACTTTTCTATCTTTTCAATGTTTTAACTTTGTACATGAAGTAAGTTCAAGTTAATTTTTGACCAAGTTTTAATGAGATTAGGGGGATGTGTTCTCATACGATTTTAAGTATTTTTAGTCTAGTTCTGTTTATCATTTTTCTTTAAAGTCACATCAGTAAATCTCATGAAAAGATAATCAGTGTAAGTAAATGTGTCATATCTGACAATTATATAGTAATTTTGCATTTTGGTTCTTTTACTTCTTGATTTCTTCACTTTTGCATTCTACTTCATTTATTTGTACAAATAAGACCACATGAACATAAGTATTAATGTATATCAAAATAACACAAAAATATTACTAAAACCTTAATTTTACTCTAGCACACATAAAAACATCAAAAAACACTAAATTATAGAATAGTTACTTAGAAAATCGAATAAAAATTAGCAAAATATCGTGGATTTCATGGATAAAATAACCCTATGTAATAGAGTTATCACATTACCTCCTTTAAGGTTTAGTTATGGTACAAAACAAATTAGGAAAATATTTAGATGGATCTGGTCTATGATGCCACTTGTAAATCCTATGGTGTGGATTAAATGTTATGAAATCTATGACATCAACTGATGTAAGTAAGGTTTTATAAGATTTAATTTTGATCACAAGATCTTCAAATAATATATCTTATACTCAAAACTAGGTCTTTGTTAATATTTTTCAACAAATTAACCCAATGATTTGGTCAAATAACAAATATCCCTAAATATCCAAACATTTTAACAAATCCTCCTGAAGTTTGGACATTTACTAAACAAAACCTCGTGGTTTGACTAAATACCAAATAAGATTAATTATATTTACTTCTTCTAAAGTTTGACCAAATTATCGAATAAATCTTGAATTTTGGCCATATTAAAATATCACTCTTCAATATTCACACAAATATACACCCAAATACACTCGCTTTATGCATGCCACTAAATTCGACTTGGTCGTCTGTCCAACATTAGCTTTTCGGTGAAGGAAAACTCGATAAATCGCCTGCGACTAAGCCTTCAATCCCGAATGAATCGAATAAATCTTGAATTTTGGCCATATTAAAATATCACTCTTCAATATTCACACAAATATACACCCAAATACACTCGCTTTATGCATGCCAACAAATTCGACTTGGTCGTCTGTCCAACAGATATTAGCTTTCCGGTGAAGGAAAACTCGATAAATTGCCTGCGACTAAGCCTTCAATCCCGAATGATGTCACCAATTTCCCAATTGTGGCCCTATTGTTATTAGAGCCGGCTCAATGGTAAAGCCACTAGCATTTTGCTTTAGGCACACCGAAAATTTTAGATCCAAAACCTTAGGCCTTATTACATCTCATTAAGTCATTAGTAATAATTATAATTTATATAACAATATAAAGAATTATTTTATAAAAGAAAACAAAAAAGATAAGACTCAATTGACATAGTTATATAAAAAGAGTGATATTATTTTCTTATAGAATATGTTAACTGGATCCTGAAATCAATGTTTAAGAAAGAAGTTACCAATACTAAAATTGAGAAAATCTTACCAAAGGTTAACAAATGTCTCAAAAAAATATAGCTATATTATCAATTGGGAGATAAATATTAAAGAAATTAATTATAAAAATTTAATTAGTTATATTGCACCTAAAAAAGCTAGAAAAGCTGTATAAATTTTAAATTGTATTAATTTTATTAAGAAAATAAAAGCCTTATGTTTAATTTTGGCTTGAAGTTCCTAAAGCCATTGAGCTGACCTTGTTGTCATTATCCGTTCATCTTAAAATGAGATTCTCATTCAAACACATAAATAAGCTGCAAATTAACGAAAACTTTTCCCTAATTGAACAACATAGGAAGAATTACTTGCCAATGAGATTTCAAAACACAATCAGCATGAAATGGAAATCTCTTAACCAAGTAAAATAAGAAAAAATAACGACACTACCAACCCCTCCCCCCACAAAAAAAAAAAATAAATAAATCATAGAACCATGGGTGGAGCCATATAGACCTGAGGGTTGGCGATTGCCCCCCTTCCCTCAACTTTAGAAAAATTGTACAATAGTCTAGAAAATTTTAGTATTTTTTAAAATTACCTTACAATTTCGCCCCTTAAATTTCATAATTGGTCTCTTTTTATGAATTGTCCCCCTAAAAATTAAAATATGTTTAACTGTCCCTTTATCACACAACATTTATAAACATTTATATGTACAAAATATACTACAAAATTTTAAAAAAAAAAATCCCCATAATTCATAATTAAGTTTGCTAAAGAATTATTTTAGGTTGTTTTATTGTAAATTTAATTAAGTTCTAAATTATCGAATTTATCTAATCGTATTTCTATTTAACATTAACCTAATTTTTACCCTTACTAGGTACTAAAAACATTCTTGGCCCCACTAACCATGGGATCCTAGCCCTTGCATAGTACCAATTGTGAAAAAAAAAATGTAAAAACTTACACCTAAAACCCAATTGCATCTCGAACTAAAGATAAGCATGCAAATACACAATTTCAACTTAATTATACTAAGTTACAAATCTTATCTAATCTTTAGTGTCCCAAAAAATAATATTTGTCAAGAGAATGCAATCAAAATTTATAGTACACAATACCAAAAAAATTTGAAGAAAAAAGAGAAAGAGTAGAAAAAATACTATTAGAGTAAACGGTCTAAAGCTGTCATACAGAATATTCAATTATATATGAGTTGACAATTTAGTTACTAATTTTTTCTGTGACCTAAATAGTTACTTAACTTCTAAAACTGCATTGGAACGTCACTCCCTTTTTTTCAAAGGTAAAATTGTACAAAATTTTTAAAGCCTTATCACGTATATCAAAAGCTTTTTCCCAACACCTCAAAACCACTAAAAATGCCTCTTCTCTATCCCATAACAGTCACAGTCACCAGCACCATCATTCTCTGACCACCCTTCTCCTTTCTACTCAATTGCCTCTACTTTTATTCCAGCGATATCATAATATATTAGTGAAGAATTTTTTTTATTAGGAAAAACGTCTTATGCATGGTAGAAGGAAAAGAAAATTTTAGAAAAGAGTTAGATTGGGATGGGAAATCAGGTATGGTGGACAGATCGAGAATGAGGGTGGTTGAATCTAGTAGTGGGATGTCAAATCGGGGCGGGGATGGACCAATATTGGGAATGGGGAATCGGATCTAGTGGTTGGAATTCAGATCATTTAGGAGAGAGGGGCGGTTGCGATAAGAGAGGTAGGTGAGGAGACAAAGGGCAAGAATGGTGAGCTAAGAGAAGAGGAAGAGAGACAGATAGCCAATGGTAGTTTCAAGTGTGTTGAAGGCTACTGTGGTCATTGTGTACACTCATGTTTGGATTAAGATATTGAAAGAAAATAAGCAGCAAAAAGCGGAAACTCAAATCCTTTGTTTGATTCTTGCTGGTAGAGGTGGCAAAATGGATAACTAGATGACATATGGTTTTAGTTAAGTAGATTTAGATAAAATTCATCCAATTCATTTTAAACCATTTAATAAATGTATCTAAATAGATGGATTAAAATGGATAATGGATAAAATATTTATCCATATAAAAACCATTTATTTTTATTTTTTTTTCCAATTTTCCCCACATCTTATTCCCTCTTACACACATTTTCACACACACACATATACATATTTACGCACACTTCTACACACGCTTTCACATATTTTCACACACGCACACACACATAATGTATTTACACACACTTTCACATATTTTCATACACACACTTACACATATTTCCACACATACACATACTTACACATATTTACACATAGACATTTACACACACTTACACATAGACATTTACACACACACACATATTTACGTAAATTTACACACACAATCTTATACACATTTTCACATACACACAATCTTATACACATTTTCACATACACACAAACTTATATATATTTTCACACACTTACACACATTTCTACACATACACATACACATTTTGACACATTTCCCAAACACATGTTTAAACCCATTTTCACACACACACACATACGTACACACTTTCACACTTTTTTACATACACACTTATACACATTTTTACATATACTTATACATAATTTCACACACATACACTTACATACATTTTAGCACACACACATTTTCACATGCATTTTCTCACACATACGGATACACATTTTCATATACACACTTACACACATTTTAACACACACACTTAGACACACGTATTTACACATATACATTTAGACACACATTTTCACACACACAGACTTACACACATTTTCACACACACACACACATATATACACTTTCATATATTTTTCACACACACACACACTTACATTTTCACACACACTTATATACATTTTCACATAATGACACATACACTTGACCAAATTTTTACACACTTACACACACTTTCATACGTACACTTACACATATTTTCATACACACGCATACTTATACATATTTTCACACACACAATTACATATATTTTCTCATGCGCACATTTTTACACTCGTACACTTATTTATTAATATGGCTCTGGTAGGTAGATTAATCAGATGCTCTTAAAAAATAACTATTACAATTGATCAAAGTTGGAATATAAAGAACATATTGAATTAATCTAGCAATAGTCGGGAGAATTTTCTAGGGCTAAACCAACAAAAAAAAAAGACTATAAAAAAAACCTTATATCAATATAGATTTGAAAACAAGTATATGTGAATTCTAATAAGAATGGCCTACGTTCAGTATTGAATCAAATTGGCATTTTCTAATATAAAAGCAGGAATACATAACACTTATATGAAAGTTACTTGCAGAACTTCCCAAAACCACCAAAAAGATAAATCAAACGAATTAATTCCAAGAACTTATGTGAAATGTGTGTAAGTGTTCGTAAGTGTGTGCAAATGTATTTGTGAAAATATATGAAAGTGTGTGTGTAAGTGTGAGAGAAAATATGTGTAAGTATTTGTGCGTATGAAAATGTGTAAGTGTATGTATGAAAATATGTGTAACTATGTGTGAGTGAAAATGTGTGCATAAGTCTCTGTGTGTGTGAAATATATACAAGTGTCTCTATGTATGTGAAAATGTATGTAAGTGTGTGCGTGAAAGTTTGTGTAAGTATGTATGTTTGTGTGTGTAAAAATATGTGAAAGTGTATATGTGCGAGAAAATATGTGTAAGTGTGTGTGTGAAATGGTGTGTAAATATGTGTGTGTCAAAATATGTGACGTACATATGTAAGTGTGTATGCGTGTGTGATGAAGTGTTTGAAAATGTAAAAATATGTGAAAATATGTGTATAAGTGTGTGTGTGATAGACTTTGAAAATGTGCGTAATATGTATATTGTGTGTGTGAAAATGTGTGAAGGTGCATGTGTATGTATGTGTGTGAGAATATGTGTAAGAGTGTGTGTGTAAGTATGTGCGTGTGCAAAAATTTATAAGTGTGTATGTGCATGTATGTGTGTGTGAGAAAAAATATATGTGTGTGTGTGTGTGAAAATGTGTGAAAGTGCATCTTTGTGTGCAAAAATGTATGTAAGTGCATTGTTGGTCCCAAAGCAACCTAAGAATGGGGTGAATTAGGTTTCTTAAAATTAATTTCCAAAAGATTGCTCAATTCAAATTTGACAAATAAAATGATAGAAACAATTAAGCATGAAATAAATGGAATAAATTAAGAGAGAGATTAAACAAACAGCACATCCAAACTTGCTAGCTTGGAGTAATAATCCACTCTACTAAGATGATTTTTTCAAATTTGGTGAGTCAATAATCTTCAAGTGTACACAAAGTAAGATCACCCTTGCGCATACTACTTCTCTTTAGTTGAGCCAAGGATTTTACACTAAACCTTGCTTTTGTACAAGATTATTACTTCACTCAATATTTTGAATAGCACTCTTAAGTACACACTAATACAATGTCACTAAAGAACTAATTTGCACTCAAATTGCCTTTCTTTGTGCTTGTATTCAATGTGTAAAATAATTTTTCATAATACAGAATGGTTGGTATTTAAAGGTGCAACAAATCAGCTCCCAACCACCTCCTAACGGCTAGATAATAAATGCTGAAAAAACTAGCCGTTATAAGTTTCGGACGTCCGAGGTAATTTTTGAGCATCCGATCAATCGTCCAATTTGAAATATCAGGGAGTTGAAGATGCCATTCGGACGATCGAACTCGCATCCGTTCCTTCGTCCGAACTAGAAATGTTGAAGAGTTCAGATATCGGACGGATGTGGCATGTAGTGTGCCCGAAAGGTTTGGTGTTTAACTGGAGATGGTTATCTTTCGGACAGTTAGCCTCGTCCGATGTAATATTCTTCAGACAGTTAGGTGCATCTGTTGCAAGTGCCTCAAAACTTTGCCTTTGCCTTGAACTTTCGGACGGTGAATTGCATCCGAGATGAATTCGTTCGGACGAGATTGTGCATCCATTATAAGTGCTCCATAATTTTGCTTTCTGCCTGATCGTTCGGACAGTGCATTGCGTTTGTGGTTATCTAGTTCGGACGAGCTTGTGCTTCCAAGAAATATAGTGATATTCGGACGGTGCATTGCATCCGTGGTTATCTAGTTCGGACGAGCTTGTGCGTCCAAGAAATATAGTGTTGTTCTGACAGTGTACTTCGTCCAAAAAATCTGCTAAGAGCAAATATACTAGCAACCCTGCACAGCTCAAGTTAAGTGGTTAAAACACTTTTGTCATCATCAAAACCAAGTTTGAAGATCAACATGCATGATGTGCACTGAAAATGTATGTGTGTGTGTGAGAAAGAGAAAATATAAAAAGTGTGTGTGTGTGGAAATGAATGTAACTGTGTGAAAATATGTATGTATGAAAATGTGTGTGCAAAAATATGTGTAAGAGTGTGTGTGTGTGAGTGTGCATGTGTGCGTGTAAAAATATGTGAAAATGTATGTATGTGTTTGTGTGAAAATGTGTGTGTGTAAGTTTGGGAGAATGTGTGTATGTGTATGTATGTGAAAATATATGAAACTATGTGTATGTGTGTGTAAAAATTTGTGTAAGTGTGTGTGTTTAAGTGTGTTTGCATGTGTGAAAATGTATGTAACTCTGTGTGTGTGTAAGTTTGTTAAAATGTGTGTACAAACTTGTGCCAGTGTATGTGAAAAAATATGCATAAGTGTGTGTGTGTGTGTGTAAAACTATGTGAAAGTATGTAAAAATGTGTGTGTAAGAATATGTGTAAGTGTGTGTAAATGTGTATGTGAAAGTAAATTGTGTCCAAGCCTGTGTGTGGATTATCACCTTATAATAATTTATTGTAGTTAAGTGAAATTATGTGAATTAGATAGATTATCCATTAAAATCCATATAATAAATGGTTGTAAATGAATAAGCCATTTATATCCATTAAACCTTTTATATTAATCATATCCATTTAAATATGGATGGCTTTGGATAATAAATGAATTTGGATACATTTTGCCACCTCTACTTGCTGGATTAGTGCTTGTTCTTGCGTAACACCAGGTATGGGTTCACTTTCTTTTGTTGTGCAAAGACATAATTCATTCTGTACTTGATTTTTGTTTTATTTATTTTTTCCCAATTTGTTTGACTTGAGTTTGGTTGGATTCTATATTAGCATGATGTGGGGTAGAAAGGGTGGTGGTGGCAAAAGAGGGATGGGGAAGAGAGAGGAAATGAAGAGAGAGAAAGGGGGAAAGGAGATGTTTGAGATTAATTACTATTTTGTCAGTTTTTTATATGACAATCTTACTTCTGGAAAAAGTCCACAAGAAAGTCACTTGATTAACTTAAACGAAGCATTTAATGAATAGAATGACTAGAGTGACCTTGCCGACGGATCTTTAGAGGTTCAGTAACCATTTAGGTTATCAAAATAATTTAGTGCCTAAAATGACAACTCTTGTATAGTTGAGTAACCTTTGAAAATTCTACAGTTTCGTTAAACTACCATACTATTGTGCTCTAATATTTGTACTATATAAACATTTAAAGCATATGATATTATATATATATATATATAAACATTCAAAACATAACAATATAATACCTATTGAAACTATAGAATTTTTCAATATTATATTCCTCACTTGAGGAATTTGACTATTTGATTTAGATGTGTCAAAGGTTTTGGAGGTGGTGGCCTGTTTGTTGACTTCTTGAATAAGGATGATGTTGGTCCCAAAGCAACCTAAGAGGGGGGGTGAATTAGGTTTCTAAAAATTATGCTTTCAGAAAATAGTGAGCTTTTTAATTTAAATGCAGATACTATTTAATAAATTTACTAAAACAGTAAAGTAAAGAGAGAAAAATTGAACAAACAATACTTCCAAGCTAGCAAGCTTGAAGTATCAAATTTCTTGAATGCTTCACACACTTGGTGAGCCAATAATCTTTACAAAGTTAGGAAGTTCTTGCTCACACTAAAACTCTTTTAGTTGAGCCAAGATTCTTACTTACAACCACACTTTTCATACAAGATTATCACTCCACTCAAAGTTGAATTGCACTCACAACTTCACACTAATACAACAAAGCACTATAGTCAATTTGCACTCAAATTACTCTTTTCTTAGGCTTGTATTCAATGTATTAGATGATCTATTCAGGTTATTAAAGCACCTATTTATAAGAGCAATAAATAGAGCTTTCAACTACTTCCTAACGGCTAAGTAATAAATGCACAAAAATAGCTTTCTCTTTCTGGACGTCAGGAGGATTGGAATGCGTCGAGGAAGCGTCCGATCTTCTTGTTTGTTGAGAGACTACGTTCGCACTTATAATGTCCACAGGAGCTCCGAACCTGTTCTCTTATACACATGTGCGTCCGAAAGATCTGTTATGCAAAAGCTTATTTGACAGAGTGTTAATTGATATGTCAATTATGAGATATTGCAAATTGAACATCAATCTCCCCTTTTTTGATGATGACAAACCTCAATTGGATATGACTAATCAATTTGCAATATCTCATAATTGGATATCAATTAACAACATATCAATCATATCAAGGCATATCATATATCAAAGCATAACAATATAACTACTCCCCCTTTTGACATCAATCAAAAAGACTCCCCCTTAGATCATGCAAGTAGTTTGATAGAAATGAAACAAGTTTAATACATTCAACTAAAAGGTTCCAATGGTGCAAGAGTCAAATACATAACCAAGCCACAGTTAGGTGCTAAAAAACAAAAGAAATACAATGGTAAAAGAACTAATGAGAATCATTGCGCTTTTTGGAGCGCTTTTCAGTTTTTTGTCGTTTGGATGGAACATCTTCAGCGGTGGCTTCACTGTCATCTTCCTCCCGGTACGACGTTGCATGATAAACTCAAATGTGTCGTCAATATCTTCATCATCGTCGTCATCGTCATCGGCAGCTCCTTGAGCAGCTTCTGCATTGTCTTCACGTGTATGTTCATCTTCAGGTTCATCACTGTCAGAAGATGACTCAAGTGGATGTTGGACTGAAGATCAGCAAATTGTACTTGAGCCGAAGTAGACATGCCAAGATTGAGTGCCTCTTGGAGAATTATTTGACGAGTTTCAAGTCGTTTTAACTTGCGATTTGTGCGACGTTGAAATGAACTGACTTGAGTGCTCAGAGATGTGAGAAGTCCACAGATATGGGAAAGAGATGGTTCAGAAGTAGATGGTGCAGATGTGAGTGGAGGTGGTTGATCTGCCTGGAGTAGGAGAATGAGGGATAGCAAAATCAGATGTGGAGGCATGGGATTGTGACTGGGCAATATCAAAGGCTGCCTTAGTTAGCCATTGATCATTGAAAAAATGAAGACCTTTTCGTTCAATGTAGGATTTATTAAAATAGGGAGGATATTGTTTGTTTCCGGTAAAGGGAACGTTAAGGAAATCAAAAACCTTGGTGAGAAATTTTCCAAAAGGAATGTTTCTTCTAGTATCGGTGAGAAAGAGTTCCCATAGGGAACAAAAAAGATACCCAAAGTCAAGAGGAATACCCTTGAAGACACAGAAAAATAAGTAAAGTTGCATTTTTCCGGGCTCAGTATGATGCCCGTCAGTTGGCAATAACAGATTTGTGACAAGGGTATACGAGAATATTAAGTTCGGGGCGAGCAAAGTAGTTTTGGCTTCAAGCTGTTTAACCTGTCTCTTATACACATCTGACGAAAAGGTCTTCATTTTTTCAATGATCAATGGCTATTTAAGGCATGCCTTTGGAATTGCCCAGTCACAATTTCACACAAAAAAATGGTGTTGATTATGGTGATGAAATCTACAAGATCAGTGTTGTTAACATCGAGAAATGAGGGTGCGAATAGTAGGACCTTTCCGAAGATTGGCCGTGAATTGAAGCACCATGTCATGATGTATGTTTTGAGGTAAATCGAGATGCACTAGATGACCCCAATTTTGTTTTTCAAAACAGGATTTGATAATTGGAAGATTATAGTCATCAAAAAGACTATTAGAAGCAGGACGTTGAACGATGATGAATTTACTGAGAAGAGAAGTATACCGTTCAGATGCCTTGGCATCGATAAATTTGGATAAAGTTGGAGTGGTGGAAACTTGAGGTTTTGCTGATGATTCTCCTCGTACAGGAGCCTTCCCTTTAGTTTTGCGACCCCGAATTGCTGTAGAGGAGCCGCCACGAGATTTCACCATTGTAGTGGAAGAAGAGAAAATTAAAAAATTAAAAAAAATTTGAAGACCTTGGTGAGATTTTGAGGAAATGAGATGGTGAATGGGGGAAATAAGATGTGATTTAGGTGATAAGGGTTATGGGTAGGATGATTTTTCAATCAATTTTGGAAGAGAGAGTGGGAATTTGGAGGGGGTAGTGGAGAGGAAGAAAAATCGACTAAGGGTTTCGGGGGAGAAGGTAAGTCCGAAAAGGGAAATTTGGACGGTTCCTAATGAAACCTGTCTCTTATTCACATCTAGATCGAACGTTTAGTGTGCGTCCGACACAGCGTCCGAAAGCTGAAGAACGGACGGCCAAAGGATGAGCTAGTGCGTCCGAAGTTCTTTCGGATGACTCTGAGCGTCCGGAAGATTTCCAGAGAGTTTAAGAAAAAAAGGAATATCGTTCGGACGAATATGAGCGTCCGAGAGGTAACAGATGCTTTCTGACGATCCAGAGCGTCCGAAAGGAAAATTGTTCGGACGAAGGAGTGCGTCCGAACTATGAACCTATGCCAAATTTATCTGTAAAATCCCTAAGCATTTTCCCTAAGTGATTCAAAGCGATCTGAGCTAAAGGTTTTGTAAAAATATCAGCCAATTGATCTGAAGTAGGCACATAATCAACACGAATTTCCTTTTGACAAACGAGGTCTCTAATGAAATGATGCTTAACATCAATGTGTTTGGTTCTAGAGTGCATAACAGGATTTTTTGTGAGGTTAATTGCACTAGTGTTGTCACACAATATAGGAACACAATCAAAAATTACACCAAAATCTTTCAGAGTATGTTTCATCCAAAGAAGTTGAGCACAACAATTTCCGACATCAATGTATTCGGCTTCAGTAGAAAGAGAAATAGCTGTCTCTTATACACATCCAAGACAAGAGACAATTTCCCAGATCTTAACACATACCATGTGAATGCTTTTTCTATCAATTTTACACCCAACAAAGTCAGCATCAGAATAGCTAATCAGATCAAATGTAGAGGACTTTGGATACCACAGACCAAAATCCGTTGTTCCTTTTAGATATCTAAAAATTCTTTTAGAAACTGCCATCAAATGTGATTCTTTAGGACAAGATTGAAATCTAGCACATAAAAAACAGCAAACATGAATATCTGGTCTACTGGCAGTTAAGTAAAGTAGACTTCCGATCATACCTCTATAGTGTTTTTCATCAACACTATTACCTTCTTCGTCTTTATCAAGTTTGGTTGAAGTACACATTGGCGTACCAACTTGTTTGCAATCTTCCGTTGTGTACTTGATTTGTGTAATAAATGTTCCTTCCTTAGTTTGATGAACTTGTAGTCCGAGGAAAAATTGCAACTTGCCCATCATACTCATCTCAAACTCTTCTTGCATTAATTGTGAAAAATCCTTGCACAAACTTTCATTAGTTGCTCCAAAAATAATATCATCAACATAAATTTGAACAATTAACAATCCTTTTAAATCAGTTTTTGTGAAAAGTGTGGTGTCAACTATACCTCTTTTGAAACCATTTTCTATCAAGAAGCCACTTAATCTTTCATACCAAGCTCTTGGAGCTTGTTTCAAACCATATAAAGCTTTGGAAAGTTTGAAAACATAATTTGGAAGATTCTTATTTTCAAAGCCCGGAGGTTGTTAGACGAAAACTTCTTGGTCGATAAAACCATTTAAAAAAGCACTTTTGACATCCATTTGAAATAATTTTAAATTATTGAAACATGAAAATGCAAGAAACATGCGGATGGATTCTAATCTAGCCACGGGTGCAAAGGTTTCATCAAAGTCAATACCTTCTTCTTGAGCATAACCTTTTGCAACAAGTCTAGCTTTGTTTCTTATGATCTCACCTTTGTCATTTAATTTGTTTCTAAACACCCATTTAGTACCAATAACGGGATGAGAAGAAGGTCTTTCAACTAAGGTCCATACATTATTTTTCTCAAATTGACTAAGTTCATCTTGCATAGCATTAACCCAAGATTCATCACTCAAAGCAACATCTATATGTTTGGGTTCAATGTGAGAAAGTAATGCACAATTATTATTCAAAGGTTTCTCATGATGAGAACGAGTAGTTACCCCATCGGATAGATCACCTATGATTAAATCTTGAGGATGATTAGAGACGAATCTCCAAGCTTTCGGAAGATCGTTTTGAGCATCCTCATTCTTTTCATCATCAATTTGATGGTTGTTGATATCAACGCTTGATGTAATCTCTTGATGATCTTCATGAATAACGAGCTTTTCGAGCTCCTTTAAAATACCTGTATCTTCATCTTCACATGAATTCTTTGAGATAACATCATTAGTTTCATCAAATGTAACATGCACAACTTCTTCAATTAAAAGCGTTCTTCTATTAAGAAACTCGGTATGCTTTCTTGTCACTAGAATATCCTAGAAAAATTCCTTCATCCGATTTTTTGTCAAATTTTCCAAGGTTCTCTTTGATTTTTAAAATAAAGCATTTGCAACCAAAAACTTTGAAATAGCTCATAACGGTTTTTCTACAAAAAATGAGTTCATAAGGAGTTTTATTTAAAGAAGATCTTAATAAAACTCTTGTCGATTCATGACATAACAAGCCGTGTTAACCGCTTCGGCCCAAAAGTATTGTGGTAGGTCACACTCACTAATCATAGTTCTAGCCGTTTCTTGAAGAGTCCTATTTTTTCTTTCAACAAAACCATTTTGTTGAGGGACTCTAACAACCGAAAATTCATGAAAGATACCGTTGTGATCACAAAAGTCGGGAAAACCCCCAAATTTAAATTCGGCACCATTGTCACTCCTTAAACGAACAATTTTTGTATCCAATAAATTTTGAATTTTGGAAAACAATTTTACAAATTTTTCAAATGCTTCATTTTTGTGAACAAGAAATAATACCCAAGTAAACCTAGAATAGTCATCTACAATAACAAATGCATATTTGCAACCACCTAGACTAGCATATTGAGTAGGTCCAAATAAATCTAAATGCAACAATTCTAAAGGTTTATGAGTAGACACAAAATTCTTAGGTTTGAAAGAAACTTTGACTTGTTTACCAAATTGACAAGCATCAGAGAGTTTTATTTTTCAGAAATTTTAGTTTTGGCAAGCCTCTTACCAAATCAAATTGGCTATTTTTTCAATCAAATCCATATTAAAATGACAAAGTCTTTTATGCCAAAGCCAAGGATCATCTATGGAAGCGGTAAGACATTTTACATTGCTATTGCTAATTTTATCAAGATGAATCACATAAACATTATTGTGCCTAGTGCCTTTGAATAAAACAACATGATTGTTATCAAGGATAAGACATCATGCTTGGTAAAGAAAATATATAAATTTTTGTCACAAAGTTGACTAACACTTAATAAATTATAATTCAAATTATCAACAAGAAGTAAATTCTTAATCAAGGTTTCACCATTTTTACCTACATCACCAATGCTGATTGATTTTGCTTTGTTGTTGTCTCCAAAAGTGACTTTTCCACTGTTTTTGGATGTAAGATTTGTGAAGAGAGAGGCATCACCCGTCATGTGCCTTGAACATCCACTATCTATAAACCACTTAGCATCGAAGATTGTTGGCGATGTTAAGTACCTACACAATAAATCAATTGATAACTTTTGGTACCCATATCTTTTTGGGTCCATTTGCGTTAGTGAAATTGCTTACTATCCATGCAACTTTCATTCCAAGTTTTTCATTTCTCTTGACATAACACATATTCTTAGTATGTCCATGTTGTTGGCAATATCTACAAATAATACTTTTATTACCATATAAAGAAGATTTTGGTTTTACAATGCATAGGTCATCCCTTCTAAACATGACAAAATTTTTGTTGATTGCTACATTTCTATTTCTTTTCATATCAACAACATTTTCTTTCTTTCTAGCTAAGAGAGCATTCAAATCATCCATTCTTTTCTTCAAGGAGGCTTGTTCTTCCTTGACCTTTGATCTCACATGCATTCTTTTCTTCAAATCACGATTTTCTTGTGATAGCCTATTGTTTTCATTCACAAGTTTAGAGTTAGCATTCAATAAGGCATTTGACTTTTTTACTAACTCCTTATTTACTAGCATATGATTCTTTTAAGCTATCATGCAATTTTAAAATGAATGCTTCAAGATCATCTTCATCATTTTCATCATTAGAGTCATAGTTAGAATTTACCTCATCATCTCCAATAGCCATAAAGGCCATTTGTGCCAACTCCATTTCTTCTTCAACTTCTCCTTCGGAGTTGCAATCGTCCCATGTGATTTGAAAGTTGTTGAATCTTGGTTTTCTTCCTTCCTTCTTTTTCTTGGAAGGACACTCATTTGCAAAATGCCCGAGTTGACCGCATTCAAAACATTTATCATTTTGCTTCTTTATTTCAACTCTTGACTTCCCTTTGAAATTATTTGTGTTTGCAGCTCCGCCTCTTCTCATTCTTCGTTTGTTGATGTAATGTTTAAGAAATCCTTTGGTGATGAGTGCAAGATCTCCGTCATCAAGATCTTCATCTTCTAGATTGATGGAGCTGTTTTCATCTTCCTCTTGAGAGGTCTTTAGAGCAATGCCCCTTCTTGGCCTTGCTTCTTCATCATCCACAACCTTGGCCTTTAGTTTGGGTTCATAAGATGTAAGAGAATTGATTAGTGATTCAATAGGCATTAAATTTAAATTCTTAGCTTCCTCTATGGCAATTGTTTTGGCATCCCATTCTTTGGATAGAGCATTCAGGATTTTTCTATTTTTCTCACCCAAAGAGTACTCCTTACTCAAGGCTTCAAGATCTTTTATAATGTCATTGAACCTGCAGTACATTTTGTCTATATTCTCATGTGGTTCCATCTTGAAGGACTCATACTTGGCAACAAGTAGAGATTTCTTTTGCTCACGAACATCATCGCTCCCTTCATGAATTTCCTTCAACTTATCCCATATTTCTTTAGCAGAACTACAACCCTTCACGCGAGTTGATTCATTTGCATCCAAGGCATTATATAATACATTCATGGCTTTTGCATTTAACGTCAAGTTTTCCTTGTCTTGTGGAGTGAGCTCATTCCTTGTCTTTTCTCTTCTTCTTTCAATTTGTGTGATCATCAATGATAGAAGCTTCAAATGGACCTTCATTGACAACATACCACAACTCAATGTCAATAGATTGCATAAATATTTTCATTCTATCTCTCCAACTAATAAAATTTGCCCCATTAAACATGGGAGGCCTAGTAACAGATTGGCCTTCAAAAAATAGAGCATTGTTGGTTGCCATAGTTCTTTTCTCAATAGCAGTTTAAGCAATATAATGAGACCAAGCTCTGATACCAATTGTTGGTCCCAAAGCAACCTAAGAGGGGGGGTGAATTAGGTTTCTAAAAATTATGCTTTCAGAAAATAGTGAGCTTTTTAATTTAAATGCAGATATAATAAATTTACTAGAACAGTAAAGTAAAGAGAGAAAAATTGAACAAACAATACTTCCAAGCTAGCAAGCTTGAAGTATCAAATTTCTTGAATGCTTCACACACTTGGTGAGCCAATAATCTTTACAAAGTTAGGAAGTTCTTGCTCACACTAAAACTCTTTTAGTTTAGTTGAGCCAAGATTCTTACTTACAACCACACTTTCATATAAGATTATCACTCCACTCAAAGTTGAATTGCACTCACAACTTCACACTAATACAACAAAGCACTATAGTCAATTTGCACTCAAATTACTCTTTTCTTTGGCTTGTATTCAATGTATTAGATGATCTATTCAGGTTATTAAAGCACCTATTTATAAGAGCAATAAATAGAGCTTTCAACTACTTCCTAACGGCTAAATAATAAATGCACAAAAAATAGCCGTTGGGGTTTCGGACGTCCGAGGAGGATTGGAATGCGTCCGAGGAAGCGTCCGATCTTCTTTCTGTTTGTTGAGAGGCTTCGTTCGGACGTCCGTGCATGCGTCCGGTCCTTCGTCCGACAGAGGTTTCGGACGGTCCTGAGCGTCCGAAGAAAAGGCAGTAGGATCCCATTCTTTCTGCCAGTTTGTTCGGACGATGCAATGCGTCCGAGGAGCTTTTGACCTAGTTCGGACGGTTCTGTGCGTCCGAAAGATCTGTTCAGCAAAAGCTTGTTTTACAGAGTTAAGTGTTTATGTCATCATCAAAATAAGGTTTGGAAAACATCAGATGAAATGCCGAAGTATAGAGATTCAGAATTGCATGCAGTCTCGGTGCTAGTTCGAGATTATTAAATCCAAAAGAAAAACAAAAGAAATGCTTAAAATCTTAATAAAAACCAAGGGAAGAGGAAGATGGATTGAAGAATTCGGTTGGGGGGCTTAAGCTTGCATCAGCGATAGGGAATTGGACAATTTGGTCATTTTACTCCTTTGGTTTTTTGGGGAATTGAAAATTTGCTCAAATTATAGGGTTTGTTTAGTAGTTTGGTCAAAGTTCAGGTGAAGTAAATGTAATTAACCCGAACAAATCACTGAAGATCTTCTATCACACTCCTGCCACTACCTAATGAAGATTCCTTTTATAGGTATACATATTTAATGAATTTTCAAAATTCTTTTTACATATAGGAGCAAATTACTCCAATGGTCAAGACACAAAAGTCACCAAGTAATTATTTTACATGATTACAGAACTACTTTAAATGTGGTTTTAGGGTTGTTCTATTAAATCCATCAGTTAAACATCATACATTCCGTCAAATGCAAGGGTAATTCTGTGCATACAAGAAATAACTAAAACTACATAATAATTGAAGGGTCAAATTGAATGCTAGAAACTTAAGAGGGGTTAAACTGAGTTAATCAAAACTATGTTATTTTGAGTTAAATCCTAAACTCCACGAAAGTCGTTGCCAGGGGGTACAGAGGGCGGCGAGGTAAATGAAGGGGGTAGAGAAAGGAGATGGGGTGCTCAGATTTGGAATGGAGGGAGGTAGTGATGGGAGGTGTGGGAAGGAAGAGGAGAGGTCTGGAGTAGGGAAGGATTGAGAGAGGAGGTAAATGAATCTAAGAAGGAAGGGTGGCGAATCTAGGAAGGAGGGAGGTGTGTTGTGAGGCTGTAAGGCGGTGAAGGAACAGGGAAGGCAAGGGAAGGGATATCTAGAGATAATCTAGTCAAGGGTGGTAGTGGTAGTGCGAGGCTACAAGGAGAGGAAGGGGTGGCGGGAGGGTGTAGGAAGGAAAAGAGAGGGGTAGCTGAGCCTA
The DNA here is from genome assembly GCA_025175665.1 of Cinchona pubescens. Taxonomy (NCBI): domain Eukaryota; kingdom Viridiplantae; phylum Streptophyta; class Magnoliopsida; order Gentianales; family Rubiaceae; genus Cinchona; species Cinchona pubescens. Next base: position 1,058,145 of record JANKKI010000143.1, read on the forward strand.
TGGTAGTTTTGGTGCGGGGCTGTAAACGAGAGAAAGGGTGGCGGTGTGTGGGCTAGGATAGGCAAAGGCTTTAGTTGTTAATTTAGTGAGTTCAATTATTTGATTTTGACCTAGATTTTATTTTTTTCACTCTCCGTTGTATTTGTACAAAGTGATAAAGTGATAAAAGTATTTAATGTGTCAATAGATTTGAAAAAAGAACGAAATCCGATCGAATATTTAAAATTAGAGGTCGGTGATTCACTATAATTTTGCTACATAGAGTGATTTTGGTAAGTGATTCTCGATTTGTGACTTTGTAAATCATTTTTCCATTCAATATGGCCATCCTTACAATTTAATTTGTTATTTACCATAAAGTTTTGGCCCCAAAATTTTTTAGTAATGTTAGTTCAATGTAATTGGACAATTTTATCAGGTCATCAAACATCAAAATATCATTTTTCAGGGTCACTAACACATGAAACAGACGAAAGTGACATCAAAAACACATTTAAAGTAGTTCAGTGACTAAATTTATAAAAATATAATTCGATGACTTCAGATGCAACTAACCAATAGTTTGACTACCATTGGTGTATTTTACTTTAAATATAATTATGAATTTTAGTAAAGGAATATTGGTCGTTCATTAGATAGTAGAATACAGATTAAGATACAGAGTTAGAATAAAATCCTTAAACAAATTTGAAATATCCACATGAATTTGACCATATTACTAAACAAAAGGTTGTCTGTCTCTTATACACATCTAGATGTGTATAAGAGACAGGTACTATCTACTATGTTAAAATTCATAAAAATTATCATATTATATCAATAATTTTGTTTTGATGAGTAGAATACTATATTTTGAAATAAAATCTGTAAATATTTTATCACTCAATTTGTACGAAACATTTGGATGATGCAAAATGCGTCAAAATTAAGATTCACAAAAATTTAAATATTTAATCAAACGGAAAGAATTAATCTGTTTATTTTCAAATTTTATGTATAACAAAAATATGAAATAAATTACATTAGGAGTGGATATAATTTTTTAAAAATATTTTTAAAATATATTTTTGTAAGATCTCTCTCAAATTATTTGAGTAGAGTCTGACCCAAACAAAAGATTCCTCAAAGTTTATAGTCCCCAAAATTTTCAAGTGGGCAAATTTGGTTGATAGTTTATTTTTTTTTCCTCGGTTCTTTTGGCTGCTTTAAAGGTTGATTGCCTAAATCACAATATCCCAGAGTGCACAAAAGATGCATGCTGTTCAAAGAACAAAAACTATTGTAGCTGATACTTGAAAGTTAATTAAAACCAGCAAATTATATTCCCTGAGATAATTGTACAACTATAACATCATTAAATATTAGAATCTTGGCCCAAAACAGGATGAGAAATACATATAAGTTTGATTGAGATGAAAATTACGTTATAAAAAATGATATTTAAGATGAATGAATTGTTTCTGCATTATCCTTAACATTTGGGAAAAGGACAATATTTACAAAAAAGAATAAAAGAAATTAACATAATCGCATCAAAATATTCACAGAATTCAACATTCAATAACCATAATATTTATCTTCATACTCCTCATAATCGTCTTCATAGAAATCTTCTTCAAACTCCCCTGAAAAATCTTCATGATACTCTAAACTGGATTTATCCAAATTAATCCGACGAACATCCATTAAAAGAGATCTTTCTTCATCATCTCTTGCCAGACGCATCAATGAATTCCCCTTTTTGCTTTGTTGTGTGGCATTGATCTTCCTCTCACGATGCTTATTATTCATCACTGGCGGCAAAGTATTCTCTTTCACAGTCATCTGAGCAATGGCTTCCTCGATGTTATTGGCATCAATTACGGAATCATCACTGCAGCAATTTGTATTGGAAACAAGAATCATCTTCTCGTACTCCTTCTCCCCAGCAGTACGGCTCTGTTTTACATCCTCTTCTCCTCTTCAAGAATCGCAGCCTGCTGCTCCTCCTTTCGGCACAGCAGCTCTGCTACAATAAAAACTATTATTGACTCTTTCGCCCTCTCCATCGAGATCTTTCTCTTCTTGTTCGGCTAACCTCCGAGCCTCCTTTTTACGAGCTGCGGCCTCCGCTCGCTTCTCAGCTTCCTCCTCGCGCTTCTTGGCAATGCGGGATTTGGATCCCTCGGCTTCCCTCCACTTCTGGTCTTCTTTCTCACGAGCCTCGCGGGATATTCGATCAGCTTTTGCATCACACTTTCGAGCATTAGCCGCTTCAGCTTTGCTATTGACAGCCTTCTTCTTGGACATAGTTTCTTTATCCCCCTTCATCTTTCTTTCTCACCTCCCGTTCTCTCTTTCTCAAATTATCACTACGCCTTTTCTCTTTGCTTGCAAATTGCACAATTAGGTTTCTGGGACGTCCAAGGTATATAAAGAATTTCGCTTGGTCTTCTTATTTTCGGAAGAAGTAAAAATTAAGGTAACTTTCCTTTTGGAGATCACAAATAGAAATACAAAGAGGTTTTAATTAGAGGCGGTGTATCTATTGGGCTGCGAAGGGCCGAATACGCCTTGTATCGATCAGAAATTGCAATCCAAGGGGATTAGTTTTTTGTTTATTTTCCTATTTAGAATAGCAGATAATGCCATTAAGGGGATTTTACAACCCCTTCAGGATATCATATATTTGATTCAATATTCATTATTAGGTATACAACAGAATTTTGTACTGCCAAATAAGATTGGATGTAACTAATTTATTTTGAAAGGTTTCACACACAAACTTTTCCTTATAAATAAGAAATTTGTTAAATTTGGAGAATTGGATTTTTTTTTTTCATCATCCACATCTTTTACTCAATTCCTACCCAACCTTTACAACTACTTCCTTTACTTAATGCTTCATTATTTATTACCATTTTTTTATTCATGACAGGATATTAAATTTTTCATTTTCTTTTTTTTTTTAAATTTCATAGGTAAGATTTTACATTAATGAAATAACTTTTTATTTATTTTTTGTTTTATGTAAACTAACTATGAAAAATATTATGCTATTTCTAATTTTCATACAAAATTCTATGATTAATAATATTTTAGAGTTTTATATTACTTTATCTATTAATTAAAATAATGAGAAGCAGTACCTTCTAAAATATTTGATGATACTATTTTTATTTTCCATATGCTTCTTTCACAATTTAATAATACTATCCAATTGATTTATGATTTTTATTAAGTGGTGAAATTAGAAATATTTTGTTAATTTACTTGTGAAGCTCATCTTTTTATAGTGAAATTTTTGTCAATCAAAATATTTTTGCCATTAATGATAATAAAATTCAAAATATCATTTATATTTATTATCAAAGTGGGAGAATCATTTGATTTAATACATATTTTCATTACATTTTTATATTGGTTTAAAAATATTAAATAGTGCGAGAAATATGCATAACTATAGTTAACTTTAAATAATTTTATCTATTCTATATTTGTATTTCGTAAAATTATATGTAATTTTAATGTTATTATATATAAAAATATTATTTTTACATATAATTTTAATATTTATTAGTTGCACAAACTATATTGTGCCTTAAACACTAGATTGGATAATGGAGTGTCACGTATGTTATTTAAATGATAGTATTATAATAACATATAGATAGTACTAATTCATTATATAAAAATACTGCATCTATATTATTCATTACATTTTACACATTATTGGCAACAATAATAACTTATAATCTGATTTTATTCCATCACTTTTTTAATTTTTAATGTTTATGTGTGCAACATGTACATTAGTAACCAGACAACATGTTTAGAACTTTTACAATATTTAATAGTACTATTTTGTTTCTCGAAGTACTTTTTTAACTTAATATTTCAATTCATAGTTCTATTATAATAACTAATTCACTTCAGGTGTCTTATCAAGTTTTAATAATAATTTATACTACTATTACCATGAAATTTGACCTTTACAGGTATATTTCATGATCATTCATATAATTAAAGATGATGATATTTTGAAATATTATTTAGAAAATGAGAGAGTATAATATAGTTATTTTAGATAGCATTATACTAATACTTTGATGGTAGGTTTCTTTGTATTTCATCGTAATGTTTATTTTCTTTTACAATTTTGTTAATAATGTCACATTAGTAAAATCTAATATAATTTTTTTTATTTCTTATGTGTGAAATTGTCTATATTCATTTATGCTTTGATTTTTTTTAATGAAATTGATATAAAAGGCTTATAATAGCTTCTATTACATAAGATAATACTATTTGAATACTTAATTGTACTTATTTTCATATTCCTCAATAATATCATAAATTTTTCACCAGCAAAAATTACTGATGCAATATATGTTTCATTACTAAAAGTTATTTTGATATGATACATGTTATCTATTAATATCATTAATTTAGTTTCTCATAAAATTACTTGATGGACCTCTCATAATATTTAGAATTAATCAAGAATTGATATAATAGAGTCAATAATAGTTTTTATTGAATGAGAGAATCTGTTTATATATCTTATTGTACTTTCTTCTATATTCTATAATACTATCGTATTATTTGTTTTGTAAACCAAAATTACCATTTTAGTATCTGTTTCATTATAAAAATTTATTTGGTAATAATATAGGCAATTTGACATTATATTTAATTTAATTTGGAAAATACTAAGATCTCTCATAAGAGGATAGTACATTGTAGTCAATTTAGTAATACTATGTTGATATTTTGATAGTAGGTTTCTATACTTTACATAGTATAATTTTATTATTTATTAATATTTTAGCTGATAATTTCATGTGATTAATGACCTATAATGTAATTTTATCTATGTTTTGTTTTTCATTTGTTTATGTTGAATTATGCATTGATTTTCTTAATAAATTTAACACAATTAAATTGGTAGTACCTTTTATTGTACAAGAGAAAACTATTTAGATATCTCATAGTACTTTCTTCATCAATTCCCTAGTACTATCATTTTTTTTTTTTTGCATCACAAAATTACTATCCAAATATCTATTTTTATTAAAAAAAAATTATTTTGTGATGATACAGATAATCTAATTGTACGTATAATACTACTTCGATAAGGAATAGGTCATTTTAGTTACTTAGGACAATACTATGTTGATATTTTGATAGTACATTTCTTTGCCTTATAGTACTATTTTATTATTTATTAGTATAATTTCGCTTCAAGTGTTATAAATAATCCACATTATCAAATTACTTGACAGATTTTTTTGTAAGTTAAATTATTAGAATCAATAAAGATTATTTATTTGTCTTAATTTTGAAATTATCATTTATTTGATTTTAAATCAGGTTTTTCTTTTAAAAAATGTACAAAATAAAAAAAAAATGATAAGGCAACATGTTATAATAGGTTTACAAGTAAATGATAGAATTATTACTATGTGACAATTCTCATCATTGTTCAGTGAGGTGTCAACGATTAGTATACAATCATCCAATCATATTGAATGATTTTGACCAAGATTTAATTTTTGTAATTGTTCTTTTATAAAAATTTATACAATTTTTATCTATTTTAGTGAATTGTAGCACTTTATAAAAAATGATTATTCAGTTTAAAAGCATATGGTATTTTTATAGATTAAGTTGACATTATCATACTTTTTGTTTTTTTGCACAACTTTGGCATATATCAATTAACATTCCACATCATTAGAAAATAGTTAGTTGAAAACCCATAGTTAGAAGGTTTGATAGTGGCGTTGATTTTAACAACAATGATTTAGATATGATTTTTGAATAAATAATATGCCGAGCAATGAATTTTCCCGACCTTGCACATATTGCCACTTTGGCTATAAATTTTGAAGGCCTTATATATAGTCAGAGTACGAATTTAAGCCAAAAAAAAAAAAAAAAAAAAATCTTGATTTCATCTAGTATAATTTGTGATAACTGTATAATTATTTTATGATATTTTGCATTTAGAACTTGTCGTCACCTTATTTTGATAGCTACATCATGATTTATAATATCTTGAACAAGTATTATCCAAATTAGGAGCAGTGTGGCCATTTTTGAAATCCCTCATAATCTACCCAACAAAATTGCATGATTTTTGCTCTTAAGTTTCATGTATTCACTAAAATTTGTTTATGAAATTTTTTCATTTTTTAAATCATCCAATCAATATGTCTGAGCATAGCTTAATTAGTCATTTGTTAGAATTTATTTGGTTCATTTAAGATGTTTTGAATTTAGTTAGCTTTAGGTAGTCTTATTATTTTCTTCTCTTAGAATTAATGTGAGTCCAATACTGAGACATAGAATTATATAATTTTTTAAATTTTCATTTCTATTTTTATGTTGTATTCTATTTACCTATTATTTATTTAATAGAACATACACGTGTGCGGGGGTTTCACTTCTGATACTTTTTCAAGGAAGGCTCGAAATTAAGCCATTTTTCATTTATGTGCCATTTTATCATGTTATGTTTGATTATATGAATTTAAATATTTTATCTATTTTTAGGTTTGGCAAGTAATTATGCTATCATTAATCAACTCATATTTTGACCTTAAAACTAAAAGAATAAAATTAAACACGTATTTGCTTTCATCAGGTATGAAAGGATGGTTAGGGTACATTACGTCTATTCTAGGTATACTCAGATAACTGTATCAAAGTGATTAGAGTCATCCATGTAAACGGTTTAAGTGTAAGAGAATGAACTAATAATTTTTATTTTGATAACTTAATACGACTATAACATAATATAATGTAGCACAGGGGCGAAACTAGCATATAGTGAGGATGGGCACTTGCTTCCCCCTCAATTTTGGAAAACTATAAATTAGCCAAGTAAAATTTGTAACTTTTAGAATTTATTTCACATTTGCTCCCCTGAACTTTCTAAAACTTCATTTTGTTCTCTACATTGCTCTCTTGAATTTTTTAAAATTCTTTTTATTCTTTAAATTATCACTATAGAATTAAAAGTTTACCTTAATTCTCAATGTCAAAATTGAAAAATTCAATATAGGGATAGGAAAATTTTGAAATTTATTGAAGTTAAATACAAGAATACAATTTTAAATCATTGTTCACCATTACATACCAGAGCGGATGCACCCACTACCCTTAGGGTCTTGGATTCACTTATGGTGTAGCAACTCCAATAAGCTGGATGTGCTCCTATGAGCTGCTATCTTAAAATATTTTTGATAAAAATTTTGAACCCTATATTAATTTTTTGGCCAACAAATTGTCACATTTCCCAAGTCCCATTTTATTTATTTATATTTCTTTTATTTTATTTGGACAAAACAAAAAATCAAGGAATAGCAAAACTTAATAGCACCACTGGAGAACAACTTACATTTTACATTTTTATTTACATTTACCATTTTTTTGTTACAAAAATTGGCCGCACAACAATAATTCTAGAGGTCTTCAAGTTCAAGCAACTAATACAACAAGATCCTATCATGAATGAGTTCACTGTTGCCAAGTAAAGCCAGGCTAAATTAGCTACCTTCTAAGATTGGTTTTAGGAGTTAACAACATAGCTGAAGGAATTAAATCCCCACACAAAATAAATTAATATTTGATATAAAAGAAAATGACAAAAGGATAGAGGAGCTACGGCACAACATTTTTTATTTATCAAAACCTCACCATAATTACACTTTTAAGCAATAAAAAACTTTGGAGGCAAAGCCCCTTTTTTTTTTGGATTTTATAACACTACCATCTAAAAACTACAAGACACAGCACATATACATAGCAAAAGCACCGACATAGACTTTAGGGTAATGATATTCTTTTTCTTAACAAACGATAATTTTATAGATTAAGTAAAGGTTATATAGAAGGCAACTGCCTTAGGTCTTGTATTGCTGCATGGAACAGCCAAACTGGAAAATAATCTTTCCAGCAAACATTCTTGCTTAATCTAGAAGCAAATTTGGCTAACAAATCCCCCACAGAGTTGTTATCCCTTTCAACAAAAGAGAAAGAAACTTTAAAAAGGAAAGATTTCAAAACCATATTGTCTTCCAGAATAGGATTGAGATGTACATCATTAGAGCAATTGCGATTAATCTTATTGATGATGCCTTGACAATCAATGAATAATTATCTTATTGGTGCTTCTCTAATTGTCCAGGCCTCTTCCATTAGTATATCATCAATAAAAGTATCCACCATAGCCCAAGCAGCAATCATCTCACCTCTATGACTTCTGGCAATAATGCCTGTTTTTCCTTTCTGTGAAGCTTTATGGACTACAACATCTATATTAATGCAAATAACTCCAAGATCAGGTGGTCTCCAGCTATTTCTTATCCTGTCAAAAACTTGTTGTCTCAGATTCCCTTCCCTTCTGGTGTCATTGTAGTTATCAAACTCATTCCACTCTGCTACAGCTTTGTTAATGATCTTCAATTGCACCTTGCATTTCCTATTGAAATTCCAATTATTCCTTGCTTTCCATATGTGCCACAAAATATTGACTGTCAAAGGCTCCTTGCAATGTGTTTCTGTCCTTCCTCTCTGCAAACTACATCACACAATTCGGTCCACCAGTGCCAAAAATTGTTCCTAAATTCCTTTAACCCATCCCATTGCAAAGGAGACAATCTCCAAATTCTTTCAGCATTTTGATAGAAAAACAAGGTATGCTCTAGTGTTTCAGCACCAGAACCACATAAATTACATATTGGATTTCCAACTCCTATCCTGTCCTTAATTACTACATTAACTGGCAGAATATTATGGAGACATGCATTTCCACACAAAGTGCATGAGTTTCTGCTTCAATTTTAATCCCCACAAACATTTCCAGATGGAAAAACCATGTGTATTCCTACTGGACTGTAAATGGTGACTGTTATTCACATTTTGAGATTCTTTAATCCACTTTGCTTCACAATAACTTGATCTAACAGTGTAGACTCTAGATTGAGAATGAATCCACACCAATTTATCAGGTCCACCTATGTATCTCAATAGTATTTGAACAATACACTGAAACATCACTTCTTCACCGCAAAAAAGTTGTCTAAGTAAAGCCTCATTCCACCTTTTTTTGTTAACTAATTGCCTAACATAAAGGATGTCACAATGCCCAGGTCTCGCAGATTGAATTCTCCCATCATTCCACCCCATAACCCATCTATCTTCCCAGATTCTTATAGTTTTCCCATCTCCACTCCTTTTCCTAATTCCTTCCTGTTGGCCCCAAAGCAATCTAAGAGGAGGATGAATTAAGTTTCATTAAAAATTAATTTGTAAATAATGCACAAATAAATTTTTTTACACTAACAAGTAAGTTGATAGCAATATAATGAATTAAGCATAAACTGTATAGAATGAGTAAAGAGGAGAGAGATTAAACAAACAACATTCCCAAGATAGCAAGCTTGGAATAGTAATCCACTAAGATGCTCCTTCAAATTCGGTGAGTCAATAATCTCAATTGTACATAAAGTAGGATTACCCTTGCTTACACTAATTCTCTTTAGTTAAGCTAATGATTTTTATACTCAACCTCACTTCTGTACAAGATAATCACTCCACTAAGCGCTTTTGAATAGCACTCTTAAGTACACACTAATACAATATCACTAAAGAGCTAATTTGCACTCAAATTGCTATTTTACTTGCTTGTATTCAATGTGTAAGTTTTTATAACAAAATACAGATGGGTTGGAATTTATAGATACAATAAACCAACTCCCAATCACTTCCTACCGGCCAAGTAATAAATACTGAGAAACTCGCCGTTTTAGGTTTCGTGACGTCCGCTGTCTTTATTAAGCGTCCGATCAGTGATATCATGGAGTTGAAATCTTTGTTCAGACGGCCGAGGTTGCATCCGTTCTTGCATCTGAACCAAGTAAATTGACGAGTCTGACCCTCGAGTAGTGCGTCCAAAAGATTTAGTGCTAGTCCAGGGTTGCTCTTCCTTTGGACAGTCAGGAGCGACCGATAAAATTTTCTTCAAATAGTCAAGTGCATCCGTTGTAAGTGCCTCAGAATCTATTCTTGCTCTCTGCCTACCTTTCGGACGGTGTGTCGCGTCCGAGAAAATTCTGTTCGGAGATGTGTTAAGATCCAGAGAGCAAATTCTGAGGCAATTCAGACGATGTGCAGCGTCCAAAAATCCTGTTATGAGCAGATAAAACAAAATTCCTACACAACTTAAGTTCAGATTGTTATATTGCATTTGTCATCATCAAAACCAGGATTGTAGGTCAACAATCTTCCTATTTGGATGATGACAAATCATAGGGCAAAGCAAACCTATTATACCCAATCATAACTCAAATAATTAATCCAACAAGCATAATCCATCAACCATAATCAATCAAACACACAATCATAAGCAATCAGCTCTATTTCTTTTTCTATTGGCATCATCAAAACAAAACAAGCTCCCCCTGAGAGGATGCTCCCCCTTTCGTAAACCACAAGAGAGGATAAAAAAGGTAAAAGCAGCACCATTACAAAGAAGAAATAGTCAAAAAAATACATCCAAGTTCAAAAAAATGTAATTTAGGAAGAGCTCAAACACATAAATTCAAGGATAAAGAAAGCAAAGGTATTTGAAAAGAAGTAAACTAGGGGGCAGAATCTAAATCATTTTTCTTCTTGGAGTACTCCTCGCGTTTGCACTTTTTAGCAGGCAAATCATCATCTGTAACCTCACTGTCATATTCACTTAGGTCTTGAGGATCACGGCATTGCATGATGTAATTAAATATGTCATCAATATCTTCATCATCATCATTATCAACTCTAGGAACAGTGGATTTCTCAGGATGGGTTGCACCAATCGGATCTTCATGTGCTTTGGGCTCAGATGGTCGATATCTTCAATGTCGTCATTGTCACTATCGGAAGAGAACTCGAGAATGTACTATGACTGGATGTTGGGAATTTGAACTTGAGCTGAGGCAGCCATTCCGAGACTTAAGACTTCTTGAAGAATGGTTTGTTTGGTCTCCAACCTTTTTAATTTTTGAAGTGTGCAGCGTTGAAAAGAACTCATTTGATTGCTAAGATTTGTGACAAGTGTGCACAGTTGTGAAAGGAAGGGTTCCGAGGAGGGAATGTGTGAGAAATGGGGCAGTGGAGGTATGGAAGAGGAGGGTTGAGAAGGAGGAGAGTGGGGTAGTGCCTGTCTGAACTTGAAGCATGTTCTTTGGATTTTCCAATTTCATAATTAGCCTTAGTGAACCATTTGTCATTAAAAAAACACAAACCTTTAAGTTCAATGTAAGCTTTATTGAAATGTGGGGGATATTATTTTTTTCCAGTAAAAAGGATGTCGAAATGATCGAAACTTTAGTTAAGAATTTTCCAAAAAAAATGTTCCTTCTATTGTTAGTCAGGAATAATTCCCATAAGGAACAAAATAAATAACCAAAATGAAGTTTGATTCCCTTAAAAACACAATAGAATAAATACAATTGCATTTTTTTCGGCTTAGTACGATATCCATCAGTAGGTAATAACAAATTTGTCACCAATGAGTACAAAATATTGAGCTCAGGACTAAGCAAAGTGGTTTTGAGGCATCCGAAGCCTATTTAAAATTAACATGAAAACTTTGTTTTACCTCCTTGATGTCAAATCGAGTATCAACAGTAGGCCATTTATCTAAAGAAAAGTAATATGAGATTTCATCGGAAGGAAGAACTTCATACTCAAAAATCTAATTAATGACATTGAAAGTAAATTCAAGATTGATGTGATTCACACGAGAAACTAAGGTTCAAACAGTTGAACCTTTGCGAAGATTAGCAGTGAATTGTAATACCATATCATGATATACAGGCAAATCAAGATGAATTATATTCCTCGATTTTTGTTGTTCAAAACAATCCTTGATAAAAGGTATGTTTAATTCATCAAACAAGCTTTGAGAAACAGGACGTTGCACTATAATGGAGTAGATTGAGGATTTGTTGATATTACTGGAGCCTTTCACTTTGATTTCTTGCCTTTGGTGCCCGTTGAAGATCCTTCACGCGAACAAACCATTTTGAATCAAAGAAGAAGTTGAAGAGTGTAAGAAATGAAAGTGAAGGTATTTTAAGGAAATTGAAGGAATGAGGATGTTAATAAGGTGAGAAAGAGTTCAAATGGGGTAGGTGAATTTCTTGATCAATTTCAAAGAAAAAGGATGAATTGAAGGAATTTGGTGATTTTCTCCTATTTCGTCAGAGCTAGGGTTCGGTAGGGTTGGAATGTCCGAAAAAGGGAAAGTGAAAGGTTTTAAACAAATAGAACAATCGTTCAGACGTCCATACTATTGATATATGTCCAATCTTGCTTTTGATCTTAGATGAACGGACGGCCGAAATTATAAACAATGCGTCCGAAAGAATGTCGGTCGGTTGTGATTGTCCGTTCAATTTTCTGGAGAGTTTGGTGGAAAAGGGGAACAATTTGAACAAAGGGATATGTCCGAGAAAAAAAGTAAGAAAAATAGGGAGTTCAGATGGGTATTTTCGTCCAAAAGAACTGAGAGCTTAGGACGCACATTTCCATTCAAAAACACAATTCACAAATTTTTGATGTAATCGATAATGCCTAAGCAAGTTCTGAAAGATTCAAAATGATCCAACGGTAAAGTTTTAGTAAAAATATCAGCCAATTGATCTTTTGTGCAAACAAATTCAACACAAATTTCCTTTTTACCAACAAGATCTTTTATAAAATGATGCTTGACATCAATATGCTTTGTTCTAGAATGCAAAACAAGATTCTTAGAGATATTAATTGCACTAGTATTATCACATCTAATAGGCACACAATAAAAATAACACAAAATCTTTTGGACGTATGACTCTATCCAAAGAAGTTTAGCACAACAATCTTCAAGCTGTAATATATTCAGTTTCTGCTGTAGATAGAAAGGTAGAATTTTGCTTCTTACTAAACTAGGACACCAAACAATTACCCAAAAAGCGACACATACCACTAGTACTTTTTCTATCAAATTTACAACCAGCAAAGTCAGCATCCGAGTAACTAATCAAATCAAAACTAGTGGATTTAGGATACCAAAGACCAAAATTCAACAGGTCCCTTTCAAGTATATAAAAATATTTTTTACAACAATTAAATGTGATTCCTTAGGACAAGATTAAAACACAGCACAAAGACAAACGGCAAACATAATATCCGGTCTACTAGCTGTTAAATAAAGTAGGCTTCCAATCATACCTCTATAATGTTTTTCATCAACACAATTACCGTCTTCATCCTTTTCAAGCTTGGTTGAGGTGCAAATTGGCATTCCAACTTGTTTGCAATCCTCTATTCCAAAGTGCTTGAGAAGCTCCTTTGTGTACTTGATTTGTCTGATGAAGGTTCCTTCTTCTATTTGGTGAATTTGAAGTCCAAGTAAGAATTGTAATTCTCCCATCATACTCATTTCAAATTCCTTTTGCATTAAGCAAGAAAATTCCTGGCACAAACTTTCATTAGTAACTCCAAAAATAATATCATCAACGTAAATTTGAACAACCTACAAATCATTAAGACTAGTTTTGGTGAAAAGAATAGTGTCAACAACACCCCTTTTGAAACCACTTTCAATCAAAAAATCACTTAATCTTTCATACCAAGCTCTAGGAGCTTGTTTCAACCCATATAAAGCCTTTGATAGTTTGAAAACATGATTTGGAAAATCTTTATTCTCAAAACCGGGGTTTGTTGAACAAAAATTTATTGATCAATGAAACATTCAAAAAGGCACTTTTGACGTCCATTAATAATTTGAAATTGTTAAAACATGCATATGAAGAAACATGTGAATAGATCCTAAACGAGCAATGGGTGCAAAGGTCTCATCAAAATCAATTTCTTCTTCTTAAGCATAACCCTTTGCAACAAATCTAACTTTATTTTTAATTATCTCACCTTTATCATTTAATTTGTTTCTGAAAACCTATTTTGTTCCTATTACGGGATGAGTTGAGGGTCTTTCAACTAAAGTCCACAAACTGCTTTTTTCTCGAATTGACTAAGTTCTTATTGCATAGCAAGAATCCAAGATTCGTCATTCAAAGCATCATCCACACGTTTAGCTTTTCAATATGAGAAAGTAAGGCATAATTCTTATTCAAAGGTTTATGAGAACGAGTTTTTACCCCATCAGATGGATCACCTATGATTAATTCTTGAGGGTAACTTGAGACATATGTCCATGCTTTTGGAGAATCTTTGTTCTTTTCTCTTTCTTCATCCAAGTGATGAGCACCATCGTTATTGCTTTCCTTGGTCTCTTGATGTTCTTCATGTATAGTAATCTTTTCAAGTTTCTTTTGCACACTACATCTTCATCTTCACAAACATTTCTTGAAATAACATCATTAGCCTCATCAAATATAACATATACAGCTTCTTCAATCAAAAGAGTTCTTCTATTGTATACTTAGTATGCTTTCATGTCACTAGAATATCCTACGAAAATCCCTTCATCTGATTTTTTGTCAAATTTTCCAAGATTCTCTTTAATTTTTAAAATAAAATATTTGCAACCAAAAACTTTGAAATAGCTCACAATGGGTTTTTTTGCAAAACAAGAGTTCTAGAATAAGATGTTTTGTTTAAAATAGGTCTCAAAAGAACTTGATTCATAACATAACAAGTCGTGTTAACAGTTTCAGCCCAAAAATACTTTGGTAAGTCACACTCACTAACCATTTTCCTAGAGGTCTCTTGAAGTGTTCTATTTTTCCTTTCAACAACACCATTTTGTTGAGGCACTCTAGCAACCGAAAATTCATGTGAAATACTATTGTGATCACAAAACTCAGAGAAACCTCCAAATTTAAATTCAGCTCCATTATCACTTCTCAAGTGAATAATTTTCAAATTTAGCAAATTTTGTATTTTGAAAAACGATTTTATGAAATTTTCAAAGGCTTCATTTTTGTGAACAAGAAATAATACCTAAGTATACCTAGAATAGTCATCAACAATCACAAAAGCATATTTACTACCGCCAAGACTAGCATGTTGAGTTGGACCAAACAATCCATATACAATAATTCCAAAGGTTTAGAAGTAGACACACAATTTTTTGGTTTAAAAGAAGAGACTTTAACTTGTTTACCAAATTGGCATGCATCACAAATTTTTAATTTTGGCAAACCTCTTACCAATTCATTCTTAGTGAGATTTCAATTAAATCTATGTTGAAATGACAAATCCTTCAATGACAAAGCCAAAGATCATCTATAGAAGTGGTTAAACACTTTACATTTCTTCCACCAATATTATCAATATATATCACATAAACATCAGTGTTCCTATTACCTTTAAATAAAACAACAAAATTTTTATCAAAACATTCATGCTTGGTAAAGAACACCTATAGATTTTTATCACATAATTGGCTACACTTAAGAGATTGTAATTTAAATTATCAAATAGAAGCACATTTTCAATCAAAGTCTCACCATTTTTACCTACATCAACAATGCCAATTGATTTTGCTTTCATGTTATCCCCAAAAGTCACCTTTCCACTATTTTTGGACTTGAAATTGGA
Organism: Cinchona pubescens; assembly: GCA_025175665.1. Lineage (NCBI taxonomy): Eukaryota > Viridiplantae > Streptophyta > Magnoliopsida > Gentianales > Rubiaceae > Cinchona > Cinchona pubescens. The sequence goes on from JANKKI010000143.1 coordinate 1,073,721, forward strand.
GAAGAGAGATGCAGCACCGGTCATATGTCTTGAGCACTCACTATCTATAGCAAGAAGCATTTAGCATTTTTGGTGATGTTCATTACCTACACAAGAAATTATGTGATAAATTTTGGTACCCGCATTTTCTTGGGTCCATAAGAGTTAGTAAATTGGCTACAAATTCATACGGTATTTATTCCAATTTTTTCATTTCTCTTGACATAACAATTATTTTTCACATGTCCATATTATTGGCAATAGTTGCAAATAATAGTCTTATTTCCATATAAAGAAGATTTCGATTTTACAAAACATAATTCATTCCTTCTGAAAGGTTCTGTCTTTATGTTCATCAAGATGTGTATAATTCTTTTTTATATCAACAATAAAGAATAAATATTTTATAATGCAAGAGAACATCAAAATCATCCAATCTTTTCCTTAAGGAGGCTTGTTCTTCCTTGATCTTTGTTTTCACATGCATTGTTTTCTCCAAATCAGAGTTTTCTTGTGATAACTTATTGTTTTCATTCACAAGTTTGGAGTTTGCAGTTAATAAGGCATTTATTTTTTTGACTAACTCTTATACAATCTGTCTCTTATTTCTAGCATATGATTCCTTTAAGCTATCATGCAATTTTAAAATGAAAGTTTCAAGATCATCATTAGAGTCATAAGTAGTTGTTACCTCATCATCACCAATGGCCATAGAGGCCATTTGTGCTGATTCCATCTTTTCTTCAACTTCTCTTTTGGAGTTGCAATCATCCCATGTGATTTGAAATTGTTGAAGCAGGGCTTCCTTTCTTCCTCTTCTTAGAAGAACACTCATTTGCAAAGTGTCCGGTTGACCACATTCAAAGCATTTTTCATTTTGCTTCTTAATTTCAAGCTTGGTCTTTCCTTTGAAATTATTTGAGTTGATTGCTCCTCCTTTTCTCATTCTCCATTTGTTGATATAGTGTTTGAGGAATTCTTTGGTGATGACTGCAAGATCACCTTCTTCAAGATCTTCATATTTTAAATTGATGGAGCCATTTCCATCTTCTTCTTGAAAGGTCTTGAAGGCAATGGTTCTCTTTGGCCTTGCTTCTTCATGCTGTCTTGATGACATCCACCACTTTAGCTTTGAGCTTCAATTCATATAAAGCGAGAGAGTTTATCAATGACTCAATAGATATGGAATTTAAGTTCTTTTCTTCCTCTATAGCAACAGTTTTTGCCTCCCATTATTTGGATAGGGCATTCAAGATTTTTTTATTCTTCTTACCCAAAGAATATTCCTTACCCAAGGCTTCAAAATCCTTAATGATATCATTGAATTTACAATACATTTTATCAATATTTTCATTTGGTTCCATTTTGAAAGACTTATACTTGGCAACAAGTAAGGATTTATTTTGTTCTCTAACATCATCGCCCACTTCATGAATTTCCTTCAATTTGTCCCAGACTTTCTTAGCTGAAACACATCCTTCGACATGAGTTGACTCGTTAGCATCCAAGGCATTGTATAGCACATTCATGGCTTTAGCATTTAAAGTCAAGTTTGCTTTATCTTGTGGAGTAAGCTCATCCCTTGTTTTTTTCTTCTTCTATTTGTGGGATCATCTAGAAACAATGGTGGATTCAAAAGGACCTTCATTGACAACATACCACAAGTCAATATCAACAGATAGCAAAAGGATTTTCATTCTATCTTTCCAACTAATAAAGTTCACCCCATTAAACATAGGAGGTCTTGTGATAGACTAACCTTCAAAAAATAAAGCATTATTGGTTGCCATAAAAGATCTTTACTCAAATACAATTTAACCAAAATAAAGAGACCAATGCTCTGATACCAATTATTGGCCCCAAAACAACCTAAGAGATGGGTGAATTAGCTTCCTTAAAATTAATTTGCAAATGATACACAAATAAAATCTTTTATACTAACAAGTAAGTTGATAGCAATATAATCAATTAAGCACAAAATGTATTGAATGAGTAGAGAAAGAGAGAGAGATATTAAACAAACAACACTCCCAAACTAGGAAGCTTGGAGTAATAATCCACTAAGATGCTTCTTGAAATTTGGTGTGTCAATAATCTCAATTGTATACAAAGTAGGATCACGTCCCTTGCTCACACTAATTCACTTTAGTTGAGCCAAGGATTACACAACCTCAATTTTGCACAAGATTATTACTCCACTCAATGCTTTTGAATAGCACTCTTAAGTACACACTAATACAATATCACTAAAGAGCTAATTTGCACTCAAATAGCTATTTTACTTGTTTGTATTCAATGTGTAAGTTTTGTTACAAAATACAGATGGGTTGGCATTTATACATGCAATAAATTAGCTCCTAACTACTTCCTTATGGCTAAGTAATAAATACTGAGAAACTAGCCGTTATAGGTTTTGGACGTCTGAATTCTCTATTAAGCGTCTGATCAATGATATCATGGAGTTGACATCTTCATTCGGACTGTGAAGTTGTAACCGTTCCTGTGTTTGAACCAAGTAAATTGTTGATTCCGACCCTTGGACAGAGTAGTGCATCCGAAAGGTTTAGTGCTAGTCCAGGGTTGCTCTTCCTTTGGACAGTCAGGAGCATTCGATATAATTACCTTCGAAATGAGGATGATGTGGTTGCATTCGAGACAATTCTGTTCGGACGAAGTTCTACGTCCAAGAAACTTTGTTCTGTTCGGACGATGTGCAGCTTCCGAAAATCCTGTTATGAGCAGATAAAATAGAATTCCTGCACAACTTAAGTTCAGATTGTTAGAGTGCATTTGTCATCATCAAAACCAAAATTGTAGGTCAACACTTTCTCTATTAATCAATTAGCACTTTGAAGGCTTTTCTATATCCACGAGGCACAGCCAAAGCTTTTAGCATCCTTGAAGGAAGAGTTAGGAAAATATTTCCCTTTCAAAATTTTGCTAAACATCATATTGGTTTTACTCACAATTTTCCAAATCTATCGAGCTAGCAGAGCCTAGATTAAGCCATAACAAACAGAAGAAACTACAATAAGCTATTTCCTTTGACATCTGATAAATTTTCCATGTAGCCAATGAATCTTACTTGTCTTGAATATCATTGCCACACTAGAACAAAGCCATTTTTGAAGAGATATCCCTACATTACTTTTATGGGATTTTGAAACAAGCCATTGTATGATTAGGAATTGAGAAAATAACTGATGATAGTAAAAACTCCTTTCGCAGGGTTCAAAAAAATTTCCTTTCTAGTTCTGCCATCTCTTTAAAATTTTCTCCTTTATGTAGCTCAAAATTTGACACTTAGACTACCCACAACCAAAAGGAAACCATGATACTTACTTTGTTTCACTGCCTTCATATTCCCCAATTGATCTATCACCTTCCTAACTTGATCTAGATTAGTATTTTTACTACAAAATACAGAGCTCTTCTCACAGTTATACACTGTACTATCACATGATTCCATTGACAGTAGCAAATGATCTTCATTTTCAAAAAGCATCAAGAGATTGACTCTACAGAAAATAAGATCCTTGATACACACACAAGAGCTTCCACCTCTCAGCACAAAATGTCTTCTTCACAAGGGGATAAGGGATCACCTGTCTCTTATACACATCTAGATGTGAATAAGAGACCATACTTCTCCCCATTAATATTAACATAATAGGTGACAGAAGAAATGCAGCTTTGAATCCAAGAAATCCACTTAGGAGAAAAACCCATCTTAGCCAAAACCCTAAGCAAACATAGCCACTCTACTCTATCATAAGCTCTGGACATATTAAGTTTTAAAGCCACATAACCCTTAGTACCAGTCATTATATTATTAAGATAGTGGATGAATTCATGAGAAACAAAAATATTATCCAAAATTTGTCTGTTGGGAAAAAAGGTGGACTGATTAAGGCTTATATAGTTATGCAACACAAGCTTGAGTCTAGCAACCAGGATTTTAGAGAATGATTTTATAAATAGCATTGCACAGACTATAGGTCTAGAGTTAGCCACAAAGATAATAGGATGATCAATTTTAGGAATCAAAGATATCAAGGTTACATTAGTGGCTTTTAACACACTACTAGAGTCAAAGAAACTCTTGACAGCTTTAACAGCATCTACTCTGACAATTTCCCAAAAATTTGGAAAGAAAATGGGGGACATACCATCCGAACCAAGAGACTTACATGGATGCATGGAAAAAATAGCCTCTTTTATCATGCATTTGATCTGTCATAGTTTTAAGAATTCCATGGAGTATTTCCTCAAAATCCTCAAGCTGAGAAATAGTGAAAATTTTGTAGAAATACTGGATAATCTCTTGCTGAACATCATAATAAGGACTACACCAATTCCCATTACCCTTCCGCAGCTTAGAAATTTGATTCATCCTTCTCCTTTCTGAAACACTAGCATGGAAGAACTTACTATTTTTATCCCACTCTATCTTTATCCCCCTCTGTCAGCCAAGTAACTCTGGCTTTTGACACCAGAAAACCTTTTCCTTCTTGTAGGCTAAGCTCAATTGGCAATGTCCTCTCTTCAAATCAGTGAGGGTTTTCCTTTTATTCTCACAATTTCCTTCCTTGACTTCCTTAATTCTTGTTTTGATCAACTGATTTCTTTAGCAACATTAAATTTCAGTGATTTTGTCCAGTTAAGCAACTTAATTTTATAAGTAGTAATTTTCTTTTGCACTCTAAATAACTTGGAACCTTGAGCATCCTCATCCCAAGCCTGTTTAATAACTCATTCCACCTCATTGTAGAATAACCACTTCTTGTCAAAACAAATCTTCTCTTCTTTTTAAGTTGAATAGGCTCAGTATCAAGTAACAACATGCAATGGTCAGAGGCTTCTTGTTCTATATGTGTAAAAGTTACCTATTCAGCCACACACATCATTCTATCAAGCCTCTCCTTCACGTCTCTATTAGCTTCCCAATTATTACTCCTAGTCCAAGGTTTCCCATCGAAGCCTAAATCAACAAGTGGAGTCTATGAGTGAAATTCCTGAAATCACTGAAAGTCCAATCCTAATCCTTCCTTATATTACCACCCCATTTCTCATCATTAGAAATTATAGCATTAAAATCCCCATTCCTGATCCAGTACTTACCCCATAAATCTTTCCTAGCACTAAGAGCATTCCACTTCCTCTTTCTTATCTGTCCATCGGTACTACATATACAAAAATGTTCCACCATTTTTCTCCATTTACCTGTTCATCAAACTGAACTTCAAGACTAAAATTAGTGAAGAGCACTCTAACCACATTTGCCTCATTTTCCATATTACTGCTAAGCCCCCAGACCTCCCTATAGGGTCCATAACAAAAAGGTCATCATATTAAATCTTTTATTTTACCTTATGCAAAGTTTTTATTATTTTTTTGTTTCACACAAAAAGATCACAAGTGGAGAGTGGAGTCTGATTCACTCTTTAAGTTGGGGAACAATCAAGGAGCTCCCCGCTCCTCGACAATTCCACACCAAAACCTTCATTTAAACTGGGGAGCCCTATTAAGGGAGGATCCACCACCTTACTGAGTATCCAGTTCTCCTTCAATGATATTGCCACAGTTCATTTTGTCAAATGTCACTATTGCTCTCACCAAGCCTATTTACTTTGCTCATCCCAGAATATGGTTAGTTACGACCATTCTCAGTATGCCAAGCACACTATCTGAAATCCGTTTTTCATTCATTAGGGTTTTTAATATCTGTTTTGGAACCAATTTGGTTGCTTTTCTAGCCAAATTTGATCCTATCACTTTGTCACTCTTAAAAGCTAAAAACAAAGGTCTTAGTGCTATTTTTAACAAATTTTAGTTTAGTCTGAAAACCTAGTTCCTCTATTTTCTTGCTTATTGTAGAAGAAAAGAATGAGGAGCTTCAAGTCTTGAAGAGTTGTATTAACCTTTTAGTGAATTTACCTTGTTTTAGTACTTATTTACTATTTTTATTTGGATATTATGGCTTCTAAATATATTGTATGGTTGTTTTAAGTTTAATCATGTTCTAAGTAATCTAATTTAGGGTTTTGAAATGTCAAACTAACTTCTGATAGCATAGTTCTTGTTCTTATTGCTATTTTTGGCTAATTTTATTTAGTTTAGAGTTTGTTATGTTTTTAATGCTTTGAAGTCTCTAACCAAATCTTGAATGATTATTTAAACTCATGGTTAGACCAAAAGGTGAATAAGATATTTAGGACCAAGTAAGAAAACCATAGGTTGAGCGAATGCTAAAAATAGATTAACGTGACTTGTGTGGCGACTTTTATGAATTCCATAGACCAAAAGATCTTGCCTTTCATTTTTAATTTTTTATGCTAAGAGATTAGACAATAACTAGTTGAAAGAGTGTTAATACTATGCTAGAGGCAAGTAGTAACTAATAAAGGGAATTCAACCATCAATTATAGAAGTTGGCTTAAAATAATTTGAACTTAAAGTATTGATTGATCAATAGGTGAAATCAAAGGTCGTAATGTTTTAGTATCTTAAATTTCATTCATAAACTTTCCTTTAATTTAATTTAAGTTTTCCTTTTATGTAATATGTGTGATCTATTCTCTCAAATCGTGGTTGTTAAAATAGTAATAAAGCTACCAATTAAATGTTATCACCTAGTCCTTGTGAGTACACAACCCTCTCACTTCTATATTACTTGAAACAACATCATGCACTTCCAAGCGCAAGAAAAATGCCCATCAAATTTTAGGCCTCATTGTCGGGGACTGTGCTAGCTAACATTCATACCAATTAATTTTAGTACTTGAATTTAATTTTTTGTTTTATTTATTTGTTTAATCCTATATTCTCTTATTTCCATTTACGGTTTATGCTTTCTCTATCTCAAGGATTAGTCCTAATTGATCCAAAAGTAGAGAGGACTTCGTGTAGAATTAGAATAAAAAGAAGAGAGATGGAAGGCGTTCTACAAGGGATAATAGCTGGAAACGAGATTTCTCAAGTAGAGGCAAATTATTGAGTTAGTGTGTGATGTCCTCTTTGGATGTGAGCAACTCTAGCATTGCAAATCTCCTATCCAAGACAACTAATTTTGAAATGAAACCAGCCTTGCTTTCATTGTTACAATAGACACTACAATTGGCAAAAATCCAAGTGAGGATCGAGACCAGCACATGGTAAATTTCTTGGAGATTTGCGATATGTTTAAACAAATCAGAATATCGAATGATGCAATACACCTAAGACTCTTTCCACTCACCTTAATGGACAACACTAAAAGTGTTGAACCCCAGTTATATTTATCATGTTTTGATGATGACCAAATCATACTAATGGTTTGATAACAAGTGTGCAGAAAAACAGGTAGGTTCGGAGGCAAATGATCGTACGAACAAAACAACCACAAGACTTCACGGACGCAAATGAATGTCCGAGTCACAGAGCTTCGGACGATGGTAATCGTCCGACACAAAGAATTTGAAGCAAGCCTCGGACGAAGAATAGCGTCCGCTCATAAATCCAGAAGACTTTGCTTCGATCGGACGCATGTTCGGACGCATTCTCGGATGTCCGAACAAATACCCTCAGAGAACGGACGCAATGTCGGACGCAAGGTTTAGTAACGGCCGTCTGAACGGTACAACGGCTAGTTTGTTCGGATGCACTCTTGCTGCATCGGCCGTCCGAAAGGTCCAACGGCTAGTTTTCCAGTAAATAGAAAATAGCCGTTGGGAAGTTCTTGGAAGCAGATTTTTGGCAACTATAAATACCCCTAGGTCTGAATTAACAAGCAGAGACTTCTACATTGATTACAAATAACCCTTGAGCTATTTGAGAGAAATAGTGGGAACAAGTGTTGTAATAGTGTAGGTAATTTTGTGAAAAGAGCTTAGAAGTGTAATAGTTCTTCAAGTGTAAAAGTGGAGAGATAACGATTGTAACAAAGGGAGGTTGTGAGTGTAAAACTCTTGGCTCAACTAAAGGTAATTAGTGTGAGCAAGAGTGATCCTCATTTGTGTACAAGAGGTTATTTTCTCACCTACTTTGAAGAGACTTTTAGTGGCTAAACTTCAAGTTGTAAAACTTGGTAGTTAGCCTTGTAAGAAGCTCTTTGTAGTTGAAAGCTCCAAGCTTGAGAAGCTTGGGAGTTTGGTTTGATTCTCTTAATCTCAATATTCTTATTTGTTATTTAAGCTTAAATTGTTGAATATCTATTGTATTCATTTGTGCTTAAGTTTTCATTTGGTGCATAAAGTTTGAATTTCCATTAAGCACTTAAAAAGGTTTGTTTTAGATACAACCTAATTCACCCCCCCTCTTAGGTTGCTTTTGGAGCCAACAAAAAGTTGGTTGCAATCATTCCCTTAGGGTAACTTTACGACGTGTGATAGCCTAACCCAAAAGTTTTTATCAAATACTTTCACTAAGAAATGATACCACACCATTTGCCCAAGTTGATTTGAAGGCATTGCATGAGGCTTGGGAAAGGTCTAAGAAGCACTTGAGGAAGTATCCATAGCATGGGCTACTATTATGGGTATTGATTCAGACATTTTACAATAGTCTCCTCCCTACTATTTAGATAATGGTGGACGCGAGTGGAAAAGCCTTCATCCATAAAAGAACTCCTGAAGATTATGAATAACAATTTTTATCAGAAGCTGACCATCATTACTAGAAGAGAAAATCATGAAGTAGATTCTATGGATGCACTCATACTACAAATAAAAGTCATGTCAAATCAATTGGCACTCCTCAGAAAGAAAATTGGAGATTTGATGTGTATTCATTTGATTATAATGAGCTTTCTTGTGATTTTTCTGCATGGAATCACACCAGTGGAGAATGTCAAGCAAATGGCTTTGGAACTACTCCAAGTGAACAAGTGAATAATGTGACCTACCTAGAGTACCTAACAACCTATATAGCAGCACATACAGTTCGAGATGGAGAAACCATCCAACCTTTGCCAGGAGTAATCAAGGAAACCAAAGGCCACGTTTCCCATATTAGCATCCTCATCCACCAACTCATCAAGAGAAAAAGCCAGCCTGGAGGATGTACTTGCAACTTTCATGAATGAAACTAGGAGTTCCATTCGAGAACAACTCGGAAGGCTAGATTGGGAAAATATCCAAGCGGCTTGCTGAAAAAGCTCAATGGTGCATTGCCAATTGATACAATTACAACTCACAAGGAGTATGTTAAGGCCATCATCTTTAGGAGTTGGAAGGTTCTGAATGAGAAGATTAATGAAAAGAAAGAGAAGAAAGAGAAAGAGGAGATTGATAAATCACCCAAAGAAGCTGAAGAAGCACATTTGGATGATATTCCTACATACAAATACTTAGGAAGAGAATAAATAAGGAGGACATCTAGGAGAAACCTACGCTTACACATCCATCTGTTAAGATTTGTATTCTCAAAGATTAAGGCATCAAGAAAGAGAGAATATTTTTTTCTAATTTCCTTGATATTTTCAAAAACAATTGCATATTAACATACCTTTTGCAAATGTCATACAATAGATGCCAAAATTATGTCAAATTTGTGATGGAGATCCTTTCGAATAAGAGGTGATTGAAGGACATGGTGATGTCAACAAAGAATACTCTTAAATAAAGTGCTATTCTTAAAAGATATTGCCTACAAACTCAAAGGATCTATGCATAATAGGCAATTTATCGTTTGATAAGGTTTAGGTAAATCAGGTTTTGGTGATTGTAGATTTTCAAATTGACCTAGTGGTAGTAAGGTTTGTAACTCTATCTCCAAGAGATTTTGCCCTAATCCCCCTCTCTGTACTCCATTTTTTTCATAATTAATAAAATTGGGAGTGAGGCCCCTTCCCAACCAATGTACAGGTGGTTACTGAAAAAAAAAAGGTGTTATGTGATCTTGGTGCTAGTATTTATCTAATGCCTTTTCTCTATTTTTAGGAAATTAGGGATTGGAAAGGTTGAACCTAGCATGGTTTCTCTCCAATTGGCAGATAGGAATGTAAATCAACCCTATAGGATAATGAAGTGCATTCTAGAGAAGGTATATAATTTAATCTTCCCTTTAATTGTATGGTGTTGAACATGGAGGAGGACACGAAGGTTTCTTTTGTACTAGGAAGATCAGGAATTTTGGTGACTAAAGGACACTAATAGTTATTCAACAAGGCAAATTGGAGCTTCAAGTGCAAGATGAGAAAGTGGTCTTCAACATCTTTATGCCAATTAGGTCTCCAAATGGAGTAAATGAATGAACGTTTTTCTATTGATGTGATTAATTATCTCATGACTAACACTTCCAAGGAACATATGCATATTGTTGACTCCTAACCAATGAGTTATGGTTTTCTTATTTATGACCCTTGAGCATTATCCTATCCTTTTTAAAGGACTAGAAACTTAGGTAATGCGTATCTTGATTGGGAAACACTCCCCATATGAAGTTAAAAAAGCCATTTTTGACTTTCATCATTTGAAAGCCTCTATCCATAATAGTTTATTACCCTTTTTTTTGCATATGTTCTAGTATGATACAACTAAAATGTTTTACTATAGTCTGCTTTGCTTTAAAAACTTTTCCTCAAGGCATAAATGATACTTTTATCAAGCTTATTTCCAAATATTGATCACCCTATCTCAAACCTTGAACATTACAAGCCTATTGGTGTCTATAATGTTCTTTATAAGATCCTTACAATGGTAATAGTCAAAAGGATTAGCCCTCTAATAAATGAAATGCTATCCCTTGGCAAGCAAGCTTTTCTCCAAAGAAATGTGCTTCTGACACATTTTTCTATTAAAGGAAGAAAATAATGATATTATTGGCCTTTGTGCTGTAAAACTAGACTAGGAAAAAGCATAGGATAAGTTAGACTGGAGGTTCATTAGAGATACCATGATTCATTTTGATTTCCAGAGGAAATTATCAATCTTATTAGGTTTTGTGTTCCCTCTTCAAGACATGCCATTCTGACCAATAGTAATTCTTTGAGTATGTCAATACCTCCGCAAGGGTTTGACAAGGAGATCCCTTATCCTTATATATTTTCTTATTGTGGATGTAATTCCTTTCATTATCTATTGAGAAAAATGCAGGAGGGAATTGATGTATCTCACTATATTTTGTTGATGATGTAGCCCTCTTTAACACCACTAAATAGAACTTCGAGTGAGGCTATACATTTTTTTGTCCTGGGCATGAGTTATCATTTAATCTTGACAAATCTGGAATCTTTTTCTCCCCTATTTCTTATCAATGTAAAAGGATTATATTTCTCGATAACTATCAGTCCAAGTCATTGAGCATATGGACCTTATTTAGGATTTCTACTTCTAATTTCAAAGCGAATTTCAACTCCTATAAGTTTGTTCCAAAATAGGTAGAAAAAACAACTAGAAGGATAGAAAGAAATTTACTTTCTTTTGTTGGAAGGATGGCTATAGTATAACAAGTAATAATGCTATCCCTTATTTTTGTTCTCGATACATATGTTCCTTAAGAACATATTGTTGGATTTAATTTAAAGTGATTCATTATTTAATGTGCCTTTACGTGGAAATATATATATATATATAATTATTACTAGGCACATCTCTTTGATGTAGAAGACACATATATTAGGATGTTATCATTGGAATGTATTTACTATTAATGAATAGTCATATGACTTATGAATGAGAAGACACATCACTAATATTTATGTCTATTCATGAATGGGAGAACACATCCATTGGTAGTTTCATGAAAGTGCATGTCTACTAGGAAAAGGTACATTGGCATTGTTTCATTCTATATAAATATCCAACCCCTAGACTCTAAATGTTCATTTATTTTTCCAATATTCTTACATTCCAATCTTGATGTTTTATTCTTCTCTTTCTTCCAAACTTTTGTTATATATTTATTCTAAATTCCTACAAGAGTAGTTAAGAGATTTAGAGTTATTTTGATTTTCTATTTGAGTGCACATTAGAAGATCTTTGTGTGGTTCGTTGTTTATTGGAAGTAGGATGTCATCATTGCTATTTGCACCAAGGTAGCGGTGGAAATCTACTTTGAAGAAAGCGCCTATCATAGCGTGCCTCGAACGGGTTTTATCACTAACGAACTCTTTCTTTCTTTTATTATTAATTAGTAAGTGCATAAAATATTTGTGGTTTTGTTCGTAGTATATCCATCTTTAGTAGTGTAATTTTTCCATCATATATGTGAGCCTAATTGATAGGGAAAACAAAATTTCTTTGCGGCTCTACTAAAGAGAATAGAACATTGCATCTCGTGAACTAGGAAACTGTTACAAAGACTAAACATTTGGGTGATTTGGGGCTAAAAAAATAGTTGTACTTATAAAACATCTATTACCAAGGCAGGCTACAATTCTTCAAGGAGCCGCAAAGAAGTCTAGGACGATTGTCTTAAGGAAATTGTACATGAGAAGAAATCTAAGGAAATGAGGAAATTATACCTAAGATTCTCTTCTGTTTTTATCAATATCAATTTTATGTTAAGAGGAGGGAATTAGATGGATCATCAAGGACAGAAACACTCTAAGATTTTTGGTTAGATAGGAGGAAAAAGTAAGGAAACCTGATTGAGGAGGAAGGAGTATTACTTGTTAAGGATGTTTTTAACTCCAATAATACCTAGAACTTTGATTGTTATCTTTTTCTTTAGTTCTACAAGAAGTGTTAATTCTAAATATTAGATCCATTCCTACATGAAACATATCTTCACTTGGATAATTTTATTTCAGATAAGAATAGTAGTGATAATTTTGCTACTAAATTTGCTTATAAGTTTATTATTAGCAATTCTAAAGATGATCACAATCTCTTGACTTTTGAAAAAAGTTTTAACTAGATTTGCATAATCAAAACTTTCTCAAGAATCAAACACTTCTTGTGGTTAGCCTTGGTGGATAGGATTCACATAGTGAGTACCCGCAAAAAGAAAAACAACGATGAGGAGATTATACAGTTTGCCCTCAATCTTTGGACAATTCTTAGCTTGTACAAAGATTTTATGTTGATGATGTTGAATTGTGGCATAAATTACACTAGCCTAAGACCTTTTATGGCTATGGGAGTTTAATTAATGGTGAAGAAAAACTAAGCAACCAATAATTAAAAACCCCCCACTTAGGAGATATCTGATAAGATCATAAAGAAGTGTCTTTAGCCATGTTGCATATTTTATGTATCATTTACCTAAGTTTTCGTGTAATACGAATAATACTTGAGTGAATTATGAGTTTAATTGTTTTATTTTTAGTTTGTGAACGTCTTGAATGAAAAGGAAGTCAAAATGATCAAAAAGTTGGAGAAAAATCAAATGGATGAAAAATATTCACCGGCGAGGTGCGAATTTGGATATTGTTTGGTACTTAAGCATAACTTTCTTGTTCGATCTTCAATTGAGGTAATTCAAGATGTTTTCAAAAGTTAAGAGAGAGTAATACAACTTTTATATTTTGAACTTTTCCAAATTCTATTAGCATCATGGTCAAAATCGAGATGGAATTTAAGACAAGGCACTGGAATTCGTGCACATGCAAGAATGAAAGTGTGCACACGTGCACAAGTCCAAAAAAAGAAACTTCTACTTTGAAAATTGCTCACATGCATGAGGAATTTGTGCATACGTGTGCAGGACATGCAGCTGATTATGGAAATTACTTATTTTTATATGTTTCCTTAGCCCGGTTGGACTCCTTTTTCGTATTTGAGTGTATTTTTACCATCTAAATGGACTAAACTCTAATGTATCCCCTATAAATTCCCCATTGTATGGGATTTGAACACATACATAGTGGCTATTAGTTAATATAGGCATTAGAATAGAAAATTTCTGAGGTTAGGATTAGGGTTTTCTTTTCTTGTTCAAGACTTCAAGCACATCGATTCTTATTCTAACTACGCTATTGAGTTTGATTTCTTTATTTAAATTCAATTCAATTTCAGTTTGTATTTCAATTTCGTAGTTTTAATTTAAACTTCCTATGTTTACATTTCTAATTCATTAATTTAAATTTGCTTTCGGTGAATTTAATTGCTTTCTCTAGTTTTAATTACTTTTGATAATTGTTCTTAATTTCTTAGTGGTTAAAATTAATTTAGTTTAAATTTGTCTAACTAGTATAAAGGTTCGTGAACCCTAGTACTTGACTAATAGCTCTTGTGGTAAAGTACATCATCCTTACTCACCTGATCTACAAAAATTCACCTCGTATCTTTGCGAACATGTATAAGTATTGATTAGGATTATCATGACTTATTTATTAATTTGTTTGTGAACTAAATTGTTTAATCAATATTTACCCGAATAATATCTTGGAGAACCATATTCACTTTTACTTCTAGAGCCTATAGACTTTCAAAAACAAAACTAATGTTGTGCCCCATTTGTAAATAAAGTTGTGTATCAAAATAAAAATATACATAAAGGAAAAAAGTGTCTAAAATGGGATTGAGGAAATACGACGGTTATAGGCCAAAAACTACTCTAGAATAAGATTTTTTGAACTAAAAGAATGCAATCACCACAAAGTATGTTAAATGCATGATACTAATACAAACCTAAAGGAATTGGAGAAAATCTAAAAAAGTTAATAGAAACTAGATGTTAAACTATTGTAGAAGGAAATACAAAAATAAATGCGTAAGTAAATAATCCAAATTATGTGAAAACTTGTGCTAAATAATCCCTAGTCAATATAAACAATAGAAACAGATTTGAGAATCGTATTAGGGAAAGGAAAAACGACTCTACGATTAAACCTATGCATATTTTCATCTTGGTAAAAATCGCTTATGTGATTTGGTTCATCCAAAAACTTTAACACAATTGAGATTGGATTAATCTATATGAATGCAAAACAATAATAATATACATGAAAGCATGGGTTGGCGAGCCCTCACTATGCTAGATTGCACAAGAGATTTGATCCCTTCGCTAGCAATGGACTAGTGTTAGAACCTGTGGCAGAGTTTCACGCATCGACAAGGCTGCATGCAGGCCTGGCCCCAAACAGCCTACACGTCGACTAGGATTGGTCGATGCGTGAAACTCTGCCACAGTTTAACACAGTGAGCTGACTTGAGCTGTTGACGTGCTAAGTGTTTCAAAACTAAGCCTTAGTGTTTTGGAAGTCCTTAGGGAAGTTTTGGCATCAAGGGGACCAACTTTGAGGGGATCTTGGGTCAGGCACGTGGCATTGCTGGGAACCTTTCCCCATGTCCTATTAGTGCTAGGCATGGTCTGTTGGCTTCGGGACGGGCGTTGGCAAATGTTGGCTTTGGGCAGCTCACAGGCACGAATGAGTTGGGAAAATGTTGGCAAACGGTAATGGCACGAACGGACCCTTGCACACATGCACACGAGATGGGCATAGCTTGTGGCACAATCTTGGGCATTGCTGGGAGCCCAAGTGAAGCCTTGTGAGTGGCAAGGCTGGTCGGCAAGTGTGTTGGCCGAAGAACATAGGCAACTAGGTTGCCAACATGCTGGACAATTGCGGGAAACGGCTAGGCAGCGTGCACGTCGGGCAGGTGCACACGCACGGGAGTGGCAAATCAGTGGAAGTTGGATTTCGTGTGGCTGGGTGGGACTACTTGGGCAAGCTGGTTGGCTACATCTACGAGAAAATGGCTGGAAATGCGGGCAGCACGTGGTGTAGTGCTTAGTGGGCGGTTGTGGCAGTTACCATCTTCTGGGGCATGATCAAGCCATGTATGCTGCCAGTTAGCCAGGCAGCCTAGCTGTAGGCGTTTCATTTGTCTAGCAAAACTAGGGGGTTGGGCTTGTCAACCGTATTTTTCCCTATAAATAGTTGGTAGTCAGAGACATGGCAAAGGGAAATCCGTGAGGATTTAGGTTTGTAAAAAGTCCCGTTGTAAGCTTTTAACGGAATTAAAGTGTTACAAGGGTTAACTTGGAGCCGTAATCTGCTTGTGTGCTGTTTACTTTCATTTTGTTGTGCTTTGCTCTTGTGTGTTGCCTAAACTTCTTGCTTGTGTGTGCAACGGTTGCCAAAAATTAGTGAAAACTAAACACGAGTATGGGACGAGTTGACTGACCAAAGTGGATTTGCTGGACGAAATTTTGGTGCCATCACAGGCTTCTTATTCCGCCTTGGCACGTCGGGTTTGTGTCAAGTAAAAGTTTCGTGACAACTAGTATGGAAGCGACAACTTTCTTCACTAGCAATGGACTAGTGTAGTCGTGGTGCAAAAATATTTACAAAATTAAGCATGCTAACAAAATAACTGAAAACTAATAAAAACATATAAAACATGTAGGCCAAATTAAGCTTTATTAAGTTAAGTTTAAAGTTGTGTCGTTTGCATTTTGTGAGCACAAACTTAACAAGTTCCTTTATTTGTGGATTTGGAGTAAAAATTCACGTTCTCATTTCAGTATTCATAAGAACAAACCCAACAATTATTTCATTTATAGATTATGTGAGTACAAAGCCATACCTACATTTCAAAATTCATGAGACGATCTCAATAATCATTTGCTTTGTGGGTTTTGGTTAGTACAAATCCACGCCTACATGTCGGGATTCGTGAGATCAATCCCAACAATGTGTCACTTATATATTTTTTATGAATTTTGCAAGTATAAATTATATTTTGGATTTCTGAGATTAATCGCAACAATTATTTCCTTTGTGGATTTTGTGAGTATAAATTCAAGCCTGCATTTCGCGATTTGTAAGTTTTGTCCCAGCAATCATTTCTCTGGGAGTGAGTATAAATCCACGACTACATTTTGGAATTTATTAGATCAATCCCAACAATCATTTCATGCCTATATTTCAAGATATGAGAAGTATCCCAATGATCATGTCCCTTATAAATTTCGTGAATACACATTCACATCTGCATTTCTTGATTCGTGAGCATGATCATAACAATCATTTCCATTATGAATTTCATGAATAAGAATTTATTTTTCTAAATTCACGCCAAAAATCCCATGAAGCCATTTCCTTTAAGTTTCATGAAGTACAAACCCAACAAGTCATTTTGTTTGTGGATTTCTTAAGTACCGATCCATATATGTTTTCAAGTTTTGTGAGATCAAACCTAACAATAAGTATATTTCTTTTGTATCCAACAACTAATTTTATTTTGAAGGCGCCCAAAAAAAAATTTCAATTTAGATGTGTTAAGAGTACATGTTGGCCAACATCAAAACATAACAAGAGAGAGAGAGAATGTCATGTCTAAGAATTCATCATGGGCATTCTTCATGAGCTCAAGTCTGCTAACATAAAGTTATGAATTTCGGGAGTACAATCCTAACAATTCAGTCATTTCTAATAGGTTTCTTTTCTCATTATAATTTTTTTTTTATGTAACAGTTAGATTTTTCTTATAATAGATATTCTTTAATCTTTGTATGAAATCTCTTCAAACTCCGTCAAAGAGGATATAAACACCAGAGTTTGATGCGCATTACAGTCAAAAGTTAAAATTACGGTCAAATTTTTCAATTTTGAAAACCGTGGGTAGAATCGTCATATTTTAATCTCAAAATGTGCTCTATAAATTTATTTACTTGGTTTCAAAATTTCTTTCAAAAACACATTAGTGCAAATATATTTATTTTGTTTTTGAAAAAATAAGGGCACAATGGTAATAGACTTCTAATGTCTTTTTTTTTTTTCCAGGTTTTTTGAGTTTCTAAATTCCTTTTTCATGTTTTCAAGAGATTGCACAAATTTTTTGTTAAATTCCAAAATTTTTAGAGCAATTTTGATGGCCAAGGAAATATGTTTTTGAGACTGTCTAAATTTTATCATAATGCAGTTTTTTAGGTATAATTTTTCAAGTGAGTTTCTAGTGATTTATAATGCTTTTAGACATCTCCGATTATATGGGTAATTTTTGGACCCCAATTAATGTTATTTTGGATTTTGTTATTTTTATGTCGGCGAATACATACCAAAAGCATGTTTACTGATATTATTTTTCGGATGAAAAATTTTCTGAAAGCTTTACGTATAATTCTAGAATTTCTCTGCAGTCTTGTTGATTTTTAGCATTCTTAATTGTTTCACCTTTTCTTCGTGTACAAGTCAAAACTGGTAAAACTTATACTCCCGGATAAAATTTAATCCCAAATACACGAATCACCCCAAAAGAATGTAAAGTATACTTTCTCTTTAAAAGAAACAAAAAAATAAAAAATAAAGACAGGGAAAGATATCATTTTCAGAAAAATTTAAGGTTGTATTTGGATTGATGAATTTGGAGAATGACCGACATATTTAGTTGGAGAGATTTATAAAATTAAAACTAATGAATTTCCAAACAATAAATTGTTTGATATCTTTCTTTTCATATATATATATTTTTTAATTTGGGTGAAGATAAAATTTCTTTGTTTTAGCCTAAATGTGTAGTTCAACAATTGATGGATTTCAATTCTTTCACCAAATCTATTAATCCATACCTATTAAAATCTGTTGGATAAATATAAATATAAAACAGTGCACCTGTACAAAGTGATAAATACAAAATAACAAACAAAAGGTATTCATGTGTCATTAGCTCCAAAAAAGAAAGAACGAAATCCGACAAAGGATCTAAAATCAGGAGATTGAGCATTCAATAAGATTTTAACACGTGCACTAGCGATTCGAAAAGTGATTTTGAAATGTGCATTTGCAAAGTATTTTCCAATATAAAAATCACAATTGGCAGGAAAGTAAAGTTGACAAGAAATGTAATTCCTCATAATGTTGTTCCATGTAAAAATATTCTTTTTTATGTTTGGATACTCTCAAGAATTTTGACAGGAAAATTGTATGAAGTCCTGTATCAGTGTTTGCTTAACAAGGAATGTATTTTACAATTTTATTAGATTGCCAAAAATATCCCTACAAATATGATGTGATTTTTTTTTTTTTGGCATCATAATGCAATCAAAATTAAAACCAAATTAATAACATTGTGACTTTCTTTTCTTTTTTTTGAGTTTCATTTTCTTTCTTATTTTTTTGTATCTAATAAAATAGTTGAGAACAATTTGGTCATGTAAGAAAAAAGTTATTCACAAATGTAAATGACGATAATGATGATGATGATGATGATGATGATGATGATGATGATGATGATGATGATGATGATGATAATAATAATACAAATCAATAATTATCATGACTAAAGATATAAATTGTATATAACTATAATATAGGATAACTCCATTCATGAAACCATGACTAAACAATCAGTTTTGATTAATATAACAACGAATTAAAACATGTAAACAAACTACTAAAAGTACTAACTTTTTAATCATTCAACAAATAAATCAAGGCAAAATTTGTCATAACTATTAAAATAATCAATATAATAAAAAGATTACATATTATACTCATTTATTTTCACAATAGTAATTTAGTGCTACAAATTAAAAAATACAAAATATGATAAAATAATAAAAAGAAAAAAAAATCTAACTTGAGATTTGGAACCTTACATATGCTGAAATTCTATGGTGGATTATGATTTGAGAAGAGAGAAGGACGAATAAGGGAGGATGAGAGAGATTACAATATGATATATGAGGGTGGTAGATGTTGAGTTGCAATAGAATAATATTGTTGAGTTGCAGTAAAATGGGAAGGCTAGAATGTGTACCCTTATTTTAACTTGCTGATTAAAATCTTAAGAAAAGTAAAAAGAATACCAACAAATTATTAGAATTTAAAATTCATGTGCAACAACTTTTCTTGTTTTGAAAAAAAAAATTTACTTTTCCAATAAATTAAAAATTGAACCAAACAGTAAATTTTAAATTTTTTTAAAAAAATTACTTTGTCCAACAAAAATCTTTGCCAATCAAACGAGGCTAAAACGCCTACATATGGCATCTCTGGCTCATGTGACGGATTTTTCTCGCTTTCCCCTTCCCTTCTAAGTCAACCATCTCAAAATTTCCAAAGAATGAGAAAGCAAGTTCAAAACAAAAAAGTACTCACCATTTATGCAAAACCTGTGCCTTTTGGTCTTCACACACTGCACATACATTACACCTTAAACACACAACAGTCCCCTACCAACATCACTATTTCACTCATTGATCTCACTCACAACCAAAAACAATCTCTTATCTTCCTCAAAAGACATCTTTCATTCTTCATTCTCTCTCAAAATTACTATCATATTAGGCTAATTAGGTTCCATCCTACTCATTTCCCACTTTTATCTTCATAAAATGACATTAATTTAAGATACTAGGAAAATTTGCGGTAATCATAATCAGGAGAGAGAGGAGTAATCACCATGGAAGTTTGAACGACCAAACCCTTGCCAAATTCGAAAGTATAAAACTTTTCTATCTTTTTAATGTTGTTTTAACCAATATTTTGAAAATCGGACCGGACCGGACCGACCGGTTCGACCGGTCGGACCACGAACCGGAAGAACCACCAGTCCGGTCCAGCTATATATCCGGTCTGTACAAAAAATTGGACAGAACAGGTAAAAAATCGAGAACCGGTAAAAAATTAATTTTTTAAATTTTAGAATAAAAAAATGATTTAAATAAAGAGAAAAATTAAAAAATCGTGAAATAAACTCTGAAATGGCAAAACATTGAACACACCAAAGCCTAAACTATTAAATTATTATTTTTTTCATTTTTTTATACTTATTTTTGTATAAATTTCACTTTTCTTATTAGAAATTTTTGATCAGTGTTTTTACGTATTATGACTATAATTCTCCAAAAATAGTATTCCACTTCTATTTTAGATTTTATATAAATATATTTTAGGTCATTTTAAATTATATCACATTTTGGTAATATATATATATATATATATTTAAGAAAATGATCAACTGTCTTTTAATGAACCTTAGTTCATTTATATAAAAACCAGACATGCCACTAGTTAAATTATAAACATTTTGGTAATATATATATATATATATATAAATAAAAAAAAACCTAAAATTGGTTTTAACTTTGTACATGAAGTAAGTTCAAGTTAATTTTCGACCAAGTTTTAATGAGATTATGGGGATGTGTTCTCATACAATTTTAAGTATTTTTAGTCTAGTTCCGTTTATCATTTTTCTTTAAAGTCACATCATTAAATCTCAAGAAATAATCAGTGTAAGTAAATGTGTCACATCTGACAATTATATAGTAATGTTTGGTCATCAATTAATTCTTAATGAGTTTCTACAATTTTTTTTTTTCATATTTTTAACATTGAAAATAATTTACAAATCTACAAATTCAAAATCACTTGCTAAACCCACTTATGTCACAAAATCATCGTGAACCACTAACCCTTGATTTTAGATATTCAATCAGATTTCTTCCTTCTTTCTTGAATTTAGTGCCACATTATTAATATTGTCACTTTGTACAATTACACTATTTTAACATATTCAAAATATCATTAGGACCAAATCGTTATGTGATAGGTTTCTAAATTCCAAACATTGAGTAAACTATGAAGTTTCAAAGTTATAATGATAACCAAAAAAAAAAAAAGTTGGAATTCCATTGATCCCATGATTTTTCGACGTTTAAATCTTACATGTATAGAATCCTGTAGTCTTTATTCTTTTTATTATCTTATGTGTTCCAAAAATATTTTCCTTAATTTAGATTGTACAAGAGGTGCAAACGAGTCAAGTAAAACAAAACTAGTGCTTTGTTCGAGTTCAAGCTCGAACGAGTGTTTAAATAATGGAATTTGAACTCACCTTGAAAAATTTATTGAAATTAAAGTTCGATTTGACCTTATTTAAAAATAATAATAATAAATTAGTTTGAACCCTTGTTCGACCTTGATAGCTCAACCTGGTAAACGATGTAATTTTTCTAGAGATATCGGAATTTTAATAATTTACATATGATAAAAAATAAAAATATATATATACTTGAAAATCTCAATGAACAATCGAATGTAATATATATAATTGGAATTCAAGTAAATTCGACTCGAACTTGGTCAACTTGAACTAAAACTCAAGTTTATAACTAAGTTGTTCGAAATTTGTTCGAGAGTAATTCGCTTCATTTACATTCTCAGACCGTATTTGGTAAGCCTTATATTTTATTTAAATTTTATTGAATTCTTGATGAATTTTTTAAGTTACATATGCTATGTTGAGAATTTTCACCTAAGTACTATTATTCTTTTTCTTTTTTTTTTCTTTTTAAAGATCATCACCTATACAGGCTTGAACTGGTGCACAATCGACACGCTAAATTTCCTTTAGCCACTAAATTTGCTTAATTTCTGGAGTTCTCATTTAGATAGGACTCCTTTTTTTTTTTTTTGAAGTATTTTTAGATATGACTTCTGAAGCTCAAGCTGTTGATCGGAAGGGAAGTGGATGTTGTAATATGTCCAGCCATGAATCTTTCTGACCTTGCATATATTGTCACTTTGGCTATAAGTTTTGAAGGCTTTATAATCAGGGTATGAACTTAGCCAAAACTGTAAATAAAAAAAATAAAAGAAAAATGTTGATTTTGTCTAGTTTAATATATGATATCTAAATCATGATTTATGATATCTTGCATTTAGAACTTGTCTCACCTTATTTTGATATCTATACCATGATCTATAATACCTTAAACAAGTATTGACCGAATCGAGAGAGTATGGCCATTTTGAAATGAAAAATAATTTATAAATTCACAAATTTAATATTACTTGTTAAAGTCATTTTATGTGATAAAATCATAGGTTGAAATAATCACCAACCCTGATTTTGATACTCAGTCAGAATTCATTCATTCCTTTCGAATTTAATGACACCTCAATAGCTTTATCACTTTATATATATGCAATGTTTTAAAATTCCTGCTAATCTACTCAACAAAATTGCATGAATGTTGCTAGAGTTTCATGTATTCACTAAAATATATTTCTAAAAATTTTTGGTAGTTTAAATCATCCAATCGATATATCTGAGCATTAATATGGCACGTTAGTATTCTATTAATTAAGCTTAATTAGTCATTTGTTAGAATTTATTGGTTCATTTAAGATGTTTTTAGTTTAGTTAGGTTTAGGTAGTCTTAATATTTTCTTTTGTTAGAATTAATGTGTGTCCACTATTGGGACGTACCATTATGTAATCGTTTTATTTACATTTCTATTTTTATTTTATATTCTATTTACCTATTATTTATTTTGTAGAATATTCACGTGTGTGTGCACGTTTGAGTTCCGATATTTTTCAAGGGGGTTCAAGATATTAAGCCATTTTGCATTTATGTACTATTTTATCGTGTTTATATTTTAAATATTTTACCTATTTTTAGGTATTACAAATTAATTATACTAGTGTCAAGTCAAGTTTCTTTAAGAACAATACCTCTTTTACTACTCAATTAATTGTAATAATACGTGCACTGGTTTGTGTCATTCGTATTCAACACAATCATTCTATCAAAAATTTTCTTAGCAAGTACTAGACTACAGAACACATCATAATTTAGACAAAAAATAAGTAATGATTTTCGGTTTTTCCTAAAATGATAACAAGTAAATAAACATAAGACTAAAACAAGGAGTAACTATCAAAGAGCAAGTGAAGTAGATAACCAATTAATAAAAAGAGATTTGGTTTTTAGGTACTCCCATGGTAAGGTCAATTCACTTGTCTACTGGAGTCAAATTGAGGAGTCACTTCCAATAGTAAATGAATTCTTGACTTCATGAAGCTATTGAGCCAACTGGGTTGATAGTATCTATACTCTTGGTCACACTATTATCTTACTTGATTTAATTATTGAATGGTTTAAATTTAAGACGTAATTTTTGTATTTTACTCTAAATTTATAAGTGAATTCAAAAGTTGATCACCTTCTTAAATCCTAGCAATAAATTCTCAACAATTACTCGAAATTTGTATCACTTCACAACCTATTCAAGCAATTCAACCATCACCACTTAGGAATTCACATATTATTGTCCAATCAAAAGCAAATTAGCTAGTCATAATTGAAATAGCAAGCTAGGGCAAAATAGTTATAAAAATGAAATCCACATTAAACATTAATCAATTGAAAGGAAAAAATGGAAACTTTTTATACTAGATTAAAACTAAATTGAACTAAGAAAGCACTTAACTTGTTACAATTAATGGCTAGGATTTAAAGAAATAAAGACTTAAAACTAAACTAAAAGAACGAGCTTTCTAAATAACCTACTAACAATTGCTACCTAATTCTACCTAATGACACTTGGCATATTATTGTTTTTAGGCTATAAATATACAAAGATTTCTGCACAAGTTAGCCGAAATTAGTTCAAATTAAATATTAAATGGTAGTCAGACCACGGTATGAAAATCACACAATCTAAAACTCAGACAGAGGGTAGGAATGGTAAGCTAAGAGAAGAGGGAGAGAGACAGATAGCCAATGGTAGTTTCAAGTGTGTTGAAGGCTATTATGGTCATTGTGTACACTCATGTTTGGATTAAGATATTGAAAGAAAATAAGCAGCAAAAGCGGATACTCAAATCCTTTGTTTGATTCTTGCTGCTAGAGGTGGCAAAATGGATAAATAGATGATCTATGGTTTTAGTTAAGTAGATTTAGATAAAATTCATCCAATTCATTTTAAAACATTTAATAAATGTATCTAAATAGATGGATTAAAATGGATAATGGATAAACCATTTATCCATATAAAAACCATTTAATTTTGTTTTTTTGTCCAATTTTCCCCACCTCTTATTCCCTCTTACACACATTTGAAAATGGTCACACACACACATATTTACGCACACTTCTACACACGCTTTCACATATTTTCACACACGCACACACATATTTTTACACATTTTCATACACACACTTACACACATTTCCACACATACACATACTTACACATATTTACACATAGAAATTTACACACACACATATTTACATATATTTTCACACACACACACAATCTTATACACATTTTCACATACACACAAACTTATATATATTTTCACACACTTACACACATTTCTACACACACACATACACACTTTCACACATTTCCCACACACATGTTTAAACCCATTTTCACACACACACATACACACACACTTTCACACTTTTTTACACACACTTATACACATTTTTACATATACTTATACATAATTTCACACATATACACTTACATACATTTTCGCACAGACACATTTTCACACACATACGAATACACATTTTCATATACACACACTTACACATATTTTAACGCACGTATTTACACATACACATTTGGACACACATTTTCACACACACAGACTTAAACACATTTTCACACACGCACACACACATATACACACTAATATACATTTTCACATAATGACACATACACTTGACCAAATGTTCACACACTTACACACACTTTCATACGAACACTTACACATATTTTCATACACATGCATACTTATGCATATTTTCACACACACACATATATATTTTCTCATGCGCACATTTTTACACACTTACACACACTTACACTTATTTTCACACACACTTACACTTGTTTATTAATATGGCTCTGATAGGGAGATTAATCCGATGCTCTTAAAAAATAACTATTACAATTGATCAAAGTTGGAATATAAAGAACATACTAAATTAATCTAGCAATAGTCGGGAGAATATTCTAGGGCTAAACCAAAAAAAAAAAAAAAAAACTGTAAAAATAACCTTATATCAATATAGATTTGAGAACAAGTATAATGGCCTACATTCAGCATTGAATCAAAGTGGCATTTTCTAACATAAAAGCAGGAATACAGAACACTTATATGAAAGTTACTTGCAGAACTTCCCAAAACCACCAAAAAGATAAATCAAACGAATTAATTCCAAGAACTTATGTGAAATGTGTGTAAGTGTTCGTAAGTGTGTGCAAATATATTTGTGAAAATATATGAAAGTGTGTGTGTAAGTGTGAGAGAAAATATGTGTAAGTATTTGTGCGTATGAAAATGTGTAAGTGTATGTAAGAAAATATGTGTAACTATGTGTGTGTGAAAATGTGTGCATAAGTTTGTGAGTGTGTGAAAATATATATAAGTGTCTCTATGTATGTGAAAATGTATGTAAGTGTGTTTGTGAAAATTTGTGTAAGTATGTATGTTTGTGTGTAAAAATATGTGAAAGTTTATTTGTGCGAGAAAATGTGTGTAAGTGTGTGTGTGTGTGTGAAATGGTGTGTAAATATATGTGTGTGTGAAAATATGTGTGTAAGTGTGTATGCGTGTGTGCACAAATGAAGTGCTTGAAAATGTAAAAATATGTGAAAATACGTGTATAAGTGTGTGTGTGATAGACTGTTTGAAAATGTGCGTAAGTATGTGTGTGCGTGCAAAATGTATAAGTGTGTGTGTGAGTGAAAATGTGTATATACGTGTGTGGGAAAATGTGTGAAGGTGCATGTGTATGTATGTGTGTGAAAATGTATGTAAGAGTGTGTGTGTAAGTATGTGCGTGTGCAAAAATTTATAAGTGTGTATGTGCATGTGCATGTATGTGTGTGAGAAAAAATATATGTAAGTGTGTGTGTGTGTGTGAAAATGTGTGAAAGTGCGTCTTTGTGTGCAAAAATGTATGTAAGTGCATTGTTGGTCCCAAAGCAACCTAAGAAGGGGGTGAATTAGGTTTCTTAAAATTAATTTCTAAAAGATTGCTCAATTCAAATTTGACAAATAAAATGATAGAAACAATTAAGCATGAAATGAATGGAATAAATTAAGAGAGAGATTAAACAAACAGCAACATCCAAACTTGCTAACTTGGAGTAATCCACTAAAATGCTCTTTTCAAATTTGGTGAGTCAATAATCTTCAAGTGTACACAAAGTAGGATTACCCTTGCTCACACTACTTCTCTTTAGTTGAGCCAAGGATTTTACACTAAACCTTGCTTTTGTACAAGATTATCACTCCACTCAATATTTTGAATAGCACTCTTAAGTACACACTAATACAATGTCACTAAAGAACTAATTTGCACTCAAATTGCCATTCTTTTTGCTTGTATTCAATGTGTAAATTAATTTTTCATAATACAAAATGGTTGGTATTTATAGGTGCAATAAATTAGCTCCCAACCACCTCCTAATGGCTAGATAATAAATGCTGAAAAAACTAGCCGTTATAGGTTTCGGATGTCCAAGGTATTTTTTGAGCATCCGATCAATCGTCCAATTTGAAATATCAGGGAGTTGAAGATGCCGTTTGGACGGCCAAACTCGCGTCATTTCCTTCTTCCGAACCATGATATGTTGAAGAGTTTAGACATCGGACGGTGTAGTGTGTCCGAAAGGTTTGGTATTTAACTGGAGATGCTTATCTTTCGGACAGTTGTCCTAGTCTGATGTAATCTTCTTCAGACAGTAAGACGCATCCGTTGCAGGTGCCTCAAAACTTTGCCTCTGCCTTGAACTTTCGAACGGTGAATTGCATCCAAGATGAATTCGTTCGGACGAGCTTGTGCATCCATTATAAGTGCTCCATAATTTTGCTTTTTGCCTGATCGTTCGGACGGTGCATTGTGTCCATGGTTATCTAGTTTGGACGAGCTTGTGCATCAAAGAAATATAGTGTGTGTAAGACGGTGTACTTCGTCCAAAAATTCTGCTAAGAGCAAATATACTAGCAACCCTGCACAGCTCAAGTTAAGTGGTTAAAACACGTTTGTCACCATCAAAACTAAGTTTGAAGATCAACATGCATGATGTGTGAAAATGTATGTGTGTGTGTGAGAAAGAGAAAATATATGTAGTGGCATGTGTGTGTGTGGAAATGTATGTAACTGTGTGAAAATGTGTGTGCAAAAATGTGTGTAAGCGTGTGTGTGTAAGTGTGCATGTGTGCGTGTAAAAATATGTGTGTAAGTTTGTGAGAATGTATGTATGTGTATGTATGTGAAAATATATGAAAGTATGTGTATGTGTAAGTATGCGTGTTTAAGTGTGTTTGCGTGTGTGAAAATGTATGTAACTCTGTGTGTGTGTAAGTTTGTTAAAATATGTGTAGGAGTGTGTGCCAGTGTATATGGAAAAATTTTGTGTAAGTGTGTGTGTGTGTGTGAAAATGTGTATGTGTATGTGTGTGTTAAAATGTAAGTGTGTGTGTGTGTAAAAATATGTGAAAGCATGTGAAATGTGTGTGTGAAAATATGTGTAAGTGTGTGTAAATGTGTATGTAAAAATAAATTGTGTCCAAGTGTGTGTGGATTATCACCTTATAATAATTTATTGTAGTTAAATGGAATTATGTGAATTAGATGGAAGATTATCCATTAAAATCCATATAATAAATGGTTGTAAATAAATAAGCCATTTATATGAATTAAACCTTTTATAATTAATCACATCCATTTAAATATGGATGGTTTTGGATAACAATTGGATTTGGATACATTTTGCCACCTCTACTTGCTGGATTAGTGCTTGTTCTAGCGTAACACCAGGTATGGGTTCACTTTCTTTTTGTTGTGCAAAGACAGAATGTTACCAGGTATGGGTTCACTTTCTTTTTGTTGTGCAAAGACATAATTCATTCTGTACTTGATTTTTGTTTTATTATTTTTTCCCAATTTGTTTGACTTGAGTTTGGTTGGATTCTATACAAAGCAATAATTAATCTAGAAAGGGTGGTGGTGGCAAAAGAGGGATGGGGAAGAATCTCAAGAACAGAGCCATAGGGGGAAAGGAGATGTTTGAGATTAATTATTATTTTGTAAGTTTTTTATATGACAATCTTACTCCTGGAAAAAGTCGTATGAAAGTCACATGATTATAGCAACTTAAACGAAGCATTTAATGAATAGAATGACCGGAGTGACCTTACCGACGTATCTTTAGAGGTTCGGTAACCATTTAGGCTATCAAAATAATTTAGTGCCTAAAATGACAACTCTTGTATAGTTGACTAACCTTTTAAAATTCTACAATTTCGTTAAACTACCATACTATTGTGCTCTAATATTTGTACTATATAAACATTTAAAGTATATGATATTATATATATATATATAAACATTTAAAACATAACAATATAATACGTATTGAAACTATAGAATTTTTCAATATTATATACCTCACTTGAGGAGTTCGACTATTTGATTTAGATGTGTCAAAGGTTTTGGAGGTGGTGGCCTGTTTGTTGACTTCTTGAATAAGGATGAAGTGCCGAAGTATAGAGATACATAATTGCATGTAGTCTCGGTGCCAGTTCGAGATTATTAAATCCAAAAGAAAAGCAAAAGAAATGCTTAAAATCTTAATAAAAACCAAGGGAAGAGACCATGAAGAGATGGAGTGAAGAATTCGGTTGGGGGGCTTAAGCTTGCATCAGCGATAGGGAATTGGACAATTTGGTCATTTGACTCATTTGGTTTTTTGGGGAATTGAAAATTTGTTCAAATTACAGGGTTTGTTTAGTAGTTTGGTCAAAGTTCAGGTGAAGTAAATGTAATTAACCTGAACAAATCACTGAAGGTCTTCCATCACACTTCTTATGCCACTACCTAATGAAGATTCCTTTTATAGGTATACATATTTAATGAATTTTCAAAATTCCTTTTAAATATAGGAGCAAATTACTCCAATGGTCAAGAAAGTCACCAAGTAATTATTTTACATGATTACAGAACTACTTTAAATGTGGTTTTAGGGTTGTTCTATTAAATCCATCCGTTAAACATCATACATTCTGTCAAATGCAAGGGTAATTCCGTACATACAAGAAATAACTAAAACTAAATAATAATTGAAGGGTCAAATTGAATACTAGAAACTTAAGGGGGTCAAACTGATTTAGTTAATAAAAACTATGTTATTTTGAGTTAAATCCTAAACTCCACGGAAGTCGTTGCCAGGGGGTACAGAGGGCGGGGAGGTAAATGAAGGGGGTAGAGGAAGGAGATGGGGTGGTCAGATTTGGAATGGAGGGAGGGTGTGACGGGGGTGTGGGAAGAAAGAGGAGAGGTCTGGAGCAGGGAGGGATTGAGAGAGGGGGTCATGAATCTAAGAAGGAAGGGTGGCGAATCTAGGAAGAAGGGAGGTGTGGTGCGAGGCTGTAAGGCGATATCCTTTCACCTTCATTCCCTCCCCGCCCAATGTACCCCCTGTCTCTTATACACATCTAGATGTGTATAAGAGACAGAAGTTTGTGAGTCCTCCTGGCGGGGATAACAAAGGAAGGAGGAGAAAGGGGTAGCTGAGCCGATGGTAGTCCTGGTGCGAGGCTGTAAATGGGAGGAAGGGTGGCGGTGTGTGGGCTAGGATAGGCAAAGGCTTTAGTTGTAAATTTAGCAAGTTCAATTATTTGATTTTGACCTAGATATTCTAATTTGTTTTTCTCACTCTCCTTTGTTTTTATACAAAGTGATAAAGTAAAAAAAAGTATCTAATGTGTCAATAGATTCGAAAAAGAAAGAACGAATCCGACCAAATATTTAAATTTAGGGGTTGGTGATTCACTATAATTTTGCTACATAGAGTGATTTTGGCAAGTGATTCTGGATTTGTGGCTTTGTAAAATCATTTTTCCATTCAATATGGCCATCTTTACAATTTAATTTGTTATTTACCATAAAGTTTTGGCCCCAAAATTTTTTAGAAACGTTACTTCAATGTAATTGGACAAGTTTATCCATCAAAATATCATTTTTCGGGGTTACTGACACATGAAATAGACGAAAGTGACATCAAAAACACATTTAAAGTAGTTTAGTGACCAAATTTGCGAAAATATAATTCGATGACTTCATATGCAAGTAACCAATAGTTTGATTACCATTGGTGTATTTTGCTTTAAATATAATTATGAATTTTAGTCAAGGAATATTGGTCGTTCATGGATCTTAGATAATAGAATAAAGATTAAGATACAGAGTTAGATTAAAATCCTTAAACAATTTTGAAATACCCACATGAGATTTGACCATATTACTAAACAAAAAGTTGTCTCCATTACACTTCTCTCCATTCCCCTTTAATGATCTATTATATTTAAACAATTAAAATTCATAAAAATTATCATATTATATCAATAATTTTTTTTCGATGAGTAGAATAATATATTTTGAAATAAAATCTATAAATGTTTTGTCACTCAATTTGTACGAAACATTTGGATGATGCAAAATGCGTCAAAATTAAGAAAAAAATTTAAACATTTAATCAAATGGAAAGAATTAATCTGTTTATTTTCAAATTTTATATATAACAAAAACATGTAATAAATTACATTACGAATGGATATAATTTTTTAAAAATATTTTTAAATTATATTTTTGTAAGATCTATTGGAGAAAAATTCTTTTCAATTATTTGAGAGGAGCCTAACCCAAACAAAAGATTCCTCAAAGTTTATAGTCCCCAATTTTTTCAAGTGAGTAAATTTGGTTGATAGTTTTTTTTTTTTCCTCAGTTCTTTTGGCTGCTTTAAAGGTTGATTGCCTAAATATCACAATATCCCAGACTGCACAAAAGATGCATGCAGTTCAAAGAACAAAAACTATTGTAGCTGATACTTGAGAGTTAATTAAAAGCAGCAAATTATATTCCCTGAGATAATTGTACAACTATAACATCATTAAATATTAGAATATTGGCCCAAAACAGGATGAGAAATACATATAAGTTTGATTGAGATGAAAATTAGCTGTTTTATAAAAAATGATATAAGATGAATGAATTGTTTCTGCATTATCCTTAACAGTTGGAAAAAGGACAATATTTACAAAAAGGAATAAAAGAAATTAACATAATCGCATCAAAATATTCACAGAATGCAATTTTCAATAACCATAATATTTATCTTCATACTCCTCATAATCGTCTTCATAGAAATCTTCTTCAAACTCCCATGAATAAATCTTCATGATACTCTAAACTGGATTTATCCAAATTAATACGACGAACATCCATTAAAAGAGATCTTTCTTCATCATCTCTTGCCAGATGCATCAATGAATTCCCCTTTTTGCTTTGTTGTGTGGCATTGATCTTCCTCTCACGATGCTTATTATTCATCACTGGCGGCAAAGTATTCTCTTTCACAGTCATCTGAGCAATGGCTTCCTCGATGTTATTGGCATCAATTACGGAATCATCACTGCAGCAATTTGTAATGGAAACAAGAATCATCTTCTCGTACTCCTTCTCCCCAGCAGTACGGCTCTGTTTCCTCTTCTCCTCTTCAAGAATCGCAGCCTGCTGCTCCTCCTTTCGGCACAGCAGCTCTGCTTCCGTCACCTTCTTAACCGGTTTTTTCAAGGTCTTCTCGAGATCTTTCTCTTCTTGTTCGGCTAACCTCCGAGCCTCCTTTTTACGAGCTGCGGCCTCCGCTCGCTTCTCAGCTTCCTCCTCGCGCTTCTTGGCAATGCGGGATTTGGATCCCTCGGCTTCCCTCCACTTCTGGTCTTCTTTCTCACGAGCCTCGCGGGATATTCGATCAGCTTTTGCATCACACTTTCGAGCATTAGCCGCTTCAGCTTTGCTATTGACAGCCTTCTTCTTGGACATAGTTTCTTTATCCCCCTTCATCTTTCTTTCTCACCTCCCGTTCTCTCTTTCTCAAATTATCACTACGCCTTTTCTCTTTGCTTGCAAATTGCACAATTAGGTTTCTGGGACGTCCAAGGTATATAAAGAATTTCGCTTGGTCTTCTTATTTTCGGAAGAAGAAAATTAAGGTAACTTTCCCTTTGGAGATCACAAATAGAAATACAAAGAGGTTTTAATTAGAGGCGGTGTATCTATTGGGCTGCGAAGGGCCGAATACGCCTTGTGTCCATCAGAAATTGCAATCTAAAGGGATTAGTTTTTTGTTTATTTTCCTATTTAGAATAGCAGATAATGCCATTAAGGGGATGATCTTTTACAACCCCTTCAGGATATCATATATTTGATTCAATATTCATTATTAGGTATACAACAGA
Organism: Cinchona pubescens; assembly: GCA_025175665.1. Lineage (NCBI taxonomy): Eukaryota > Viridiplantae > Streptophyta > Magnoliopsida > Gentianales > Rubiaceae > Cinchona > Cinchona pubescens. The sequence continues at coordinate 1,106,628 of JANKKI010000143.1, forward strand.
ATTTTGTACTGCTAAATAAGATTGGATGTAACTAATTTATTTTGAAAGGTTTCACACACAAACTTTTCCTTATAAATAAGAAATTTGTTAAATTTGGAGAATTGGATTTTTTTTTTTCATCATCCACATCTTTTACTCAATTCCTACCCAACCTTTACAACTACTTCCTTTACTTAATGCTTCATTATTTATTACCATTTTTTTATTCATGACAGGATATTAAATTTTTCATTTCTTTTTTTTAAAAAATTTCATATGTAAGATTTTACATTAATGAAATAACTTTTTATTTATTTTTTGTTTTATGTAAACTAACTATGAAAAATATTATGCTACTTCTAATTTTCATACAAAATTCTATGATTAATAATATTTTATAGTTTTATATTACTTTATCTATTAATTAAAATAATGAGAAGCAGTACCTTTTAAAATATTTGATGATCTCATACTATTTTTATTTTCCACATGCTTCTTTCACAATTTAATAATACTATCCAATTGATTCATTTGTTTTTATTAAGTGGTGAAATTAGAAAATATTTTGTTAATTTACTTGTGAAGCTCAACTTTTTATAGTGAAATTTTTGTCAATCAAAATATTTTTACCATTAATGATAATAAAATTCAAACTATCTTTTAACTATTATTAAAGTGGGAGAATCATTTGATTTAATGGGCTTTTCATTACATTTTTAAATTGGTTTAAAAATATTACATAGTGCGAGAAAATATGCATAATTATAGTTAACTTTAAATAATTTTCTATATTTGTATTTCGTAAAATTATATATAATTTTAATGTTATTATATATAAAAATATTATTTTTACATATTATTTTAATATTTGTTAGTTGCACAAACTAGATTATGCCTTAAACACTAGATTGGATAATGGAGTGTCACGTATGTTATTTAAATGATAGTATTATAATAACATATAGATAGTATCTAATTCATTATATAAAAATACTACATCTATTTTATTCATTACATTTTACACATTATTGGCAAGAATAATAACTTATAATCTGATTTTATTCCATCACTTTTTTAATTTTTTTGTTTTTGTGTGCAATTTTGCGTTAGTAACCAGACAACATGTTTATAACTTTTACAATATTTAATAGTACTATTTTATTTCTCGAAGTACTTTTTTAACTTAATATTTCAATTCATAGTTCTATTATAATAACTAATTCACTTCAGGTGTCTTATCAAGTTTTAATAATAATTTATACTACTGTTACCATGAAATTTAACCTTTACAGGTATTTCATGATCATTCATATAATTAAAGATGATGATATTTTGAAATATTATTTAGAAAATGAGAGAGTATAATATAGTTATTTTAGATAGCATTATACTAATACTTTGATAGTAGGTTTCTTTGTATTTCATCGTAATGTTTATTTTCTTTTACAATTTTGTTAATAATGTCACATTAGTAAAATAAAGCTAATATAATTTTTTTTATTTCTTATGTGTGAAATTGTCTATATTCATTTATGCTTTGATTTTTTTTAATGAAATTGATATAAAAGGCTTATAATAGCTTCTATTACATAAGATAATACTATTTGAATACTTAATTGTACTTCTTTTCATATTCCTCAATAATATCATAATATTTTTCACCAGCAAAAATAACTGATGCAATATATGTTTCATTACTAAAAGTTATTTTGATATGATACATGTTATCTATTAATATCATTAATTTAGTTTCTCATAAAATTACTTGATGGACCTCTCATAATATTTAGAATTAATCAAGTTGATATAATAGAGTCAATAATAGTTTTTATTGTATGAGAGAATACTGTTTATATATCTTATTGTACTTTCTTCTATATTCTATAATACTATCGTATTATTTGTTTTGTAAACCAAAATTACCATTTTAGTATCTGTTTCATTATAAAAATTTATTTGGTAATAATATAGGCAATTTGACATTATATATATTTAATTTAATTTGGAAAATACTAAGATCTCTCATAAGAGGATAGTACATTGTAGTCAATTTAGTAATACTTTGTTGATATTTTGATAGTAGGTTTCTATACTTTACATAGTATAATTTTATTATTTATTAATATTTTAGCTGATAATTTCATGCGATTAATGACCTATAATGTAATTTTATCTATGTTTTGTTTTTCATTTGTTTATGTTGAATTATGCATTGATTTTCTTAATAAATTTAACACAATTAAATTGGTAGTACCTTTTATTGTACAAGAGAAAACTATTTAGATATCTCATACTACTTTCTTCATATTCCATAGTACTATCATTTTTTTTTTTTTTTTGCATCACAAAATTACTATCCAAATATCTATTTTTATTATAAAAAAAATTATTTTGTGATGATACAGATAAACTAATTGTACGTATAATACTACTTCGATAAGGAATAGGTCATTTTAGTTACTTAGGACAATACTATGTTGATATTTTGATAGTGACATTTCTTTGCCTTATAGTACTATTTTATTATTTATTAGTATAATTTCGCTTCAAGTGTTATAAATAATCCACATTATCAAATTACTTGAGATTTTTTTGTAAGTTAAATTACTTGAGACATCAATAAAGATTATTTATTTGTCTTAATTTTGAAATTATCATTTATTTGATTTTAAATCAGGTTTTTCTTTTAAAAAATGTACAAAATAAAAAAAAATGATAAGGCAACATGTTATAATAGGTTTACAAGTAAATGATAGAATTATTACTATGTAACAATTCTCATCATTGTTCAGTGAGGTGTCAACGATTAGTATAATCATCCAATCATATTGAATGATTTTGACCAAGATTTAATTTTTGTAATTGTTCTTTTATAAAAATTTATACAATTTTTATCTATTTTAGTGAATTGTAGCACTTTATAAAAAATGATTATTCAGTTTAAAAGCATATGGTATTTTTATAGATTAAGTTGACATTATCATACTTTTTGTTTTTTTGCACAACTTTGGCATATATCAATTAACATTCCACATCATTAGAAAATAGTATTAGGGTTAGTTGAAAACCCATAGTTAGAAGGTTTGATAGTGGCGTTGATTTTAACAACAATGATTTAGATATGATTTTTGAATAAATAATATGCCTAGCAATGAATTTTCCCGACCTTGCACATATTGCCACTTTGGCTATAAATTTTGAAGGCCTTATATATAGTCAGAGTAAAATTATAAGATACTACAAAATTAACAAAAAAAAAAATCTTGATTTCAAGAATATAATTTGTGATAACTGTATCATTATTTTATGATATTTTGCATTTAGAACTTGTGTCAACTTATTTTGATAGCTACATCATGATTTATAATATCTTGAACAAGTATTATCCAAATTAGGAGCAGTGTGGCCATTTTTGAAATCCCTCATAATCTACCCAACAAAATTGCATGATTTTTGCTCTTAAGTTTCATGTATTCACTAAAATTTGTTTATTAAAATTGACTTTCATTTTTTAAATCATCCAATCAATATGTCTGAGCATAGCTTAATTAGTCATTTGTTAGAATTTATTTGGTTCATTTAAGATGTTTTGAATTTAGTTAGCTTTAGGTAGTCTTATTATTTTCTTCTCTTAGAATTAATGTGAGTCCAATACTGAGACATAGAATTATATAATTTTTTAAATTTTCATTTCTATTTTTATGTTGTATTCTATTTACCTATTATTTATTTTATAGAACATACACGTGTGCGGGGGTTTGACTTCTGATACTTTTTCAAGGAAGGCTCGAAATTAAGCCATTTTTCATTTATGTGCCATTTTATCATGTTATGTTTTAAATATTTTATCTATTTTTAGGTTTGGCAAGTAATTATGCTATCATTAATCAACTCATATTTTGACCTTAAAACTAAAAGAATAAAATTAAACACGTATTTGCTTTCATCAGGTATGAAAGGATGGTTAGGGTACATTACGTCTATTCTAGGTATACTCAGATAACTTTGTTTTTTGAAGATCCAGAGTCATCCATGTAAACGGTTTAAGTGTAAGAGAATGAACTAATAATTTTTATTTTGATAACTTAATACGACTATAACATAATATAATGTAGCACAGGGGCGAAACTAGCATATAGTGAGGATGGGCACTTGCTTCCCCCTCAATTTTGGAAAACTATAAATTAGCCAAGTAAAATTTGTAACTTTTAGAATTTATTTCACATTTGCTCCCCTGAACTTTCTAAAACTTCATTTTGTTCTCTACATTGCTCTCTTGAATTTTTTAAAATTCTTTTTATTCTTTAAATTATCACTATAGAATTAAAAGTTTACCTTAATTCTCTGTCAAAATTGAAAAATTCAATATAGGGATAGGAAAATTTTGAAATTTATTGAAGTTAAATACAAGAATACAATTTTAAATCATTGTTCACCATTACATACCAGAGCGGATGCACCCACTACCCTTAGGGTCTTGGATTCACTTATGGTGTAGCAACTCCAATAAGTTTCTGGATGTGCTCCTATGAGCTGCTATCTTAAAATATTTTTGATAAAAATTTTGAACCCTATATTAATTTTTTGGCCAACAAATTGTCACATTTCCCAAGTCCCATTTTATTTATTTATATTTCTTTTATTTTATTTGGACAAAACAAAAAAATCAAATGGAATAGCAAAACGGAATAGCACCACTGGAGAACAACTTACATTTTACATTTTTATTTACATTTACCATTTTTTTGTTACAAAAATTGGCCGCACAACAATAATTCTAGAGGTCTTCAAGTTCAAGCAACTAATACAACAAGATCCTATCATGAATGAGTTCATTGTTGCCAAGTAAAGCAGGCTAAATTAGCTACCTTCTAAGATTGGTTTTAGGAGTTAACAACATAGCTGAAGGAATTAAATCCCCACACAAAATAAATTAATATTTGATATAAAAGAAAATGACAAAAGGATAGAGGAGCTACGGCACAACATTTTTTATTTAGCAAAACCTCACCATAATAAAATACTACACTTTTAAGCAATAAAAAACTTTGGAGGCAAAGCCCCTTTTTTTTTTGGATTTTATAACACTACCATCTAAAAACTACAAGACACAGCACATATACATAGCAAAAGCACCGACATAGACTTTAGGGTAATGATATTCTTTTTCTTAACAAACGATAATTTTATAGATTAAGTAAAGGTTATATAGAAGGCAACTGCCTTAGGTCTTGTATTGCTGCATGGAACAGCCAAACTGGAAAGTAATCTTTCCAGCAAACATTCTTGCTTAATCTAGAAGCAAATTTGGCTAACAAATCCCCCACAGAGTTGTTATCCCTTTCAACAAAAGAGAAAGAAACTTTAATTAGGATTCTATTTCAAAACCATATTGTCTTCCAGAATAGGATTGAGATGTACATCATTAGAGCAATTGCGATTAATCTTATTGATGATGCCTTGACAATCAATGAATAATTATCTTATTGGTGCTTCTCTAATTGTCCAGGCCTCTTCCATTAGTATATCATAGTCAATAAAAGTATCCACCATAGCCCAAGCAGCAATCATCTCACCTCTATGACTTCTGGCAATAATGCCTGTTTTTCCTTTCTGTGAAGCTTTATGGACTACAACATCTATATTAATGCAAATAACTCCAAGATCAGGTGGTCTCCAGCTATTTCTTATCCTGTCAAAAACTTGTTGTCTCAGATTCCCTTCCCTTCTGGTGTCATTGTAGTTGTCAAACTCATTCCACTCTGCTACAGCTTTGTTAATGATCTTCAATTGCACCTTGCATTTCCTATTGAAATTCCAATTATTCCTTGCTTTCCATATGTGCCACAAAATATTGACTGTCAAAGCAATGTGTTTCTGTCCTTCCTCTCTGCAAACTACATCACACAATTCGGTCCACCAGTGCCAAAAATTGTTCCTAAATTCCTTTAACCCATCCCATTGCAAAGGAGACAATCTCCAAATTCTTTCAGCATTTTGATAGAAAAACAAGGTATGCTCTAGTGTTTCAGCACCAGAACAGAACCACATAAATTACATATTGGATTTCCAACTCCTATCCTGTCCTTAATTACTACATTAACTGGCAGAATATTATGGAGACATGCATTTCCACACAAAGTGCATGAGTTTCTGCTTCAATTTTAATCCCCACAAACATTTCCAGATGGAAAAACCATGTGTATTCCTACTGGACTGTAAATGGTGACTGTTATTCACATTTTGAGATTCTTTAATCCACTTTGCTTCACAATAACTTGATCTAACAGTGTAGACTCTAGATTGAGAATGAATCCACACCAATTTATCAGGTCCACCTATGTATCTCAATAGTATTTGAACAATACACTTCACTTCTTCACCGCAAAAAAGTTGTCTAAGTAAAGCCTCATTCCACCTTTTTTTGTTAACTAATTGCCTAACATAAAGGATGTCACAATGCCCAGGTCTCGCAGATTGAATTCTCCCATCATTCCACCCCATAACCCATCTATCTTCCCAGATTCTTATAGTTTTCCCATAGATAATAATCTCCACTCCTTTTCCTAATTCCTTCCTGTTGGCCCCAAAGCAATCTAAGAGGAGGGGATGAATTAAGTTTCTTAAAAATTAATTTGTAAATGATGCACAAATAAATTTTTTTACACTAACAAGTAAGTTGATAGCAATATAATGAATTAAGCATAAACTGTATAGAATGAGTAAAGAGGAGAGAGATTAAACAAACAACATTCCCAAGATAGCAAGCTTGGAATAGTAATCCACTAAGATGCTCCTTCAAATTCGGTGAGTCAATAATCTCAATTGTACATAAAGTAGGATTACCCTTGCTTACACTAATTCTCTTTAGTTAAGCTAATGATTTTATACTCAACCTCACTTTTGTACAAGATAATCACTCCACTAAGCGCTTTTGAATAGCACTCTTAAGTACACACTAATACAATATCACTAAAGAGCTAATTTGCACTCAAATTGCTATTTTACTTCCTTGTAATCAATGTGTAAGTTTTTATAACAAAATACAGATGGTGTAGTTGGAATTTATAGATATACAATAAACCAACTCCCAATCACTTCCTACCGGCTAAGTAATAAATACTGAGAAACTCGCCGTTTTAGGTTTCGGACGTCCGAGATCTTTATTAAGCGTCCGATCAGTGATATCATGGAGTTGAAATCTTTGTTCATACGGCCGAGGTTGCATCCGTTCTTGCATCTGAACCAAGTAAATTGACGAGTCTGACCCTCGGACAGAGTAGTGCGTCCAAAAGATTTAGTGCTAGTCCAGGGTTGCTCTTCCTTTGGACAGTCAGGAGCGACCGATAAAATTTTCTTCAAATAGTCAAGTGCATCCGTTGTAAGTGCCTCAAAATCTTGCTCTCTGCCTACCTTTCGGACGGTGTGTCGCGTCCGAGAAAATTCTGTTCGGACAAAGTTCTGCATCCAACCAATTTTGTTCTGTTCAGACGATGTGCAGCGTCCAAAAATCCTGTTATGAGCAGATAAAACAAAATTCCTACACAACTTAAGTTCAGATTGTTATATTGCATTTGTCATCATCAAAACCAGGATTGTAGGTCAACAATCTTCCTATTTGGATGATGACAAATCATAGGGCAAAGCAAACCTATTATACCCAATCATAACTCAAATAATTAATCCAACAAGCATAATCCATCAACCATAATCAATCAAACACACAATCATAAGCAATCAGCTCTATTTCTTTTTCTATTGGCATCATCAAAACAAAACAAGCTCCCCCTGAGAGGATGCTCCCCTTTTCGTAAACCACAAGAGAGGATAAAAATGGTAAAAGGAGCACCATTACAAAGAAGAAATAGTCAAAAAAAATACATCCAAGTTCAAAAAAATGTAATTTAAGCTCAAACACATAAATTCAAGGATAAAGAAAGCAAAGGTATTTGAAAAGAAGTAAACTAGGGGGCAGAATCTAAATCATTTTTCTTCTTGGAGCACTCCTCGCGTTTGCAAGAGACAGCAAATCATCATCTGTAACCTCACTGTCATATTCACTTAGGTCTTCAGAGGATCACGGCATTGCATGATGTAATTAAATATGTCATCAATATCTTCATCATCATCATTATCAACTCTAGGAACAGTGGATTTCTCAGGATGGGTTGCACCAATCGGATCTTCATGTGCTTTGGGCTCAGATGGTCGATATCTTCAATGTCGTCATTGTCACTATCGGAAGAGAACTCGAGAATGTACTATGACTGGATGTTGGGAATTTGAACTTGAGCTGAGGCAGCCATTCCGAGACTTAAGACTTCTTGAAGAATGGTTTGTTTGGTCTCCAACCTTTTTAATTTTTGAAGTGTGCAGCGTTGAAAAGAACTCATTTGATTGCTGCACACTTGTGACAAGTGTGCACAGTTGTGAAAGGAAGGGTTCCGAGGAGGGAATGTGTGAGAAATGGGGCAGTGGAGGTATGGAAGAGGAGGGTTGAGAAGGAGGAGAGTGGGGTAGTGCATGTCCTGAACTTGAAGCATGTTCTTTGGATTTTCCAATTTCATAATTAGCCTGCTGTAGTGAACCATTTGTCATTAAAAAAACACAAACCTTTAAGTTCAATGTAAGCTTTATTGAAATGTGGGGGATATTATTTTTTTCCAGTAAAAAGGATGTCGAAATGATCAAAACTTTAGTTAAGAATTTTCCAAAAAAAAATGTTCCTTCTATTGTTAGTCAGGAATAATTCCCATAAGGAACAAAATAAATAACCAAAATGAAGTGTGATTCCCTTAAAAACACAATAGAATAAATACAATTGCATTTTTTTCGGCTTAGTACGATATCCATCAGTAGGTAATAACAAATTTGTCACCAATGAGTACAAAATATTGAGCTCAGGACTAAGCAAAGTGGTTTAGGCATCCGAAGCCTATTTAAAATTAACATGAAGACTTTGTTTTACCTCCTTGATGTCAAATCGAGTATCAACAGTAGGCCATTTATCTAAAGAAAAGTAATATGAGATTTCATCGGAAGGAAGAACTTCATACTCAAAAATCTAATTAATGACATTGAAAGTAAATACATTCAAGATTGATGTGATTCACACGAGAAACTAAGGTTCAAACAGTTGAACCTTTGCGAAGATTAGCAGTGAATTGTAATACCATATCATGATATACGAGCAAATCAAGATGAATTATATTCCTCGATTTTTGTTGTTCAAAACAATCCTTGATAAAAGGTATGTTTAATTCATCAAACAAGCTTGAGAAACAGGACGTTGCACTATAATGGAGTAGATTGAGGATTTGTTGATATTTGGCCTCCAACTGAAGCCTTAAGCACTTTGATCCTTCTTGTCTTTGGTGCCCGTTGAAGATCCTCCACGCGAACAAACCATTTTGAATCAAAGAAGAAGTTGAAGAGTGTAAAAATGAAAGTGAAGGTATTTTAAGGAAATTGAAGGAATGAGGATGTTCATAAGGTGAGAAAGAGTTCAAATGGGGTAGGTGAATTTCTTGATCAATTTCAAAGAAAAAGGATGAATTGAAGGAATTTGGTGATTTTCTCCTATTTCGTCAGAGCTAGGGTTCGGTAGGGTTGGAATGTCCGAAAAAGGGAAAGTGAAAGGTTTTAAACGAATAGAACAATCGTTCAGACGTCCATACGATTGATATATGTCCAATCTTGCTTTTGATCTTAGATGAACGGACGGCCGAAATTATAAACAGTGCGTTCGAAAGAATGTTGGTCGGTTGTGATTGTCCGTTCAATTTTCTGGAGAGTTTGGTGGAAAAGGGGAACAATTTGAACAAAGGGATATGTCCGAGAAAAAAAGTAAAGAAAAATAGGGAGTTCAGATGGGTATTTTCGTCCAAAAGAATTGAGAGCTTAGGACGCACATTTCCATTCAAAAACACAATTCACAAATTTTTGAAATCGATAATGCCTAAGCAAGTTCTGAAAGATTCAAAATGATCCAATGGTAAAGTTTTAGTAAAAATATCAGCCAATTGATCTTTTGTGCAAACAAATTCAACACAAATTTTGTTTTTGCCAACAAGATCTTTTATAAAATGATGCTTGACATCAATATTATGCTTTGTTCTAGAATGCAAAACAAGATTCTTAGAGATATTAATTGCACTAGTATTATCACATCTAATAGGCACACAATAAAAAATAACACAGAAATATTTTAGAGTATGTTTCATCCAAAGAAGTTGAGCACAACAATTTCAAGTAGTAATATATTCAGTTTCTGTAGATAGAAAGCGAGGATTATTGCCAATTAGAAAATGTGATAAGGATTGCCAAACAATTTGTTTTGGTGTCTCACATACCACTAGATACTTTTCTATCAATTTTACAGCCAGCAAAAAGCATCCGAGTAACTAATCAAATCAAAACTAGTGGATTTAGGATACCAAAGACCAAAATTCAACGTCCCTTTCAAGTATATAAAAATATTTTTTACAACAATTAAATGTGATTCCTTAGGACAAGATTAAAACATAGCACAAAGACAAACGGCAAACATAATATCCGGTCTACTAGCTGTTAAATAAAGTAGGCTTCCAATCATACCTCTATAATGTTTTTCATGGTCTCAACACAATTACCGTCTTCATCCTTTTCAAGCTTGGTTGAGGTGCAAATTGGCATTCCAACTTGTTTGCAATCCTCTATTCCAAAGCGCTTGAGAAGCTCCTTTGTGTACTTGATTTGTCTGATGAAGGTTCCTTCTTCTATTTGGTGAATTTGAAGTCCAAGTAAGAATTGTAATTCTCCCATCATACTCATTTCAAATTCCTTTTGCATTAAGCAAGAAAATTCCTGGCACAAACTTTCATTAGTAACTCCAAAAATAATATCATCAACGTAAATTTGAACAACTAACAATCATTAAGACTAGTTTTGGTGAAAAGAATAGTGTGAACAACACCCCTTTTGAAACCACTTTCAATCAAATTGAACTTAATCTTTCATACCAAGCTCTAGGAGCTTGTTTCAACCCATATAAAGCCTTTGATAGTTTGAAAACATGATTTGGAAAATCTTTATTCTCAAAACCGGGGGTTGTTGAACAAAAATTTATTGATCAATGAAACATTCTTCACAAAAAGGCACTTTTGACGTCCATTAATAATTTGAAATTGTTAAAACATGCATATGAAGAAACATGTGAATAGATCCTAAACGAGCAATGGGTGCAAAGGTCTCATCAAAATCAATTTCTTCTTCTTAAGCATAACCCTTTGCAACAAATCTAACTTTATTTTTAATTATCTCACCTTTATCATTTAATTTGTTTCTAAAAACCTATTTTGTTCCTATTACGGGATGAGTTGAGGGTCTTTCAACTAAAGTCCACAAACTGCTTTTTTCTCGAATTGACTAAGTTCTTATTGCATAGCAAGAATCCAAGATTCGTCATTCAAAGCATCATCCACACGTTTAGCTTCAATATGAGAAAGTAAGGCATAATTCTTATTCAAAGGTTTATGAGAACGAGTTTTTACCCCATCAGATGGATCACCTATGATTAATTCTTGAGGGTAACTTGAGACATATGTCCATGCTTTTGGAGAATCTTTGTTCTTTTCTCCTTCTTCATCCAAGTGATGAGCACCATCGTTATTGCTTTCCTTGGTCTCTTGATGTTCTTCATGTATAGTAAGCTTTTCAAGTTTCTTTTGCACACTACATCTTCATCTTCACAAACATTTCTTGAAATAACATCATTAGCCTCATCAAATATAACATGTACAGCTTCTTCAATCAAAAGAGTTCTTCTATTGTATACTTAGTATGCTTTCATGTCACTAGAATATCCTACGAAAATCCCTTCATCTGATTTTTTGTCAAATTTTCCAAGATTCTCTTTAATTTTTAAAATAAAATATTTGCAACCAAAAACTTTGAAATAGCTCACAATGGGTTTTTTGCAAAACAAGAGTTCATAAGATGTTTTGTTTAAAATAGGTCTCAAAAGAACTTGATTCATAACATAACAAGTCGTGTTAACAGTTTCGGCCCAAAAATACTTTGGTAAGTCACACTCACTAACCATTTTCCTAGAGGTCTCTTGAAGTGTTCTATTTTTCCTTTCAACAACACCATTTGTTGTTGAGGCACTCTAGCAACCGAAAATTCATGTGAAATACTATTGTGATCACAAAACTCAGAGACACCTTCAAATTTAAATTCAGCTCCATTATCACTTCTCAAGTGAATAATTTTCAAATTTAGCAAATTTTGTATTTTGAAAGACGATTTTATGAAATTTTCAAAGGCTTCATTTTTGTGAACAAGAAATAATACCTAAGTATACCTAGAATAGTCATCAACAATCACAAAAGCATATTTACTACCGCCAAGACTAGCATGTTGAGTTGGACCAAACAAATCCATATACAATAATTCCAAAGGTTTAGAAATAGACACACAATTTTTTGGTTTAAAAGAAACTTTAACTTGTTTACCAAATTGGCATGCATCACAAATTTTTATTTTTCGCGAACATTAATTTTGGCAAACCTCTTACCAATTCATTCTTAGTGAGATTTCAATTAAATCTATGTTGAAATGACAAATCCTTCAATGCCAAAGCCAAAGATCATCTATAGAAGTGGTTAAACACTTTACATTGCTTCCACCAATATTATCAAGATATATCACATAAACATCAGTGTTCCTATTACCTTTAAATAAAACAACAAAATTTTTATCAAAACATTCATGCTTGGTAAAGAACACCTATAGATTTTTATCACATAATTGGCTACACTTAAGAGATTGTAATTTAAATTATCAAATAGAAGCACATTTTCAATCAAAGTCTCACCATTTTTACCTACATCAACAATGCCAATTGATTTTGCTTTCATGTTATCCCCAAAAGTCACCTTTCCACTATTTTTGGACTTGAAATTGGAGAAGAGAGATGCAGCACCGGTCATATGTCTTGAGCACTCACTATCTATGAAGCATTTAGCATTTTTGGTGATGTTCATTACCTACACAAGAAATTATGTGATAAATTTTGGTACCCGCATTTTCTTGGGTCCATAAGAGTTAGTAAATTGGCTACAAATCCATACGGTATTTATTCCAATTTTTTCATTTCTACTCTTGACATAACAATTGTTTTTCACATGTCCATATTATTGGCAATAGTTGCAAATAATAGTCTTATTTCCATATAAAGAAGATTTCGATTTTACAAAACATAATTCATTCCTTCTAAAAGACAAAGTTTTTGTTCATCAACATATTTCTATTCTTTTTTATATCAACAATATTTTCCCTTTTATAATGCAAGAGAACATCAAAATCATCCAATCTTTTCCTTAAGGAGGCTTGTTCTTCCTTGATCTTTGTTTTCACATGCATTGTTTTCTCCAAATCAGAGTTTTCTTGTGATAACTTATTGTTTTCATTCACAAGTTTGGAGTTTGCAGTTAATAAGACATTTATTTTTTTGACTAACTCCTTATTTCTAGCATATGATTCCTTTAAGCTATCATGCAATTTTAAAATGAAAGTTTCAAGATCATCATTAGAGTCATAAGTAGTTGTTACCTCATCATCACCAATGGCCATAGAGGCCATTTGTGCTGACTCCATCTTTTCTTGAAGTCAACTTCTCTTTTGGAGTTGCAATCATCCCATGTGATTTGAAATTGTTGAAGCAGGGCTTCCTTTCTTCCTCTTCTTAGAAGAACACTCATTTGCAAAGTGTCCGGTTGACCACATTCAAAGCATTTTTCATTTTGCTTCTTAATTTCAAGCTTGGTCTTTCCTTTGAAATTATTTGAATTGATTGCTCCTCCTTTTCTCATTCTCCATTTGTTGATATAGTGTTTGAGGAATTCTTTGGTGATGACTGCAAGATCACCTTCTTCAAGATCTTCATATTTTAAATTGATGGAGCCATTTCCATCTTCTTCTTGAAAGGTCTTGAAGGCAATGGTTCTCTTTGGCCTTGCTTCTTCATCATCCACCACTTTAGCTTTGAGCTTCAATTCATATAAAGCGAGAGAGTTTATCAATGACTCAATAGATATGGAATTTAAGTTCTTTTCTTCCTCTATAGCAACAGTTTTTGCCTCCCATTATTTGGATAGGGCATTCAAGATTAGTCTTTTTATTCTTCTTACCCAAAGAATATTCCTTACCCAAGGCTTCAAAATCCTTAATGATATCATTGAATTTACAATACATTTTATCAATATTTTCATTTGGTTCCATTTTGAAAGACTTATACTTGGCAACAAGTAAGGATTTATTTTGTTCTCTAACATCATCGGCCACTTCATGAATTTCCTTCAATTTGTCCCAGACTTTATTAGATGGTAAGATAGACATGAAAAACTCGTTAGCATCCAAGGCATTGTATAGCACATTCATGGCTTTAGCATTTAAAGTCAAGTTTGCTTTATCTTGTGGAGTAAGCTCATCCCTTGTTTTTTTCTTCTTCTATTTGTGGGATCATCAACAATGGTGGATTCAAAAGGACCTTCATTGACAACATACCACAAGTCAATATCAACAGATAGCAAAAGGATTTTTCATTCTATCTTTCCAACTAATAAAGTTCACCCCATTAAACATAGGAGGTCTTGTGATAGACTAACCTCTCAAAAAATAAAGCATTATTGGTTGCCATAAAAGATCTTTACTCAAATACAATTTAACCAAAATAAATAGACCAATGCTCTGATACCAATTATTGGCCCCAAAGCAACCTAAGAGATGGGTGAATTAGCTTCCTTAAAATTAATTTGCAAATGATACACAAATAAAATCTTTTATACTAACAAGTAAGTTGATAGCAATATAATGAATTAAGCACAAAATGTATTGAATGAGTAGAGAAAGAGAGAGAGATATTAAACAAACAACACTCCCAAACTAGGAAGCTTGGAGTAATGATCCACTAAGATGCTTCTTGAAATTTGGTGTGTCAATAATCTCAATTGTATACAAAGTAGGATCACCCTTGCTCACACTAATTCACTTTAGTTGAGCCAAGGATTACACAACCTCAATTTTGCACAAGATTATTACTCCACTCAATGCTTTTGAATAGCACTCTTAAGTACACACTAATACAATATCACTAAAGAGCTAATTTGCACTCTTAAATAGCTATTTTACTTGTTTGTATTCAATGTGTAAGTTTTTGTTACAAAATACAGATGGGTTGGCATTTATACATGCAATAAATTAGCTCCTAACTACTTCCTTATGGCTAAGTAATAAATACTGAGAAACTAGCCGTTATAGGTTTTGGACGTCTGAATTCTTTATTAAGCGTCCGATCAATGATATCATGGAGTTGACATCTTCATTCGGACTGTGAAGTTGTAACCGTTCCTGTGTTTGAACCAAGTAAATTGTTGATTCCGACCCAAAGGACAGAGTAGTGCAACCGAAAGGACTAGTGCTAGTCCAGGGTTTCGGATTTGACATCAGGGAGCATTCGATATAATTACCTTCGGATAATCAAGCGCATTTGTTGTAAGTGTCTCAAAATCTTGCTCTCTACGACCTTTCGGATGGTGTGTTGCGTTCGAGACAATTCTGTTGGACGAAGTTCTACGTCCAAGAAACTTTGTTCTGTTCGGACGATGTGCAGCTTCCGAAAATCCTGTTATGAGCAGATAAAATAGAATTCCTGCACAACTTAAGTTCAGATTGTTAGAGTGCATTTGTCATCATCAAAACCAAAATTGTAGGTCAACACTTTCTCTATTAATCAATTAGCACTTTGAAGGCTTTTCTATATCCACGAGGCACAGCCAAAGCTTTTAGCATCCTTGAAGGAAGAGTTAGGAAAATATTTCCCTTTCAAAATTTTGCTAAACATCATATTGGTTTTACTCACAATTTTCCAAATCTATCGAGCTAGCAGAGCCATATTAAGCCATAACAAATCCCTGAAACCCAAAAAGCTTTGGCATACATCTTGATAAATTTTCCATGTAGCCAATGAATCTTCTTG
This sequence comes from Cinchona pubescens, assembly GCA_025175665.1. Lineage (NCBI taxonomy): Eukaryota > Viridiplantae > Streptophyta > Magnoliopsida > Gentianales > Rubiaceae > Cinchona > Cinchona pubescens. The sequence goes on from JANKKI010000143.1 coordinate 1,122,625, forward strand.
TCTTGAATATCATTGCCCCACTAGAACAAAGCCATTTTTGAAGAGATATCCCTACATTACTTTTATGGGATTTTGAAACAAGCCATTGTATGATTAGGAATTGAGAAAATAACTGACTATAGTAAAATCTCCTTTCCGGCAGAGGCTCTTCTCACAGTTGATCAACTGACTAGAAGCTCTTCCATAACAATCAAGGATCTTCATAATCTGCCCAGCATCATCCTCATTGACTCTACAGAAAATAAGAGACTCATCTGCAAAAAAACAAATGAGAAAGAACATGACCTTTCTTGGGAATTTTCATTCCTAACAGCTCATCCTTAAGAACAGCTTGATTAAGCAGATTAGTTAACCTCTCAGCACAAAATGTGAAGAGGTAAGGGGATAAGGGATCACCTTGCTTAATACCTCTTGTAGGAATAATATAACCATACTTCTCCCCATTAATACGAAAAAGGTGGACTGATTAAGGCTTATATAGTTATGCAACACAAGCTTGAGTCTAGCAACCAGGATTTTAGAGAATGATTTTATAAATAGCATTGCACAGACTATAGGTCTAGAGTTAGCCACAAAGATAGGATCATCAATTTTAGGAATCAAAGATATCAAGGTTACATTAGTGGCTTTTAACACACTACTAGAGTCAAAGAAACTCTTGACAGCTTTAACAGCATCTACTCTGACAATTTCCCAAAAATTTGGAAAGAAAATGGGGGACAGTGTGTTATTACCATCCGAACCAAGAGACTTACATGGATGCATGGAAAAAATAGCCTCTTTTATCATGCATTTGATCTGTCATAGTTTTAAGAATTCCATGGAGTATTTCCTCAAAATCCTCAAGCTGAGAAATAGTGAAAATTTTGTAGAAATACTGGATAATCTCTTGCTGAACATCATGATAAGGACTACACCAATTCCCATTACCCTTCCGCAGCTTAGAAATTTGATTCATCCTTCTCCTTTCTGAAACACTAGCATGGAAGAACTTACTATTTTTATCCCACTCTATCTTTATCCCCCTCTGTCAGCCAAGTAACTCTGGCTTTTGACACCAGAAAACCTTTTCCTTCTTGTAGGCTAAGCTCAATTCTCTCTTCAAATCAGTGAGGGTTTTCCTTTTATTCTCACAATTTCTTTCCTTGACTTCCTTAATTCTTGTTTTGATCAACTGATTTCTTTAGCAACATTAAATTTCAGTGATTTTGTCCAGTTAAGCAACTTAATTTTATAAGTAGTAATTTTCTTTTGCACTCTAAATAACTTGGAACCTATACAGCATCCTCATCCCAAGCTGTTTCTTATACACATCTAGATGTGTAGAATAACCACTTCTTGTCAAAACAAATCTTCTCTTCTTTTTAAGTTGAATAGGCTCAGTATCAAGTAACAACATGCAATGGTCAGAGGCTTCTTGTTCTATATGTGTAAAAGTTACCTATTCAGCCACACACATCATTCTATCAAGCCTCTCCTTCACGTCTCTATTAGCTTATAAATTATTACTCCTAGTCCAAGGTTTCCCATCGCAGTAATATGGAAAATGAGGCAAATAACAGTTAAATTCCTGAAATCACTGAAAGTCCAATCCTTCCTTATATTACCACCCCATTTCTCATCATTAGAAATTATAGCATCAAAATCCCCATTCCTGATCCAGTACTTACCCCATAAATCTTTCCTAGCACTAAGAGCATTCCACTTCCTCTTTCTTATCTGTCCATCGGTACTACATAATAACAAATACATACAAAAATGTTCCACCATTTTTCTCCATTTACCTGTTCATCAAACTGAACTTCAAGACTAAAATTAGTGAAGAGCACTCTAACCACATTTGCCTCATTTTCCATATTACTGCTAAGCCCCCAGACCTCCCTATAGGGTCCATAACAAAAAGGTCATCATATTAAATCTTTTATTTTACCTTATGCAAAGTTTTTATTATTTTTTTGTTTCACACAAAAAGATCACAAGTGGAGAGTGGAGTCTGATACACTCTTTAAGTTGGGGAACAATCAAGGAGCTCCCCGCTCCTCGACAATTCCACACCAAAACCTTAATTTAAACTGGGGAGCCCTATTAAGGGAGGATCTACCACCTTGGAGTATCCAGTTCTCCTTCAATGATATTGCCACAGTTCATTTTGTCAAATGTCACTATTGCCCTCACCAAGCCTATTTACTTTGCTCATCCCAGAAAAAAAAGCACTTCTCTTCCAATACGGAATTATCTTTCCCGGCACACACGACCCAAACACCTATAACAACCAAGCAAAGGAAAGCTCATGCTCGAACACTAGAAACAACAACCTATTATGCCTGATTCAACAACCAAAAACTACTGTAAAAAATCACTAGATTCCAAAAAATGCCAAAGAATCCCCAAAAACACTACCATAATAAAGAATCAATAAGACAACTTAAAAACACATTATACGGCATCTAAATTCAATTGAGACTAATTTTCAAAATTGAAATATATAATCCATAAAGATCATCATGATTCTAGGAGATACCGATGACTGCGAGGTAGAGGCGAAGTGGTGGGTAAGATAGGGATATCCCTTTGACTCACATTGTCAAGGGTAAAAGACTCCCATTCTTTTTGTCACTTTTCAGCTAATTTCATTTCTACTATCAGCGATCAGTTTTAAGCGACAACTTTAAACTAAATTGTGTAAGAGTTGATTGAATATAGAGACAAAGAGGAATTTTTTAGGGTTCTTTGGCATTTTCGGATTCTATCTAGAAAGGAAATATTTAGGATTGTGTTAATATATGGTGGAAAGGTTGATTTTTGCCTGTTAGACTTGTGAAATTGAGAATAAAGTGTCTGGGCAGCTCCTGCATGAGACTTCAGCTTCACTGGTAGCGGGGTGCATTGGTTGGTTAGAAAGCTGTTGTCGGATAAAAAAGGATCGAAAATTGTAAGGTGATTATTAACATGGGTGATGTTTTCTGTAAAGGGCAAATAAGTCAATTAACTTAAAAGTGATGTGGCAATAAGATATTTACTGTGGCAATATCATTTGCCTAGACTTTAACTAGACAAATAGTACTATGACACAATTACCTCAATTGAAAGGCAAACCAAAACTTGACCTTTTTGGGAGCTATGATCCCATGCAACTCAAACACAAATCACTTTATGCGATTTCCTAATCATTATATACATATATATATATATATGTGTGTGTATATATGTGTGTGTGTATGTGTATGTGTATGTGTCTATATATATATATATAAAATTGACGTTGTGCAAATCTACAATGTATTTATTCATTTTTTTCCCTATCCTACTTGGCAACAAGAATGAGTGCACGCAATTAACCATGGGCTCACCCAGCTTCTACACACTTTCCTTCTTTACGTCACACAATATAGGCTATACAACATCACCCATGTTAATAACTGTCTCTTATACACATCTGAAGATGTTCATAAGAGATGCTCTTGTTCTTATGGATAGACAGTATAAATTTTAAATTCATTTACATTGAAAGACTTTTTATTTCTGATGTGTCAGAAATATGAATCTATATTGATTGACTGCCTCCATTATGTTGTATGCTAGCAAATACCACTATTTTTGTTGTGGATTTTACTCCTTTCAACTACTTGAGCAAGGACAGTCCATCCCCTCATTTTAGCGTAGACCTCAACAATTAGAATGTAATGTCTTGCCATATTTAGTTGCAATAAGGTAAAACATATATTTCAGCTTCTAAATTTTATTGTTTACCAACAAATTCTTTTCCAATATGATTTTCAAAACACCTAGATAGGATAATGAAATATATACTTTGTCTGATGCTTTGATGCTTCAAAGATTTGTTTGAAAAATATTTTTGTATGTTCTGTGTTAGCAGTATCGAAAAAAAGTGTCTTGATCAATATTTTTACAATAGAAGTTGTCCTTGCGTGTGACATAGCCACATATAATTGCCATAAACAAATATTGGTTCTTTTTCATGAATTCCAACAAAATCAAGAGTTTAGCACTACGAATTACTAATTGTCATGGCACAGCACAACTGCACTGGGAATTGTTGTGCACTAATATGGAACAGGATAGAGCTCGTCACTTAAGGGTTGCATTGGAATCGTATGGATGAAAACGTCTTTACTAGCATAATCCTGAATTGCAATTTTAGCATGTATATTCCTATTTAAGCTCTTGCAGATCAATCTTGTTCTGTTGCACAATTCCTGAATAAGATCTAGATTTCCAAGTAATATAACAGGAGCAGTAGGCTTTAGCAAAAGCCTATGGGAGGTAAGCTTCTAGGTTGAAAAGTGCGTTGAGGAAATTCTCAGAAAGAGCTTGATCATTTGGGTTCAGAGTCTCATCAAAACTAAGGTACGCCATTGGTTCATTGGGAAATTTAGTGATTAACATTTCATTCACTTCATCTACGATGTGATTTTGTTGTTAGGATCACTCTGTTTAATGTTACTCCTTGAATTGTGGCTTTGTACACCTATGTAGGGATATACCACTTTAATTAGATCATCAAGTGAGTAGTTTTGATTGCTATTTCTAACCAAAATTGATGCAGGGAGTTTTATGAGGCCTTCAAGTATAGGTTTTGCATTTCTATCACCTACTCATAAAAGAAATTCAGTGAATGAAGGGTATAACTGTGCCCAAATATTTTATATGAGTTCTAGTTTTTCAAGAGCTGGCCATAAAGGTGAATTTATCAAACAAGCATTGATTGCTTCAGATTGTCCTCCTTAACAAACTACAGCCAATGTTTGTCTAAAGTCACCTCTAAACACTTTTACCTTTCTCAGACACCAAAATCTTCAGTTCTACCCATCAAATCCTGAAATAAGTCATTTAAAGCCTCTATTGCTAATATTTTTGCCATTAGAGCCTAATCGTAGAAAACCAGCTTAGAGTCTCTATTCAATTTTCCCAAAGCACTTTGTTTACTAACTTTACATGCTCCACCTTTTGACAAATCAATTGGGATTTTAAATCGGGAGCGTACGACCCTTGGTCGAATTGATGCCGTAACACCTGATGTGTTAGTTGCTAATGCCAAATATCCTTTTGATCTATCATTTGACAACAAAGCTCTAAAAGAAATGTCTTCCCAGTTCCACGGGATATTTGAAAAATTCAAGACTGTCATTTCCATTTATTCTCTGAATAGTCATGTCAAAAGCTTGTTTCTGTTTTGTATTCAATAAAGACACTGCACTAATGTGTTCTTGTGATACAATTATGCTTCTTTCTGCTACTATTTCTCTTGTTCTATCCTCCACATATATGTCAAACATGCTATTTAGGATTTCTACATTGAAGCTAAAGAAAATCATTTATTTGTTGTAGCACCTTACTCCTAGCTTGCCAGGGTGAAAGGTTTTGTCTCTTATAACATCTAGATGTGTATAAGAGACAGGCTAGAAGAAAATGTGAAAAGTCCATTTTAGGACTGTTTGGACATGAATAAACTAACAAAGTAGCATAAAGCCTTTTGAGCTCATATGGCACATTGAAAATTGAGAATTCATGCATACAATTCTCTTGACTGTTATCATCTTGAAGCAATCCATAGAGGAGAGCTGCTTCACAAAAGGTATTAACCTTTTTACCCTTGCGAGTTTTAAAATCAGCAAATGAAATTGGACCTCTTATTTTAAACAAAAGAATCCTAAGGTAATTGATAAGCTCGTAAATATCGTATACTTTATGTGTCGTTTACTTACTTTTAGTGATGTATAAGCAAGAATTGAGTAATTATAAGCTAAAATGGGTTATTTTGAGATTTGTTGGGTTTAGTGAAGAAAGAGTTAAAATTGATCACTTTACATATAAAATTGGAAGAAAATTGTAAAATTGGAATTTACATACATCAGTGAGGAGCGATGCAGACGTAGTTTGGCGGAAATGGCATAAATTTATTGTCCAAGCTCTAATTAAAGTAATTTTGGATGCATTAGAAAGCTAAGGTAAATATCTACAACTTTCGTGTTTTGAGTTTTCCAAGATTCCAACAGCATCATGGTCAAAATTGTAAAAGAAATAGAGGTCTCCTTATTGGAAGTCGAGCCCAAGCGCGACCAATTTGCCTAGCATAGGTGCAATGTCTAGTAGCTCAAATCTTCATTTCTGGAAGTTGCGCGAAGCACAAAATCCATGCAGCACCTGAGCATGCACCGTCGGGTAGGTTTCATGGGCTTGCTTATTTTGTAAGAAACGTCCTCTCGTGGGCCCGTTTATAGGGAAGTTCATATACTTATCATTCCAGAGCTCCAAAACTTTAATTTTACCTATAAATACACCAAGAGAAGGGGAGGAAACAAGGATCGATCATCAGACCATCGTTAATTTTTAGTTTCAATAGTTATAACAATAATTTAGACATAGAGTAGATTTTCTCTAGTGTTCAAGCTAGAATTCAAGATTCAACGATCATCAACATTGGTTTTCACTGCAATTACTGAGTTTGATTTATCTTTATGCAATTTAATTTTTTTTTCATTGCATTCTTGTTCTTTAATTATCGTTCTTGTTTTATTACGTTTAAATTGTTAATTGCTTCCGTAGTTGAGTACTTAGGGTTTTATTTCATCATTTTTAATTGCTTTTGTAGAGTAGATTCATTTAAAATCTCGTTCTTGATTAAATTTTTGCAAGTAGAGTAGAGATTGATTTAGATTTTTAGTCAATTATATTTAATTGCTTTTCGTAAGATTAGTATTTTACATTCTTGTCTTTATTTTAATTTCTCGTGATTAAATTTAGTTTAAGTTTAGTCAAAAACTCTTGATTATTTCATCTAACTAGTAAATAGCCCTGTGAATCTAATACTTGTTCCAATCTATAAGGAAGAGTCCTTGTGGGAACGATCCTCACTCATCCTATATATAAATCTAATAGTTGTTCTAATAGTCCTCGTAGGAACGATCCTTACTCATCCTATATACAAACTCACCTCATATACTTGCGAGCGTGTGGGAGTTGATTAGGATAATTAAAGATTTTTTTTTCATTATTACTTGTTCATAGTTTTCAAAAACCTAGTCAACATTGCACCAACCAGTAATACCTTTCTCCCTCTGTTGGATGTGCAACACTTATCCTTCCTATAGATTTTCCTCTTTCTCGAAGTTTTCATCTTTTTTCATATGCTAACTATACAAAATGATCAAGGAATTCAAAATAGGTGCATCTAAGTTCTTTTGCCACAAGATCAGTCTTGTGCCTGTAAAAGAACTGTGTGAGCCTGGTCCGGTTATTCCTAGGATTGTTAACAATATAATTTAGGTTTGCATTCTTTTTAAGCTCAGAAGCTAAAAGTTTTCTAGGTGAATTTGCAAATGGATAGTAGCAAGTTTCTAGGACCTCTATCTCATAATAGGAAACTGGAAAATTCTCCAAACAGCTTCAAGTAGTGATACCCAACGTGCTGCTCTATACTGTTAGATCTCATCAACTTGACCATTTGGATTACTAGAATTAACATGAAAACTGATTCTGTCGTGACCTTTACAAATATATTTGCAAACTTATTTGACTGCGTTAATTGTAAATCACATTTATACGTTGATATGGCAATCAAATTTGGCAAGTAGATAAAGATTTTAAGGAACCACCCATCTATTATCCAACAAATGCTTCTTCCCATCACTTTAACACCATTATTTCTCCTTCTATAAACTAGATAAGAATAAGTTGTTTGTATGGTTTCTTCATAGAAATCTTTAGGGTAAGAATTCTTGCATTTTCCATGCTTGTTCATACAAAATTTTGAAGGATTTAATGAACCACATGGTCTGTGTAGCATGTTCTTTATGACCATTTTGTAAAGGTATGGCTGCTTCTTCTTATCGGGGATCTCAATATAGACAGCTATTTGGTCATATTTTTTAGGTCTATATATATTATATTGAGGCTTAAGAATCAGTAGGAAATGAGAATGTGATAGTCCTCTTTTCTAGAATTCAATCACATAAGTGTATGCTGCTATTTCCCCAAAAACATGTTTTTTTAAACAACTCATTCTTTAGCTCTTCTAGCTTAGCATGAAACACCCTAGTAATCAAATTAGACCTATTTAGTCCTTCTTTCTGAATCGAATGCTCTTTAATCTCAGGCCAATTAGGATTGCAAGCTATAGTTAAAAAATTATTTGGCATTTCATATTTTTGAACCAAAGTTTTTGGTTCGATATATTTTCTCATGTTTCTCAGCCCTCCAATGAATGATGATGGAAAATAAATTCTCTGGCCTACATTTGTTCCATTTGATTCACCAGACCCAACAGCTCCACTATCTCTTATATAAACTCTTTCCTAATTTCTTCTTGCTGACATCTTAAGAAATCTAATATCTGAGATTCCAACTTTATGAACATATCTATGCCTATGCATTGTTGTAGAAGCCTATTTGCAACTTGTAAGCATTACTCTCTGAGGAAAACAAAATCTGGATCATTGTCTATGCCAGCCATTACTATTCATTATGTAAAAAATGAAACATCAAGAAACCACAACATAAACCATGTATCTGTAGTTTCTAAAAGTTCTTTTATACTAACCATCTTGCCCCAACTGTCATAGTTCTTCAACACTATTGACATTCGTTGGTGAAATCTGTTTGAAGTTCCTCTTTTTCTTTTCCTCTTTTTGCCTTTCTTTGATATTCCTTGGTGCAACCCAAGATCACCAAAACAGAATAGCAAAGGGTATTGTAAGGGATCATAACATCGATAACAATACTCAATGTTCCGTGCTTCGCGTGCATGAGTATGAACAATGATATCATTAATTTTCCTTTCCTTCAATCCATAATCTAGCAACTTATGAAATTGTCAGTTTGTTAAAAACTCTTTGGTCAAGACCAGGTAAAGTGCGCAATGTTATCTGGTACCATATAAATTTTTGGCAGGTTATTCTTTTGGTTTCAAATCATTCATAAAATGGTAAACTTGCCTTGGACCCTAAATGTATAAATGCCTTCACTTCTTTTTGCTAAATTGTTGTCACATTTAACACTAAAAGAAGTAGAAGCAAACTAGTTATTGATTGTTCTAATACAGTTCCTAAAGAACTTTTCTTCTTCTGACATTGAAGTCAGAAGTTCTGTAGGACAGCAGGGAGCTTATTAATTACCAGGAGCTTATTATGGACAGTCTGTCTGCTTCAGTAGTACATCTAGATGTGTATTCTCTTATACACATCAAGAGTTCTGAGCTCTAAGAGACAAGTTCTCCCTATAATATTTATAATATAGATGACCCTGTCTCTTAGTACTATTAATGTTAACATTGTAATTCAAGGCATAAAGATATCATCCACTACAACAACCAATACTACTATTTATAAAATTATCAAACTTTAATAATAGGTAGTATAAACCTTGTATTTATGCGCCGCTGGCTAATGGCTGTCCAACAACTTGGCAATCCTTCTTTACAATCCTTGGGGATGGCTCAAGCCCCTAGAGGAAAGTTTAGGTTCCAATTGATTCAGGTAGTTTTCTTCTCTTGCTTTTCAATTTCAAGATTCTCATTTTTGTATTTGTTTTTGGGTTGTTGCATGTAGTTTTAGTCAATGCTACCATTAGGCTCATGCCTGTGTGGGGATGGCCTACCTTAGTTTTTGGTTCAAGCCTAATTCCCCTTTATACAATAACCTCTTTGATTTCCATCTTAATATAGCTTGATGTCGGTAATTTTGTTTGCTCAGGGGTACATTGCCATGTGGTTGATTTAAGGGAACGGCTACGATTGGAGTTCATTACTATCTATGACCATACAATCTCTACTTAGTTCCACAAAGATTAGTTTGTGATCCACGATGGTTTTCAATGTGCTTACAATTTCCTCTAGTTGTACATGACCACTAAAAAACAATTATACGTACAGCTGATCTTAAACAAACCAGAGCTAAGGCAAGGAACATAAGCCAATTAAACTAGGATACCTTCATTCAAGCATAAAATCTTTCACAAGGCATGCAAAACCAATCACACTTACACAAATGGTGCAGGCTAAAACTCAACTATTTATATAAGGTACGTGTAAATTTATATATTTTGTGAATACATAATAATTATAATAATTGGATGATAAAAAATTATGCAATTACAAATAACATACTTGAAAGGCAGCAAAACAATGAACAAGAATACAAGGCTCCAGAACCTTGATCTTTAAGGCATCCTAGGAATACAAACAACATAGCTTCCTGAAGTCACATTGATCGAGGAAACAATTATGCTACCAAAAAGCTGTAACTAATTCCAAATAAAGGCTGTAAGGGTTACCAATCTATTAGCTTTGGAGAAGTGGAAATCAAATGTAGCTTTATCCTTCATTCTCAAAACAGCCGCTAATCTACCCAATAATTAATAATGTTAACATCCCCATTATTTCAACCGCTAAATAGGGTTGTCTCGAAAATGTAACTGCTAGGATAGTGGGAAAGATCATTCAATTTGGGAAGTTTTAAGCCACAGCATAAACGGCCAACCTTTCCACAATCCAAGGGAAATGTGGAAAGAGGAGAGAACTTTAGAAGGCCAAAAGAAGGTCTATTTAATTGTCCGATTAAACAACATTTTAAAAAGTTATTAATGGGTTATTTTATTACATTATTTAACACTACCAATAATTTAAGGCTAAATATTGGAGGCTTCTCACTAACCTGGGTTCAAACCACTTTAATGAACCAGCAATACACTTCGATAGACAAGGACAGTCTAATTATATATTTCCTATCCTTGCTGGCCTTAGGTAGAATAGCCACGTGTCACTCATACAAAGGCCCACACAAAGTTCACTTACCTTTTTGTTACTAGGTAGATAATTTTCCTATACCTAACCGATGTGGGACATTACATGACTAAAGTTTTGGAGGGAGAAAAGTTTTCACCAATAGGGAAATGGTAAATGTTGAGAATATTACCCCTGATGAGTCTTTTCTCTAAAATGGCAACTATAGTGTTCTTATTGTCTCCTCTTTGCTTGAGAAGGACTATTTGTCAACTACTAAAGCTTCCAACTTAGGTTTCCCAAAGTAGTATAACCTTTCAATATGAGGTTTTAACAAATAGTGGTAAGTTATTTTAGGATGACAGAAACTCCTCTAGCCTTTTTATTTGGATACTAAAGAGCTTACTAGAGGAGAGGGGATTTCTAGTACATACATCTCATGCATTTAGCCATCCATCTTTATTTGGGATAAGAAGTCATAGTGAATCAACGGAACTATATCTACTTAGAAAGCCAAGAGATGAGATCAAGAAGAAACAAATGGTTTAGGTTTTTCTTTCAAAGAGACCCCAACCAAAGACAAGTAATCCAAGAAAAAGTGTGGCAATTAGGGTTTTAGAGACAGATAATTATTCTCTAATGTGATCACATTTACAATCCTTCGTCAAATCCTCATGCAAGCCTTTCAAGAGAAAAATATCTAAGATTCCATGATAATCGTATGTTGGGAAGACTTCATGTTTGGAGCTCCCTAACCCGTTTGGATCTAACAATCTATTTAGATCCCTTTGCTTAGATATATGAAGAGTTCTAGACAAGTGAATTTGGGCAACCTTTTAAGAAGTTTCCCTCCTCCAAAGCTATAGAGCAAAGGAACTATACTCATACAAGAGAACTAATTACCTTGGATACATGTTAAATGCAAGGTTATGCTCACACAAAGCTCAAACTACTTCTTACAAGAAAATCTAAACATGATCATGGAACTACTCTTCCCATCCCTCGTATCAACGAACATTCCAAGAAGAAAACTCGTAAAAGATATGGGGAATTAGAATTTTCCTTGCAAACTAAGCAAATCCTGGGGTAGAGGCTCTGGCTTACTCTATTGTGTCGCATCCAAGATGAAAGGAAGCAACTTATTTTAGACTATCAAATCAGAATTAGGAAGAACTTCCTCCATGAAAAAGGGGACAATTATTTTCCCAAGCCTTCTGGAAAAACATTATTGGTAACTCTAGTCATTAGAGTTATTTTTCATTCACTTTTGGTCTAGATATATTTATACGAATTCTGAGAGTTATTAGGGTTTTNTACAAGTTACGACCATTCTCAGTATGCCAAGCACACTATCTGAAATCCGTAACTCATTCATTAGGGTTTTTAATATCTGTTTTGGAACCAATTTGGTTGCTTTTCTAGCCAAATTTGATCCTATCACTTTGTCACTCTTAAAAGCTAAAAACAAAGGTCTTAGTGCTATTTTTAACAAATTTTAGTTTAGTCTGAAAACCTAGTTCCTATTTTCTTGCTTATTGTAGAAGAAAAGAATGAGGAGGTTCAAGTCTTGAAGAGTTGTATTAACCTTTTAGTGAATTTACCTTGTTTTAGTACTTATTTACTATTGTTATTTGGATATTATGGCTTCTAAATATATTGTATGGTTGTTTTAAGTTTAATCATGTTCTAAGTAGTCTAATTTAGGGTTTTGAAATGTAACTAACTTCTGATAGCATAGTTCTTGTTCTTATTGCTATTTTTGGCTAATTTTATTTAGTTTAGAATTTGTTATGTTTTTAATGCTTTGAAGTCTCTAACCACAAATCTTGAATGATTATTTAAACTCATGGTTAGACCAAAAGGTGAATAAGATATTTAGGACCAAGTAAGAAAAACCATAGGTTGAGCGAATGCTAAAAATAGATTAACGTGACTTGTGTGGTGACTTTTATGAATTCCATAGACCAAAAGATCTTGCCTTTCATTTGTAATTTTTTATGCTAAGAGATTAGACAATAACTAGTTGAAAGAGTGTTAATACTATGCTAGAGGCAAGTAGTAACTAATAAAGGGAATTCAACCATCAATTATAGAAGTTGGCTTAAAATAATTTGAACTTAAAGTATTGATTGATCAATAGGTGAAATCAAAGGTCGTAATGTTTTAGTATCTTAAATTTCATTCATAAACTTTCCTTTAATTTAATTTAAGTTTTCCTTTTATAATATGTGTGATCTATTCTCTCAAATCGTGGTTGTTAAAATAGTAATAAAGCTACCAATTTCTGTGTTATCACCTAGTCCTTGTGAGTACACAACCCTCTTCTCACTTCTATATTACTTGAAACAACATCATGCACTTCCAAGCGCAAGAAAAATGCCCATCAAATTTTAGGCCTCATTGTCGGGGACTGTGCTAGCTAACATTCATACCAATTAATTTTAGTACTTGAATTTAATTTTTTGTTTTATTTATTTGTTTAATCCTATATTCTCTTATTTCCATTTACGGTTTATGCTTTCTCCATCTCAAGGATTAGTCCTAATTGATACAAAAGTAGAGAGGACTTCGCGTAGAATTAGAATAAAAGATGTAATGTCCCACATCGGTTAGGGTGATAGTATAAAATTCCTGTCTCAAGTAGACATCTAAATTATTAAGTTAGTGTGTGATGTCCTCTTTGGATGTGAGCAACTCTAGCATTGCAAATCTCCTATCCAAGACAATAATTTTGAAATGAAACCAGCCTTGCTTTCAATGTTACAATAGACACTACAATTTGGCAAAATTCCAAGTGAGGATCGAGACCAGCACATGGTAAATTTCAAATGTTGGAGATTTGCGATATGTTTAAACAAATCAGAATATCGAATGATGCAATACGCCTAAGACTCTTTCCACTCACCTTAATGGACAACACTAAAAGTGTTGAACCCCAGTTATATTAATCATGTTTTGATGATGACCAAATCATACTAATGGTTTGATAACAAGTGTGCAGAAAAACAGGTAGGTTCGGACGCAAATGATCGTCCGAACAAAACAACCACAAGACTTCACGGACGCAAATGACTGTCCGAGTCACAGAGCTTCGGACGATGGTAATCGTCCGACACAAAGAATTTGAAGCAAGCCTCGGACGAAGAATAGCGTCCGCTCATAAATCCAGAAGACTTTGCTTCGATCGGACGCATGTTCGGACGCATCCTCGAATGTCCGAACAAATACCCTCAGAGAACGGACTCAATGTCGGACGCAAGGTTTAGTAGCGGCCGTCCGAACGGTACAATGGCTAGTTTGTTCGGACGCACTCTTGCTGCATCGGCCGTCCGAAGGGTTAGGTCCAACGGCTAGTTTTCCAGTAAACAGAAAATAGCCGTTGGGAAGTTCTTGGAAGCAGATTTTTGGCAACTATAAATACCCCTAGGTCTGAATTAACAAGCAGAGACTTCTACATTGATTACAAATAACCCTTGAGCTACTTGAGAGAAATAGTGGGAACAAGTGTTGTCATAGTGTAGGTAGTTTTGTGAAAAGAGCTTAGAAGTGTAAGAGTTCTTCAAGTGTAAAAGTGGAGAGATAACGATTGTAACAAAGAGAGGTTGTGAGTGTAAAACTCTTGGCTCAACTAAAGGTAATTAGTGTGAGCAAGAGTGATCCTCATTTGTGTACAAGAGGTTATTGTCTCACCTACTTTGAAGAGACTTTTAGTGGCTAAACTTCAAGTTGTAAAACTTGGTAGTTGCCTTGTAAGAAGCTCTTTGTAGTTGAAAGCTCCAAGCTTGAGAAGCTTGGGACTTTGGTTTGTTTCTCTTAATCTCAATATTCTTATTTGTTATTTCCAAGCTTAAATTGTTGAATATCTATTGTATTCATTTGTGCTTAAGTTTTCATTTGGTGCATAAAGTTTGAATTTCCATTAAGCACTTAAAAACATTTGTTTTAGATACAACCTAATTCACCCCCCCCTCTTAGGTTGCTTTTGGAGCCAACATCTAGATGTGTATCATTCCCTTAGGGTAACTTTACGACGTGTGATAGCCTAACCCAAAAGTTTTTATCAAATACTTTCACTAAGAAATGATACCACACCATTTGCCCAAGTTGATTTGAAGGCATTGCATGAGGCTTGTGAAAGGTCTAAGAAGCACTTGAGGAAGTATCCATAGCATGGGCTACTATTATGGGTATTGATTCAGACATTTTACAATAGTCTCCTCCCTACTATTTAGATAATGGTGGACGCAACGAGTGGAAAAGCCTTCATCCATAAAAGAACTCCAGAAGATTATGAATAACAATTTTTATCAGAAGCTGACCATCATTACTAGAAGAGAAAATCATGAAGGTTAGATTCTATGGATGCACTCATACTACAAATAAAAGTCATGTCAAATCAATTGGCACTCGTCAGAAAGAAAATTGGAGATTTGATGTGTATTCATTTGATTATAATGAGCTTTCTTGTGATTTTTCTGCATGGAATCACACCAGTGGAGAATGTCAAGCAAATGGCTTTGGAACTACTCCAAGTGAACAAGTGAATAATGTGACCTACCTAGAGTACCTAACAACCTATATAGCAGCACATACAGTTCGAGATGGAGAAACCATCCAACCTTTGCCAGGAGTAATCAAGGAAACCAAAGGCCACGTTTCCCATATTAGCATCCTCATCCACCAACTCATCAAGAGAAAAAGCCAGCCTGGAGGATGTACTTGCAACTTTCATGAATGAAACTAGGAGTTCCATTCGAAACTCAGAAGGCTAGATTGGGAAAATATCCAAGCGGCTTGCTGAAAAAGCTCAAGGTGCATTGCCAATTGATACAATTACAACTCCGAAGGAGTATACAGGTTAAGGCCATCATCTTTAGGAGTTGGAAGGTTCTGAATGAGAAGATTAATGAAAAGAAAGAGAAGAAAGAGAAAGAGGAGATTGATAAATCACCCAAAGAAGTCAAGAAGCACATTTGGAGGATATTCCTACATACAAATACTTAGGAAGAGAATAAATATATAGGACATCTAGGAGAAACCTACGCTTACACATCCATCTGTTAAGATTTGTATTCTCAAAGATTAAGGCATCAAGAAAGAGAGAATATTTTTTTCTAATTTCCTTGATATTTTCAAAAACAATTGCATATTAACATACCTTTTGCAAATGTCATACAATAGATGCCAAAATTATGTCAAATTTGTGATGGAGATCCTTTCGAATAAGAGGTGATTGAAGGACAAGGTGATGTCAACAAAGAATAAAGTGCTATTCTTAAAAGATATTGCCTACAAACTCAAAGGATCTATGCATAATAGGCAATTTATCGTTTGATAAGGTTTAGGTAAATCAGGTTTGTGGTGGTGATTGTAGATTTTCAAATTGACCTAGTGGTAGTAAGGTTTGTAACTCTATCTCCAAGAGATTTTGCCCTAATACCCTCTTTGTACTCCATTTTTTTCATAATTAATAAAATTGGGAGTGAGGCCCCTTCCCAACCAATGTACAGGTGGTTACTGAAAAAAAAAAGGCGTTATGTGATCTTGGTGCTAGTATTTATCTAATGCCTTTTCTCTATTTTTAGGAAATTAGGGATTGGAAAGGTTGAACCTAGCATGGTTTCTCTCCAATTGGCAGATAGGAATGTAAATCAACCCTATAGGATAATGAAGTGCATTCTAGAGAAGGTATATAATTTAATCTTCCCTTTAATTGTATGGTGTTGAACATGGAGGAGGACACGAAGGTTTCTTTTGTACTAGGAAGATCAATTTTGGTGACTAAAGGACACTAATAGTTATTCAACAAGGCAAATTGGAGCTTCAAGTGCAAGATGAGAAAGTGGTCTTCAACATCTTTATGCCAAGATTAGGTCTCCAAATGGAGTAAATGAATGAACGTTTTTCTATTGATGTGATTGATTATCTCATGACTAACACTTCCAAGGAACATATGCATATTGTTGACTCCTAACCAATGAGTTATGGTTTTCTTATTTATGACCCTTGAGCATTATCCTATCCTTTTTAAAGGACTAGAAACTTAGGTAATGCGTATCTTGATTGGGAAACACTCCCCATATGAAGTTAAAAAAGCCATTTTTGACTTTCATCATTTGAAAGCCTCTATCCATAATAGTTTATTACCCTTTTTTTTGCATATGTTCTAGTATGATACAATTAAAATGTTTTACTATAGTCTGCTTTGCTTTAAAAACTTTTCCTCAAGGCATAAATGATACTTTTATCAAGCTTATTTCCAAATATTGATCACCCTCAAACCTTGAACATTACAAGCCTATTGGTGTCTATAATGTTCTTTATAAGATCCTTACAATGGTAATAGTCAAAAGGATTAGCCCTCTAATAAATGAAAAAATGCTATCCCTTGGCAAGCAAGCTTTTCTCCAAAGAAATGTGCTTCTGGCACATTTTTCTATAAAAGGAAGAAAATAATGATATTATTGGCCTTTGTGCTGTAAAACTAGACTAGGAAAAAGCATATGATAAGTTAGACTGGAGGTTCATTAGAGATACCATGATTCATTTTGATTTCCAGAGGAAATTATCAATCTTATTAGGTTTTGTGTTCCCTCTTCAAGACATGCCATTCTGACCAATAGTAATTCTTTGAGTATGTCAATACCTCCGCAAGGGTTTGACAAGGAGATCCCTTATCCTTATATATTTTCTTATTGTGGATGTAATTCCTTTCATTATCTATTGAGAAAAATGCAGGAGGGAATTGATGTATCTCACTATATTTTGTTGATGATGTGCCCTCTTTAACACCACTAAATAGAACTTCGAGTGAGGCTATACATTTTTTCTGGGCATGAGTTATCATTTAATCTTGACAAATCTGGAATATTTTTCTCCCTATTTCTTATCAATGTAAAGTGATTATATTTCTCGATAACTATCAGTCCAAGTCATTGAGCATATGGACCTTATTTAGGATTTCTACTTCTAATTTCAAAGCGAATTTCAACTCCTATAAGTTTGTTCCAAAATAGGTAGAAAAAACAACTAGAAGGATAGAAAGAAATTTACTTTCTTTTGTTGGAAGGATGGCTATAGTATAACAAGTAATAATGCTATCCCTTATTTTTGTTCTCGATACATATGTTCCTTAAGAACATATTGTTGGATTTAATTTAAAGTGATTCAATATTTAATGTGCCTTTACGTGGAAATATATATATATATATATAATTATTACTAGGCACATCTCTTTGATGTAGAAGACACATATATTAGGATGTTATCATTGGAATGTAACTATTAATGAATAGTCATATGACTTATGAATGAGAAGACACATCACTAATATTCATGTCTATTCATGAATGGGAGAACACATCCATTGGTAGTTTCATAGATTTGATAGTACATGTCTACTAGGAAAAGGTACATTGGCATTGTTTCATTCTATATAAATATCCAACCCCTAGACTCTAAATGTTCATTTATTTTTCCAATATTCTTACATTCCAATCTTGATTCCTCTTTCTTTCTTCCCAACTTTTGTTATATATTTATTCTAAATTCCTACAAGAGTAGTTAAGAGATTTAGAATTATTTTGATCTTCTATTTGAGTGCACATTAGAAGATCTTTGTGTGGTTCGTTGTTTATTGGAAGTAGGATGTCATCATTGCTATTTGCACCAAGGTAGCGGTGGAAATCTACTTTGAAGAAAGCGCCTATCATAGCGTGCCTCGAACGGGTTTTATCACTAACGAACTCTTTCTTTCTTTTATTATTAATTAGTAAGTGCATTTGTGGTTGTGTTCGTAGTATATCCATCTTTAGTAGTGTAATTTTTCCATCATATATGTGAGCCTAATTGATAGGGAAAACAAAATTTCTTTGAGGCTCTACAATAGTTGTACTTATAAAACATCTATTACCAAGGCAGGCTACAATTCTTCAAGGACACCAAAAAGTCTAGGACGATTGTCTTAAGGAAATTGTACATGAGAAGAAATCTAAGGAAATGAGGAAATTATACCTAAGATTCTCTTCTGTTTTTATCAATATCAATTTTATGTTAAGAGGAGGGAATTAGATGGATCATCAAGGACAGAAACACTCTAAGATTTTTGGTTAGATAGGAGGCAAAAGTAAGGAAACCTGATTGAGGAGGAAGGAGCATTACTTGTTAAGGATGTTTTTAACTCCAATAATACCTAGAACTTTGATTCTTTTTCTTTAGTTCTACAAGAAGTGTTAATTCTAAATATTAGATCCATTCCTACATGAAACATATCTTCACTTGGATAATTTTATTTCAGATAAGAATAGCCTATTAGTGATAATTTTGCTACTAAATTTGCGTATAAGTTTATTATTAGCAATTCTAAAGATGATCACAATCTCTTGACTTTTGAAAAAAGTTTTAACTAGATTTGCATAATCAAAACTTTCTCAAGAATCAAACACTTCTTGTGGTTAGCCTTGGTGGATAGGCTTCACATAGTGAGTACCCGCAAAAAGAAAAACAACGATGAGGAGATTATACAGTTTGCCCTCAATCTTTGGACAATTCTTAGCTTGTACAAAGATTTTATGTTGATGATGTTGAACTGTGGCATAAATTACACTAGCCTAAGACCTTTTATGGCTATGGGAGTTTAATTAATGGTGAAGAAAAACTAAGCAACCAATAATTAAAACCCCCCCACTTAGGAGATATCTGATAAGATCATAAATGTTGCATATTTTATGTATCATTTACCTAAGTTTACGTGTAATACGAATAATACTTGAGTGAATTATGAGTTTAATTGTTTTATTTTTAGTTTGTGAAGGTCTTTGAATGAAAAGGAAGTCAAAATGATCAAAAAGTTGGAGAAAAATCAAATGGATGAAAAATATTCACCGGCGAGGTGCGAATTTGGATATTGTTTGGTACTTAAGCATAACTTTCTTGTTCGATCTTCAATTGAGGTAATTCAAGATGTTTTCAAAAGTTAAGAGAGAGTAATACAATTTTTATATTTTGAACTTTTCCAAATTCTATTAGCATCATGGTCAAAATCGAGATGGAATTTAAGACAAGGCACTGGAATTCGTGCACATGCAAGAATGAAAGTGTGCACACGTGCACAAGTCCAAAAAAA
The DNA here is from genome assembly GCA_025175665.1 of Cinchona pubescens. Lineage (NCBI taxonomy): Eukaryota > Viridiplantae > Streptophyta > Magnoliopsida > Gentianales > Rubiaceae > Cinchona > Cinchona pubescens. Next base: position 1,142,487 of record JANKKI010000143.1, read on the forward strand.
GAAACTTCTACTTTGAAAATTGCTCACATGCATGAGGAATTTGTGCATACGTGTGCAGGACATGCAGCTGATTATGGAAATTACTTATTTTTTGTGTTTCCTTAGCCCGATTGGACTCCTTTTTCGTATTTGAATGTATTTTTACCATCTAAGTGGACTAAACTCTAATGTATCCCCTATAAATTCCCCATTGTATGGGATTTGAACACATACATAGTGGCTATTAGTTAATATAGGCATTAGAATAGAAAATTTCTGAGGTTAGGATTAGGGTTTTCTTTTCTTGTTCAAGACTTCAAGCACATCGATTCTTATTCTAACTACGCTATTGAGTTTGATTTCTTTATTTAAATTCAATTCAATTTCAGTTTGTATTTCAATTTCGTAGTTTTAATTTAAACTTCCTATGTTTACATTTCTAATTCATTAATTTAAATTTGCTTTCGGTGAATTTAATTGCTTTCTCTAGTTTTAATTACTTTTGATAATTGTTCTTAATTTCTTAGTGGTTAAAATTAATTTAGTTTACATTTGTCTAACTAGTATAAAGGTTCGTGAACCCTAGTACTTGACTAAGACAATCTTTATGGTAAAGACCTTACTCACCTGATCTACAAAAATTCATCGTATCTTTGCGAACATGTGTAAGTATTGATTAGGATTATCATGACTTATTTATTAATTTGTTTGTGAACTGTAATTGTTTAATCAATATTTACCCGAATAATATCTTGGAGAACCATATTCACTTTTACTTCTAGAGCCTATAGACTTTCAAAAACAAAACTAATGTTGTGCCCCATTTGTAAATAAAGTTGTGTATCAAAATAAAAATATACATAAAGGAAAAAAGTGTCTAAAATGGGATGGAGGAAATACGACGGTTATAGGCCAAAAACTACTCTAGAATAAGATTTTTTTGAACTAAAAGAATGCAATCACCACAAAGTATGTTAAATGCATGATACTAATACTAACCTAAAGGAAGTGGAGAAAATGATTAATATGTGTATAAGAGACAAACTTAGTCCATTAGATGTGAAGGAAATACAAATCTAAATGCGCAAGTAAATAATCCAAATTATGTGAAAACTTGTGCTAAATAATCCCCAGTCTATATAAACAAAAGAAACAGATTTAAGAATCGTCATCTAGATCTTAAAGGAAAATCTACTCTACGATTAAACCTATGCATCTTTTCATCTTGGTATGTTTAAAATCGCTTATGTGATTTGGTTCATCCTAAAACTTTAACACAATTGAGATTGGATTAATCTATATGAATGCAAAACAATAATAATATACATGAAAGCATGGGTTGGCGAACCCTCACTATGCTAGATTGCACAAGAGATTTGATCCCTTCGCTAGCAATGGACTAGTGTTAGAACCTGTGGCAGAGTTTCACGCATCGACAAGGCTGCATGCAGGCCTGGCCCCAAACAGCCTACACGTCGACTATGTGTATAAGAGACAGGGCAAGATGTGCGAGTTTGGCAAACGGAGGTGAGCCGACTTGAGTTGTCTCTTATACACATCTAGATGTGTATAAGAGGCACGATGTCGGTCATGTCTCCAATTTGGCATCAAGGGGACCAACATTGAGGGGATCTTGGGTGGCCGTTCTAGGTATTATTGCTGTCTCTTATACACATCTACTCTGTCACTTGGGATTTTTTTCCAAGCCTTATATAGGAAGGTATGCTCACCAAAAATCTTACTCAGGCCGTGGCATTGCTGGGAACCTTTCCCCATGTCCTATTAGTGCTAGGCATGGTCTGTTGGCTTCGGGACGGACGTTGGCAAATGTTGGCTTTGGGCAGCTCACAGGCACGAATGAGTTGGGAAAATGTTGGCAAACGGTAATGGCACAAACGGACCCGTGCACACATGCACACGAGATGGGCATAGCTTGTGGCACAATCTTGGGCATTGCTGGGAGCCCAAGTGAAGCCTTGTGAGTGGCAAGGCTGGTCGGCAAGAGTGTTGGCCGAAGAACATAGGCAACCCGAAGAACATAGGCAACCAGGTTGCCTACATGCTGGACAATTGCGGGAAACGGCTAGGCAGCGTGCACGTCGGGCAGGTGCACAAGCACGGGAGTGGCAATCAGTGGAAGTTGGATTTCGTGTGGCTGGGTGGGACTACTTGGCCAAGCTGGTTGGCTACATCTACGAGAAAATGGCTGGAAATGTCGGGCAGCACGTGGTGTAGTGCTTAGTGGGCGGTTGTGGCAGTTACCATCTTCTGGGGCATGATCAGGCCATGTGTGCTGCCAGTTAGCCAGGCAACCTAGCTGTAGGCGTTTCATTTGTCTAGCAAAACTAGGGGGTTGGGCTTGTCAACCGTATTTTTCCCTATAAATAGTTGGTAGTCAGAGACATGGCAAAGGGAAATCCGTGAGGATTTAGACCAAGAGTGTTCTGCACGCCAGATGTTTGTAAAAAGTCCCGTTGTAAGCTTTTAAACAATTAAAGTGTTACAAGGGTTAACTTGGAGCCGTAATCTGCTTGTGTACTGTTTACTTTCATTTTGTTGTGCTTTGCTCTTGTGTGTTGCCTAAACTTCTTGCTTGTGTGTTAGTGAGTGCTTGTGTGTGCAACGGTTGCCAAAAATTAGTGAAAACTAAACACGAGTGTGGGACGAGTTGGCTGACCAAAGTTTGCTGGACGAAATTTTGGTGCCATCACAGGCTTCTTATTCCTTCAAGCAAAGCCTTGGCACGTCGGGTTTGTGTCAAGTAAAAGTTTCGTGACAACTAGTATGGAAGCGACAACTTTCTTCACTAGCAATGGACTAGTGTAGTCGTGGTGCAAAAATATTTACAAAATTAAGCATGCTAACAAAATAACTGAAAACTAATAAAAACATATAAAACACGTAGGCCAAATTAAGCTTTATTAAGTTAAGTTTAAAGTTGTGTCGTTTGCATTTTGTGAGCACAAACTTAACAAGTTCCTTTATTTGTGGATTTGGAGTAAAAATTCACGTTCTCATTTCAGTATTCATAAGAACAAACCCAACAATTATTTCATTTATAGATTATGTGAGTACAAAGCCATACCTACATTTCAAAATTCATGAGACGATCTCAATAATCATTTGCTTTGTGGGTTTTGGTTAGTACAAATCCACGCCTACATGTCGGGATTCGTGAGATCAATCCCAACAATTATATTTTTTATGAATTTTGCAAGTATAAATTATATTTTGGAGGTTATATTTCTGAGATTAATCCCAACAATTATTTCCTTTGTGGATTTTGTGAGTATAAATTCAAGCCTGCATTTCGCGATTTGTAAGTTTTGTCCCAGCAATCATTTCTCTGGGAGTGAGTATAAATCCACGACTACATTTTGGAATTTATTAGATCAATCCCAACAATCATTTCATGCCTATATTTCAAGATATGAGAAGTATCCCAATGATCATGTCCCTTATAAATTTCGTGAATACACATTCACATCTGCATTTCTTGATTCGTGAGCATGATCATAACAATCATTTCCATTATGAATTTCATGAATAAGAATTTATTTTTCTAAATTCACGCCAAAAATCCCATGAAGCCATTTCCTTTAAGTTTCATGAAGTACAAACCCAACAAGTCATTTTGTTTGTGGATTTCTTAAGTACGGATCCATATATGTTTTCAAGTTTTGTGAGATCAAACCTAACAATATATATTTCTTTTGTATCCAACAACTAATTTTATTTTGAAGGCGCCCAAAAAAAAATTTCAATTTAAAAGAGTTCGTGAGCACATGTTGTATGTTTTTAATTCAAAGCCTAACAAGAGAGAGAGAGATGTCATGTCTACAAATTCATCATGGGCATTCTTCATGAGACAGGGGTTTGGTCGTTCAAACTTCCATGGTGATTAGTGAGGGCTCTCCTGTCTCTTGATACACCGCTAGATTTGTATAAGAGACTTGTAGGCACTGCCCACTGTCTCGCCACACATCTAGATGTGTATAATAACAGATCGCCAGTTCAAAAACATATACATCAAAATTGCTCTAAAAATTTTCAAATTTAATATAAACACAGAGTAGAATGCGCATTACAGTCAAAAGTTAAAATTACGGTCAAATTTTTCAATTTTGAAAATCGTGGGTAGAATTGTCATATTTTAATCTCAAAATGTGCTCTATAAATTTATTTACTTGGTTTCAAAATTTCTTTCAAAAACACATTAGTGCAAATATTTTATTTTGTTTTTGAAAAAATAAGGGCACAATGGTAATAGACATTCTAATGTCTTTTTTTTTTTTCAGGTTTTTTGAGTTTCTAAATTCCTTTTTCATGTTTTCAAGAGATTGCACAAATTTTTTGTTAAATTCCAAAATTTTTAGAGCAATTTTGATGTATATGTTTTTGTACTGGCGACAGGCTTCATAATGCAGTTTTTTAGGTATAATTTTTCAATTGAGTTTCTAGTGTATTTATAATGCTTTTAGACATCTCCGATTATATGGGTAATTTTTGGACCCCAATTAATGTTATTTTGGATTTTGTTATTTTTATGTCGGCGAATACATACCAAAAGCATGTTTACTGATATTATTTTTTGGATGAAAAATTTTCTGAAAGCTTTACGTATAATTCTAGAATTTCTCTACAGTCTTGTTGATTTTTAGCATTCTTAATTGTTTCACTTTTTCTTCGTCTACAAGTCAAAATTGGTAAAACTTAAACTCCCGGATAAAATTTAATCCCAAATATCACCCCAAAAGAATGTAAAGTATACTTTCTCTTTAAAAGAAACAAAAAAATAAAAAATAAAGACAGGGAAAGATATCATTTTCAGAAAAATTTAAGGTTGTATTTGGATTGATGAATTTGGAGAATGACCGACATATTTGGTTGGAGAGATTTATAAAATTAAAACTAATGAATTTCCAAACAATAAATTGTTTGATATCTTTCTTTTCATATATATATTTTTTAATTTAGGTGAAGATAAAATTTCTTTGTTTTAGCCTAAATGTGTACTTCAACAATTGATGGATTTCAATTCTTTCACCAAATCTATTAATCCATACCTATTAAAATCTGTTGGATAAATATAAATATAAAACAGTGCACCTGTACAAAGTGATAAATACAAAATAACAAACAAAAGTTATCCATGTGTCATTAGATCCAAAAAAGAAAGAACGAAATCCGACAAAGGATCTAAAATCAGGAGATTGAGCATTCAATAAGATTTTAACACGTGCACTAGATTCGAAAAGTGATTTTGAAATGTGCATTTGCAAAGTATTTTCCAATATAAAAATCACAATTGGTAGGAAAGTAAAGTTGACAAGAAATGTAATTCCTCATAATGTTGTTCCATGGAAAAATATTCTTTTTTATGTTCGGATACTCTCAAGAATTTTGACAGGAAAATTGTATGAAGTCCTGTATCAATGTTTGGTTAACAAGGAATGTATTTTATAGTTTTATTAGATTGCCAAAAATATCCCTACAAATATGATGTGATTTTTTTTTTTTTGGCATCATAATGCAATCAAAATTAAAACCAAATTAATAACATTGTGACTTTCTTTTCTTTTTTTTGAGTTTCATTTTCTTTCTTATTTTTTTGTATCTAATAAAATAGTTGAGAACAATTTGGTCATGTAAGAAAAAAGTTATTCACAAATGTAAATGATGATAATGATGATGATGATGATGATAATAATAATAATACAATTATCATGACTAAAGATATAAATTGTATATAACTATAATATAGGATAACTCCATTCATGAAACCATGACTAAACAATCTTTTTTAATCATTCAACAAATAAATCAAGGCAAAATTTGTCATAACTATTAAAATAATCAATATAATAAAAAGATTACATATTATACTCATTTATTTTCACAATAGTAATTTAGTGCTACAAATTAAAAAATACAAAATATGATAAAATAATAAAAGAAAAAAAAATCTAACTTGAGATTTGGAACCTTCCATATGCTGAAATTCTATGGTGGATTATGATTTGAGAAGAGAGAAGGACGAATAAGGGAGGATTAGAGAGATTACAATATGATATATGAGGGTGGTAGATGTTGAGTTGCAATAGAATAATATTGTTGAGTTGCAGTAAAATGGGAAGGCTAGAATGTGTACCCTTATTTTAAGATTAAAATCTTAAGAAAAGTAAAAAGAATACCAACAAATTATTAGAATTTAAAATTCATGTGCAACAACTTTTCTTGTTTTGTAAGAAAAAAAAATTTACGTTTCCAATAAATTAAAAATTGAACCAAACAGTAAATTTTAATTTTTTTAAAAAAAATTACTTTGTCCAACAAAAATCTTTGCCAATCAAACGAGGCTAAAACGCCTACATATGGCATCTCTGGCTCATGTGACGGATTTTTCTCGCTTTCCCCCTTCCTTCTAAGTCAACCATCTCAAATTTTCCAAAGAATGAGAAGCAAGTTCAAAACAAAAAAGTACTCACCATTTATGCAAAACCTGTCCCTTTTGGTCTTCACACACTGCACATACATTACACCTTAAACACACAACAGTCCCCTACCAACATCACTACTTCACTCATTGATCTCACTCACAACCAAAAACAATCTCTTATCTTCCTCAAAAGACATCTTTCATTCTTCATTCTCTCTCAAAATTACTATCACTAATTAGGTTCCATCCTACTCATTTCCCACTTTTATCTTCATAAAATGACATTAATTTAAGATACTAGGAAAATTTGCGGTAAGATTTTTCTCTCATCATAATCAGGAGAGAGAGGAGTAATCACCATGGAAGTTTGAACGACCAAACCCTTGCCAAATTAGAAAGTAAAAAACTTTTCTATCTTTTTAATGTTGTTTTAACCAATATTTTGAAAATCGGACCGGACCGGATCGATCGGTTCGACCGGTCGGACTGCGAACCGGAAGAACCACTAGTTCGGTCCAGCTATATATCCGGTCTGTACAAAAAACTGGACAGAACAGGTAAAAAATAGAGAACCGGTAAAAAATTAATTTTTTCAATTTTAGAATAAAAAATGATTTAAATAAAGAGAAAAATTAAAAATCGTGAATAAACTCCGAAATGGCAAAACATTGAACACACCAAAGCCTAAACTATTAAATTATTTTTTTTTTCATTTTTTTATACTTATTTTTGTATAAATTGCACTTTTCTTATTAGAAATTTGATCAGTGTTTTTAGGTATTATGACTATAATTCTCCAAAAATAGTATTCCACTTCTATTTTAGATTTTATATAAATATATTTTTTTAGGTCATTTTAAATTATATCACACTTTGGTAATATATATATATATGTATAAAATAAAAAAAACCTAAATTAGTGAACCGGCCAGTTCAACCGGTCCGACCGGACATGCCACTAGTTCAATGCCCGGTTCGGTTTTCAAAACATTGGTTTTAACTTTGTACATGAAGTAAGTTCAAGTTAATTTTTGACCAAGTTTTAATGAGATTATGGGGATGTGTTCTCATACGATTTTAAGTATTTTTAGTCTAGTTCCGTTTATCATTTTTCTTTAAAGTCACATAAGTAAATCTCAAGAAATAGTCAGTGTAAGTAAATGTGTCATATCTGATCAATTATATAGTAATGTTTGGTCATCAATTAATTCTTAACGAGTTTCTACAATTTTTTTTTTCATATTTTTAACATTGAAAATAATTTACAAATCTACAAATTCAAAATCACTTGCTAAACCCACTTATGTGACAAAATCATCGTGAACCACTAACCTTTGATTTTAGATATTCAATCCTGTTATACACAAATTTCTTCCTTCTTTCTTGAATTTAGTGCCACATTATTAATATTGTCACTTTGTACAATTACACTATTTTAACATATTCAAAATATCATTAGGACCAAATCTTTATGTGATAGGTTTCTAAATTCCAAACATTGAGTAAACTATGAAGTTTCAAAGTCATAATGATAACCAAAAAAAAAAAAAGTTGGAATTCCATTGATCCCATGATTTTTCGACGTTTAAATCTTACATGTATAGAATCCTGTAGTCTTTATTCTTTTTATTATCTTATGTGTTCCAAAAATATTTTCCTTAATTTAGATTGTACTAGAGGTGCAAACGAGTCAAGTAAAACAAGACTAGTGCTTTGTTCGAGTTCAAGCTCGAACGAGTGTCTAAAATGGAATTTAAACTCGACCTTCAAAAATTTATTGAAATTAAAGTTCGATTCGACCTTATTTAAAAATAATAATAATAAATTAGTTTGAACCCTTGTTCGACCTTGATAGCTCAACCTGGTAATCGAAGATGTAATTTTTCTAGAGATATCGGAATTTTAATAATTTACATATGATAAAAAATAAAAATATATATATACTTGAAAATCTCAATGAACAATCGAATGTAATATATAATTGGAATTCAAGTAAATTCGACTCGAACTTGGTCAACTTGAACTAAAACTCAAGTTTATAACTAAGTTGTTCGAAATTTGTTCGTGAGTAATTCGCTTCATTTACATTCTCAGACCGTATTTGGTAAGCCTTATATTTTATTTAAATTTTATTGAATTCTTGATGAATTTTTTAAGTTACATATGCTATGTTGAGAATTTTCACCTAAGTACTATTATTCTTTTTCTTTTCTTTTTTTTTTTTAAAGATCAGCACCTATACAGGCTTGAACTGCACAATCGACATGCTAAATTTCCTTTAGCCACTAAATTTGCTTAATTTCTGGAGTTCTCATTTAGATATGACTCCTTTTTTTTTTTTTTGAAGTATTTTTAGATATGACTTCCTGTTAGGAAGAGTATATTCCCAAGAAATTGACAAACTTTCGAGACTAATCCGAAACAAACGATAACAAATAATAATAGAGAAAATAAAAACAACACCAGATTTACGTGGTTCGGTCGAAAGACCTACGTCCACGGGCGAAGGCGAACAAATTTTACTATATGAGAAGAACACAAAAGCTTTAGGAGAATGCTCCTAAGCCCACAAAAGCACTAGTACAAAAACACAAGGAAAGCCAAAATAAAGACAAAAGGCTTAATGACCAACAAGGCCCAATAGCCCACTAAGCTCTCTTATGTTTAGTGCTTGGTACATAAAGCCCAAAGCCTAAGGTCTCTATTTATAAGACCAAGGCTACATAACTCTCTTTCAAATAATCAATGTGGGACAAAAGCCACATAACAAATCTCCACCTTGGCGTGTGCCCACATCCACAAAATAGTAAAATAGCAAACTTGCTCCACCTTCTCCACAAAAGCCTCAATGGGCTTAATCAACAACAACGAATGCCAACCAAATGAGGGATTGGCCAAGCATTGCTTGAACTTGTAAACTGGAAGAGGTTTCGTAAACATGTCAGCAGGATTATCTTTGGTACTGATCTTTTGAACAAGAACTTTTCTAAGTGTCTTTTGAAGCAATAGTATCCCGAACAAAGTGAAATTTCACATCAATGTGCTTAGTCCTCTCATGATACATCTGATCTTTAGTCAAGTGAATTGCACTTTGACTATCGCAATAAACTGTAGTAACACCGTGATGCAGACTCAACTCGCCAAACAAACCTCTCAACCACAAGGCTTCTTTGATTGCCTCGGTCACGGCCATATATTCTGCTTCCGTAGTAGACAATGCCACAATAGGTTGTAAAGTAGCTTTCCAACTGACTGCACAACCGCCAATGCAAAATACATAACCAGTAAGTGATCTTCTTTTGTCAAGATCTCCGGCGTAATCAGAATCCACAAAACCAATCAAAGTATCACTATTTTTCCCAAACTCCAAACAAGTGTTTGAAGTACCTTTCAAGTATCTGAGAATCTATTGGATCATCACAGCCTGCCAATGTTCTTTTCAGGACAAGACATATACCTGCTAACCACACTAACTGCTTGTGAAATGTCTGGACGTGTACAAACCATCGCATACATGATACTGCCGACTGCACTAGAATATGGAACTGATGCCATAAAACCTTCTTCCTCACCTGATTGATTGGTGACTGAGCAGCTGAAAGTCGAAAATGACTTGACAAGAGGAGTACTCATAGGTTTAGCATTTTTCATGCTAAATTTTTCCAAAACTTTCTCAAGGTAATGCTTTTGGGTCAGGAACAATTTCATAGCTCCTCGATCTCTCTTGATTTCCATGCCAAGAATCTTCTTAGCTGCTCCCAAATCTTTCATCTCAAATTCACTACTCAACTGTGCTTTCAAAGTGTGAATTTCTACAGAACTCTTGGCAGCAATGAGCATGTCATCAACATAAAGTAACAAATAAATGAAAGAATCATCATTTAATTTCCGAAAATAGACACAATTGTCATACATTCTCCTTGAATCCAAACCATGACCCAACATAAAGGAATCAAACCTCTTATACCACTGTCTTGGAGATTGCTTCAATCCATACAAGGATTTCTTTAGCAAGCAAACATGGTCTTCTTTTCTTTCAACTTCAAATCCCTGAGGTTGTCTGATATAAATTTGTTCTTCAAGTTCACCATGTAGGAAAGCTGTCTTGACATCAAGTTGCTCCAATTCCAAATCATACATGGCAACTAAGGCAAGCAAAACACGAATAGAACTATGTTTAACAACAGGTGAAAACACATCATTGAAATCAATACCGTGTACCTGACTATAGCCCTTTGCAACCAATCGTGCTTTATATCTTGTATCTTCAACCCCTGGATGACCTTCCTTCTTCTTAAAGACTCATTTGCAATCAACAATTTTCTTACCTAAAGGCGGCTTCACAAGAACCCAAGTTTTATTTTTATAGAGAGACTCAATTTCTTCATTCATAGCGACCAACCACTTAGCTGAATTATCACAAGAAACTGCTTATGTTCACCAAAGTAGGTGGAAGGCTCACCAACTCCATCCGTTTCTTCAGCGACTGACAAAGCATATGCAACTAAATTTGCATATCGCTGCGGTGGTCGAATCTCCCTCCTTGATCTATCCTTGGCAATAGAATGCTCTTCCTCCTCTGGTTCTTCTTCAATAGACTCTGATTCATCTACTGAATTTTTCTGACTGGAAGAGACTAACTGAGAAGGATCAGAACTACCAAACTCTAGCTCCACCTGCTTCTGCGTATTATCATCTGTATCTGAATCACAAGAACTAGAAGGCTCCTTTTTCGAAGATAACATAGAAAGTTCATCAAATGTAACATCTCTACTAATTACAAATTTTGGGGACTTGGGATCAAGACACCACAATCTGTAGCCTTTCACCCCAGAAGCATAACCAAGAAAAATGCACTTTTTAGCTCTAGGCTCTAATTTTCCATCATTTACGTGCATATATGCTGGACACCCAAAAACTTTCAAGTCAGAGTAATTAGCAGGAGTACCTGACCAAGGGAAAATTTATCTTTTTGTGATGTCTCTGTAGAGATCGCCTCTGCCCAAAAGTCCTTTGTCAACCCTGCATTAGAGATCATACAACGGGCTCTCTCCAAAAGAGTTCTGTTCATACGTTCGGCCACACCATTTTGCTGAGGCGTCATCCTAACTGTATGGTGCCGAACAATTCCTTCATTTTTGCAAAATTCATCGAATTCGCCTTCACAAAATTCCATGCCATTATCTGTTCTAAGCCGCTTGATTTGTTTACCTGTCTGTTTCTCAATCAAAACTTTCCATTGCTTGAAAGTTAGGTAAACATCATTTTTATGTTTCAAAAAGTAAACCCAAACTTTTCTTGAATAATCATCAATGAAAGTTAACATATATCTGGCACCACCCTTAGATGGAACACGAGCTGGCCCCCAAAGATCAGAATGGATATAATCTAAAGTACCTTTTGTCCGGTGGATAGCTGGTGAACTGAAGCTGACATCTCTTCTGCTTCCCAAAAACACAATGTTCACAAAAATCCATCGCCCCGGTACTCTGCCCACAAAGAAGTCCTTTTTTGCTCAACATAGTCAAGCCTTTCTCGCTCATGTGCCCCAAAAGCATATGCCATAATTTAGTGACGTCAGAATCAGACAAAGATGATGAAGAGACTGCTGCGGAACCTGTGACAGTAGAACCCTGCAAAATATACAAAGTACCAGACCTGCAAGCTTTCATAATAACAAGAGCACCCTTACAGACTTTCATAACTCCACCTTCAGCTGCATATTTGCACCCAAGAGATTCTAAGGTGCCTAAAGAGATGAGATTCTTTTTCAAATCAGGAACATGTCTAACATTAGTGAGTGTCCTCACAATACCATCATGCATTTTAATTCGGACTGTACCCTTACCAACAACATCACAAACGGCATTATTGCCCATCAATACAATTCCACCATTACAAGATTCATAAATGGAAAATAAATCCCTATTGGGACACATGTCTCATGGATAAGAGCACCCCGAATCTAAAATCCACTCATTTTTAGACCTTGTTCTGTCATCAGTGACAAAGAAAATATTTACATCACTCTCATCAGCTGCGACGCTAGCCTCGGCAGTGTCAATGTTTTTCTGATTAGATTTCTCCGTATGCTTATCTTTATTTTTCAACCTGAAACATTCGGATTTAATGTGCCCCTTTTTACGACAATAATTGCATACCATATTTCTATGTCTGGATTTAGATCTGGATTTTGATTTACTACTATCAAAGTCTCTCCTTTCAGATCTACCCCTGGCAACCAAGCCTTCAGCTTGATTTCTACCAATTTCCCCAGTTATATCCCTATCAATTTGCTCTTTAGATTTTAAAGCAGATTTAATTTCACGATACGAGATTGTTTCTTTACCATAAATCATAGTATCACGAAAATGTTTAAATGATAGGGGAAGGGAACATAACAACAAAAGGGCTTGATCCTCATCATCAATTTTCACATCTATATTCCCCAAATCCATAGAAGATTTTCTCTACGATTGGTTGCATATCGGCTGTAGTCGGACTACCATTGAATATTGTTGTCCACACCATCTTGGATCAGGATAGCCTCCATCTTGAGCTGCCACATTCTGAAGTTGACATTCCGGTCAAATTTCTCTACATGGGTCTTTGTTATCGTCATAATGTCTCAAAACTTTCCTAGAAGCTCTGATACCAGTTTGTTAGGAAGTTCCCAAGAAATTGACAAACTTTCGAGACTAATCCGAAACAAACGATAACAAATAATAATAGAGAAAATAAAAACAACACTCAGATTTACGTGGTTCGGTCAAAAGACCTACGTCCATGGGCGAAGGCGAACAAATTTTACTATATGAGAAGAACACAAAAGCTTTAGGAGAATGCTCCTAAGCCCACAAAAGCACTAGTACAAAAACACAAGGAAAGCCAAAATAAAGACAAAAGGCTTAATGACCAACAAGGCCCAATAGCCCACTAAGCTCTCTTATGTTTAGTGCTTGGTACATAAAGCCCAAAGCCTAAGGTATCTATTTATAAGACCAAGGCTACATAACTCTCTTTCAAATAATCAATGTGGGACAAAAGCCACATAACACTTCTGAAGCTCAAGCTGTTGATCGGAAGGGAAGTGGATGTTGTAATATGTCCAACCATGAATCTTTCTGACCTTGCATATATTGTCACTTTGGCTATAAGTTTTGAAGGCTTTATAATCAAGGTATGAACTTAGCCAAAACTGTAAATAAAAAAAATAAAAGAAAAATGTTGATTTTGTCTAGTTTAATAAATGATATCTAAATCATGATTTATGATATCTTGCATTTAGAACTTGTCTCACCTTATTTTGATATCTATACCATGATCTATAATACCTTAAACAAGTATTGACCGAATCAAGAGAGTATGGCCATTTTGAAATGAAAAATAATTTATAAATTCACAAATTTAATATTACTTGTTAAAGTCATTTTATGTGATAAAATCATAGGTAATCACCAACCCTGATTTTGATACTCGATCGATAGTTCATTTATTCCTTTCGAATTTAATGACACCTCAATAGCTTTATCACTTTATATATATATATGCAATGTTTTAAAATTCCTGCTAATCTACTCAACAAAATTGCATGAATGTTGCTAGAGTTTCATGTATTTACTAAAATATATTTCTAAAATTTTTTGGTAGTTTAAATCATCCAATCGATATATCTGAGCATTAATATGGCACGTCAGTATTCTATTAATTAAGCTTAATTAGTCATTTGTTAGAATTTATTTGGTTCATTTAAGATGTTTTATCTAGTTTAGTTAGGTTTAGGTAGTCTTAATATTTTCTTTTGTTAGAATTAATATGTGTCCACTATTGGGACGTACCATTATGTAATTGTTTTATTTACATTTCTATTTTTATTTTATATTCTATTTACCTATTATTTATTTTGTAGAATATTCACGTGTGTGTGCACGTTTGAGTTCCGATATTTTTCAAGGGGGTTCGATATTAAGCCATTTTGCATTTATGTACTATTTTATCGTGTTTATATTTTAAATATTTTACCTATTTTTAGGTATTACAAATTAATTATACTAGTGTCAAGTCAAGTTTATTTGAGAACAATACCTCTTTTACTACTCAATTAATTGTAATAATACGTGCACTTGTTTGTGTCATTCGTATTCAACACAATCATTCTATCAAAAATTTTCTTAGCAAGTACTAGACTACAGAACACATCATAATTTAGACAAAAAATAAGTAATTATTTTCAGTTTTTCCTAAAATGATAACAAGTAAATAAACATACTGATAAGACTAAAACAAGGAGTAACTATCAAAGAGCAAGTGAAGTAGATAACCAATTAATAAAAAGAGATTTGGTTTTTAGGTACTCCCATGGTAAGGTCAAGACAGCATGTCTCTGGAGTCAAAAAGAATCTCACTCTCTTTAGGCACCTGTCTCTTATACACATCTAGAAGCTATTGAGACAACTAAGTGATAGTATCTTGGTCACACTATTATCTTACTTGATTTAATTATTGAATGGTTTAAATTTAAGACGTAATTTTTGTATTTTACTCTAAATTTATAACTGAATTCAAAAGTTGACCACCTTCTTAAATCCTAGCAATAAATTCTCAACAATTACTCGATTTTTCTATCACTTCACAACCTATTCAAGCCATTCAACCATCACCACTTAGGAATTCACATATTATTGTCCAATCAAAAGAAAATTAGCTAGTCATAATTGAAATAGCAAGCTAGGGCAAAATAGTTATAAAAATGAAATCCACATTAAACATTAATCAATTGAAAGGAAAAAATGGATACTTTTTATATTAGATTAAAACTAAAGAAAAGTTCACTAAATTGAACTAAGAAAGCACTTAACTTGTTAGAATTAATGGCTAGGATTTAAAGAAATAAAGACTTAAAAGAACGAGCTTTCTAAATAACCTACTAACAATTGCTACCTAATTCTACCTAATGACACTTGGCATATTATTTTAGGCTATAAATATACAAAGATTTCTGCACAAGTTAGCCGAAATTAGTTCAAATTAAATATTAAATGGTAGTCAGACCACGGTATGAAAATCACACAATCTAAAACTCAGACAGAGGGTAGGAATGGTAAGCTAAGAGAAGAGGAAGAGAGACAGATAGCCAATGGTAGTTTCAAGTGTGTTGAAGGCTACTATGGTCATTGTGTACACTCATGTTTGGATTAAGATATTGAAATAAAATAAGCAGCAAAAGCGGATACTCAAATCCTTTGTTTGATTCTTGCTGGTAGAGGTGGCAAAAGTGTGGATAAATAGATGATCTATGGTTTTAGTTAAGTAGATTTAGATAAAATTCATCCAATTCATTTTAAAACATTTAATAAATGTATCTAAATAGATGGATTAAAATGGATAATGGATAAACCATTTATCCATATAAAAACCATTTAATTTTGTTTTTTTGTCCAATTTTCCCCACCTCTTATTCCCTCTTACACACATTTTCACACACACACATATTTACGCACACTTCTACACACGCTTTCACATATTTTCACACACGCACACACATATTTTCACACATTTTCATACACACACTTACACACATTTCCACACATACACATACTTACACATATTTACATATAGACATTTACACACACACATATTTACATATATTTTCACACACACACACACAATCTTATACACATTTTCACATACACACAAACTTATATATATTTTCACACACTTACACACTTTCACACATTTCCCACACACATGTTTAAACCCATTTTCACACACACACATAATGCACACACACACACTTTTTTACACACACTTATACATATTTTTACATATACTTATACATAATTTCACAGATATACACTTACATACATTTTCGCACAGACACATTTTCACACACATACGAATACACATTTTCATATACACACACTTATACATATTTTAACACACGTATTTACACATACACATTTGGACACACATTTTCACACACACAGACTTAAACACATTTTCACACACGCACACACACATATACACACTTATATACATTTTCACATAATGACACATACACTTGACCAAATGTTCACACTTACACACACTTTCATACGCACACTTACACATATTTTCATACACACGCATACTTATGCATATTTTCACACACACACACATATATTTTCCCATGCGCACATTTTTACACACTTACACACACTTACACTTATTTTCACACACACTTACACTTGTTTATTAATATGGCTCTGATAGGGAGATTAATCCGATGCTCTTAAAAAATAACTATCTTACAATTGATCAAAGTTGGAATATAAAGAACATACTGAATTAATCTAGCAATAGTCGGGAGAATTTTCTAGGGCTAAACCAAAAAAAAAAAAAATTGTAAAAATAACCTTATATCAATATAGATTTGAGAACAAGTATAATGGCCTACATTCAGTATTGAATCAAAGTGGCATTTTCTAACATAAAAGCAAGAATACAGAACACTTATATGAAAGTTACTTGCAGAACTTCCCAAAACCACCAAAAAGATAAAGCAAACGAATTAATTCCAAGAACTTATGTGAAATGTGTGTAAGTGTTCGTAAGTGTGTGCAAATATGTTTGTGAAAATATATGAAAGTATGTGTGTAAGTGTGAGAGAAAATATGTGTAAGTATTTGTGCGTATGAAAATGTGTAAGTGTATGTAAGAAAATATGTGTAACTATGTGTGTGTGAAAATGTGTGCATAAGTTTGTGAGTGTGTGAAAATATATATAAGTGTCTCTGTGTATGTGAAAATGTATATGTAAGTGTGTTTGTGAAAATTTGTGTAAGTATGTATGTTTGTGTGTAAAAATATGTGAAAGTTTATTTGTGCGAGAAAATGTGTGTGTGTGTGTGTGTGTGAAATGGTGTGTAAATATATGTGTGTGAAAAATGTGTGTAAGTGTGTATGCGTGTGTGATGAAGTGCTTGAAAATGTAAAAATATGTGAAAATATGTGTATAAGTGTGTGTGTGATAGACTGTTTGAAAATGTGCGTAAGTATGTGTGTGCGTGCAAAATGTATAAGTGTGTGTGTGAGTGAAAATGTGTATATACGTGTGTGGGAAAATGTGTGAAGGTGCATGTGTATGTACGTGTGTGAAAATGTGTGTAAGAGTGTGTGTGTAAGTATGTGCGTGTGCAAAAATTTATAAGTGTGTATGTGCGTGTACGTGTATGTGTGCGAGAAAAAATATATGTAAGTGTGTGTGTGTGTGTGTGAAAATGTGTGAAAGTGCATCTTTGTGTGCAAAAATGTGACATGTAAGTGCATTGTTGGTCCCAAAGCAACCTAAGAAGGGGGTGAATTAGGTTTCTTAAAATTAATTTCTAAAAGATTGCTCAATTCAAATTTGACAAATAAAATGACAGAAACAATTAAGCATGAAATGAATGGAATAAATTAAGAGAGAGATTAAACAAACAGCACATCCAAACTTGCTAACTTGGAGTAATCCACTAAGATGCTCTTTTCAAATTTGGTGAGTCAATAATCTTCAAGTGTACACAAAGTAGGATTACCCTTGCTCACACTACTTCTCTTTAGTTGAGCCAAGGATTTTATACTAAACCTTGCTTTTGTACAAGATTATCACTCCACTCAATATTTTGAATAGCACTCTTAAGTACACACTAATACAATGTCACTAAAGAACTAATTTGCACTCAAATTGCCTGACTTTTTGCTTGTATTCAATGTGTAAATTAATTTTTCATAATACAGAATGGTTGGTATTTATAGGTGCAATAAATTAGCTCCCAACCTACCTCCTAACGGCTAGATAATAAATGCTGAAAAAACTAGCCGTTATAGGTTTCGGACGTCCGAGGTATTTTTTGAGCATCCGATCAATCGTCCGATTTGAAATATCAGGGAGTTGAAGATGCTGTTTGGACGGCCGAACTCGCATCCGTTCCTTCGTCCGAACCAGATATGTTGAAGAGTTTAGACATTGGACGGTGTAGTGTGTCCGAAAGGTTTGGTATTTAACTGGAGATGCTTATATTTCGGACAGTTGGCCTAGTCCGATGTAATCTTCTTCAGACAGTAAAACACATCCGTTGCAGGCGCCTCAAAACTTTGCCTCTGCCTTGAACTTTTGGACGGTGAATTGCATCCAAGATAGACGAGCTTGTGCATCCATTATAAGTGCTCCATAATTTTGCTTTTTGCCTGATCGTTCGGATGGTGCATTGTGTCCATGGTTATCTAGTTTGGACGAGCTTGTGCATCCAAGAAATATAGTGCTGTTCTGATGGTGTACTTCGTCCAAATTAATTCTGCTAAGAGCAAATATACTAGCAACCCTGCACAGCTCAAGTTAAGTGGTTAAAACACGTTTGTCATCATCAAAACTAAGTTTGAAGATCAACATGCATGATGTGTGAAAATGTATGTGTGTGTGTGAGAAAGAGAAAATATATGTAGTGTGTGTGTGTGGAAATGTATGTAACTGTGTGAAAATGTGTGTGCAAAAATGTGTGTAAGAGTGTGTGTGTGTAAGTGTGCATGTGTGCGTGTAAAAATATGTGAAAATGTGAGTGTGTGTAAGTTTGTGAGAATGTATGTATGTGTATGTACGTGAAAATATAAGAAAGTATGTGTATGTGTGTGTGAAAATATGTGTAAGTATGTGTGTTTAAGTGTGTTTGCGTGTGTGAAAATGTATGTAACTCTGTGTGTGTGTAAGTTTGTTAAAATATGTGTAGGTGTGTGTGCCAGTGTATATGGAAAAATTTTGTGTAAGTGTGTGTGTGTGTGTGTGTGAAAATGCGTATTGTGTGTGTGTGTGTAAAAATATGTGAAAGTATATGAAATGTGTGTGTGAAAATATGTGTAAGTGTGTGTAAATGTGTATGTAAAAATAAATTGTGTCCAAGTGTGTGTGGATTATCAACTTATAATAATTTATTGTAGTTAAATGGAATTATGTGAATTAGATAGATTATCCATTAAAATCCATATAATAAATGTTTGTAAATGAATAAGCCATTTATATGAATTAAACCTTTTATAATTAATCATATCCATTTAAATATGGATGGTTTTGGATAATAAATGGATTTCGATACATTTTGCCACCTCTACTTGCTGGATTAGTGCTTGTTCTAGCGTAACACCAGGTATGGGTTCACTTTCTTTTTGTTGTGCAAAGACAGAATGTTACCAGGTATGGGTTCACTTTCTTTTTGTTATGCAAAGACATAATTCATTCTGTACTTGATTTTTGTTTTATTATTTTTTCCCAATTTGTTTGACTTGAGTTTGGTTGGATTCTATATTTCAGCATGATGTGGGGTAGAAAGGGTGGTGGTGGCAAAAGAGGGATGGGGAAGAGAAAGGAAAAGAAGAGAGAGAAAGGGGGAAAGGAGATGTTTGAAATTAATTATTATTGTGTAAGTTTTTTATATGACAATCTTACTCCTGGAAAAAGTCGTATGAAAGTTACATGATTAACTTAAACGAAGCATTTAATGAATAGAATGACCGGAGTGACCTTACCGACGTATCTTTAGAGGTTCGGTAACCATTTAGGCTATCAAAATAATTTAGTGCCTAAAATGACAACTCTTGTATAGTTGACTAACCTTTTAAAATTCTACAATTTCGTTAAACTACCATACTATTGTGCTCTAATATTTGTACTATATAAACATTTAAAGTATATGATATTATATATATATATATAAACATTTAAAATATAACAATATAATACGTATTGAAACTATAGAATTTTTCAATATTATATACCTCACTTGAGGAGTTCGACTATTTGATTTAGATGTGTAGTCAAAGGTTTTAGAGGTGGTGGCCTGTTTGTTGACTTCTTGAATAAGGATGAAGTGCCGAAGTATAGAGATACATAATTGCATGTAGTCTCGGTGCCAGTTCGAGATTATTAAATCCAAAAGAAAAGCAAGAGAAATGCTTAAAATCTTAATAAAAACCAAGGGAAGAGGAAGATGGAGTGAAGAATTCGGTTGGGGGGCTTAAGCTTGCATCAGTGATAGGGAATTGGACAATTTGGTCATTTGACTCATTTGGTTTTTTGGGGAATTGAAAATTTGTTCAAATTACAGGGTTTGTTTAGTAGTTTGGTCAAAGTTCAGGTGAAGTAAATGTAATTAACCCGAACAAATCACTGAAGATCTTCCATCATACTTCTTATGCCACTACCTAATGAAGATTCCTTTTATAGGTATACATATTTAATGAATTTTCAAAATTCTTTTTAAATATAGGAGAAAATTACTCCAATGGTCAAGAAAGTCACCAAGTAATTATTTTACATGATTACAGAACTACTTTAAATGTGGTTTTAGGGTTGTTCTATTAAATCCATCCGTTAAACATCATACATTTTGTCAAATGGGGAGATGCTGTAATTCCGTACATACAAGAAATAACTAAAACTAAATAATAATTGAAGGGTCAAATTGAATACTAGAAACTTAAGGGGGTCAAACTGAGTTAATCAAAACTATGTTATTTTGAGTTAAATCCTAAACTCCACGGAAGTCGTTGCCAGGGGGTACGGAGGGCGGGGAGGTAAATGAAGGGGGTAGAAGAAGGAGATGGGGTGGTCAGATTTGGAATGGAGGAAGGGTGTGACGGGGGTGTGGGAAGGAAGAGGAGAGGTCTGGAGCAGGGAGGGATTGAGAGAGGGGGTCATGAATCTAAGAAGGAAGGGTGGCGAATCTAGGAAGAAGGGAGGTGTGGTGCGAGGCTGTAAGGCGATGAAGGCACAGGGAAGGCAAGGGAAGGGATAGCTAGAGTCAAGGGTGGTAGTGGTGGTGCGAGGCTACAAGGAGACACACAAGGAAGGAGTGGCGGGGAGGTGTAGGAAGGAGGAGAAAGGGGTAGCTGAGCCGATGGTAGTCCTGGTGCGAGGCTGTAAATGGGAGGAAGGGTGGCGGTGTGTGGGCTAGGATAGGCAAAGGCTTTAGTTGTAAATTTAGCAAGTTCAATTATTTGATTTTGACCTAGATTTTGTTTTTCTCACTCTCTTTTGTATTTATACAAAGTGATAAAGTAAAAAAAGTATCTAATGTGTCAATAGATTCGAAAAAGAAAGAACGAATCCGACCAAATATTTAAAATTAAGGGTTGGTGATTCACTATAATTTTGCTACATAGAGTGATTTTGGCAAGTGATTCTGGATATGTGGCTTTGTAAAATCATTTTTCCATTCAATATGGCCATCTTTACAATTTAATTTGTTATTTACCATAAAGTTTTGGCCCCAAAATTTTTTAGAAACGTTACTTCAATGTAATTGGACAAGTTTATCCATCAAAATATCATTTTTCGGGGTAACTAACACTCATGAAATAGACGAAAGTGACATCAAAAACACATTTAAAGTAGTTTAGTGACTAAATTTGCGAAAATATAATTCGATGACTTCATATGCAAGTAACCAAAAGTTTGATTACCATTGGTGTATTTTGCTTTAAATATAATTATGAATTTTAGTCAAGGAATATTGGTCGTTCATTAGATAATAGAATAAAGATTAAGATACAGAGTTAGATTAAAATCCTTAAACAATTTTGAAATACCCACATGGGATTTGACCATATTACTAAACAAAAAGTTGTCTCCATTACACTTCTCTCCATTCCCCTTTAATGATCTATTATATTTAAACAATTAAAATTCATAAAAATTATCATATTATATCAATAATTTTGTTTCGATGAGTAGAATAATATATTTTGAAATAAAATCTATAAATGCTTTGTCACTCAAATGTACGAAACATTTGGATGATGCAAAATGAGTCAAAATTAAGACAAAAATTTAAACATTTAATCAAACGGAAAGCAAATTAATCTGTTTGTTTTCAAATTTTATATATAACAAAAATATGTAATAAATTACATTACGAATAGATATGTAATAAATTACATTACGAATGGATATGTAATAATTTTTTAAAAATATTTTTAAATTATATTTTTGTAAGATCTATTAGAGAAAAATTCTTTTCAATTATTTGACATCAGCCTAACCCAAACAAAAGATTCCTCAAATAAGCATTTAGGAACTTCAAGTGAGTAAATTTGGTTGATAGTTTTTTTTTTTTTCCTCAGTTCTTTTGGCTGCTTTAAAGGTTGATTGCCTAAATATCACAATATCCCAGACTGCACAAAAGATGCATATAGTTCAAAGAACAAAAACTATTGTAGCTGATACTTGAAAGTCAATTAAAACCAGCAATTAAATATTAGAATCTTGGCCGAAAACAGGATGAGAAATACATATAAGTTTTATTGAGATGAAAATTACGTTATAAAAAATGATATAAGATGAATGAATTGTTTCTGCAATTTATCCTTAACAATTGGAAAAAGGACAATATTTACAAAAAATAATAAAAGAAATTAACATAATCGCATCAAAATATTCACAGAATTCAACATTCAATAACCATAATATTTATCTTCATACTCCTCATAATCGTCTTCATAGAAATCTTCTTCAAACTCCCCTGAAAAATCTTCATGATAATCTAAACTGGATTTATCGAAATTAATCCGACGAACATCCATTAAAAGAGATCTTTCTTCATCATCTCTTGCCAGATGCATCAATGAATTCCCCTTTTTGCTTTGTTGTGTGGCATTGATCTTCCTCTCACGATGCTTATTATTCATCACTGGCGGCAAAGTATTCTCTTTCACAGTCATCTGAGGAATGGCTTCCTCGATGGTATTGGCGTCTATAACGGAATCATCACTGCAGCAATTTGTATTGGAAACAAGAATCATCTTCTCGTACTCCTTCTCCCCAGCAGTACGGCTCTGTTTCCTCTTCTCCTCTTCAAGAATCGCAGCCTGCTGCTCCTCCTTTCGGCACAGCAGCTCTGCTTCCGTCACCTTCTTAACCGGTTTTTTGAAGGTCTTCTCAAGATCTTTCTCTTCTTGCTCGGCTAACCTCCGAGCCTCCTTTTTACGAGCTGCGGCCTCGGCTCGCTTCTCAGCTTCCTCCTCGCGCTTCTTGGCAACGCGGGATTTGGATCCCTCGGCTTCCCTCCACTTCTGGTCTTCTTTCTCACGAGCCTCGCGGGATATTGGATCAGCTTTTGCATCGCACTTTCGAGCATTAGCCACTTCAGCTTTGCTATTGACAGCCTTCTTCTTGGACATAGTTTCTTTATCTCCCTTCATCTTTCTTTCTCGCCTCTCGTTCTCTCTTTCTCAAATTATCACTACGCCTTTTCTCTTTGCTTGCAAATTGCAGAATTAGGTTTCTGGGACGTCCAAGGTATATAAAGAATTTCGCTTGGTCTTCTTATTTTCGGAAGAAAAAAATTAAGGTAACTTTCCTTTTAAGGAGATCACAAATAGAAATAGAAAGAGGTTTTAATTAGAGGGATTAGTTTTTTGTTTATTTTCCTATTTGGAATGGCAGATAATGCCATTAAGGGGAATTTACAATCCCTTCAGGATATCATATATTTGATTCAATATTCATTATTAGGTATACAACAGAATTTTGTACTCCTAAATAAGATTGGATGTAACTAATTTATTTTGAAAGGTTTAACACACAAACTTTTCCTTGTAAATAAGGAATTTGTTAAATTTGGAGAATTGGGTTTTTTTTTTCATCATCCTTATCTTTTACTCAATTTCGACCCAACCTTTACAACTACTTCCTTTACTTAATGTTTCATTATTTATTACCATTTTTTTATTCATGACAGGATATTAAATTTTTCATTACCTTTTTTTTTTATATAAATTTCATATGTAAGATTTTACATTAATGAAATAACTTTTTAAAAATGATTTGTGTATGTAAACTAACTATGAAAATTATTATGCTATTTCTAATTTTGACAAAATTCTATGATTAATAATATTTTAGAGTTTTATATTACTTTATCTATTAATTAAAATAATGAGAAACAGTACCTTTTAAAATATTTGATGATACAATTTTTATTTTCCATATGCTTCTTTCACAATTTAATAATACTATCCAATTGATTCATTTGTTTTTATTAAGTGGTGAAATTAGAAAACATTTTGTTAATTTACTTGTGAAGCTCATCTTTTTATAGTGAAATTTTTGTCGATCAAAATATTTTTACCGTTAATGATAATAAAATTCAAAATATCTTTTAACGATTATTAAAGTGGGAGAATCATTTGATTTAATGGTCTTTTCATTACATTTTTAAATTGGTTTAAAAATATTAAATAGTGCGAGAAAATATGCATAATTATAGTTAACTTTAAATAATTTTCTATATTTGTATTTCATAAAATTATATATAATTTTAATGTTATTATATATAAAAATATTATTTTTACATATTATTTTAATAGTTATTAGGTTGCACAAACTAGATTTTGCCTTAAACACTAGATTGGATAATGGAGTGTCACATATGTTATTTAAATGATAGTATTATAATAACATATAGATAGTACTAATATATAAAAATACTACATCTATATTATTC
Organism: Cinchona pubescens; assembly: GCA_025175665.1. Lineage (NCBI taxonomy): Eukaryota > Viridiplantae > Streptophyta > Magnoliopsida > Gentianales > Rubiaceae > Cinchona > Cinchona pubescens. The sequence goes on from JANKKI010000143.1 coordinate 1,167,417, forward strand.
ATTACATATTGACAACAATAATAACTTACAATCTGATTTTATTGCATCACTTTTTTATTTAGGCTTGATAGTAGGTTTCTTTGTATTTCATCGTAATGTTTATTTTCTTTTACAATTTTGTTAATAATGTCACATTAGTAAAATCTAATATAATTTTTTTTATTTCTTATGTGTGAAATTGTCTATATTCATTTATGCTTTGATTTTTTTTAATGAAATTGATATAAAAGGCTTATAATAGCTTCTATTACATAAGATAATACTATTTGAATACTTAATTGTACTTCTTTTCATATTATCAATAATGGCTGTTCAATTTTTCACCAACAAAATTACTGATGCAATATATGTTTCATTACTAAAAGTTATTTTGATATGATACATGTTATCTATTAATATCATTAATTTAGTTTCTCATAAAATTACTTGATGGACCTCTCATAATATTTAGAATTAATCAAGTTGATATAATAGAGTCAATAATAGTTTTTATTGTATGAGAGAATCTTTTCAAAAAACTTATTGTACTAGGTTCTATATTCTATAATACTATCGTATTATTTGTTTTAAGTAAACCAAAATTACCATTTTAGTATCTGTTTCATTATAAAAATTTATTTGGTAATAATATAGGCAATTTGACATTATATTTAATTTAATTTAGAAAATACTAAGATCTCTCATAAGAGGATAGTACATTGTAGTCAATTTAGTAATACTATGTTGATATTTTGATAGTAGGTTTCTATACTTTACATAGTATAATTTTATTATTTATTAATATTTTAGCTGATAATTTCACGTGATTAATGACCTATAATGTAATTTTATCTATGTTTTGTTTTTCATTTGTTTATGTTTAATTATGCATTGATTTTCTTAATAAATTTAACACAATTAAATTGGTAGTACCTTTTATTGTACAAGAGAAAACTATTTAGATATCTCATAGTACTTTCTTCATATTCCCTAGTACTATCATTTTTTTTTTTTTGCATCACAAAATTACTATCCAAATATCTATTTTTATTAAAAAAAATTTATTTTGTGATGATACAGATAATCTAATTGTAAACGTATAATACTACTTGGATAAGAAATAGGTCATTTTAGTTACTTAGGACAATACTATGTTGATATTTTGATAGTACATTTCTTTGCCTTGTAGTACTATTTTATTGTTTATTAGTATAATTTCGCTTCAAGTGTTATAAATAATCCACATTATCAAATTACTTGAGATTTTTTTTGTAAGTTAAATTACTTGAGACATCAATAAAGATTATTTATTTGTCTTAATTTTGAAATTATCATTTTTTTTTATTTTAAACAAGGTTTTTCTTTTAAAAATGTACAAAATAAAAAAAAAATGATAAGGCAACCTGTTATAACAGGTTTACAAGCAAATGATAGAATTATTACTATGTAACAATTCTCATCATTGTTCAGTGAGGTGTCAACGATTAGTATAATCATCCAATCATATTGAATGATTTGGACCAAGATTTAATTTTTGTAATTGTTCTTTTATAAAAATTGATACAAGAGATATCTATTTTTGTGAACTGTAGCACTTTATAAAAAATTTACATTATTCAGTTTAAAAGCATATTGGTATTTTTATAGATTAAGTTGACATTATCATACTTTTTGTTTTTCTGCACAACTTTGGCATATATCAATTAACATTCTACATCATTAGAAAATAGTATTAGGGTTAGTTGAAAACCCATAGCTAGAAGGTTTGATAGTGGTGTTGATTTTAACAACAATGATATAATTATTTTTATGGATATTTTTCACTTACATAGAACATTTTTTTCGTTAATTAAAAAATAGCATCGAATGAAAATTTGAAAATTTTGGTACACTAAAAATACAAACAAATAATTTTAAATATGAACAAAGTTTACATGAAAATAATAGAGATAATTAATAATTTGCAACATATGAAATGATGCACACAGAAGGAAGAACTTTTGTAGTAATTATACAGAAGTTAACGTCTTGTAGTAAATTTCAAAGAATAAAAATTAGTGAAAATTATATCTACAACCTACTTAACTAATTCTTATCATATTTATAATTTATAGAAGAACTCGTGCTATGTGTGGGATAATCACAAATTTATCAATTTTTAAAATTGATTTTCTTTATTAATTTTACATAGTGTGTTTCAAGGAAACAAAATTTTAAAGTTTAATATGAAAACAAAATTTGAATAAATATCATTTATTAAAGTTTCAGAATGCCATACTCCTAAGACCTAAATTTGTCTATTAGTAAAATTATTTTGTAGTTATAAAATCTTACTCTAGAAATAACATTTCTAACAGTGTAAATTTAGGTCTTAGTATATGAAGTATATATGTAAATATGTTGATGCCAAAATATTGACAAGACGTAGTAAGAGATAATGGAGTATTAAAATTATTTTTAACATATTCTTATTGCATAATCACTTAAAAATAGTACATGTTGACATCGAATAGTTAGTAACCAATAAATAGAGAGTCAAAAGAAAATGATCTTAAAATTTTGTTACCTTTTTATGATATAATAATTTTTATAAATATTAAATCAATATAATTAGATATTTGAAAAATGATATTATTTAGATAAAGTAGGCTAAATATCTTCCTACATTGGTACAAATTATTAGTGGCAACCATTTAAATATATATCTAAAACTTATTTATTAAAACTTTTAATTATTAACAATGATATACAGATAAAATTGTTGCATATATATACATGATTTCTGAACTTTTTTTAATAACTTATAGTTAGGATGATTTACAATATAATTCTAATTTTGTAACTCTTTCAGGAAAAAAATTAACTATAAGAGGTGTGCATAAAATAAGGATTAAAAAAATAAAGCTAGTTAAAGATAAGATTTAGGTAATTAATTTGAATTTCATTGTGAATTAAGTAGTTCATCTTTTACCTCTATTATTTACCAACTAAATTTTCTTTTATCTAATGTGCCACATGTCAATTTTTTAAAACTTCTTGTTAAAGGGGGTTTTGCTTATATATGTATGTATGTGTGTGTGTGTGTGTATATATATATATATATGTATATATCTCTGTGTGTGTACGATATATATATATATAATTTATTCATATATATTCTTCTCCCTTTCCCCCCTTTCTCGCTCCTTTCTCTATCCATTGCTCTCTCTTTCCTACAGAAGATGCCATCGTACTCTTCATTAGTGCTCTTTTCGATCATTCCTTCAATGTTTAAGGTATGTGTATATTTTACTAGAATAGTTTTATGAAATATGTGGTTGGTTTTTCATAAAATAGTTTTGCTCTAAATTTGCTTTAAATTAAAAGAGTAGTCAATCGTATGATCTTAAAGATGATATCTTTACCTAGTTTCTGCTATACTCTTTCATGTGTTTTTTGATGTTACATTCTAGTATTTGAAGGTGAAATTTTTAAATGATTGAACAGCCATCCATGATTTATTCTTATGTCTTATGCATAATTGGGGGAATTGTCTCTTGACGAATCTTAACCACATGCAAAATATGGAAACTTCTATTATATACAAAAAACAATTCGTAGGAGACAAAATAAGTCTGGAATTGCAATCCTACTCATTAAGCCTGCACATACATAAAAAAAAAAAAAATTCATTTACAAACTTTAGAATAAAATGGCAAATACAACAGTTCTAAAAGTTTTGTCCAAAAAGGATCTTGATCTACCTTTGTTTCGTTAGATAGTATATACATAGAGTTTAAGGTAGGTACAGTTGAGCCGAATTGATGGGCTCTTCATATCACATTGAGTATATACATAGAGTTTTACTCTAACTCTTTCTGTAGCTTTCCAACACCATGAATCCATCTATTTACTGTAGTTTAATTTATTTAGTTTGATTTGGGAGAAATTTTTTTGGACAATTCTATAATTGAGGGATCCAGGGACAGTTCTCTCAACAGGACTATGAAATTTTTAAAAGTTTTTACCGTCTCTCTTAGTTCTAAGGTTTGCTACTGCTTTTATTCATCGTGCCCAAAATAATTTGATAGGAAACAGATTTCAACTCACTTGCAAAATAATTAAAAATTATTTGATTTATACTCTAATTCTTATACACATCTAGTAGATGTGTATAAGAGACAGCACCAAACCATTTTGAATATTACATTAGTGACTGGATTACTAAGAAAAATGATAGCTATTATCAAATGAATGAATTCACAAAGAATTTAAGTTATACTGGCACTTTTAAGTACCATTTATTAGGATCTTTTTCTTAAAAAAAAAAATAAAATAAAAACCATTTATTAGGTTATCCTTGAGAAATGATAATATGAGGGGATATGGTTTGGTGAGCTGTGGCACATTGTTGGATAAATAGCCATAAGTGTACCAATCGACTCATTTATGAGACTGGAGGATTGGCCCCATTTACCATTTATTTAAGTTTAACCCCATTTTTAACAATTAACCAACCAACTAACCACAATTATAAACTAGTATTATTGACACTCGATGTGGGTGCAAAATTAAGGGTATGTGTGTGAGTTGACGGAAGTTAATATAGTTCTGAGCTAAACATATTATGTTATTAGGTATAGATTGGATATCGATGGTTTGTTAGAATATTATCTATAATGCTAACAATTAGTACTCTTTGATTTATGTTTAAAAGGTGCAATCTAATCATTTCTATTGAAATTGAAATTCCATGTAGAATGATATAATGAAAATGTAGAGTTCCATAAAATCGTTTGTTTTTTAGTGCACCATTTGTTCTTGAGTAATTTTTAATTGTTCATCAATATCAATATAAAAATATCTACTTGGACTGAATATGCAATTCAATGTTTGATTGTTGAGTGAAAAATATGGTACCATTTTGTTTAAATTTAAATAAATCCCTTTTTACTTCTAGAAAATAACCCTTACTTTATTATTTTTTTTTATTTCGAAATATTTAAGTTTGTTCAGACGAGATACAAATTTATGTTTGGAAGAAGTCGCAACAAAGTGTTTTTCTAGAAGTAGTCTAAAAAAGAAGCATGGGATATGATTATATTAGTTTTAAAAGCGGGAAAAAAATGAAAATTTTACTCAAAAGCAATTGAAGAATCAATAGGGTTACCTAAGAAGGAAATATCAAGTTTGGAAAAAATGTATAAGAGACAGACCAGGAAATAGCCACTATGATCCACCAATTCATACGATCAATTGGAGTTCATGTAATGGGAAGATTACATGGAAGGTATTTGATTCATATTGTGTCTCTTTATTCAATAGTTAAACACTGATAATTATAATTCAATATTGTGTTTTGTGTCACAGAAATATCTAGATGCAAAACAGTTTCATGACAAATGCTTAGAATATGGAGATGATATGAGAACATTATTTGACAGCAGGGCAACATCTGGTAAAGATGCATGGGGGGCATCCAAGGTCTTCCAAAAGATAATATTAAGTAATGTACACCAACAAATGTCAATCAAGAAAGTGAACATGGGGACGTGGCTTCTTCATCAACTACCGCGAAAGTAGAGAAGAAGAATTATAACAAACGTCAGAAGAAATCCAGTTCTAAAAAATTGAATGACTTTGGTAATATATCTAAATGTAGAATGTGACAAACATTTAGATAGAATGCAAATGTTGAACAAGAAAGACCTACTATATATTGCAGCTACTTGAATTTTTTGTGAAAAAAAGGCATATAGAGAGCAGTGTATTCAATTTACTGATAAATTCAAAGCATCCAAGAGGAATTGGTTAGCTATGAATGGGAATAAACTAGATTTACTTTAAACTAGCTTTGTTATTTAATATTTTCTATTGCAAATTTTTAAATAAATTTCTAGTATGCTTGTGGTAGGAAATTGTTACTTTTAGACATTCATTTGAATCTCATCGTCTAGTTTATGGAGATTATATGTTTAGTTATTGAAAGTTTTTTTGGTTTAATACGAATTTTTTTTACTTTTAGTTTACATTTGCAAATTTTACCAAATTTATTTTTTGTGTAATTAATGTTATTATTTTCTTTGTTATTCTTTGATGATCGAAATTTTGTCTCTTATATGTATCTATATATTTATTTATGTATATTTATTAAAATACATTTATGTGTTGCAATGATATTTTTAGATACTAATGAAGAGCAAAAGAAAATATTGGCAATTGTAGTAATAATGCTTATTATAAAAAGATTGAAAAAAAGGCGAATTGGAAGAAGGCCAGATATTGATTCAATGCTAAGTGGTTTCGAGTATGTTAGTAAAATTAGTCAAAGAAATCCGGCACACTCTATAGAAACGTTACGAATGCAGAAGGAAGCATTTTTAAACTTGTGTGTGCACTTTTGAAATAGAGGTTGGCTACAAATTAGTCGTTATCTTGGTGTTGAAGAAAAGGTAACTGTGTTTCTTAGAAGTATAGGTCAATATCACAAGAATCGTGCAGTCAAGAGAAGATTTCAACATTCAACTGATACAGTACACACATACTTCTATGAGGTGTTATATGCCATGCTCAATTTTTCAAAGGAAATGATTGTTACAAATTTCAATCCAAATATGAATCAAAATTGACAACACCGTCGACTTCGACAATTATTTCAGGTAAAGTTTTTTTATATTGAGCAATATAGTAATTTCTATTATAAATTTTAGATATATTTATTGTAATTAGCATATAATGGGAATTTATATAATTATATAAAAATCCATAATGTTGAAGAAAGTTAATTTTTTTTTCCCTAATAATATCTTATTTCTTTATGAAAAAGTACTATTGGGCACTTGACGGTACTCTTGTCCATGTTGTTTTACTAGTGGACAATTAAATACCTTATCAAAGGAAGAGGAAGAGGAAAAGGAAAGTGATTCCAAAATGTACTAGTAATTTGCGATTTTAACATGAATTTTACATTTGTATGGGCTGGTTGGTAAGGAGTTGTACATGTCTTCGGAGTTTTTTTGGCATAAAAAATGCGAGATCCGACAAGCAATTTTCCATTTCCTTCTCCGGGTGAGAAAATTTTATAACAATTAGAGTTAGTTGTTTCAAATCTTCGTTTAGCCAAAAAAAGTTAACTATTTTTTTGAATCTTACTAGCACTAAGCATTATTTTGCAAGAAAGAATTATATATGTGATGCAATAACCAGCCTACTCACATACATGTTGATTTATGACATCATATCATAATTTACGCTATTGGTTATCCGATTTTCAAGACAGGCATCGTGCAATAACAAAGGAAGAAAAATTTAATCAGGCATATGCAAGGTTAAGGAATGTAATTGAGTGCACTTTTACATTATTGAAGGCTCGTTTTCCTATTCTAAACAAAATGGTACCATATCCTTTTCCAACACAACAAGACATTGTAATTGCCTGTGCGGCTATACATAATTATCTTCGGAGGAATGGTGTTAGGGATACTTGGTTTCGGCAATTTGAAATGAAGATATTTCAGTGCATAATCCACAACAATTCGAAGTCCACAGAATAAATGAAGAATCTATAGAAGTGTCTCGACAAGCCGATAAAAATTACATGCTCAACTTACATGATCAAATTACAAAACAAATGTAACTCTTAAAATGAATTAATTTGCAGAAATTCTATACTGTTTAATTTTCAATAATTTGTTTGCAACTCTTACAAAATTTACTTTTTCTTAATGATTTTAATGATATATTTTATTTTAAATTATTTAAGTTATTTTTCTTTCATTGTACTTTTGGTTAATTATTGATGATGTCATGAATAATAAAAACCTAAATATATGTATTAAAGTATAATCTATGGTTAAAATACAAATATTTTTGAGAAATAAATGACCACAAGGATAAAATTGTAAAATTTTTTAAATTTAGTATTCAGTTGCCTATTATTATCAAACATAAGTCATAAATTCTTTTCAGCACTTCAGATTCAGTGACTTAATTGTATCATTAATTCAAATTTTAGTATTTAGATTTCAGATGTCGATTCAGTTTTATCAAACGCCTCCTGAGTTACTCGAGAACTACTCAAGCATTTCAGTTCATTTACATCCCCGTATTTGATTATATTTTATTTCAATGGATTGAATTCTTGATGAATTTTTTAAGTTACATGCGATGTCGAGAATTTTCACTTAGTGTTATTGTTGTTACTACTACTATCTACTATTATTATTTTTAGTGTGAATATATATACACACACACTAGAAAAGTGTTGTAACACTTCTGATTATGTCTTATATACAAAAAAAATAAAAATTAAACTAATATATTCTCCATATTATGGATAGGGATCAAACAATATATTAAGATCATTATAAAAAGATAAAAATAAGAATTTGTTCTTTTATCTTACTCTAACATATATAGAATGTTAGTGAAAAAAAAACAACCTTTTATCTTACTTCTAAATTCACACAACTCTCATGAAAAACATACGGTTCTAAGGACATCCAAAATGACACGTGGTTTTTTAATAATTTCTATCAAAATTAATTTTTTTTAAATATATAATGTAAAATATGTGTGCATGTAAAGAATACATTGGTGTTTTTTTTTTTTTTTTTCATGTTTCTTAAACTTATGATAACATTCCTTCCAGGACTCTATTGACATTCTGAATTTTTTCTTTCAACTTTCTGAACTCTTTTATTCATCCTAAGTACCACCGAATGGCTTTTGATCAATTCGTTATATTGGTTACCCACACATTTAATATAAATCTTTGTTATTTTATTTTATAGTATAACAATTACATTGTAATATTCAAAAGTTGACATGGAAACTCAATTTGTATTTGTAATTATTTTAGAATATTTAATAGTATGGTTTTATTAGTATAAATTATGTTGTTTGTTTACATTACTTGCTTACTTATTTGTGCTATATTTTCATTCCTATCATTTATATATATAGTATTCTTATAGGTCTATGATTGTTTTACAATATTTTGAGTATACATCGTACCATGAGTTGATTCTTTTTCCTCATCAATGGTTACTTTAATCTAAGTTTTTTGTTCTTTTATCAAATGCTCCAATATTATTAGAGTAAGTAATGTTTAATAATGTGCTTAATTTGCATAATATGTGTTGTTTTATACTAATTATTTAGCTAAGTACATTTTCTATGTTGTCATTCCACAAATTATGAGTACAATTTTTATGTATTAAAATTATTATTTAAGAATATTTTAGGTATTCATCATATCATAGAATTTTTTATATAAATTATAAAATTTGTATTGATATGATTATTAATTTTGTGATATTTAAGTTGAAACAAAATTTTGATATTAAAAAAATGTCTTATTGAATTTAAACCAAATAAAGTCAAACATAATACATAAAATTTATCAAAGGCATTTCCTATTCTTTTTTTTATTTTGGTTAAATGTAAGTGAAGTTGAATATTTTTAGCAAGGGTAAACTTAATTCCATGAGGAAGGGGAGCTATTAGCACTAATAAATTGAAAGTCCAATAACTTAGTTTATTTGTTACCATGAACAACTAATTAATTATTAAATATGGATCATAAACCACAACAACGTCATTTTGTATTAATAAACAAATACATGATTAATCAATTACAATAGAATCAAAAATATTATCTTTTTTTCAAGATATCTATTTTATGTTATTAACATATGAAAATATATAAAGCAACTAAAATGAGTATAATTAACTAAAATACAAGAGTATAATTGAATGAACAATTAGAGGAAATAAATAACTGTGGTAAAACTGCAAATATATAATAGTTATAAAAAAATACAAACAATTTGAATGTATATAAATGTTATAAATAATGTTTTTTAATATATGCTAAAGTATAAATGATTTTTTCACTCTTAAAACTTTCTACCTTCTTATTACGTATTTGTGTCAAAATTATGTAAAAACTCAAGGAAGAAATAATTTGAACATACATAATAGTTATAAAAACTACTTTATCTCATTTTTGCTCAAATATAATTTCTTTTTACAAATAAAAATTTCTACCATTTTATTATGCATTTATTCCAATTTTTTGCATAAATATAAAGAATTTTGTTATAATTTTTATAATTAGTGGTCATTTATTTCTGAGGAGATTATACAGTTTGCCCTCAATCTTTGGACAATTCTAAGCTTGTAAAAAGACTTTATGTTGATGATGTCGAACTGTGGCATAAATTAAACTAGCCTAAGACCTTTGATGGCTGTGGGAGTTTAATTAATGGTGAAGAAAAACCAAGCAACCAATACTTAAAAACCCCCCTCTTAGGAGATATCTGATAAGATCATAAATGTGGCATATTTTATGTATCATTTACTTAAGTTTTCGTGTAATGCGATTAATACTTGAGTGAATTATGAGTTTAATTGTTTTATAATTTTAGTTTGTGAAGGTCTTGAATGAAAATGGAGTCAAAATGATCAAAAAATTGGAGAAAAATCAAATGGATGAAAAATATTCACCGGCGAGGTGCGAATTTGGATATTGTTTGGTACTTGAACATAACTTTCTTATTCGATCTTCAATTGAGGTAAATCAAGATGTTTTGAAAAGTTAAGAGAGAGTAATAAAACTTTTATGTTTTAAATTTTTCCAAATTCTATCAGCATCATGATCAAAATCGAGATGGAATTTAAGACAAGGTATTGGAATTCGTGCACATGCGAGAATGAAAGTGTGCATATGTGCACAAGTCCCAAAAAAGAAATTTCTGCTTTTGAAAATTGCTCACATGCATGAGGAATTTGTGCGTGTGTGTGCAGGACATGTAGGTGATTATGGAAATTACTTATTTTTTGTTTTTTCGCCCGATTGGACTCCTTTTTCGTATTTGAGTGTATTTTTATCATCTAAGTGGACTAAACCCTGATGTATCCCCTATTATAAATACCCCATTGTATGGGAGTTGAACACATACATAGCAGCTATTAGTTAGAATAGAAAATTTCTAAGGTTAGGATTAGGGTTTTCTTTTCTTGTTCAAGACTTCAAGCACATCAATTCTTATTCTAACTACGCTAATGAGTTTGATTTCTTTATTTAAATTCAATTCAATTTCAGTTTGTATTTCAAGTTCGTAGTTTCAATTTAAACTTCCTATGTTTACATTTCTAATTCATTAATTTAAATTTGCTTTCGGTGAATTTCATTGCTTTCTCTAGTTTTAATTAGTTTTGATAATTGTTCTTAATTTCTTAGTGGTTAAAATTAATTTAGTTTAAATTTGTCTAACTAGTATAAAGGTTCGTGAACCCAAGTATTTGACCAATAGTTCTTGTGGTAACGATCCTTACTCACCCGATCTGTAAATTCACCTCGTATCTTTGCGAACATGTGTAACTATTGATTAGGATTATCATGACTTATTTATTAATTTGTTTGTAAACAGAATTGAATTGTTTAATCAATATTTACCGAATAATATCTTGGAGAATCATATTCACTTTTACTTCTAGAGCCTATAGACTTTCAAAAACAAAACTAATGTCGTGCCCCATTTGTAAATAAAGTTGTGTGTCAAAATAAAAATATACATAAAGGAAAAAAGTGTATAAAATGGGATGGAGGAAATACGACGGTTATAGGCCAAAAACTACTCTAGAATAAGATTTTTTTGAACTAAAAGAATGCAATCACCACAAAGTATGTTAAATGCATGATACTAATACTAACCTAAAGGAAGTGGAGAAAATCTTAAAAAGTTAATAGAAACTAGATGTTAAACTATTGTAGAAGGAAATACAAAAATAAATGCGCAAGTAAATAATCCAAATTATGTGAAAACTTGTGCTAAATAATCCCCAGTCTATATAAACAAAAGAAACAGATTTAAGAATCGTATCAGGGAAAGGAAAAACTACTCTACGATTAATCCTATGCATCTTTTCATCTTGGTAAAAATCGCTTATGTGATTTGGTTCATCCTAAAACTTTAACACAATTGAGATTGGATTAATCTATATGAATGCAAAACAATAATAATATACATGAAAGCGTGGGTTGGCGAGCCCTCACTATGCTAGATTGCACAAGAGATTTGATCCCTTCGCTAGCAATGGACTAGTGTAGTCGTGGTGCAAAAATATTTACAAAATTAAGCATGCTAACTAAATAACTGAAAACTAATAAAAACATATAAAACACGTAGGATAAATAAATCTTTATTAAGTTAAGTTTAAAGTTGTGTCGTTTGCGTTTTGTGAGCACAAACTTAACAAGTTCCTTTATTTGTGGATTTGGAGTAAAAATTCACGTTCTCATTTCAATATTCATAAGAACAAACCCAACAATTATTTCATTTATAGATTATGCGAGTACAAAGCCATACCTACATTTCAAAATTCGTGAGACGATCTCAATAATAATTTGCTTTGCGGATTTTGTTAGCACAAAATGATCCACGCCTACATGTCGGGATTCGTGAGATCAATCCCAACAATTATATTTTTTATGAATTTTGCAAGTATAAATTGTATTCTGAGATTAATCCCAAAAATTATTTCCTTTGTGGATTTTGTGAGTATAAATTCCTTCTTTTTTTTTGTGAGTATAAATTCAAGCCTGCATTTCGCGATTTGTAAGTTTTGTCCCAACAATCCACGACTACATTTTGGAATTTATTAGATCAATCCCAACAATCATTTCATGCCTATATTTCGGGATATGAGAAGTATCCCAATGATCATTTCCTTTATAAATTTCGTGAATACACATTCACATATGCATTTCTTGATTCGTGAGCATGATCATAACAATCATTTCCATTATGAATTGCATGAATAAGAATGTATTTTTCTAAATTCACGCCAAAAATCCCATGAAGCCGTTTCATTTAAGTTTCATGAAGTACAAACCCAACAAGTCATTTTGTTTGTGGATTTCTTAACTATAGATCCATATTTATGTTTTCAAGTTTTGTGATATCAAACCTAACAATATATATTTCTTTTGTATCCAACAACTAATTTTATTTTGAAGGCGCCCAAAAAAAAATTTCAATTTAAAAGAGTTATGAGTACATGTTTGCCAATTCAAAACATAAAAAGAGCGAGAGAGAGAGAATGTCATGTCTACAAATTCATCACGAGCATTCTTCAAGAGCTCAAGTCTGCTAACATAAAGTTATGAATTTCGGGAGCACAATCCTAACAATTCAGTCATTTCTAATAGGTTTCTTTTCTGATTATAATTTTTTATTTATTTATGTAACTGTTAACATTTTCTTATAATAGATAGAAGATCGAAGCCCTATGACTGTCTGTAGACAAATTTCGAGCGATGCTCCTTCCTCTTCCAGACCTCTCTCGAAGAAAAAATTGCCCTTCATTTTGTCTGGTATGATAGTTTGTGTCGATTTTCCTTGTCTACATCAGTCATAATCCGATATTCTTTAATCTTTGTATAGCTGAGTGAAATGTCTTCAAACTCCGACAAAGAGGATCAGGGTATAAACACTAGAGTTTGATGCGCATTACAGTCAAAAGTTAAAATTAAGGGCAAATTTTTAAATTTTGAAAACCGTGGGTAGAATCGTCATATTTTAATCTCTCAATGTACTTTATAAATTTATTTACTTGGTTTCAAAATTTCTTTCAAAAACAAATTAGTGCAAATATTTGATTTTGATTTTGAAAAAATAAGGGCTAATAGACTTCTAATGTCTTTTTTTCAAACTTTTGAGTTTCTAAATTCCTTTTGCATGTTTTCAAGAGATTGCACAATTTTTTGTTAAATTCCAAAATTTTAGAGCAATTTTGATGTAAATGTTTTTATCTTGTGACAGGCTTCATAAAGCAGTTTTTTAGGTATAATTTTCAAGTGAGTTTCTAGTGTACTTATAATGCTTTTAGACATCTCCAATTATTTAGGTAATTTTTGGACTCCAATTGATGTTATTTTGAATTTTGTTATTTTTATGTCTTACATTTGGATTGATGAATTTGGAGAATGACTGACACATTTTGTAGGAGAAATTTATAAAGTTAAAACTAATGAATTTCCAAACAATAAATTATTTGATATCTTTCTTTTCATATATATTTTTTTTAATTTAGGTGAAGATAAAATTTCTTTGTTTTAGCCTAAAAATGTACTCCAACAATTGATGGATTTCAATTCTTTCACCAAATCTATTAATCCATACATATTAAAATCAGTGGGATAAATATAAATATAAAACAGTGCATCTGTACAAAGTGATAAATACAAAGTGACAAACAAAAGTTACTTATGTGTCATTAGATCTAGAAAAGAAAGAACGAAATCCGACCAAAAATCTAAAATCAGGAGATTGGGCATTCAATAAGATTTTAACGCGTGGACTAGATTTGAAAAGTGATTTTAAAATGTGCCTTTGTAAAGCATTTTCCAATATAAAAATCACAATTGGCAGGAAAGTAAAGTTGACAAGAAATGTAATTCCTCATAATGTTATTCCATGGAAAAATATTCTTTTTTATGTTCGGATACTCTCAAGAATTTTGACAGGAAAATTGTATGAAGTCCTGTATCAGTGTTTGGTTAACAAGGAATGTATTTTACAATTTTATTAGATTGCTGAAAATATCCCTACAAATATGATGTGATTTTTTTTATTTTTTTTTCATCATAATGCAATCAAAATTAAGACCAACCGAAAATTAATAACATTGTGACTTTTTTTTTTTTTTTGAGTTTCATTTTTTTTCTTATTTTTTTGTATTCTAATAAAATAGTTGAGAACAATTTTGTCATGTAAAAAAAAAGTTATTCACAAATGTAAATGATGATGATGATGATGATGATAATAATAATAATACAATTATCATGACTAAAGATATAAATTGTATATAACTATAATATAGGATAACTCCATTCATGAAACCATGATTAAACAATCAGTTTTGATTCAATATAACAACGAATTAAAAAATGTAAACAAACTACTAAAAGTACTAACTTTTTAATCATTCAACAAATAAATCAAGACAAAATTTGTCATAACTATTAAAATAATCAATATAATAAAAAGATTACGTATTATACTCATTTATTTTCACAACAATAATTTAGTGCTACAAATTAAAAAATACAAAATATGATAAAATAATAAAAAGAAAAAAATTTCTAACTTGAGATTTGGAAAGCTTCCATATGTATGAAATTCTGGTAATGTTATGGTGGATTATGATTTGAGAAGAGGGAAGGACGAATAAAATGAGGAAAAGAGAGATTACGATATTATATATGAGGGTGGTAGATGCTGAGTTGTAATAGAATGATATGGTTGAGTTGTAGTAAAATGGGAAGAGAGTGAATAGGGTTAGGATGTCTACCCTTATTTTAAGATTAAAATCTTAAGGAAAGTAAAAAGAATACCAACAAAATATTAGAATTTAAAATTCATGTGCAAAAACTTTTCTTGTTTTGAAAAAAAAATTACTTTTCTAATAAATTAAAAATTAAACCAAACAAAAAATTTTAAATTTTAAAAAAAAAATTACTTTGTCTAACAAAAATCTTTGCCAATCAAACAAAGCTAAAATTCCTTTATATGGCATCGCTGGCTCATGTGACGGATTTTTCTCTCTTTTCCCCTCCCTTCTAAGTCAACCATCTCAAATTTTCCAAAGAATGAGAAAGCAAGTTCAAAACAAAAAAGTACTCACCATTTATGCAAAACCTACTCAAGTCCCTTTTGGTCTTCACACACTGCACACACATTACACCTTAAACACACAACAGTCCCCTGCCAACATCACTACTTCACTCAATGATCTCACTCACAACCAAAACCAATCTCTTTTCTTCCTCAAAGACATCTTTCATTATTCATTCTCTCTCAAAATTACTATCACTAATTAGGTTCCATCCTACTCATTTCCCACTTTTATCTTCATAAAATGACATTAATTTAAGATACTAGGAAAATTTGCGGTAATCATAATCAGGGGAGAGAGGAGTAATCACCATCAAAGTTTGAACGACCAAACCCTTGCCAAATTAGAAAGTATAAAACTTTTCTATCTTTTCAATGTTGTTTTAACTTTGTACATGAAGTAAGTTCAAGTTAATTTTCGACCAAGTTTTAATGAGATTATGGGGATGTGTTCTCATACGATTTTAAGTATTTTTAGTCTAGTTCCGTTTATCATTTTTCTTTAAAGTCACATCAGTAAATCTCAAGAAATNTAAAGTCAGTGTAAGTAAATGTGTCATATCTGACAATTATATAGTAATGTTTGGTCATCAATTAATTCTTAACGAGTTTCTACAATTTTTTTTTTCATATTTTTAACATTGAAAATAATTTACAAATCTACAAATTTAAAATCACTTGCTAAATCCACTATATGTGATAAAATCATCGTGAATCACTAACCCTTGATTTTAGATATTCAATCAGATTTCTTCCTTCTTTCTTGAATCTAGTGACACATCATTAACATTGTCACTTTGTACAAATACAAATTGGAATTCCATTGATCCCATGATTTTTCGACGTTTAAATCTAACACGTATAGAATTTTGTAGTCTTTATTCTTTTTTTATCTTACTTGTTCCAAAAATATTTTCCTTAATTTAGATTGTACTAGAGGTGCAAATGAGTCAAGTAAAACAAGACTAGTGCTCTGTTTGAGTTCAAGCTCGAACGAGCGTTTAAAATGGAATTTGAACTCGACCTTGAAAATTTTATTAATAAATTAAAGTTCGATTCAACCTTATTCAAAAATAATAATAAAAAAATAGTTTGAACCCGAGTTCGACCTTGATAGCTCAACCTGGTAAAAGATGTAATTTTTTTAGAGATATCGGTATTTTAATAATTTACATATGATAAAAAATAAAAATATATATATACTTGAAAATCTCAATGAACAATCGAATGTAATATATGTACTTGAGATCAGTTCCTCAAATAATTAGAATTCAAGTAAATTCGACTTGAACTTGGTCAACTTGAACTGAAACTCAAGTTTATAACTAAGTTGTTCGAAAATTGTTCGCGAGTAGTTCGCTTTATTTACATTCTCTGACCGTATTTGGTAAGCCTTATATTTTATTTAAATTTTATTGAATTCTTGATGAATTTTTCAAGTTACATATGCTATGTTGAGAATTTTCACCTAAATACTATTATTCTTTTCTTCTTCTTTTTTTCTTTTTAAAGATCAGCACCTATACAGGCTTGAACTGCACAGTCCAAGACACGCTAAATTTTCTTGAGCCATTAAATTTGCTTAATTTATGGAGTTTTTCATTTAGATATGACTCCTTTTTTTTTTTTGAAGTATTTTTAGATATGACTTCTGAAGCTCAAGCTGTTGATCGGAATGGAAGTGGATGTTGTAATATGTCCAGCCATGAATCTTTCTGACCTTGCACATAGTGTCACTTTGGCTATAAGTTTTGAAGGCTTTATAATCAGGGTATGAACTTAGCCAAAACTGTAAATAAAAAAAATAAAAGAAAAATGTTGATTTTGTCTAGTTTAATATATGATATCCAAATCATGATTTATGATATCTTTCATTTAGAACTTGTCTCACCATATTTTGATGTCTATACCATGATCTATAATACCTTAAACAAGTATTGACCGAATCAAGACAGTATGGCCATTTTGAAATGAAAAATAATTTATAAATTCACAAATTTAATATTACTTGTTACAGTCATTTTATGTGATAAAATCATAGGTAATCATATAAACAGTCCTGATTTTTGATACTCAGTCAGATTTCATTTATTCTTTTCAAATTTAATGACACCTCAATAGCTTTATCACTTCATCACTTTATATAGATGCAGTATTTTAAAATTCCTACTAATCTACTCAACAAAATTGCATGAATGTTGCTAGAGTTTCATGTATTCACTAAAATATATTTCTAAAAATTGTTGGTAGTTTAAATCATCCAATCGATATATCTGAGCATTAATATGGCACGTCAGTATTCTATTAATTAAGCTTAATTAGTCATTTGTTAGAATTTATTTGGTTCGTTTAAGATGTTTTTAGTTTAGTTAGGTTTAGGTAGTCTTAATATTTTCTTTTGTTAGAATTAATGTGTGTCCACTATTGGGACGTACCATTATGTAATTGTTTTATTTACATTTCTATTTTTATTTTATATTCTATTTACCTATTATTTATTTTGTAGAATATTCACGTGTGCACGTTTGAGTTCCGATATTTTTCAAGGGGGTTTGAGAATATTAAGCCATTTTGCATTTATGTACTATTTTATCGTGTTTATATTTTAAATATTTTACCTATTTTTAGGTTTTACAAATTGATTATATTAGTGTCAAGTCAAGTTTCTTTGAGAACGATATCTATTTTAATTACTACTCAATTAATTATAATAATGCGTGCACTTGTTTGTGTTATTCGTATTCAAGAGAATCATTCTATCAAAAATTTTCTTAGCAAGTACTAGACTACGGAACACATCAAAATTTAGACAAAAAATAAGTAATGATTTTCGGTTTTTCCTAAAATGATAACAAGTAAATAAACAACTAGAGTGAATCAAGGAGTAACAATCAAACAGCAAGTGAAGTAGATAACCAATTAATAAAAGAGAGTTGGTTTTGGATAGGTACTCCCATGCTTAGGTCAATTCACTTGTCTACTGGAGTCAAATTGAGGGTCACGTCCAATAGTAAATGAATTCTTGGCCGAGCATTTGAATGCTAGAGCACAATTGACTTCTACATGAAGCTATTGAGCCAACTAGGTTGACAGTATCTTGGTCACACTATTATCTTTCTTGATTTAATTATTGAATGGTCTAAATTTAAGACGTAATTTTTGTATTTTACTCTAAATTCATATATGGATTCAAAAGTTGATCACCTTCTTAAATCCTAGCAATAAATTCTCAACAATCTGTCGATTTTTCTACCTATTTAAGCAATTCAACCATCACCACTTAGGAATTCACATATTATTGCCCAATCAAAAGCAAATTAGCTACTCATAATTGAAATAGCAAGCTAGTCTAACATAGTCATAAAAACGAAATCCACATTAAACATTAATCAATTGAAAGGAAAAAATGTAAACTTTTTATACTTATTAAAATTAAAGAAAAGTTACTAAATTGAACTAAGAAAGCACTGAACTTGTTAGAATTAAAGGCTAGGATTTAAAGAAATAAAGACTTAAAACTAAACTAAAAGAACGAGCTTTCTATATAACCTACTAACAATTGCAAGTCATCTACCTAATTCTACCTAATGACACTTGGCATATTATTTTAGGCTATAAATATACAAAGCTTTCTGCACAAGTTAGCCGAAATTAGTTCAAATTAAATACTAAATGGTAGTCGGACCACGGTATGAAAATCACACAATCTAAAACTCAGACCGCGGTCCGAGATCAAGAATTCTATATAAGCTTTTCCAGACCGCATTATAGATTTTTGTGCCTTCGAACTGGAGACCGCAGTCCGGCTTCTTAGCGGACTCTTTAAATCTTTAATTTTGCATTTTGGTCCTTTTACTTCTTGATTTCTTCACTTTTGCATTCTACCTCATTTATTTGTACAAATAAGACCACATGAACATAAGTATTAATTTATATCAAAATAGCACAAAAATATTACTAAAACCTTAATTTTACTCTAGCACACATAAAAACATCAAAAAAAACACTAAATTATAGAATAGTTACTTAGAAAATCGAATAAAAATTAGCAAAATATCGTCGATTTCGTGGATAAAATAACCCTATGTAATAGAGTTATCACATTACCTCCTTTAAGGCTTAGTTATGGTACAAAACAAATTAGAAAAATATTTAGATGGATCTGGTCTATGATGCCACTTGTAGATCCTATGGTGTGGATTAAATATTATGGAATCTATGACATCAACTGGTGTAAGTAAAATTTTATAAGATTTAATTTTGACCACAATATCTACAAATAATGTACTCAAAACTAGGTGTTTGTTAATATTTTTCAACAAATTAACCCAATGATTTGGTCAAATAACAAATATCCCAAAATATCCAAACATTTTAACAAATCCTCCTGAAGTTTGGACATTTACTAAACAAAACCTCGTGATTTGACTAAATACCAAATAAGATTAATTATATTTATTTCTTCTAAAGTTTGACCAAATTATCGAATAAATCTTGAATTTTGGCCATATTACAATATCACTCTTCAATATTCACACAAATATACACCCAAATACACTCGCTTTATGCATTTTCCGGTGGAGGAAAACTCGATAAATCGCCTGCGACTAAGCCTTCAATCCCGAATGATGTCGCCAATTTCCCGATTGCGGCCCTATTGTTATCAGAGCCGGCTCAATGGTAAAGCCACTAGCATTTTGCTTTAGGCACACCGAAAATTTTAGATCCAAAACCTTAGACCTTATTACATCTCATTAAGTCATTAGTAATAATTATAATTTATATAACAATATAAAGAATTATTTTATAAAAGAAAACAAAAAAGATGAGACTCAATTGACATAGTTATATAAAAAGAGTGATATTATTTTCTTATAGAATATGTTAATTGGATCCTGAAATCAATGTTTAAGAAAGAAGTTACCAATACTAAAATTGAGAAAATCTTACCAAAGGTTAACAAATGTCTCAAAAAAATATAGCTATATTATCAATTGGGAGATAAATATTAAAGAAATTAATTATAAAAATTTAATTAGTTATATTGCACCTAAAAAAGCTAGAAAAGCAAATTTTAAATTGTATTAATTTTATTAAGAAAATAAAAGCCTTATGTTTAATTTTGGCTTGAAGTTCCTAAAGCCATTGAGCTGACCTTGTTGTCATTATCCGTTCATCTTAAAATGAGATTCTCATTCAAACACATAAATAAGCTGCAAATTAACGAAAACTTTTCCCTAATTGAACAACATAGGAAGAATAACTTGCCAATGAGATTTCAAAACACAATCAGCATGAAATGGAAATGAATAACCAAGTAAAATAAGAAAAAATAACGACACCACCAACCCCTCCCCCCACAAAAAAAAAATAAAAATAAATCATAGAACCATGGGTGGAGCCATATAGACCCGAGGGTTGGCGATTGCCCCCCTTCCCTCAACTTTAGAAAAATTGTACAATAGTCTAGAAAATTTTAGTATTTTCTCTCACACTGGTGTCGTTATTTTTTCTTATTTTACTCTCTTAGATTATGAATTGTCCCCCTAAAAATTAAACGCACTGTTTCTTATCCCATCTATCACACAACATTTATAAACATTTCATCTACAAAATGTATCCACAGACAAAAAAATTCATGTTTCATGTCGAGATGTTCTTAAGACAATTATTGATTAGGTTGTTTTATTACACAAATTATAATTAAGTTGCATGGTTATCGACACATCCCTGTCTCTTATACCTATTTAATGTGTAACCTAATTTTTACCCTTACTAGGTACTAAAAACATTCTTGGCCCCACTAACCATGGGATCCTAGCCCTTGCATAGTACCAATTGTGAAAAAAAAAATGTAAAAACTTACACCTAAAACCCAATTGCATCTCAAACTAAAGATAAGCATGCAAATACACAATTTCAACTTAATTATACTAAGTTACAAATCTTATCTAATCTTTAGTGTCCCAAAAAATAATATTTGTCAAGAGAATGCAATCAAAATTTATAGTACACAATACCAAAAAAATTTGAAGAAAAAAGAGAAAGAGTAGAAAAAAGGATACTATTAGAGTAAACGGTCTAAAAGATCATTCAATTATATATGAGTTGACAATTTAGTTACTAATTTTTTCTGTGACCTAAATAGTTACTTAACTTCTAAAACTGCATTGGAACGTCACTCCCTTTTTTTCAAAGGTAAAATTGTACAAAATTTTTAAAGCCTTATCACGTATATCAAAAGCTTTTTCCCAACACCTCAAAACCACTAAAAATGCCTCTTCTCTATCCCATAACAGTCACAGTCACCAGCACCATCATTCTCTGACCACCCTTCCCCTTTCTACTCAATTGCCTCTACTTTTATTCCAGCGATATCATAATATATTAGTGAAGAATTTTTTTTATTAGGAAAAACGTCTTATGCATGGTAGAAGGAAAAGAAAATTTTAGAAAAGAGTCAGATTGGGATGGGTAATCAGGAATGGTGGACAGATCGAGAATGAGGGTGGTTGAATCTAGTAGTGGGATGTCAAATCGGGGTGGGGATGGACAAATATGGGAAATGGGGAACTATCGGATCTAGTGGTTGGAATTCAGATCAAGGAGAGAGGGGCGGTTGCGATAAATAGTTACTTAACTTCTAAAACTGCATTGGAACGTCACTCCCTTTTTTTCAAAGGTAAAATTGTACAAAATTTTTAAAGCCTTATCACGTATATCAAAAGCTTTTTCCCAACACCTCAAAACCACTAAAAATGCCTCTTCTCTATCCCATAACAGTCACAGTCACCAGCACCATCATTCTCTGACCACCCTTCCCCTTTCTACTCAATTGCCTCTACTTTTATTCCAGCGATATCATAATATATTAGTGAAGAATTTTTTTTATTAGGAAAAACGTCTTATGCATGGTAGAAGGAAAAGAAAATTTTAGAAAAGAGTTAGATTGGGATGGGAAATCAGGAATGGTGGACAGATCGAGAATGAGGGTGGTTGAATCTAGTAGTGGGATGTCAAATCGGGGTGGGGATGGACAAATATGGGGAATGGGGAATCGGATCTAGTGGTTGGAATTCAGATCAAGGAGAGAGGGGCGGTTGCGATAAGAGAGGTAGGTGAGGAGACAGAGGATAACAATAGGTGAGCTAAGAGAAGAGGAAGAGAGACAGATAGCCAATGGTAGTTTCAAGTGTGTTGTGGCTATCTGTGGTCATTGTGTACACTCATGTTTGGATTAAGATATTGAAAGAAAATAAGCAGCAAAAAGCGGAAACTCAAATCCTTTGTTTGATTCTTGCTGGTAGAGGTGGCAAAATGGATAACTAGATGATATATGGTTTTAGTTAAGTAGATTTAGATAAAATTCATCCAATTCATTTAAAACCATTTAATAAATGTATCTAAATAGATGGATTAAAATGGATAATGGATAAAATATTTATCCATATAAAAACCATTTATTTTTATTTTTTTTTCCAATTTTCCCCACCTCTTATTCCCTCTTACACACATTTTCACACACACACACATATACATATTTATGCACACTTCTACACACGCTTTCACATATTTTCACACACGCACACACATATTTACACACACATTTTCACATATTTTCATACACACACTTACACATATTTACACACACTTTCACATATTTTCATACACACACTTACACATATTTCCACACATACACATACTTACACATATTTACACATAGACATTTACACACACTTACACACACTTACACATAGACATTTACACACACACACACATATTTACGTAAATTTACACACACAATCTTATACACATTTTCACATACACACAAACTTATATATATTTTCACACACTTACACACATTTCTACACATACACATACACATTTTGACACATTTCCCAAACACATGTTTAAACCCATTTTCACACACACACACATACGTACACACTTTCACACTTTTTTACATACACACTTACACACATTTTTACATATACTTATACATAATTTCACACACATACACTTACATACATTTTAGCACACACACATTTTCACATACATTTTCTCACACATACGGATACACATTTTCATATACACACACTTACACATATTTTTAACACACACACTTACACGTATTTACACATATACATTTAGACACACATTTTCACACACACAGACTTACACACATTTTCACACACACACACATATATACACTTTCATATATTTTTCACACACACACACACTTACATTTTCACACACACTTATATACATTTTCACATAATGACACATACACTTGACCAAATTTTTACACACTTACACACACTTTCATACGTACACTTACACATATTTTCATACACACGCATACTTATACATATTTTCACACACACAATTACATATATTTTCTCATGCTCACATTTTACACTCGTACACTTGTTTATTAATATGGCTCTGGTAGGGAGATTAATCAGATGCTCTTAAAAAATAACTATTACAATTGATCAAAGTTGGAATATAAAGAACATATTGAATTAATCTAGCAATAGTCGGGAGAATTTTCTAGGGCTAAACCAACAAAAAAAAAAGACTATAAAAATAACCTTATATCAATATAGAGCTGTTTGAAAACAAGTATAATGGCCTACATTCAGTATTGAATCAAATTGGCATTTTCTAATATAAAAGCAGGAATACAGAACACTTATATGAAAGTTACTTGCAGAACTTCCCAAAACCACCAAAAAGATAAATCAAACGAATTAATTCCAAGAACTTATGTGAAATGTGTGTAATTGTTCGTAAGTGTGTGCAAATGTATTTGTGAAAATATATGAAAGTGTGTGTGTAAGTGTGAGAGAAAATATGTGTAAGTATTTGTGCGTATGAAAATGTGTAAGTGTATGTATGAAAATATGTGTAACTATGTGTGAGTGAAAATGTGTGCATAAGTCTCTGTGTGTGTGAAATATATACAAGTGTCTCTATGTATGTGAAAATGTATGTAAGTGTGTGCGTGAAAGTTTGTGTAAGTATGTATGTTTCTGTGTGTAAAAATATGTGAAAGTGTATATGTGCGAGAAAATATGTGTAAGTGTGTGTGTGTGTGTGTGAAACGGTGTGTACACAATATGTGTGTGTCAAAATATGTGTGTAAGTGTGTATGCGTGTGTGATGAAGTGTTTGAAAATGTAAAAATATGTGAAAATATGTGTATAAGTGTGTGTGTGATAGACTTTGAAAATGTGCGTAATATGTATATTGTGTGTGTGAAAATGTGTGAAGGTGCATGTGTATGTATGTGTGTGAGAATATGTGTAAGAGTGTGTGTGTAAGTATGTGCGTGTGCAAAAATTTATAAGTGTGTATGTGCATGTATGTGTGTGTGAGAAGAAATATATGTGTGTGTGTGTGTGAAAGTGTGTGAAAGTGCATCTTTGTGTGCAAAAATGTATGTAAGTGCATTGTTGGTCCCAAAGCAACCTAAGAATGGGGTGAATTAGGTTTCTTAAAATTAATTTCCAAAAGATTGCTCAATTCAAATTTGACAAATAAAATGATAGAAACAATTAAGCATGAAATGAATGGAATAAATTAAGAGAGAGATTAAACAAACAGCACATCCAAACTTTGCTAGCTTGGAGTAATAATCCACTAAGATGCTTTTTTCAAATTTGGTGAGTCAATAATCTTCAAGTGTACACAAAGTAAGATCACCCTTGCGCATACTACTTCTCTTTAGTTGAGCCAAGGATTATACACATCTAGATGTGTATAAGACAAGATTATTACTTCACTCAATATTTTGAATAGCACTCTTAAGTACACACTAATACAATGTCACTAAAGAACTAATACAAGCAAACTCAAATTGCCTTTCTTT
The DNA here is from genome assembly GCA_025175665.1 of Cinchona pubescens. Lineage (NCBI taxonomy): Eukaryota > Viridiplantae > Streptophyta > Magnoliopsida > Gentianales > Rubiaceae > Cinchona > Cinchona pubescens. The sequence continues at coordinate 1,192,932 of JANKKI010000143.1, forward strand.
TTGCTTGTATTCAATGTGTAAAATAATTTTTCATAATACAGAATGGTTGGTATTTATAGGTGCAACAAATCAGCTCCCAACCACCTCCTAACGGCTAGATAATAAATGCTGAAAAACTAGCCGTTATAAGTTTCGGACGTCCGAGGTAATTTTTGAGCATCCGATCAATCGTCCAATTTGAAATATCAGGGAGTTGAAGATGCCATTCGGACGATCGAACTCGCATCCGTTCCTTCGTCCGAACTAGAAATGTTGACAGAGTTCAGACATCGGACGGTGTAGTGTGTCCGAATTTCATAAGATGTGTATAACTGGAGAGATATCTTTCGGACTTATACACATCGTCCGATGTCTACTGTCTTACTACATGTTAGGTGCATCTGTTGCAAGTGCCTCAAAACTTTGCCTTTGCCTTGAACTTTCGGACGGTGAATTGCATCCGAGATGAATTCGTTCGGACGAGATTGTGCATCCATTATAAGTGCTCCATAATTTTGCTTTCTACCTGATCGTTCGGACAGTGCATTGCGTTTGTGGTTATCTAGTTCGGACGAGCTTGTGATTCCAAGAAATATAGTGATGTTCGGACGGTGCATTGCATCCGTGGTTATCTAGTTCGGACGAGCTTGTGCGTCCAAGAAATATAGTGTTGTTCTGACAGTGTACTTCGTCCAAAAAATCTGCTAAGAGCAAATATACTAGCAACCCTGCACAGCTCAAGTTAAGTGGTTAAAACACTTTTGTCATCATCAAAACCAAGTTTGAAGATCACACAAGTGCATGATGTGTGAAAATGTATGTGTGTGTGTGAGAAAGAGAAAATATAAAAAGTGTGTGTGTGTGGAAATGAATGTAACTGTGTGAAAATATGTATGTATGAAATGTGTGCGCAAAAATATGTGTAAGAGTGTGTGTGTGTGTGAGTGTGCATGTGTGCGTGTAAAAATATGTGAAAATGTATGTATGTGTTTGTGTGAAAATGTGTGTGTGTAAGTTTGGGAGAATGTGTGTATGTGTATGTATGTGAAAATATATGAAACTATGTGTATGTGTGTGTGAAAATTTGTGTAAGTGTGTGTGTTTAAGTGTGTTTGCATGTGTGAAAATGTATGTAACTCTGTGTGTGTGTAAGTTTGTTAAAATGTGTGTAGGTGTGTGTGCCAGTGTATGTGAAAAAATATGCATAAGTGTGTGTGTGTGTGTGTAAAACTATGTGAAAGTATGTAAAAATGTGTGTGTAAGAATATGTGTAAGTGTGTGTAAATGTGTATGTGAGAAGTAAATTGTGTCCAAGTGTGTGGATTATCACCTTATAATAATTTATTGTAGTTAAGTGAAATTATGTGAATTAGATAGATTATCCATTAAAATCCATATAATAAATGGTTGTAAATGAACAAGCCATTTATATCCATTAAACCTTTTATATTAATCATATCCATTTAAATATGGATGGCTTTGGATAATAAATGAATTTGGATACATTTTGCCACCTCTACTTGCTGGATTAGTGCTTGTTCTTGCGTAACACCAGGTATGGGTTCACTTTCTTTTGTTGTGCAAAGACATAATTCATTCTGTACTTGATTTTTGTTTTATTTATTTTTTCCCAATTTGTTTGACTTGAGTTTGGTTGGATTCTATATTAGCATGATGTGGGGTAGAAAGGGTGGTGGTGGCAAAAGAGGGATGGGGAAGAGAGAGGAAATGAAGAGAGAGAAAGGGGGAAAGGAGATGTTTGAGATTAATTACTATTTTGTCAGTTTTTTATATGACAATCTACCTACTTCTGGAAAAAGTCACAAGAAAGTCACTTGATTAACTTAAACGAAGCATTTAATGAATAGAATGACTAGAGTGACCTTACCGACGTATCTTTAGAGGTTCAGTAACCATTTAGGTTATCAAAATAATTTAGTGCCTAAAATGACAACTCTTGTATAGTTGAGTAACCTTTGAAAATTCTACAGTTTCGTTAAACTACCATACTATTGTGCTCTAATATTTGTACTATATAAACATTTAAAGCATATGATATTATATATATATATATATATATATAAACATTCAAAACATAACAATATAATACCTATTGAAACTATAGAATTTTTCAATATTATATTCCTCAGTTGAGGAATTTGACTATTTGATTTAGATGTGTCAAAGGTTTTGGAGGTGGTGGCCTGTTTGTTGACTTCTTGAATAAGGATGATGTTGGTCCCAAAGCAACCTAAGAGGGGGGGTGAATTAGGTTTCTAAAAATTATGCTTTCAGAAAATAGTGAGCTAAAAATTGAACAAACAATACTTCCAAGCTAGCAAGCTTGAAGTATCAAATTTCTTGAATGCTTCACACACTTGGTGAGCCAATAATCTTTACAAAGTTAGGAAGTTCTTGCTCACACTAAAACTCTTTTAGTTGAGCCAAGATTCTTACTTACAACCACACTTTCATACAAGATTATCACTCCACTCAAAGTTGAATTGCACTCACAACTTCACACTAATACAACAAAGCACTATAGTCAATTTGCACTCAAATTACTCTTTTCTTAGGCTTGTATTCAATGTATTAGATGATCTATTCAGGTTATTAAAGCACCTATTTATAAGAGCAATAAATAGAGCTTTCAACTACTTCCTAACGGCTAAGTAATAAATGCACAAAAAATAGCCGTTGGGGTTTCGGACGTCCGAGGAGGATTGGAATGCGTCCGAGGAAGCGTCCGATCTTCTGTCTTTTTGTTTGTTGAGAGGCTTCGTTCGGACGTCCGTGCATGCGTCCGGTCCTTCGTCCGACAGAGGTTTCGGACGGTCTGAGCGTTCGAAGAAAAGGCAGTAGGACACATCTAGATGTGTATCGTTCATCTAGACAGGTTATAGAATGCGTCCGAGGAGCTTTTGACCTAGTTCGGACGGTTATGTGCGTCCGAAAGATCTGTTCCTGCAAAAGCTTATTTTACAGAGTTAAGTGTTTATGTCATCATCAAAATAAGGTTTGGAAAACATCAATCTCCCCCTTTTTGATGATGACAAACCTCAATTGGATATGACTAATCAATTTGCAATATCTCATAATTGGATATCAATTAACAACATATCAATCATATCAAGGCATATCATATATCAAAGCATAACAATATAACTACTCCCCCTTTTGACATCAATCAAAAAGACTCCCCCTTAGATCATGCAAGTAGTTTGATAGAAATGAAACAAGTTTAATACATTCAACTAAAAGGTTCCAATGCTATCATTCTCAATTCACGACGTTGCATGATAAACTCAAATGTGTCGTCAATATCTTCATCGTCGTCGTCATCGTCATCGGCAGCTCCTTGAGCAGCTTCTGCATTGTCTTCACGTGTATGTTCATCTTCAGGTTCATCACTGTCAGAAGATGACTCAAGTGGATGTTGGGACTGAAGATCAGCAAATTGGACTTGAGCCGAAGCAGACATGCCAAGACTGAGTGCCTCTTGGAGAATTATTTGACGAGTTTCAAGTCGTTTTAACTTGCGATTTGTGCGACGTTGAAATGAACTGACTTGAGTGCTCAGAGATGTGAGAAGTCCACAGATATGGGAAAGAGATGGTTCAGAGAGATGGTTCAGAAGTAGATGGTGCAGATGTGAGTGGAGGTAGTTGAGGAGTAGGAGAATGAGGGATAGCAAAATCAGATGTGGAGGCATGGGATTGTGACTGGGCAATATCAAAGGCTGCCTTAGTTAGCCATTGATCATTGAAAAATGAAGACCTTTTCGTTCAATGTAGGATTTATTAAAATAGGGAGGATATTGTTTGTTTCCGGTAAAGGGAACGTTGAGGAAATCAAAAACCTTGGTGAGAAATTTTCCAAAAGGAATGTTTCTTCGAGTATCAGTGAGAAAGAGTTCCCATAGGGAACAAAAAAGATACCCAAAGTCAAGAGGAATACCCTTGAAGACACAGAAAAATAAGTAAAGTTGCATTTTTTCGGGCTCAGTATGATGCCCGTCAGTTGGCAATAACAGATTTGTGACAAGGGTATACAGAATATTAAGTTCAGGGGCGAGCAAAGTAGTTTTGGCTTCCGAAACCTGTTTAAAATGGATGTTAAAAATGGCTCGAACCTTCATCTATATCAAACTGAGTATCCTCAATGTCTCATTTATCTAATGAAAAAAAGTATTGAAAAATGACGGGCATCATACTGAGCCCGAAAAAATGGTGTTGAATTATGGTCTGGTGTTACTCAAGATCAGTGTTGTTAACACGAGAAATGAGGGTGCGAATAGTAGGACCTTTCCGAAGATTGGCCGTGAATTGAAGCACCATGTCATGATAAACAGGTAAATCGAGATGCACTAGATGACCCCAATTTTGTTTTTCAAAACATGATTTGATAATTGGAAGATTATAGTCATCAAAAAGACTATTAGAAGCAGGACGTTGAACGATGATGGATTTACTGAGAAGAGAAGTATACCGTTCGGATGCCTTGGCATCGATAAATTTGGATAAAGTTGGAGTGGTGGAAACTTGAGGATTTGCCGATGATTCTCCTCGTACAGGAGCCTTCCCTTTAGTTTTGCGACCCCGAATTGCTGTAGAGGAACCGCCACGAGATTTCACTTAGTTCACATTGTAGTGGAAGAAGAGAAAATTAAAAAATTAAAAAAAATTTGAAGATTGGTGAGATTTTGAGGAAATGAGATGGTGAATGGGGGAAATGAGATGTGATTTAGGTGATAAGGGTTATGGGTAGGATGATTTTTCAATCAATTTTGGAAGAGAGAGTGGGAATTTGGAGGGGGTAGTGGAGAGGAAGAAAAATCGCCTAAGGGTTTCGGGGGAGAAGGTAAGTCCGAAAAGGGAAATTTGGACGGTTTTATGAAACAGGGGTACCTTTCGGACGGTCAAACGTTTAGTGTGCGTCCGACACAGCGTCCGAAAGCTGAAGAACGGATGGCCTTGGATGAGCTAGTGCGTCCGAAGTTCTTTCGGATGACTCTGAGCGTCCGGAAGATTTCCAGAGAGTTTAAGAAAAAAAGGAATATCGTTCGGACGAATATGAGCGTCCGAGAGGTAACAGATGCTTTCTGACGATCCAGAGCGTCCGAAAGGAAAATTGTTCGGACGAAGGAGTGCGTCCGACGAAAAACTATGAACCTATGCCAAATTTATCTGTAAAATCCCTAAGCATTTTTTGAGTGATTCAAAGCGATCTAGAGCTAAAGGTTTTGTAAAAATATCAGCCAATTGATCTGAAGTAGGCACATAATCAACACGAATTTCCTTTTGACAAACGAGGTCTCTAATGAAATGATGCTTAACATCAATGTGTTTGGTTCTAGAGTGCATAACAGGATTTTTTGTGAGGTTAATTGCACTAGTGTTGTCACACAATATAGGAACACAATCAAAAATTACACCTGTCTCTTTAGACATCTTTCATCCAAAGAAGTTGAGCACAACAATTTCCGGCAGCAATGTATTTGGCTTCAGCCGTAGAAAGAGAAATGGAATTTTGTTTTTTACTAAACCAAGACACAAGACAATTTCCCAGAAAATAACACATACCACTGGTGCTTTTTCTATCAATTTTACACCCAGCAAAGTCAGCATCAGAATAGCTAATCAGATCAAATGTAGAGGACTTTGGATACCAGACACAGACCAAAATCCTTTGTTCCTTTTAGATATCTAAAAATTCTTTTAACTGCCATCAAATGTGATTCTTTAGGAGAAGATTGAAATCTAGCACATAAACAAACAGCAAACATAATATCTGGTCTACTGGCAGTTAAGTAAAGTAGACTTCCGATCATACCTCTATAGTGTTTTTCATCAACACTATTACCTTCTTCGTCTTTATCAAGTTTGGTTGAAGTACACATTGGCGTACCAACTTGTTTGCAATCTTCCATACCAAATCGTTTGAGCAGCTCCTGTACTTGATTTGTGTAATAAATGTTCCTTCCTTAGTTTGATGAACTTGTAGTCCGAGGAAAAATTGCAACTTGCCCATCATACTCATCTCAAACTCTTCTTGCATTAATTGTGAAAAATCCTTGCACAAACTTTCATTAGTTGCTCCAAAAATAATATCATCAACATAAATTTGAACAATTAACAATCCTTTTAAATCAGTTTTTGTGAAAAGTGTGGTGTCAACATTGAACTATACCTCTTTTGAAACCATTTTCTATCAAGAAGCCACTTAATCTTTCATACCAAGCTCTTGGAGCTTGTTTCAAACCATATAAAGCTTTGGAAAGTTTGAAAACATAATTTGGAAGATTCTTATTTTCAAAGCCCGGAGGTTGTTCGACGAAAACTTCTTGGTCGATAAAACCATTTAAAAAAGCACTTTTGACATCCATTTGAAATAATTTTAAATTATTGAAACATGCAAATGCAAGAAACATGCGGATGGATTCTAATCTAGCCACGGGTGCAAAAGTTTCATCAAAGTCAATACCTTCTTCTTGAGCATAACCTTTTGCAACAAGTCTAGCTTTGTTTCTTATGATCTCACCTTTGTCATTTAATTTGTTTCTAAACACCCATTTAGTACCAATAACGGGATGAGAAGAAGGTCTTTCAACTAAGGTCCATACATTATTTTTCTCAAATTGACTAAGTTCATCTTGCATAGCATTAACCCAAGATTCATCACTTACCTGTCTCTTATAACATCAGATGTCACCTATGATTAAATCTTGAGGATGATAAGAGACTAATCATCCTGGGAGCTTTCGGAAGATCGTTTTGAGCATCCTCATTCTTTTCATCATCAATTTGATGGTTGTTGATATCAACGCTTGATGTAATCTCTTGATGATCTTCATGAATAACGAGCTTTTCGAGCTCCTTTAAAATACATGTATCTTCATCTTCACATAAATTCTTTGAGATAACATCATTAGTTTCATCAAATGTAACATGCACAACTTCTTCAATTAAAAGCGTTCTTCTATTGTAAACTCGGTATGCTTTCTTGTCACTAGAATATCCTAGAAAAATTCCTTCATCCGATTTTTGTCAAATTTTTCAAGGTTCTCTTTGATTTTTAAAATAAAGCATTT